>OX326951.1:41824774-42437274 GCA_946800315.1 Misopates orontium | reverse complement strand
CCACTCGACATTCAATTGGCTGTGAAGGTTTCCTTGGATGGTGGCCTCGCGAAGACGAGGACGTACCATCTCACACTAGTGATGGCTATAATCAGTTGTTGAAACTGTTATTGGAGAATAAGAGACATGATATTGCGTCACTAGCAACTTATACACTTCATCGTCTGCGTTCTTATGAAGTTGCTTGTAGATATGAGGTACATGCAGAAAGTGATTTGCGTGTGATTGCTACATCTGGAAGGATACACCGAAGAACTGATTGTTCGTTTTCAGAAAGAATAATGCACGAATCCCCATAAATTTTAAACTTTTATCTGAGAGAGCATATTTGTTGCGTATTATAGGACTTTATTTTATTTCTTACCTTATATTAATAAGTTTGATTTCTTTGTTTTCCCTAAAGTATTTGCTCTTTCCTTGTAGTTTTGTGTGGGTGGGTAAGAAAGATGGTGAATGCTTCTCTCTATGATAATTTTTATGTGACTTTGTAATTAAGAAAATCTTTCTGACATCTGAAGGAAAATTCCCCATGAAAAAATTTCTGTCTTTTTTGGAGTTAAAATTTTTTGTTGGTTGTCCATAAACTACAGAATCAAGGACGATGCACTGCTTCATATATTATCTCTATTGTCTCATTGAAAGTCTTCGAATCTCTGGTTTTGCAGTGCGCGGTGTTGTCTATACTAGGAGAATTGTCGGCCACCGGTCGGGCCGCAAATCTTACTTTGAACATGCTTGCAAGTGCTAAATTGCAACTGAAGAAACTTGTGGTTGGTATCTTACTTCTTTCCTCTGTTAACTCAAACTCTATTATCTCTTAGGACTTATCTGATAATTTGTCGAAGTTATATTTTCTCTTGAACTAACATGCTAAAGTACTTCTCTGAGTGCACACTAGTTGACAAAGTATTTTTGCAGAAATTGTTAAGCTTGAGTGGTCCAATAGATGATCCTTCTCCGATTGCCACGGCAAGGAGATATCTCATCCTTGGTGATGCTGGTTTATTGTCATACAAATCAACAAGCTACTTGATTAATCTTTCAAACTGTTGCTTTGTAAAATCAAACGTCGACTCACACTTGCTTTTCCTATTGAAGGTATGTGGTTATATGAACCTTTCCCTTAAATTAGGGCTTCTCAGAAGTTTGTGCAAGTTCAATTAAGAATTTTGTTCCATATTCACTCCTCATCGCCCTCATCGCCCTCATCCTCCTCATGATTTCTTATCTGTTCTGTCAGAAATAAAGAGTTTATATATGTTTTGGTTACTATCAAGAGTTAAGAGTTAATAAGATTGTGTCATATTATGTGATCAGTTGAACAAAGTGTTTGGAGGTACTTCTTCGGAAATATGAAGCAATAGAACAAAAGTTACAAAATAAGTACTGTTCAATTTTTGCTTTCCTAGATGTACCTTAGTGATCGAAATGGGCCACGCAGTTAAACTTCTCAATATTCTTTTTGTATTTTCATTGTTGGCGTAGGCGTACGGGTAAATGATTCTCTTATGTTTCGCTTGTCCTTTGCAACTCTCTACTTTTACCTTAATTATATGTCTGTTATGAATCTGAGGAAGCTTCTAAAATTGTTTTGCATTAGATTTCTCTTTTAGGAGAAAAAGAGAACTATTACAACAACCGAATTTGTTATCCCAACTAATTGGCGTAGGCTGCATGAACTAAACAAAAATCACGTTGAGTTGGACATATGAATTCTCTTTCACTACTCATTTCAGTGTAGTAAAGTCTCTTCATTTAGTCTTATGATCGTCAAAACGTACCGCATTGATCTCCATCAACGTTTTCTTTGGTTGTCCTCGTGCTTTGGATGTGTGCCCTAGATTGAGGGTATCAACGCGTCGTACTGGTGAATCTGTGGGTTTCTATCTTGCATAACCAAACCATTGTAATCGAATTTCTCGCATCTTCTTCTCGATAGGCGCTTCACCTATCTTGGTGCGGAGATCTTCATTTCTTACCCCATCTCTTCTTGTGTTACCGCACATCCAATGAAATATGCACATTGAAGCTACACTCATCTTCTTAGTGTGATGTTGCATAGTAACCTAATATCCAAAGCTGCATAGTAAGGTAGGTCTGACAGTCCTATAAAACCTCTATGGAACGTTATTGTCGCACAAAATTCCTGTTACGCCAATTTCATTTCATCCATCCTGTTTGAGTGCGAATGTTGACGTCAACCGAAGATTTGATTATTAAACTATGCATTTGCTCCATATATGATGCTCTATATTCCTTGAGGATTCTCAGCAATGAGATTGATCACACCTTGGTTCCTGCCACAAAGTTCACTTGCTTGGATCCGAATAATTTTATTGCCAGTAAACCCCACACGTGGACCTCAATGCATCGTTTCCTTTTCTTTATCCATATAATTACCATACCATTACACTCCTGAAGATGTAGAGAACCTCCATTCTTTCTTTGCTGCTGTAATAGTATCAGCTACACTCTTTTCCCTGTTCCAAATCGCATTATAATTTTTGTCTGTCGTGTTATGTTATGTGATGATCTATTGTTCAATTGCATATTTTATTTGGTTTGTTTGTCAAGCAGGAGAGGGGTTTCCTTCCGTTATCAGCTGCGCTGTTGTCATCTTCTGTTTTGCGGTCTGAGACAGGGACTGCAGTAGACTTATTTGTCGATGTTGTGTCATGCATTGAAGCAATAATTCTTTCTCTTCTCTTTTGTCGATCAGGTTTTCCTTCTGTTGCCTTTATTATACCAATATCCAGTTATTATGCCTTGTCATTGATGTTACTACTTTTACTTCTAGGACTAGATTTCCTTCTACATGATCCTGAAGTCTCCTCGACAATTATTGTTGCATTAAGAGGTATTCAGGGTATACGGAAAGACGACAACATATCTCTTCGCTATGCATCTGTTTTAATATCAAAGGGTTTCTTTTGTCGCCCCAAGGAAGTGGGCTTGATTATGGAGATGCATGCAAGGGCTGTAAGTTCAGATTCTTGGTCACTCTATTTATAGTTTGTATTTGCTCTCAGACATCTATTTTATTCAAGTTGTGTTATTATTGTTTTTATTTTTGGAATCACGTTTGTCCATAATCTCTTTCTCATACATTTTTCAAGTCTGTTGTCTACTATCTTCTTTTTTGTTTGCATTTCTCCAGTTGATTGCCGTTGATAGTTTAAGTAAGTTGGCTCCTAATACAGAAGAATTTCTATGGGTGCTGTGGGATCTATGTCGTCTCTCTAGGTATGATATGCTTTATCCTTGTTGCTTGATACTGGGCTATCTTTAAATCTGGGCTTTTTCTTTATGGTTTTTCCCAGGTCTGAGTGTGGACGCCAAGCATTGTTGGTTTTGGTGAACTTACCAGAGGTATACTTTTATTCTTGTAGCACCGATGTAATGAATGGTGAAAATAACCATTTCTTCAGCATGTTCCTGTTAAAACTGTTAGCATGAGTTTCAAATGAGCTTGTTTCCCACCTTATTTTGAGAAACAATTGGTTAATATCTTTCCAAGCCTGTGCTCAGTTTGTGATTTTTTTTTTTGGTTCTGTTGGTATCGATATGTAAATATCATTAATTTTTTTTGCCCATTTTTTAGGTGATAATGAGTAATCTGATCATCTCCGAATATGTACTCTTTCCATTTTGTGCTGTTACATCATCTGGAAGATATTTCTTAAATACTTCTGAGAATCTTTTGTTCTACTCTGCTGCAGGCCCTTGCAGTTCTAATGAGTGCCTTACATTCTGCGAAGGAACTTGATCCACTTTCCTCCAATACTGGTACAATAATGTCTTCAAGGCCTTGAGGGTTTACCCTGCTTCTGATTGTGTTTATTTGATACCCATATGTTATTGTTAAGTGGGATTCTGAACTTGCAGGAGTGTCACCATTAAACCTTGCAATTTCTCACTCAGCAGCAGAGATTTTTGAAGTTATCGTTAGTGATTCCACTGCAACTTCTTTGGCATCTTGGATAGACCATGCGAAAGAAATTCATATGGCACTACATTCCTCCTCCCCAGGTTCCACCAAAAAAGATGCTCCTGCACGGCTCTTGGAATGGATAGATGCTAGTGTAGTTTATCACAGAAATGGAGCCATTGGGCTTTTACGATATGCTGCTGTCCTGGTATCTGGAGGAGATGCTCACATGGCATCAAACAGTGATTTAGCATCTGACATGATGGATGTTGACAGTGCAGTTGGAGATTCTTCCAGTGGTCCTGATGGAAGCATCATTGATAACTTAATTGGGAAAAGTATTACTGGAAAGGACTTTCCTGGAGTTATTCTTCGTGATTCCTCTGTTACCCAGCTCACGACAGCATTTCGTATCTTGGCATTCATTTCGGATAATTCGGTACGTACTAACTTGCAACTTCCCTTGCTGCCTCTTTCAGGTTACTAAAATTGTATTATCTCATTCTGTGTGTTTGGTTAAAGGTTGTTGCTGCGGCTCTTTATGATGAAGGTGCTGTAATGGTTATCCATGCTGTTGTGATCAATTGTAGACTCATGCTTGAGAGGTCATCCAATATTTATGGTCTGTATTCTTTCTGTTTTACACTTAATACTTCAAAGACTATTTTCCCCATACCTATGAAACATCATTGTTTCTTAAAATCCTCACGTGGTCTTGCTGTCTCCAGTGAGCTGCTCTACCTCTGCATTTGTGTTGCCTTAAGTTGAAAATTGCCCTATGTGGCTGCAAATACTTTTTTCTGTTTTATCAATTTATATTTAACTTTTAACAAATGAGACACCAAAGCTAATGTGATCTCTCTGTCTCTCTCTCTCTCTCTCACTCTATCTCTCTCTCTCTCTCTCTCTCACACACACACACACACACACACACACATATATATATATATATTATCTGTATGTTGCTGATGTCTGTGTTGGACACTTTCAAATGCAGTCATGTTCTAATGTCTGATTGTATGAAATGAATTATGTTGTATTTGAGATGCAATATCTATTTTTGAAGCTTAACTATGGTTTCTTGTCCTAAGCAGATTATCTTGTTGATGAGGGTACAGAGGGCAACTCTACTTCTGATTTACTCCTGGAACGTAATCGTGAGAAGAGCCTTATTGATTTGCTGATTCCATCTTTGGTGCTGCTGATTAATCTGTTGCAGAAGTTACAGGTTTGTGGCTACTTTGCTGTATGAATCTTCATTGTTTCAAGGTTTTCTTAGGAAATGTTTTATCTTTAGCTTTCACTAGATGACGATTTATCAATAAAATATTGTTCATACTACAAATCAGTAGATTGTCCTTGGTTTTCTCAACAAAGAACGTCTCCGCTTTCATCATTTACTGCCTATATTGATTGTCTCTTTGTTCGGGATCAGTATTCTTGTCCATCTTGCCTAATATCTTAGGATGTGATACTAATATGTATGCAGTTTGTTTTGTATATTTCTTTGAACTTTTGTACCTAATGTCAGTCGGACACTGTCCCTGATACATTGATTAAAGGAAAAAATAGAATTATGTTTTTAACCAATCGAGCTGACTTTTATGATGCCATAGATATTTTGTCCAAGTCAAGACTCATTTTGGATATCAATTAAATGTACAACAGTAAATGGTTGCTAGATTGGAAGGTCTGCGTGGACTGGAAACTTACAAGTTGGTAGATTTGTTTGGATTTACTTGTCTGGGTCCAAGCATGTCATTTGGCAATGCATTTCTCTCCTACTTCAGCTTACCTTGCTGTTCAGTTTGATTATTAACACATGAACATGCTCAAGCCTTGCCATTTTCTTTCTAAATTTCAGAAAACCAAGGAGCAGCACAGGAACACAAAGCTAATGAATGTGCTTTTGCAATTACACCGAGAAGTGAGGTAGCAGATGGTTCTCATTTTTTTGAGTCTAAGTAAATATATTCAAATATTATAGATATTATATCTTCCATTTGCAGTCCCAAGTTAGCTGCCTGCACCGCAGAATTATCCCGTTCTTGCCCTGATTTTGAACTTGGTTGTGGAGCTGTGTGCCATCTTCTGGCCTCAGCGTTGGCCTGTTGGCCTGTGTATGGTTGGACCCCTGGACTTTTTCATTTCCTCCTTGATAGTCTTCAGGCGACTTCGTTATTGGCATTGGGCCCCAAAGAAACCTGCAGTTTACTTTGTCTACTGGTAAGTGAACCTCCCTATTGTATTGGTCTGTGAAGCAGTCTGGTAGAAAAAGCTTAATTTAGTAATCAATAATATATTATGTTTAGTGATTTTTGATTTATTCTGCCACATTCTCTTTCTTTCAAGAATGATTTATTTCCGGATGAAAGTATTTGGACTTGGAAGAATGGAATGCCAATGCTGAGTGCCCTGAGAGCCTTGGCTGTGGGGACATTACTAGGTTCACAAAAAGAGAAGGAAATCAGTTGGTATCTAAGGTCTGGACACCCTGAGAAGCTGGTTGTTCAATTATCTCCACAACTTGCTAAACTTGGAGATATTATTCTGCATTGTGCTGTCGGTGTATGTAATTTTCTTTTCGGGTTGTTGTTTCATCATGTTAATTGAGTCGGATTCTGGAAAAAAAAAAGGAAACTAAATGAATTGTGGGATCGCTTTTAATTTTATTTACCTGTTTCACCATACATCAGATGTCAGTTGCCATACAAGACATCCTTCGTGTCTTCATAGTACGGATTGCATGCCTAAGTATTGATAGTGCTTCAGTCTTGCTGAAGCCTATTTTATCGTGGATCTCCCATCGTCTCTCAGAGCCATCTACACTGTTGGACATGGATGCTTACAAGGTTGTTAGAATCCAAAACTTGCATAAGTATTCCGTCCTTTGCACCTAACTTTGTGAATGCTTACAAGGCTACAAGGATACTGTCACCTAATTTTTGTGTGGTTTTCCAGGTCAACCAATTGCTTAATTTTCTTAGCATCTTGTTGGAGCATCCAGTTGCTAAGGTATCTTACCGGGCTGCAACGTTCTTTTGTTTTCTTTTTTGGTCTTCCAACCCGTTTTATCGTATTTCTGTATCCTATTTACAGCCTCTATTTGTGAAATCGGGTGGCTGTCAAATGCTCATGAAAGTGCTGGAGAGGTGTATTGGAGCTGCCGACTCTGGTGTGAAGCAGTTACATGAAAATATAACTCCTTCAAAGTATGAACGTTCACTTGTTAGTTGGTGTGTCCCTCTATTCAAGTCCATCTCATTGATTTGTGATGGTCGGGACTCTGTTAAACATCCTGGAGGGCATGACAGGTCAGAAACTTTCTTGTTGATTTTAAACAATGCCTCCATATCTTCACTTGCTTGGATAAATGTTTTTGCTCATCTTAATTCGATTTGATTTGTGTGGTTCCAGGAACATTCATGAAAATTTTACAGATGAGGAATATTCTATTTTATGGGGGCATCTCCTTAGATTTTGCATGGTATGTTTGTATCTATGCATAAATTTTTTTAATTGGTGGAACTAAGAGAACATCCTCAAAGTTTGGTCAATTACCATACTTCTGCATGTTTAAAAATTATATGAATGCCTCTCTCTTCATGACGGAAATCGGTGGAGGCTGGTAGCTGTGATGAATATTTGATTTGATAGTTAATTCAAGTTTTCTAAAAAAGTTGATGGATTGAAATCGTTCAAAATATATGAAAAGTTTATTGCAGAATTTTAATTTCGTGTCTATTCAATAGTTTCTCTGTTGCTGAAGCCAGGACGATATAGATGTGAAGAGTTATTTTTTCTTTATTTTTTTGCTAGTGCTACTAATTTACAAGAACTATTTAGTAAGTTTTTGAAAATATTGAGGCTGGTTGTATTTTTACCAAACATCGGGTTATCAATGTAATCCAACCTATTAATTTTCGAACAAACCAACTTACTTGGACTGTTTATGAGCCAGTTGTTACTCGCTTCCCTTTTGATGTCAGTTATTAAATGAATACATTTGGGTTGCACTCTTCTGTAATCTGGATATTCTGCCAGTTCTCTGCCTAGAATGATCGTGCTTGTTGACACCGTGTGAAGGATGGAGTTGAGTGTACTACAGAGAAAATGAATAGAGTTTTTATAGTAAATTAGGAAAGGAATTTTGTTGCCTATATAATAAGTTGTCTCAGTGAGACAAAACGGATCCAGATTAGAGGACAAATGATTGGTTTTAGAGGAAATTGTTCTCAAAGCCAAAGTATCTCCTATAGGTGAATGGTTGTAAACCTATAAAGGGAAGAGTTTGGCATACTGGTTCAACTAAATAAACTTTTTTCATTCTATCCATGTCGGAGATC
Source organism: Misopates orontium (assembly GCA_946800315.1). NCBI lineage: Eukaryota > Viridiplantae > Streptophyta > Magnoliopsida > Lamiales > Plantaginaceae > Misopates > Misopates orontium. The sequence goes on along the minus strand of OX326951.1, from coordinate 42,429,000 downwards.
CTGCTATAAATTGTCATTGGATAACACTGGAGAGGGTTGTGACCAGGTCCTGGGGTTCATAGAAAGTGATAGTTGCACATGAAATCTCAAATGGCAATGAAGTTTGTGGTTTTGATAGACTTTTTATCAGATTTATAACTTTGTACACTTGTTTGGATATAATATCTTTTTGTGGGTTGATCAATTCATTATTTTCCTATCTTTTGTAAATTTAATTTGGCTAAAATAATGTACTTTCTAGTAGAGGTACTCGTGTTTTTCTTTTCACAATTTTTTTGATTATTTATTTTGAGGATATGGAGAATCTAATGCCATTTCAACTATATTATGGACATTTTGGGAAGTAAAGTTTCAGCAGCATCTCTCGTAGTCGCTAAATTGTGTCGTGGTTGCTTTCTTTTCTCATGTACCTTTTCTTCTCATATCAATGTGAGGGTCTCGTTTCTCTATACTGTTTATGCCATGATAATCAGTAGGGATAGCTATCCCTCTAGGCACGAGCTTCATTTTTGCTGCCATTGCTTTTGCATGTTTACTTTTCTGTTTCAGTTACATTATTAATTTTTGACATCTTATGATCTCTTTGCTATACTTTTAATTGTTCCACTCTAATTGCAGGTCTTGCCTGTTGGGAGAGAATTGCTTGCTTGCTTGTCAGCCTTCAAAGAGATGTGTTCTTCAAATGGGAGAGGAAGTGCTTTGACGTCTTTCTTCATGCACATTGAGTCCTCTACGATTGAGGATTCGGAGGCTCAAATTAAACATGAAATTGATGCAAAGTACAACATCGTTAATGCATCTGAATGGAAGAAAAATCCTCCATTGTTGTGCTGTTGGGACAATTTGTGGAGATCTATTGATTCAAAAGATGTTCCTGTAGTACAGGTTGCTGAAGCATTAGACACATTGTTGTCCGGTGCATTAGGCTTTTGCGTGGATGGGGAAAGGTATGTTCATCACTTTTTGCTCTCTTTTAATGTGGTTTATGGCTGCTTGAAAAATTGTATTCTTAAGCCTCCTTGAGTATATTCTAGTTCATTGTGCTTTGAAATAGCTCTCTTTACATGACTAGCGTTGACTAGCAAGTAACATTGCAATCTTTGATATTAGTTCTTAAGGCTGACTATTTTTTTAGTAAATTATGAAATAGATCATGCGTAGCAGTCCTAAAAACGACACTAATGTTAATTTGAACATTACATTTACATCTCATTGAACTTAATAAATATATGTGATATACCCTATTTATCAAATTGTGAAACATCTTGATAGTTGGTGGTGGCAGGTAGCTCAGGGGGTTAATTCTTTGACTGTATCGTAGTTGGTGGCATCCTCTGTAATTTAATCATCATCTCATCTCTCATTTTGTCTCTTTACAGAGATTTTTAAATAGGGATGCGAATTAGAAATGCAGAAGCTTGTACCTATTTTTTGTTACCTTTTTGTTTCAGAAAAAAACTTAGTCCTATGATGTACACAAAGTGGCTTTGCTTGAAAATGGTAGCCTGCATGTCTCATATTCTTTTTCTTCTTTAGTCTTGACCTGGGGAGAATTGCTGTGATCAAGTTCCTCTTTGGAGTGGGGAATGGAAGTTCTGGGGGAAGTTCTTTTGACGAAGGCCTAAAACATATTGAGGAGCACACAAGTTTGTTACAATTAGAGACGGTCAATCAAACAGCAGGCGATGCCCTCCCTTCATTGCATAAGGTTTGTACCAGTACTCTTCTTAAAATTAGTTTTTACTTCCGCAATGAGTTCTTTTTTATTTTTAATTTTGTTTTTGTGGATGTGCAGGTCAAGAAGGCTGCAAACTTTTTATTGCTTTTGTTGCAAAAGTCCTCTAGCACGGAGGAAGTCGATGCTACAATTGTTGGTGGCTACACCTCATTACTTACTCCTCAGGTTTCCTTGAGGATTCATAAAGTCACAGACAGAAGTGTTGAGCGAATTGAAGATCACAACGTGGATGAACTTGGGGCTATGTTCTTCTGGGACTGTCCTGAGACTATGCGTGACAGACTAACACAGACAGGTCTTTCTTTGAAAAGAAAGATCTCCCCACTGGAGGTGCAAAATAGGCGTGCTAGAGGAGACAATCCTGTTGCTGATGCTACAGCTCAAAATACATTCGCTAGGAGTTCAGTACCTATTCCTACACCCTCTGGCCCTACTCGTCGAGATTCCTTCAGACAGCGTAAGCCTAACACTAGTCGGCCTCCTTCTATGCATGTGGATGACTATGTTGCAAGAGAAAGAAATGCCGATGGTACTAATAGTTCCAATGTAATTGCTGTCCCACGGATAGGATCGAGTAGCGGGAGACCACCATCCATTCATGTGGATGAATTCATGGCCAGACAAAGGGAGCGCCAAAATGTTGTGGGAGTGGGAATTACTGATTCCGCACCTCAAGTGAGAACATTAGCTCCAGGCAATAATATAGATGCGGAGAAGTCCAGCAAACCTCAAACTCTGAAACCGGATCTTGATGACGATCTTCAGGGAATTGATATAGTTTTCGATGCTGAGGAATCTGAACCTGATGATAGACTGCCGTTCCCACAACCAGATGATAATCTACATCAACCGGCATCCGTTGTAGTCGAGCAAAATTCCCCTCATTCAGTAGTCGAGGAGACAGAGAGTGATGTAAATGAAAGTAGTCAGTTTTCTCGCTTGGGTACTCCATTAGCATCAATCATGGATGAGAATACACCAAGTGAATTTTCATCAAGAATGTCTGCATCTCGGCCAGAGATTCCCCTGATGCGAGAACAGAGTATTTCTTCAGATAAAAAGTTCTCTAGTCGGTCAGATGATCCAAAGGGCTTTCCGAGCAGAACTCCTACTGCAACTGACTCCTTGATAGCCAGTAGTCCAGGAGGTGTTGCTTCAGTTTATATGAACACTGCACCTAACTTATATCCCAAACCGAATCTACAACAAAGTGGTCCTGTTCCTTTTGGCACCAATTCGCAAGGTTTCCACGATCAGAAGTTTCTGTCAAATCCGCCTCCGTTACCTCCAATGCCGCCTCCACCTACTGTCTCTCCTGTGCTGTCTCAGAGCATTGATCCCATTGGAAGCCAATCTTCAGGATTTGTCAGGCCTGTGCCAGATTTGCAGGCTCAGTTTCCTCCGAGCTACCATGTAGGGAAGATCTATCCTCTTTGTAATATTTGCATCACTTTCTATAAATTGAGTTGCTCACTTTCTTCCTGTTTTGCAGGTTCAGTCAGAATATATGGCTAGCAGCTCTACGTCTACCTCCATGGGTATGCCAGATTCTAAATTTGGACGGACGTCTCTTTCCTCCCCCGGGGGGTCTACAAGACCTCCTCCACCTCTTCCTCCGACACCACCTCCTTATTCATCAAACTCTTCTCCTCTATCATCCTTAAAAAATCCCACCTCTCAATCTCTGCAGTATTTTCAACCAGTTGGTAATCCTGAGTTCCGACAGACCTCTATTCCACCTTCAAATGATGGAGGAGCAGCGAGTTATTCAGCTTCACGCTCAATGCTATCTTCTTACCCCCCACCTCTGATGCAACCATTACTTTTCCGGCCTGGTTCTATGCCTGTCAATCCATATGGAAATAGTTTACTTCCGCATTTCGGAGAGAACTCAGCTGGTGCCTCCCAAAATATTCGTACATCTCTCTCTTCAGTTCACCAAATTCCAACTATTACTCAATTGCAGCCGCTGCAGCCACCACAAATCCCTCGTCCTCCACCTCAGTATCTTAGACCACCTGTTCCGGCTTCGCCTCAGTCAGAGCAGGGTATGCCTTTGTCCCAAGGCTCCTTGCATATGACAGCACAGGTATCCCCAGTATTGCAGCAACCTCAAGTTTCCCCTGCTCATGCTTACTATCAAACCCAACAACAGGAGATTGTATCCCATCCATTGCAGCAGCAACAAATGGATAGTTCTCAGCGAATTCTGCAACTTCCAGGCACTGGCACATCCGAGCAGCAAGATCCTGGGATGTCTCTTCAAGAGTATTTCAAATCTCCTGAAGCAATTCAGGTACTTTGCTTCGCAGGATTTACGATTGCCCAAGTTCAGTTTATTGTAAATTATGTCTTGATAATTGATTTTTATTTAACTGCAGTCTCTGCTGAGTGACCGAGATAAGCTTTGTCAACTTCTAGAGCAACATCCAAAGTTGATGCAGCTGCTACAGGTGACGAGCACTTTATTTATGATCTCAGGGAACCCGCATGTTTAAGATCTTTGCGAAATTAAACTCTCTTCATTATGTGTGTATATATATATATGACCATTCCATCTTTTTGTCTGTATATATTTTGTCTGTATATATTTTCTGATATATATTTAAGATTTTGTCTGTATATATTTTCTTGTTTGACCATTCCATCTTTTTGCTCATCAGGAACGGCTGGGTCACTTATAGTGGCATATCGTCCTACATTTCTGGAGGTGTCTGTGAATGCAAACAGTTCTCGTCTTGCCTGGGAATGGTAGCAACTCGTCGGGTTTCTTTGTATGTGGATTGGGTTTTATATGTTTCATGTATTAAACTGTAAACTAGATTTTGTAAGATGAAACTGTAAATGAACTAGGTAGCTGTAACTGTTTAGTCACTATTAGCTTTTTTAGCTGTCCTATTACTGAAATTTATGGTTTCTTTCGTTTTAGCTATTATACAGGAAGTACAGACTCAATTTTTGTCTTGTAATGATAACGAAGCTTTGAACTTGAGTCAGAAATAGCCTTTTGACGTATGCTATAGTGTGTGATTTGTCCTACGGTGCCAGAATTTAATGGATGAGAATATAGACACGTTCAAAAGATGAACGGTGGATCAGAGGCAAATTTCACATTTTTACAAACATTAGGGACAAATCGCTCTTTTTCAAACGTTAGGGAGAAGAAGACTAGCCTAATCTTTTCAGACAAATTATAGCAAAATATTTGAAAAATAAATGAAGTTTATATAGTTTCAACATACCAATGCTCCCCTCTTGATTTTTTTTTTTTAATTGAACAAAACATTGAAAAATACTCGTAAATTACCATGAAATACTTTAATACTGAGATGATACTATTTTTTATTCTGTTTTTAAAAAATTGAGAAGTCAATTTTGGTTTATTTACCTAACAAATCATAGAAAACACTTCAAATTTAAAAAAAGTGAAACGGAACAAATATTTTCAAAGGCCAACCCCTTCATTTTTGGAAAATAATCAGTTTGCATAAAATTGTCTGTTTTGGATTTCAAAATACTTTCAAATATATGGGAATTCTATGCATGATCTATCGGTTGACAAACTATAGCAAAATATTTGAAAAACAAATAAAGTTTATATACTTTCAACATCGCAATGCTCCCCACTTGATTTTTTTTTTAAATGAAAAAAATATTGAAAAACACTCGTAAATTTCCTTGAATACATTAATATTGAGAGAATACTATTTTTGTTCTATTTTTCTATAATTGAGAAGCCAATTTTGATCTATTTACCTAACAAACCAAAGCAAATACGTCAAATTTCAAAAGGTGAAATGAATCACATATTTTCAAAGACTAACCCCTTTGCATTTTTGGCAAATAATGAGTTGGCATAAAATTGTCCGTTTTGGATTTCAGAATACTTTCATATACATGGGAATTCTATGCATGATATATCGCTTGACAAACTATAGCAAAATATTTGAAAAACAAATGAAGTTTATTTATTTTGAACATCACAATGCTCCCCCTTGAATTTTTTTTAAATAAACAAAACATTGAAAAACACTCGTAAATTACCATGAAATACATTAATATTGAGAGAATATTATTTTTATTCCATTTTTCTATGATTGAGAAGCCAATTTTGATCTATTTACAAAACAAAACATAGCAAATACTTCAAATTTAAAAAGGTGAAATGGATCGAATATTTTCAAAGGCTAACCCCTTTGCATTTTTGGCAAATAATGAGTTGGCATAAAATTGTCCGTTTTGGATTTCAGAATACTTTCATATTCATGGGAATTCTATGCATGATATATCGGTTGACAAACTATTGCAAAATCTTTGAAAAACAAATGAAGTTTATACATTTTCAACATTGCAATGCTCCCCACTTGAATTTTTTTATATGAACAAAACATTGAAAAACACTCGTAAATTACCATGAAATACATTAATACTAAGAGAATATTATTTTTATTCTGTTTTTCTATATTTGAGAAGCAAATTTTGATCTATTTACCTAACAAACCAAAGCAAATACTTCAAATTTTAAAAGGTGAAATGAATCGAATATTTTCAAAGGCTTAACCCCTTTGCATTTTTGGCAAATAATGAGTTGGCATAAAATTGTCCGTTTTGGATTTCAGAATACTTTCATATACATGGGAATTCTATGCATGATATATCGCTTGACAAACTATAGCAAAATCTTTGAAAAACAAATGAAGTTTATACATTTTCAACATCGCAATGCTCCCACCTCGAATTTTTTTTAAATGAAAAAAACATTGAAAAACACTCATAAATTTCCTTGATTACATTAATACTGAGAGAATACTACTTTTGTTCTATTTTTCTATAATTGAGAAGCCAATTTTGATCTATTTACCTAACAAACCATAGCAAATACGTCAAATTTCAAAATGTGAAATGAATCACATATTTTCAAAGGCTAACCCCTTTGCATTTTTGGCAAATAATGAGTTGGCATAAAATTGTTTGTTTTGGATTTCAGAATACTTTCATATTCATGGGAATTCTATGCATGATATATCGGTTGACAAACAATAGGAAAATATTGGAAAAACAAAAGAAGTTTATACATTTTCAACATCGCATTGCTCCCCCCTAGAATTTGTTTTCTTTTTTAAATTAACAAAACATTGAAAAACACTCTTAAATTACCATGAAATACATTAATATTGAGAGAACATTATTCTGTTTTTCTATAGTTGAGAAGCCACTTTTGATCTATTTACCTAAAAAACCGTAGAAAATACTTCAAATTTAAAAAGTTGAAATGAATCCAATATTTTCAAAGGCTAACCTTTTGAATTTTTGGAAAATAATGAGTTGGCATAAAATTGTCCGTTTGGGATTTCAGAATACTTTCATATTCATGAGAATTCTTTGCATGATATATCGGTTGACAAACTATAACAAACTATTTGAAAAATAAAGGACATTTATACATTTTCAATATCCCAGTGCTCACCCCTTGATTTTTTTTTAAATGAACAAAACTTTGAAAAACACTCGTATATTATCATGAAATACATTAATACTGAGAGAATATAATTTTTATTCTATTTTTGTATAATTGAGAAGCCAATTTTGATCTATTTACCTAACAAACCATAGCAAATACTTTAAATTTAAAAAGGTGAAATGAATCGAATAATTTCAAAGGATAAACCCTTTACATTTTTGGCAAATAATGAGTTGGCATAAAATTGTCCGTTTTGGATTTGAGAATACTTTCATATACATGGGAATTCTATGCATGCTATATCGCTCGACAAACTATAGCAACATATTTGAAAAACAAATAAAGTTTATATATTTTCAACATCGCACTGCTCCCCGTTGAATTATTTTTAAAGAAACAAAACATTGAAAAACACTCGTAAATTACCATGAAATACATTAATATTGAGAGAATATTATTTTCATTCTGTTTTTCTATAATTGAGAAGCTAGTTTTGATCTATTTACAAAACAAAAAATAGCAAATACTTCAAATTTAAAAAGGTGAAATGGATGGAATATTTTCAAAGGCTTACCCCTTTGCATTTTTGGCAAATAATGAGTTGGCATGAAATTGCCCGTTTTAAATTTCAGAATACTTTCATATTCATAGGAATTCTATGCATGATATATCGGTTGACAAACTATAACAAAATCTTTCAAAAACAAATGAAGTTTATGCATTTTCAACATCGCAATGCTCCCCCCTTGAATTTTTTTTATATGAACAAAACATTGCAAAACACTCGTAAATTACCATAAAATATATTAATACTTAGATAATATTATTTTAATTCTATTTTTCTATAGTTGAGAAACCAATTTTGATCTATTTACCTAACAAACCATAGCAAATACTTCAAATTTTAAAATGTGAAATATCGAATATTTTCAAGGGCTAACCCTTTTGCATTTTTGGCAAATAATGAGTTGGCATAAAATTGTCCGTTTTGGATTTCAGAATACTTTCATATACATGGGAATTCTATGCATGATATATCGCTTGACAAACTATAGCAAAATCTTTGAAAAACAAATGAAGTATATACATTTTCAACATCGCAATGCTCCCCCCATGAATTTTTTTTAAATGAACAAAACATTGAAAATCACTCGTAAATTTCCTTGAATACATTAATACTGAGAGAATACTATTTTTGTTCTATTTTTCTATAATCGAGAAGCAAATTTTGATCTATTTACCTAGCAAACCATAGCAAATACGTCAAATTTCAAAAGGTGAAATGAATCACATATTTTCAAAGGCTAACCCCTTTGCTTTTTTGGCAAATAATGAGTTGGCATAAAATTGTCCGTTTTGGATTTCAGAATACTTTCATATTCATGGGAATTCTATGCATGATATATCGGTTGACAAACTATAGCCAATTATTTGAAAAACAAATAAAGTTTATACACTTTCAACATCGCAATGCTCCCCCCTTGAACTTATTTTAAATGAACAAAACATTGAAAAACACTCGTAAATTACCATGAAATACATTTATACTGAGAGAATATTATTTTTATTCTGTTTTTCTATAGTTGAGAAGGCAATTTTGATCTATTTACCTAACAAACCATAGAAAATACTTTAAATTTAAAATTTTGAAATGAATCAAATATTTTCTAAGGCTAACCCCTTTGAATTTTTGGAAAATAATGAGTTGGCATGTCCGTTTCGGATTTCAGAATACTTTCATATTCATGGGAAGAATCTTTGCATGATATATCGGTTGACAAACTGTAACAAAAAATTTGAAAAATAAATGACGTTTATACATTTTCAATATCCCAATGCTCACCCCTTGTTTTTTTTTTTTTTTAAATGAACAAAACTTTGAAAAACACTCGTATATTATCATGAAATGCATTAATAGTGAGATAATATAATTTTTATTCTGTTTTTATATAATTGAGAAGCCAATTTTGATCTATTTACCTAACAAACCATAGAAAATACGTCAAATTTCAAAAGTTGAAATGAATCCAATATTTTCAAAGGCTAACCCCTTTGCATTTTTGGAAAATAATGTGTTGACATAAAATTGTCCGTTTCGGTTTTCAGAATACATTCATATTCATGTGAATTCTTTGCATGATATATCGGTTGACAAACTATAACAAATTATTTGAAAAATAAATGAAGTTTATACATTTTCAACATCCCAATGCTCCCCCCTTGGAATTTTTTTTTAAATGAACAAAACATCGAAAAACACTCGTCAATTACGATGAAATACATTAATACTAAGAGAATATTATTTTTATTCTCTTTTTCTATAGTTGAGAAGCCAATTTTGATCTATTTACCTCACAGACCATAGCAAATACGTCAATTTCAAAAGGTGAAATGAATCACATATTTTCAAATGCTAACCCCCTTTTCATTTTTGGCAAATAATGAGTTGGCATAAAATTGTCCGTTTGAATTTCAGAATACTTTAATATTCATGAGAATTCTAAGCATGATATAGCGGTTGACAAACTATAGAAAAATATTTGAAAAACAAATGAAATTTATACAACATCGCAATGCTCCCCCCTAGAATTCTTTTTTAAATGAACCAAACATTAAAAAACACTCGTTACTTACCATGAAATACATTAATACTAAGAGAATATTATTTTTATTCGTTTTTCTATTGTTGAGAAGCCAACTTTGATCTATTTCTCTAACAAACTATAGCAAATACTTCAAATTTAAAAAGGTGAAATGAATCGAATATTTTCAAAGGCTAACCCCTTTACATTTTTGGCAAATAATGAGTTGGCATAAAATTGTCCGTTTTGGATTTCAGAATACTTTCATATACACGGGAATTCTATACATGATATATCGCTTGACAAACTATAGCAAAATATTTGAAAAAAAATAAAGTTTATATATTTTCAACATCGCAATGCTCCCTCCTCGATTTAAAAAAAAGAAAAACAAAACATTGAAAAACACTCGTAAATTACTATGAAATACATTAATATTAAGAGAATATTATTTTTATTCTGTTTTTCTATAATTGAGAAGCCAATTTTGATCTATTTACCAAACAAAACATAGCAAATAATTCAAATTTAAAAAGGTGAAATGGATCGAATATTTTCAATGGCTAACCCCTTTGCATTTTTGGCAAATAATGAGTTGGCATAAAATTGCCCATTTTGGATTTCAAAATACTTTCATATTCATGGAAATTCTATGCATGATATATCGGTTGACAAACTATAGCAAAATCTTTTAATAACAAAAGAAGTTTATACATTTTCAACATCGCAATGCTCTCCCTTGAATTTTTTATATGAACAAAACATTAGAAAACACTCGTAAATTACCATGAATTATATTAATACTAAGAGAATATTATTTTTATTCTGTTTTTCTATAGTTGAGAAGCCAATTTTGATCTATTTTCCTAACAAACCATAGCAGATACTTCAAATTTTAAATGGTGAAATGAATCGAATATTTTCAAAGGCTAACCCCTTTGCATTTTTGGCAAATAATGAGTTGGCATAAAATTGTACGTTTTGGATTTCAAAATACTTTCATATACATGGGAATTCTATGCATGATATCTCGCTTGACAAACTATAGCAAAATATTTGAAAAACAGATGAATTTTATATATTTTCAACATCGCAATGCGCCCCCCTTATTTTTTTTTTAAATAAACAAAACATTGAAAAACACTCGTAAATTACCATGAAATACATTAATATTGAGAGAATATTATTTTTATTCTGCTTTTCTATTATTAAAACGCCAATTTTGATCTATTCACCAAACAAAACATAGCAAATACTTCAAATTTAAAAAGGTGAAATGGATCCAATATTTTCATAGGCTAATCCCTTTGCATTTTTGGCAAATAATGAGTTGGCATAAAATTGACCGTTTTGGATTCTAGAATATTTTCATATTCATGGGAATTCTATGCATGATATATCGATTGACAAACTATAGCAAAATCTTTGAAAAACAAATGAAATTTATACATTTTCAACATCGCAATGCTCCCCCCTTGAATTTTTTTTTAAATTAACAAAACATTGAAAACACTCGTAAATTACCATTAAATACATTAATACTAAGAGAATATTATTTTTATTTTGTTTTTCTATAGTTGAGAAGCCAATTTTTATCTATTAACCTAACAAACCATAGCAAATACTTCAAATTCAAAAATGTGAAATGAATCAAATATTTTCAAAGGCTAACCCCTTTGCATTTTTGGCGAATAATGAGTTGGCATAAAATTGCCCGTTTTGGATTTCAGAATACTTTTCTACTCATGGGAATTCTATGCATGATATATCGGTTGACAAACTAAGGAAAATATTTCAAAAACAAATAAAGTTTATACACTTTCAACATCGCAATGCTCCCCTTTGAATTTTTTTTAAATGAACAAAACATCGAAAAACACTCGTAAATTTTCATGAATACATTAATATTGAGAGAATATTATTTTTATTCTATTTTTCTATGATTGAGAAGCCAATTTTAATCTATTTACCTAACTAACCATAACGAATACGTCAAATTTCAAAAGGTGAAATGAATCACATATTTTCAAAGGCTAACCCCTTTGCGTTTTTGAAAAATAATGAGTTGGCATAAAATTGTCCGTTTTGGATTTTAGAATACTTTCATATTTATGGGATTTCTATGCATGATATATCGGTTGACAAACTATAGGAAAATATTTGAAAAACAAATGAAGTTTATACATTTTCAACATCGCAATGCTCCCCCCTTAATTTTTTTTTAAAAATGAATAAAACATTGAAAAACACTCGTAAATTTCCATGAAATACATTAATATTGAGAGAAAATAATTTTTATTCAGTTTTTCTATAATTGAGAATCCAATTTTGATCTATTTCCATAACAAACCATAGCAAATACTTCAAATTTAAAAAAGGTGAAATAAATCGAATATTTTCAAAGGCTAACCCCTTTGCATTTTTGGCAAATAATGAGTTGGCATAAAATTGCCCGTTTTGCATTTCAGAATACTTTCATATACATGGTAATTCTATGCATGATATATCGGTTGACAAACTATAGCCAATTATTTGAAAAACAAATAAAGTTTATACACTTTCAACATCGCAATGCTCCCCCCTTGAACTTATTTTAAATGAACAAAACATTGAAAAACACTCGTAAATTACCATGATATACAGTAATACTGAGAGAATATTGTTTTTATTCTATTTTTCTATGATTGAGAAGCCAATTTTGATCTATTTACCTAATTAACCATAGCGAATAGGTCAAATTTCACAACGTGAAATGAATCACATATTTTTAAAGGCTAACCCCTTTGCATTTTTGGCAAATAATGAGTTGGCATAAAATTGTCCATTTTGGATTTCAGAATACTTGCATATTTGTGGGAATTCTATGTATGATATATCGGTTGAATAATTATAGCAAAATATTTCAAAACGAATGAAGTTTATATATTTTCAACATCGCAATGCTCCCCCTTGATTTTTTTTTTTTTTTAATAAACAAATCATTGAAAAACACTCGTAAATTACCATGAAATGCATTAATATTGAGAGAATACTTTTTTTATTCTGTTTTTCTATAATTGAAAAGCCAATTTTGATCTATTTACCAAACAAAACATAGCAAATACTTCAAATTTAAAAAGGTGAAAAGAATCGAATATTTTCAAAGGCTAACCCCTTTGCATTTTTGGCAAATAATGAGATGGCATAAAATTGCCCGTTTTGGATTTCAAAATACTTTCATATTCATGGGGATTCTATTGTATAAAATATCGGTTAAAGAACTATAGCAAAATACTTGAAAAACAAATGAAGTTTATACATTTTCAACATTGCAATGCTCCCCCCTTGAATTGTTTTTAGATGAACAAAACATTGAAAAACACTCGTAAATTAATATGAAATACATTAATACTGAGAGAACATTGTTTTTATTCCATTTTTCTATGATGGAGAAGCCAATTTTGATCTATTTATCTAACTAACCATAGCGAATACCTCAAATTTCAAAAGGTAAAATGAATCACATATTTTCAAAGACTAACCCCTTTGCCTTTTTGCCAAATAATGAGTTGGCATAAAATTGTCCATTTTGGATTTTATAATACTTGCATATTAATGGGAATTCTATGCATGATATATCGGTTGACAAACTATAGCAAAATATTTGAAAAACAAATGAAATTTATATATTTTCAACATCCCAATGCTCCCCCTTGAATTTTTTTTAATAAACAAAACATTGAAAAACACTCGTAAATTACCATAAAATACATTAATAGTGAGAGAATATTATTTTTATTCTGTTTTTCAATAATTGAAAAGCCAATTTTGATCTATTTACCAAACATAACATAGCAAATAATTCAAATTTAAAAAGGCTAAATGAATCGAATATTTTCAAAGGCTAACCCCTTTGCATTTTTGGCACAAAATAAGTTGGCATAAAATTACCCGTTTTGTATTTCAGAATACTTTCATATTCATGGGGATTCTATTGTATGATATATTGGTAGAAAAACTATAGCAAAATATTTGAAAAACAAATGATGTTTATACATTTTCAAAATCACAACGCTCCCCACTTGATTTTTTTTTAAAAATTAATAAAACTTTGAAAAACACTCGTATATTATCATGAAATACATTAATACTGAGAGAATATAATTTTTTCTGTTTTTCTATAACTGAGAAGCCAATTTTGATCTATTTCCCTAACAAACCATAGAAAATACTTAAAATTTCAAAAGTTGAAATGAATCAAATATTTTCACAGGCTAACCCTTTACATTTTTGGAAAATAATGAGTTGGCATAAAAATGTCTGTTTTGGATTTCAGAATACTTTCATATTCATGGAATTCTATGCATGATATATCGGGTGACAAACAATAGGAAAATATTTGAAAAACAAAAGAAGTTTATACAATTTCAACATTGCAATGCTCCCCCCTTGAATTTTTTTTAAATGAACAAAACATTGAAAAACACTCGTAAATTACCATGAAATACATTAATACTGAGAGAATATTATTTTTATTTTGTTATTCTATAGTTGAGAAGCCAATTTTGATCTATTTGCCTAACAAACCATAGAAAATACTTCAAATTTCAAAAATTGAAATGAATCCAATATTCTCAAAGGCTAACCCCTTTGCATTTTTGGACAATAATGAGTAGGCATAAAATTGTCCGTTTTGTATTTCAAAATACTTTCATATTAATGGGAATTCTATGCATGATATATTGTTTGCAGAACTATAACAAAATATTTGAAAAATAAATGAAGTTTATATATTTTCAAAGTCCCAATGCTCCCCCCTTGAATTTTATTTAAGTGAACAAAACATCGAAAAACACATGTAAATTACCATGAAATACATTAATACTAAGAGAATATTATTTTTATTATGTTTTTCTATAGTTGAGAAGCCAAGTTTGATCTATTTACCTCACAGACCATAGCAAATACGTCAAATTTCAAAACATGAAATGAATCACATATTTTTGGCAATAATGAGTTGGCATAAAATTGTCCATTTTGGATTTCATAATACTTGCATATTCATGAGAATTCTATGCATGATATATCGGTTGACAAACTATAGCAAAATATTTGAAAAACAAATGAAATTTATATATTTTCAACATCGCAATGCTCCCCCTTGAATTTTTTTTTTTAAATAAACAAAACATTTAAAAACTCTCACAAATTACCATGAAATACATTAATAGTGAGAGACTATTATTTTTATTTTGTTTTTCTATAATTGAAAAGCCGATTTTGCTCTATTTACCTAACAAACCATATAAAGTACTTCAATTTTGAAAATGTGGATGAATAAAATATTTTACAAAGGCTAACCCCTTTGCATTTTATGGCAAATAATGAGTTGTCATAAAATTGCCCGTTTTGGATTTCATAATACTTTCATATTCATGGGGATTCTATTGTATGATATATCGGTAGAAACACTATAGCAAAATATTTGAAAAACAATTGAAGTTTATACAGTTTCAACATCCCAACACTCCCCTTTGATTTTTTTAATTGAACAAAACATTGAAAAACACTCGCAAAATTATCATGAAATACATTAATACTGAGAGGATATTATTTTTATTCTGTTTTTCTATAATTGAGAAGTCAATTTTGATTTATTTACCTAACAAACAATAGAAAATGCTTAAAATTTCAAAACTTGATATGAATCAAATATTTTCAAAGGCTAACCCCTTTGCATTATTGGACAATAATGAGTTGGCATAAAATTGTCCGTTTTGGATTTTATAATACTTTTGTATTCACGTGAATTCTATGTATAATATATCGGATGACTAACTATAGCAAATTATTTAAAAAAACAAATGAGGTTTATACATTTTCAACATCCCAATGCTTCCCCCTTGATTTTTTTTTTTTAAATGACCAAAACATTGAAAAACACTCGTAAATTACCATGAAATACTTTAATACTAAGAAAATATTATTTTTATTATGTGTTTCTATAATGGAGAAGCCAATTTTACTCTAATTACCTAACAAACCATACCAAATACTTCAAATTTAAAAATGTGAAATGAATAAAATATTTTCAAAGGCTAACCCTTTGCATTTTTTGGCAAATAATGAGTTGACCTTTTTATTTAATACCTAATCTCTCGAAGATGAGATGAATAGAAGATTAGGCTAGTCTTCTTCTTGATAACCAAAAGAGGAAATAGTAGATAATGCAACGACGGATAGATCGAGTGTATACCTATTTTAGCAAAAACTGTCTATGACAATTTGTGTCAACAAGTTATGAATGTCATAGACACAGTGCCACAAAAGTTGCCATATAAGTTTGTTACATAAGCCAATGAAGACAAGTTGACATAGATGATGTTTGTTGTCACAAGCAAAGTGATTTACGACATAAAACGAGAGTCGAAGTAAAACAAAGGAAGACTATCAATGTGATCACAAGATAACAAATCTTCAAATATATCTTATCATCAAGATCGGCTTCTCAAAAATTGAAGTCTATACACAAATTCAAAGTTCTCCAGAAAATCATTGCGTATATGGCTAACTCTTTTGCGCCATATACTAATTAATCTTTCTGATCAAACCCAAGGGAAAAATCTATACAAAGAAGTATAATATTTCTTCTCATTCCTATTCAATCTCTCATGGAGATGGATCAATAAGAAGAAACCAAACAAGAACAATTCCTCCACGCTCTTGCATGCAATTTAAGCATTTCTCTAGCCCTCTCGTTCGTCTTCAATCCACTTTCAACCTGAACAACCAAAGACAATTTCTCCACAACACCAACCTCCAACATCTCCTGCAAAACTACGTTCGTTGCCGAGTATTTCGACACCGAGTGCAGAACTCTCACCGCCCTGTCGCTCGCCAAATGAGAAACTCTAAGTATTTTCTTCGAGACGATAGCCAATCCTGCCCCGTGCTTTAACAGATCTGCCCTCCCCTCGGCGCATTGGCACAACAAGTCCAACACAATTAGTATCATCTCACATTCCCTTTTGTCCGAATTATCGAGTAAAAGATTGATTAGTACATTCACCAATCCAGCTTCCCCCGCTTTTACTCTGTTTCTCCCGCAAGAACAGACGTTGATTAGTACTTTGAGTGCCGCCTTTGTGGCCTTTTGAGTGATTTCGTCGTTCAGTAATTGAACTAACTCGATAAAGAATTCGGGTTTTAGATTCACTAGCTGAGCTGGACCGGCTACTTCGAACATGGAATTCAACAGCATGATCGCATAAGCCCCTGATTCATAGCTGCCAAATTGCATAACATTTATTAATGAGTCGATGAAGTCCTCATTACTGAGAGATTTTAAGGTTGATTCGGATAACTGAAGGGTGTAAAGTATGCTCAACGCCTCATCGCATACTTTTCTCACTTCAAATAAATCTTCTGATGGGATCGGATGCATTAGTGCTGGTACGATCGCACCCTCAGATAAATCTTCTGATACTCCAACGCACAACGCTTCATGTGTTTTACTCATGATCAATGAGGCCAAGAATTCAGCTACTCCTACTGATTCCATGCATCTTTTATTTGTTTGACTCTGAGAAGCGATTGACTTCAACTTTCTCATGCATTCCATCTGCATTTGTGGGCATTTGGCTTCATTGAGAATCTTTAGAACTTGGGATTTGCTGATTGGAGCTTTTGGGGTTGGTAGCCGTTGAACACCGTGGGAGGCGTTGACAATGCACCAGGATTGGATCAGGCGTCGTACGGTGATGTTAGGGGTTAATTCCTTGTCTGCAAGGATTTGTTTTGTAACGGGGCATGCGTTGTTCTTGTCGGAAAATAACCATCTTTCGATGCTGTCCCTGTCGTATGTTATGCCGGTCGAGATTGTTACAGGGTCTTTCATGATCTCTAGATTGATTGGGCATAGGAAATATGGTGGAACTTCAATTTCTTCAGCCATTGCTGTTAGCTAGTAGGATGAAAGATCAGGTTTGTTGTGTATGTGACTGAAAATTTGGAAGAGTGCCCTTTGAGCAATATCTAAGCAAAAAAAGAAGAAATCTTGTGAAGTTTTGATATGCAAGTGAAGAAGTTGTTGAGGATGGTTGTGAAAATTGTGAGGTTTGGTTTGAAGACGTTTGGAGTAGGAGAGATTTGGTTGTATATATATGTGTAACTACTAACTAGAGATTCAAAAAATTGTCAAAGTCAAAACATGAATACTCAGTGGGAGGGATTTGTTTTAATATTGTTTAAACTTTTGGGTTTCGAATTTGGACTTTTGACTTTTTAAAGATACATAAGGCTAATGTGTGATGTGTGTGTGTGGGATGAGTGTGAGACAATTTATTAGTTATATTCTTTTGACTTTGTTTTTTAAGTGGAGGGAAAAGGAACACGTGCTTGTTCTCATGCAGATTTCACCCTCAATCCACATATAAAAAGTGTTTGGTTGACTGAAAAAAGTTTGGTTTATTACTTTGAAGTACCTCTATCTTTTAAAACTATTTGGCTCAATACAAAGGATAAATGTGTACTCTCATGCTTAATTTACCTTTTGATCCGAAAGAAAAAGTTGTCAAAAGGCTCCAATCTCGAGCTTAAACTTTCTTTAGAAACTTTGCAGATTTTTAACTAAATGTACTTAGAAACGGAAGGATTATTGATGAACTTCGAAAATCACATTTTAAGGGAATGTTCATCTCAAATCTTCTTTTATAAATATTTGTTAGTCTATTTGTCACTGTTACATTTGTGCCACATGTAATGAGCGTGAGATAAATATTTGTCAACTCAATCTTTTTACCTTAATATCGATTTTGTATTAATCTCAACTGTGTCTCCCTGTAACATATCAAATAGTGACACAAAAACTTATATAACAATTTTGGATTGTATAAAACGACTATAACTGCAATAAAAACACAATGAATAATGAATTATACTTCAAAACAAGAATATTAGGTGAAATATGCAAGTTTTTATGTTCGGGAGTATTGCTTTTAAGGAACCTACTTGGAATCCATACACTTTTACAAGGTATATCCTATCATATTAAAGTATATGCAAAGAAAGGCCCCTTTTTTTGAATCAGTCTATGCTACAGCAGGCTGTAATACAGCCTGCACTCACAAACATGTGGGACCCACACAGGTGGGGCCCACGTGGGTCCCACACATTTTGTGACAGCAGGCTGTATTACAACATCCTGTAGCTAAGACAAAATTCCTTTTTTGAGACTTAACTTCAGAAAAAGGAAAAGAAAAACTTTTGGAAGGATCATTTTCCCATTCTGGTAACTAGTGAAAAATATATTTTCTTTTTGACTTTTATCACATTTTCATACAAAAAATTATGCACCACAAACATGTCATTTAAAGAAAACGGCTCCAAGTTGTCTGGAGTTGGTTAACAGTCGCATTATTTCTTCGTTTATAACTTGTTTCAAGGTCTAGAACTTAATACCTTATGAAGAAAATTTGACAATTTTGCACCACACAACAAATGAATTGTTATTTTTCTACGTACTTATTCTTAAATTGTGTGCAACGAATTTAATAATAGCTCGTGCTTAGTTATGTGGATCGTGTCATTGTGTGCGTATGCACTTGGCTGCTGGACCGAGCTTGTGGCGGTGGCTGGAATAGTAGAACATGGAGTTTCTAGTTAGAGACTTCTATTATATGATTAAATAAACATTATTCTGAATTACTTCTTAAAGTAATTATTGTTATTAAAGTCAACGTACGTTGCGCTATGTTAGAATAGAGAAATCAACACTATTGATTGAAATGAAGAACAAAATGATAGAATATTATTGAAAACATTGAACTGACGATTACAGAGAATAATCACAGAGTTGCTGTGATGAAGATGAGTTTTCAAGTGAGTAAAAATGAAAGAGAGGAGCGTGAGAGCTATTTATACATGAGATCAACACCTGATAAAACAAGATTAACACTAAACTAACTTAACTTACTAATTAAGGAAAGTCTAACCCAACGGCTATAACTAACAATTAAAAATATACTAATTATAGAAATATTTAGTTTATAATTCTAATACCCCCCCTCAAGATGGGCATGGATGTTGTGAAGGCCCATCTTGGACTTCATAGCATTGAAAAACTGTAGGGACAATGGCTTTGTAAGTATATCAGCAACTTGATGTACATTCCCAATATGAAGAATCTTGATCAAACTTTGGTGAACCTTCTCGCGCACAAAGTGACAATCAATCTGAATGTGCTTGGTTCTCTCGTGATGAACCGGGTTGTTGGCGATGCAAAATGCACCTTTGTTATCAGTGTAGAGCAGAGGGATCTTAGTTTCTGTGATATGCAGATCCTTTAGCAGCTGTTGGAGCCAAATCACCTCACAAGTAGTGGTGGCAAGGGCCCTGTATTCTGCTTCTGTGGAGGAGCGACTTACTGTTTGTTGCTTCTTGGATTTCCATGAGATCAGTGAGTCTCCAAGGTACACAGCATATCCAGTAACACTCCTTCTTGTTTGAGGACATGTGGCCCAATCACTGTCACAAAAAGCTTTAAGGTGAGTTTCAGAAGTTGAGGAGTAAAAAATACCCTGTCCTGGAGTTGTTTTGAGATATCTCAGAACCCTGTGAGCAGCTGTAAGATGTGCTATAGTGGGCTTAGACATGAACTGAGATAAGTATTGAATACTGAAGCTAATGTCAGGCCTTGTGATGGTAAGATAAAGAAGCCTTCCAACCAATCTTCTGAAAACAATAGGATCTTCAAGTGCAGGAGAATCACTTGTAATTGTCTTAGATGAAGAATCCATAGGTGTTGCAACTGGTTTACACTCTAAGTAACCTGAGTCAGTAAGAATATCAAGGATGTATTTTCTTTGACATAAGGTAATACCATTCTTGCTTCTGGCAACCTCAATACCTAAGATGTATTTAAGGTCCCCTAAGTCTTTTATGGTGAACTGATTGTCTAGATGAGCTTTGATGGAATTGATTTCAATGAGATCATTTCCTGTTAGAATTATATCATCCACATATACACACAGAGCTGTGAAATTAGAACCTGTAGTTTTGATAAATAGAGAAGAGTCAGAGATAGTTTGAACATAACCACAGGATAATAGAGAAGAAGTGAGCTTACTAAACCACTGTCTTGATGCCTGTTTTAAACCATATAAACTCTTTTTAAGAAGGCAAACTCTGTTGTCTTTAGGAGAGCAATAACCAGGGGGAAGTTTCATGTATATCTCTTCATTTAAATCCCCATGGAGAAATGCATTATTGACATCAAGTTGCTTAAGATGCCAATTCTTTGCTGCTGCCAAAGCTAAGATGGTTCTAACTGTTGTAAGCTTTGCTACAGGGGAAAAAGTATCAAAATAGTCCAAGCCCTCCTCTTGAGTGTAGCCCTTAGCTACTAGCCTAGCTTTATGCCTCTCAATGGTGCCATCTGATTTATATTTCACCTTAAACACCCACTTGCAACCAATGCAGTGCTGGTTTGGTGGAAGAGTAGTGAGAACCCAAGTTTTGGTCTTTTCCAATGCATCAAGCTCCTTCTTCATAGCTATTCTCCATTCCACAGATTTATTTGCTTGAGTAAATGTTTTAGGCTCAATAGGTTGAGTAAGAGCTACTGTAAAAGCTTTGTGAAGTGGACCTAATTTATCAGCAGTTAAGAACTCAGAGATAGGATAAGTTTTGCCAGATAAAATAGGTTCTGAAGAGTATTGATTTGCTCTGTGCAGAGATGGAGGAAGAGCAATGTCATAGACTTTGAGATATGAAGGAAGATTAGTAGATCTTGATGACTTTCTTGTAACATGTTGGATCTCAGACTGAATGTTAGAGGAAGGAACAGCATCATCTTGAGAAGTCACAACAGGCAAATGAGGAACCATATCAGAGGTGTGAATAATGTCACTGTTTTCAGGCAAATTTTCATTATGGTGACTAAAAGAATCATTATCAATATGGAAATTGTAAGAGACATTAGGGGTACTTGGCATCTGAGAATCATTTTCACCATCTGATTCAATAGGAACTTCTGGATTTTGCACAAGAGGAAGAACATGAGGAGTAATATTCTTCTGTATAAAAGAATCAGTACAAACATCTGTGGTAGTAGAATGATTATCAAGTAAAGGAGCTTTAGCTGATTTAAAAGGGAAAATAGTTTCATAGAAAACAACATTTCTGGAAACAAACAATTTGTTAGTAGATAAGTCTAACAATAAATACCCTTTAGTAGCTTTAGGATATCCAAGAAAAACACATTGTTTAGCTCTTGGCTCAAACTTGTGTCTATGTGCAGAAATAGTAGAAGCATAAGCTAAACACCCAAAAACATGTAATAAAGAGTAATCTGGTGCTTTACCAAACATCACCTCATAAGGAGATTTGTTGTGAAGAACAAGAGAAGGAAGTCTATTAATAAGAAAAGCAGCTGTAGTGACACAATTGCTCCAATATTCTAAAGGAATACCAGACTGAAACTTAAGAGATCTAGCAACCTGAAGGAGATGCTGATGCTTTCTCTCGACTATGCCATTCTGTTCAGAGGTCTCAACACAAGATGTTTGATGAATAATGCCCAATGATGTATAAAAATCTTTCAAGAAAAACTCACTGCCATTGTCAGTTCTTATTACTTTGATTTTAATAGAAAACTGAGTATGAACTAATTTATAAAACTGAATAAGGTGAGTTCTAACATCAGATTTATGTTTAATAGGATAAACCCAAGTGCAGCGACTAAAGTCATCAACTATAGTGAGAAAGAATCTGAATCCATCATGAGAAGTAACAAAGAATGGACCCCAAACATCACAGTGCAATAACTCAAAAATAGAACTAGAAGCAGTAGAACTATGACTGAAAGGTAACTTCTTCTGTTTAGAAAAATGGCAAGTGTTACAATTATCAAGCTTATTGCTCTTGTTTACAGAGATTTGCTGAATAGAGCTAAGCTTATCCATAGAAGGATGTCCTAATCTTGCATGCCAAATGGAAGTATTAGAATCACTAGAAGTTACAGAATTACATGAAACATTAGAATGAGCATGAAGAACATAGAGATTGTGGATAAGATCAGCAGAACCAATCATCTTCCTCATGATTGTGTCCTGCAATAAACATTCAGAGGAAGAGAAAAACAATGCAATATTACTCAAAGTAGCAAGTTTAGATACAGAGAGCAGATTATAAGTAAAAGAAGGGATGTACAAAACATTCTTCAAGATAGTACCAGGATAAAGCATAACTTCACCAACATGAGTAGCTAAAGTAGTACTGTCATTAGGCAGGTGAATCTTAAGACTAATAGGTGTAGGTGGTTTCAAAAACTTGTCAAGGTGACACACCATATGATCAGTAGCCCCTGTATCTAGTATCCAATCTCTCAACCTATTAACAAGACTAATAGACTGAGCATTAAAAACAGAATGAGTTAAAATACCAGTCACTGTTGCTGCTGCAAAGTGATTTTGATCAACAGAAACCTGAGGAGCAACAGCAGCAGATTGACCTTTAGCCTGAGTAAAAGCTAGAAATTGCTGAAACAGATCATGAGTAGAAACATCAAGTTTGTTAGTAGAGATAGAAGGATCAATCACAGCCTCAGTAGTAACAGCAGAATTTGCAGAATAATTGGCATTCTTCCTGTTACCAGTTGGACCATCCCAACCAGGAGGATACCCAATGATTTGAAAACACTTATCAATTGTGTGTCCTGAAAAACCACAGTGTGTGCAGCGCAGCTTCTTTTTATCTTTCTTAGACAACTTTTGCTGCTGAGTCTGATTCTGAGAATTAATTTGAGAATTGAAAGAGTTCTTAACCACATTCTCTTGAAAGTTCTTGTTGCGAGTAAACATAGCCAAAGCATCTGTAGGTGCCACAGAGGAGTAGAGATCTCTCTGATTCTCTTCTTGTAAAAGCATAGAGTAAGTCTTTGAAAGAGTAGGCAAAGGACTAATCATCAAGATCTGACTTCTCAATGCAGAGTAAGAATCATTGAGACCAATGAGAAACTTCAAGACAGAATCAGATTGTTGAAGATCTAACATAGTTTTGTTAACATTGCACACACATCGGCCACAAGTACAAGCAGTAATAGGTCTCTGAGTAGTAAATTCATCCCACATAGATCGAAATTGATTGTAATAGTCAGTCATAGACAAAGAACCCTGAGTAATCGTTGATAAGGACTTTTGCAGAAGATACACACGTGAACCATCAGTGCGTGCATATCTTGTTTTCAATTCAGTCCACAGATCAAACGCAGAAGTAAAATACAGTAATCCATGCCTTAAATCCTTAGAAACAGAGTTCAGAAGCCAGGACAATACCAGATTATTCGCACGGATCCACGCTGTTCTTTGAATTTGATCAGATTCAGGCGGAATTGACAAAGATCCGTCGATGAACTTGATCTTATTTTTGATATTGAGCGCCATCTCTATGCCTTTACACCACGAGATGTAATTTTTCCCGGTGAACACATCACCAACGATCGCCGATCCAGTATGATCGTGCGATCCTAAAAAGTAAACGGAAGTAGAGTCTTCACTCGGATTTCTCGATAAAGCCGGAGTTGAAGCAGAGGTATTCTGTGAAGTAGTATCAGGATTGCTCATGATGATTCAAGGATAGTGAAAACAAATCGAAGCGATCAATATTGATCGGAGAAGAAATCTGATCGGAAAAATCAAAAAGTGCAGCGGAAAAACGGATCGATCTAAACCTAATCGAATGATACCATGTTAGAATAGAGAAATCAACACTATTGATTGAAATGAAGAACAAAATGATAGAATATTATTGAAAACATTGAACTGACGATTACAGAGAATAATCACAGAGTTGCTGTGATGAAGATGAGTTTTCAAGTGAGTAAAAATGAAAGAGAGGAGCGTGAGAGCTATTTATACATGAGATCAACACCTGATAAAACAAGAGTAACACTAAACTAACTTAACTTACTAATTAAGGAAAGTCTAACCCAACGGCTATAACTAACAATTAAAAATATACTAATTATAGAAATATTTAGTTTATAATTCTAATACGCTATGATCCGATCCGGAAAAGAAAATAGAAGTCAACTAAACTTCACCTCAAATAAGTTTAAGTTGCTTATACAATATAGATAATACAATGTGTTAATTCCAAAAATTAAGCAATGTGATCATTCAGACGCTACAAGAAATAGTGTTTGCCATCTCTACGCTCAAACTCTAACCAAGTCCAAATCTTGACAGCTCCAACTTTCAATAGATCCAGTTCTTCTCTTTTAAAATAATCTTGTTCCTAAATTCTCATAGCGACCAAATAACAGTCAATGTAAACAACAGTAAGGAAAGGAGAACATAATAAATATTTATATTGCTACAAGCAAACTAACTCAATATTTTACATGAAATTAGTTGACTTTCATCCTTTTCCTTCATGAGTTGGACCATAACGCAGCGCAGGTTGACCTCAATAAATTAACATATATAAAAATAGTTCATATTGATTGAAGTTTATTTAATCGTAGGAAATAAGTCTCTAACTACAAACTCCATGTTCTCCATTTCATCACCGCCACAAGCCTGGTCCAGCAGCCAACTACGAAGCTTCTGATAGAGATGTAACTTTATATTACAATTAGTTTGTACCTTTTTGTCATTCACCACTAGTTATTGTCGGCAACCAAGTGCGTCATTAAGTACGCACGAGATTTGTTTTTCATTGACGTTTACTTTGAGGGAGTTACTGATCAATCAGCCTATTTTCAATAAATTAACTATAATATT
This sequence comes from Misopates orontium, assembly GCA_946800315.1. Classification (NCBI taxonomy): domain Eukaryota; kingdom Viridiplantae; phylum Streptophyta; class Magnoliopsida; order Lamiales; family Plantaginaceae; genus Misopates; species Misopates orontium. The sequence continues at coordinate 42,403,458 of OX326951.1, read as the reverse complement.
AAATTCGGGGTACACAAATTTTGAATAAGTCGAAAAATAATAATTCATTTGTTGTGTGGTGCAAAGAATTGTCAAAATTTTCGCACAAGGTATTAAATTCTAGACCATGACATGAATTATGAAAGTAGAAACCATGTGATTGTCAACCAACTTCACACCACATGGAGCCGTTTGGTTTAGATTAAATGTTTGTGGTGCATAATTCTTTATATGGAAAATGCAATAGAAGTAAAAGTGTAAATTAAACAAATCAAGCTCGTTACATTTTTCACTAGCTACAACTTACAAGTATGTAGGGCGGAAAAAGCTTAATTTATCCTTCTCCAAAAGTTTTTCTCTTATTTTTTCTTTTTTTCTTAATTGAATTAATGTGGAAAATGGACTTGTAAAAAGCCTATGATATTAAGGATATAGCTTGTTAAAGTCTGTGGACTTCAATCCTCTAGCTAAATTTCTAGTTTTGAAGTATAATTTATTTTGTTCTATTTATTATTCATTTACAATCATTTTACAATTGAAAACTTTTGTGCTAATTAGTGTGTCACAGTTAAATATATTACGTTTATATATATCACATGCAGTTGAGACTAGTCCACGAAATTAATAGGTGAGTAGTTAAAAATATAGTAAATATGTATTTACCTCATATTAGTCACTTATTATGGCGCAAATATAACATAGAAACAAAAGGTAAAACAAAACTTAATATGGAATATTTGAGAAATTTATTTCCCAAACATGTGATTTTCGTAATAATCCCTTCATTTTTAACTCCATTGATCATTCAGAAATCTCCCAAGTATAACAGCTAATTAAAGCTGATTATACCAATTTCTTTTATTTTCCGCAATCCACGATATAATAAATATATTAATCCCTTTAATAAAACCATCAATTAACACGAAATGAATATTCACATAAAATTAAGGTCTTAAGTCTTAAGTCTTAACAAGGTTATGAAGAAGGTTTAAGCTCGTGAGATTACACATTTATTCGTTGGATTATTTGGAGAAAATAATATTTTGAGGATGTGGAGACTTCATGTAATAATAATGTAAAAACTTTTTCAGTCAACTATAACTTATTTATATGTGGATTAACTTATTAAGGGTGAAAACAGCACGAGCACAAACGAATAAACACGTGTTCCTATTTCCTCCACTAAAAAAAAAAGTCAATTGAATGTAACAAGTAATAAATTGTCTCACACTCATGCCACACACTTTAGACTTGGTATCTTTAAAAAAGTCAATAGTCCCAATTCCAAAACCCCAATGATTAAACAAATATAAAAACAAACCCCCTCACATAGTTTTAGAGTTTTGACTTTGACAATTTTTGAATCTTACACATATATAACCAAATCTTTCCTAATTCCAACTTCTTCAAACCAAACCTCACAATTCTCACAACCATCCTCAACAACATCTTCACCTTCTTCTTCAATTACACATCAAAACTTCACAAGATTTCTTCTTTTTTGATAAGATCAAATCCCATTTCTTTCTTGCCAAAAGGGTACTCTTCAATCTTTCATTTCATTCCAACAATCCCAATCTTTTTATTCACCAACATCAATGGCTGAAATTGAAGTTCCTCCATATTTCCTATGCCCCATCAATCTAGAAATCATGAAAGACCCCGTAACGATCTCAACGGGCATATCATACGACAGGGACAGCATCGAAAGATGGATATTTTCCGACAACAACGACACATGCCCCGTCACAAAACAAATCCTTTCAAACAAAGAACTAACACCGAACACCACCGTACGACGCCTGATCCAATCCTGGTGCATTGTCAATGCCTCTCACGGCGTTCAACGGCTACCAACCCCGAAAGCTCCAATCAGCAAGTCCCAGGTCCTAAAGCTTCTCAATGATGCAAAATGCCCACAAATGCAATTGCAGTCTTTAAGAAAACTGAAGTCAATCGCTTCTCAGAATCATACAAACAAAAGATGCATGGAAGCGGTAGGAGTAGCTGAATTCTTAGTTTCGTTGATTGTGAGTAGAACATATGAAGCATCGTGTGTTGAAGTATCAGAAGACGTATGCGATGGTACGCTCATAGCAGCACTAATGCATCTAATCCCATCAGAAGATATATCTGAGTTCAAGAAAGTATGCGATGAGGCATTGAGCATACTATACACCCTTCAGTTATCCGAAACAACCTTAAAATCCCTCAGTAATGAGAAGTTCATTGATTCATTAATGAAAGTCATGCAATTTGGCAGCTATGAGTCGGGGGCTTACGCGATCATGCTGTTGAATTCAATGTTCGAAGTAGCCGATCCAACTCAGCTTATCAATCTAAAACCTGAATTCTTTATTGAGTTGGCTCGGATCCTGAACGACGAAATCTCTCAAAAGGCAACAAAGGCGACGCTCAAAGTACTAATAAACGTCTGTTCATTGGGGCGGAACAGGGTAAAAGCAGGGGAAGCTGGATTAGTGAACGTACTAATCAATCTTTTGCTCGATACTTCGGACAAAAGGGAATCTGAAATGATACTAATTGTGTTGGACTTGTTGTGCCAATGCGCCGAGGGGAGGGCGGATCTGTTAAAGCACGGCGCAGGATTGGCTATCGTTTCAAAGAAAATACTTAGAGTATCTCATGTGGCCAGCGAAAGGGCGATGAGGGTTCTGCACTCGGTGTCAAAATACTCGGCAACAAACGCAGTTTTGCAGGAGATGATGGATGTTGGTGTTGTGGCGAAATTGTCTTTGGTGGTTCAGGTTGAAAGTGGATTAAAGACTAAAGAGAGGGCTAGAGAAATGCTTAAATTGCATGCGAGAGCTTGGAAGAATTCGTCATGCATACCCAATAGTTTGATGTCTTCATATTGATCCGTTTTAATGAGAGATTGAATAGATTTGAGAAGAAAACTTTTAGTTCTGTGTATAGCTTTTTTGTCCTCTCCTAGGATTGATCAGACAAATTAATTAGTATCTGGGGCAAAAATGGTGCCCATACATACAAAGAATTTTCTTGAAAATCAGATCTTCTTTAGCATTCGATTTTTGAGAAGCTTGATAAATTTATTGCGTGTTCATTTTACCTTAGTTTATAAGTATTATACAAAATTAGGCTATTCTATGATGATCAGACACATCCAAATACGTGAAAGAACGCTTCAAATAGAGTCTTTTGACAATAACAACATCAAATGATATGACAACCAATAGCTCAATTAAATTGCTGGATACTTTATAGTATTAGCAATCACAGGCCCAAAGTTTGCTTCGACTCATGCTTCTTCCTCTATTAGATAGCAATCCAGCCGATGAAAAAGTGATTGATCATGTTGAAAATTAAAAAACAATGCAAAGGAGGGAGGGTTGGGATGTTGACACTCTATAAACTTTCTTTGTTTTTCAAATATTTTGAAATAGTTTGACAACCGACGTATCATGCATAGAATTTCCATGAATATGAAAGTATTCTGAAATATAAAACGGACAATTTTACACCAACTCATTTTTCGCCAAAAATGCCAAGGGTTAGCCTTTAGAAATAGTTGATTCATTTCACGTTTTGGAATTTGAAGTATTTGCTATAGTTTGTAAGGTTAATAGATCAAAATGGACTACTTAATGACATAAATATGTTTCTCAAAAGTATTAAAGTATTTCATGGTCATTCATGTGTGTTTTTCTATGTTTTGTTCATTTAAAAAACAATGCAAGAGGGGAGGGTTGGGATGTTGACATTGTATAAACTTCTTTTGTTTTTCAAATATTTTGAAATAGTTTGACAACTGACATATCATGCAGATAATTTCTATGAATATGAAAGTACTTTAAAATCTAAAACGGACAATTTTAAACAAACTCATATTTCGCCAAAAATGCCAAGGGGTTAGCCTTCAGAATAGTTGGTTTATTCGACGTTTTTAAATTTCAAGTATTTGCTATAGTTTTTTAGGTTAATAGATCAAACTTGACTACGTAGTGATAGAAATATGTTTTTGAAAAGTATTAAAGTATTTCATGGTCATTTATTAGTGTTTTTCTATGTTTTGTTCATTTAAAAAACAATGCAAAGGGGGGAGGGTTAGGATGTTGACACTCTATAAACTTTCTTTGTTTTCCAAATATTTTGAAATAGTTTGACAACCGACATATCATGCATAGAATTCTCATGAATATGAAAGTGTTCTGAAATATAAAACGGACAATTTTACATCAACTCATTTTTCGCCAAAAATGCCAATGGGTTAGCCTTCAGAAATAGTTGATTCACTCTACCTTTTGGAATTTGAAGTATTTGCTATAGTTTGCAAGGTTAATAGATAGAAATCGACTACTTAATGACAGAAATATGTTTCTCAAAAGTATTAAAGTATTTCATGGTCATTCATTAGTGTTTTACTACGTTTTGTACATTTAAAAAACACTGCAAGGGGGAAGGGTTAGGATGTTGACACTCTATTAACTTCCTTTGTTTTTCAAATATTTTTATATAGTTCGACAACTGACATATCATTTATAGAATTCGCATGAATATAAAAGTATTTTGAATTTTAAAACGGATAATTTTACACCAACTCATATTTCTCTAAAAATGCCAAGGGGTTAGCCTTCAGAAAAAGTTGATTCATTCGACATTTTTGTGTTTGAAGTATTTCCTATAGTTTGTAAGGTTTATAGATCAAAATAGACAACTTAATGAAAGAAATATGTTTCTCAAAAGTATTAAAGTATTTCATGATCATTTATTAGTTTTTTTCTATGTTTTGTTCATTTAAAAAACAATGTAAGGGGGAAGGGTTGGGATGTTGACACTCTATAAACCTCCTTTGTTTTTCAAATATTTTGAAATAGTTAGACAAGCGACATATCATTTATAGAATTATTATGAATATGAAAGTACTTTGAAAAATAAAACTGACAATTTTACACCAACTCATTTTATGCCAAAAATTGCCAAGGGGTTAGTTAACCTTCAGAAATAGTTGATTCATTCGACATTTTTGAATTTGAAGTATTTGCTATAGTTTGTAAGGTTAATAGATCAAAATTGACTACTTAATGACAGAAATATGTTTCTCAAAAGTATTAAAGTATTTCATGATAATTCATGAGTGTTTTTCTATGTTTTGTTCCTTTAAAAAACATTGCAAGGGGGAGGGTTTAGATGTTGACACTCTATAAATTCCTTTGTTTTTTAAATAGATTGAAATAGTTTGACAACCGACACATTATACGTAGAATTCTCATGAATATGAAAGTATTTTGAAAACTCAAACAGACAATTTTACAGCAACTCATTTTTCGCCAAAAGATGACAAGGGGTTAGCCTTTTGAAATAGTTGATTCATTTGACATTTTTGAATTTGAAGTATTTGCTATAGTTTGTTATGTTAATAGATCAAAATTGACTAATTACTGATAAAAATATGTTTCTCAAAAGTATTAAAGTATTTCATGGTCATTTATGAGTGTCTTTATATGCTTTGTTCCTTTAAAACTTATGCAAGGGGGAAGGGTTGGGATGTTGACACTCTATAAACTTCTTTTGTTTTTCAAATATTTTGAAATAGTTTGGCAATCGACATATCATGTATAGAATTCCTATGAATATGAAAGTATTCTGAAATTTAAATCGGACAATTTTACAACAACTCAATTTTCGCCAAAAATGCCAAGGGGTTAGCCTTCGGAAATAATTGATTCATTTGACGTTTTTGAATTTGAAGTATTTGCTATAGTGTGTAAGGTGTGTAAGGTTAATAGATCAAAATTGACTACTTAATGACATAAATATGTTTCTCAAAAGTATTAAAGTATTTCATGGTCATTCATGAGTGTTTTTCTATGTTTTGTTCATTTAAAAAACAATGCAAGAGGGGAGGGTTGGGATGTTGACATTGTATAAACTTCTTTTGTTTTTCAAATATTTTGACATAGTTTGACAACTGACTTATCATGCAGATAATTTCTATGAATATGAAAGTATTTTAAAATCTAAAACGGACAATTTTAAACAAACTCATATTTCGCCAAAAATGCCAAGGGGTTAGCCTTCAGAATAGTTGGTTTATTCGACGTTTTTAAATTTCAAGTATTTGCTATAGTTTTTTAGGTTAATAGATCAAACTTGACTACGTAGTGACAGAAATATGTTTTTGAAAAGTATTAAAGTATTTCATGGTCATTTATTAGTGTTTTTCTATGTTTTGTTCATTTAAAAAACAATGCAAAGGGGGAGGGTTGGGATGTTGACACTCTATAAACTTTCTTTGTTTTTCAAATATTTTGAAATAGTTTGACAACCGACATATCATGCATAGAATTCTCATGAATATGAAAGTGTTCTGAAATATAAAACGGAAAATCTTACATCAACTCATTTTTTGCCAAAAATGCCAATGGGTTAGCCTTTAGAAATAGTTGATTCACTCCACCTTTTTGGAATTTGAAGTATTTGCTATAGTTTGTAAGGTTAATAGATAGAAATCGACTACTTAATGACAGAAATATGTTTCTCAAAAGTATTAAAGTATTTCATGGTCATTCATTAGTGTTTTACTACGTTTTGTACATTTAAAAACATTGCAAGGGGGAAGGGTTAGGATGTTGACACTCTATTAACTTCCTTTGTTTTTCAAATATTTTTATATAGTTCGACAACTGACATATCATTTATAGAATTCGCATGAATATAAAAGTATTTTGAATTTTAAAACGGACAATTTTACATCAACTCATATTTTTCCAGAAATGCCAAGGGGGTTAGCCTTCAGGAATAATTGATTCATTCGACATTTTTGTGTTTGAAGTATTTGTTATAGTTTGTAAGGTTTATAGATCAAAATAGACAACTTAATGAAAGAAATATGTTTCTCAAAAGTATTCAAGTATTTCATGATCATTTATTAGTTTTTTTCTATGTTTTGTTCATTTAAAAAACAATGTAAGGGGGAAGGGTTGGGATGTTGACACTCTATAAACCTCCTTTGTTTTTCAAATATTTTGAAATAGTTAGACAAGCGACATATCATTTATAGAATTATTATGAATATGAAAGTACTTTGAAAAATAAAACGGACAATTTTACACCAACTCATTTTATGCCAAAAATTGCCAAGGGGTTAGTTAACCTTCAGAAATAGTTGATTCATTCGACATTTTTGAATTTGAAGTATTTGCTAAAGTTTGTAAGGTTAATAGATCAAAATTGACTACTTAATGACAGAAATATGTTTCTCAAAAGTATTAAAGTATTTCATGATAATTCATGAGTGTTTTTCTATGCTTTGTTCCTTTAAAAAACAATGCAAGGGGGAGGGTTTAGATGTTGACACTCTATAAATTCCTTTTTTTTTAAATAGATTGAAATAGTTTGACAACCGACACATCATACGTAGAATTCTCATGAATATGAAAGTATTTTGAAAACTCAAACAGACAATTTTACAGCAACTCATTTTTCGCCAAAAGATGACAAGGGGTTAGCCTTTTGAAATAGTTGATTCATTTGACATTTCTGAATTTGAAGTATTTGCTATAGTTTGTTATGTTAATAGATCAAAATTGACTAATTACTGATAAAAATATGTTTCTCAAAAGTATTAAAGTATTTCATGGTCATTTATGAGTGTCTTTATATGCTTTGTTCCTTTAAAACTTATGCAAGGGGGAAGGGTTGAGATGTTAACACTCTAGAAACTTCCTTTGTTTTTCAGTTATTTTGAAATAGTTTGACAACCAACACATCATGCCTAGAATTTTTGATGAGTATTGAAGTATTCTGAAAACTAAAACGGACAATTTTATAACAACTCATTTTTCGCCAAAAATGACAAGGGGTTAGCCTTCAGAAATAGTTTATTCATACGAAGTTTTTCAATTTGAAATATTTGCTATAGTTTGTTAGGTTAATAGATCTAACTTGACTACTTAATGACAGAAATATGTTTCTTAAAAGTATTAAAGTATTTTATGGTAATCTATTAGTGTTTTTCTATGTTTTGTTATTTAAAAGAAAATGCAAAGGGGGGAGGGTTGGGATGTTGACACTCTATAAACTTTCTTTGTTTTTCAAATATTTTGAAATAGTTTTACAACCGACATATCATGCATAGAATTCGTACGAATATAAAAGTATTTTGAATTCTAAAACGGTCAATTTTACACCAACTCATATTTCGCCAAAAATGACAAGGGGTTGGCCTTCGGAAATAGTTGATTCTTTCGACATTTTTGAATTTGAAGTAGTTGCTATAGTTTGTAATGTCAATAGATCAAAATAGACAACTTAATGAAAGAAATATGTTTCTCAAAAGTATTAAAGTATTTCATGGTCATTTATTAGTTTTTTTCTATGGTTTGTTCATTTAAAAAACAATGTAAGGGGGAAGGGTTGGGATGTTAACACTCTATAAACCTATTTTGTTTTTCAAATATTTTGGAATAGTTAGACAAGCGACATATCATTTATAGAATTCTTATGAATATGAAAGTACTTTGAAAAATAAAACGGACAATTTTACACCAACTCATTTATGCCAAAAATTTCCAAGGGGTTAGCCTTTGGAAATAGTTGATTCATTCGACATTTTTGAATATGAAGTATTTGCTATAGTTTGTAAGGTTAATAGATCAAAACTGACTACTTAATGACAGAAATATGTTTCTCAAAAGTATTAAAGTATTTCATGGTCATTCATTAGTGCTTTTCTATTTTTTGTTCATTTAAAACACAATGCAAAGGTGGTGGGTTAGGATGTTGACACTCTATAAACTTCATTTGTTTTCCAGATTTTTTGAAATAGTTTGACAACCAACACATCATGCATACAATTACCAGGAATATGAACTTATTCTAAAAACTAAAACAGACAATTTTACTCCAACTCATTTTTCGCCAAAAATTGCAAGGAGTTAGCCTTTCGGAATAGTTGATTCAATCGACATTTTTGAATTTCAAGTATTTGCTATAGTTTGTTAGGTTAATAGATCAAAATTGACTACTTAATGAAAAAAATATGTTTCTCAAAATTATTAAAGTATTTCATGCTCATTCATAAGTGTTTTTCTACGTTTTGTTCAATTAAAAAACACTGCAAGGGGAAGGGTTGGGATGTTGACACTCTATAAACTTCTTTTGTTTTTCAAATATTTTGAAATAGTTTGGCAATCGACATATCATGTATAGAATTCCTATGAATATGAAAGTATTCTGAAATTTAAATCGGACAATTTTACAACAACTCAATTTTCGCCAAAAATGCCAAGGGGTTAGCCTTCGGAAATAATTGATTCATTTGACGTTTTTGAATTTGAAGTATTTGCTATAGTGTGTAAGGTGTGTAAGGTTAATAGATCAAAATTGACTACTTAATGACATAAATATGTTTCTCAAAAGTATTAAAGTATTTCATGGTCATTCATGAGTGTTTTTCTATGTTTTGTTCATTTAAAAAACAATGCAAGAGGAGAGGGTTGGGATGTCGACACTCTATAAACTTCTTTTGTTTTTCAAATACTTTGAAATAGTTTGACAACCGACATATCATGCATAGAATTCCTATGTATATGAAAGTATTTTAAAATCTAAAACGGACAGTTTTACAACAACTCACATTTTGCCAAAAATGCCAAGGGGTTAGCATTCAGAAATAGTTGATTCATTCGACATTTTTGAATTTGAAGTATTTGCTATAGTTTGTTAGGTTAATAGGTCAAACTTGATTAATTAATGACATAATGTTTTTTTCTCAAAAGTATTAAAGTATTTCATGGTCATTTATGAGTGTTTTTTCTATGTTTTGTTCATTTAAAAAACAATGCAACGGGGAGGGTTGAGATGTTACACTCTATAAATTCCTTTGTTTTTCAAATATTTTGATATAGTTTGACAAACGACACATCATGCATAGAATTCTCTTGAATACGAAAGTCTTTTGAAAAATCAATCAGACAATTTTACAGCAACTCATTTTTCGGCAAAAGATGCCAATGGGTTAGCCTTTGGAAATAGTTGATTCATTTGACATTTTTGAATATGAAGTATTTGCTATAGTTTGTTAGGTGTATAGATCAAAATTGACTAATTATTGATAAATATATGTTTCTCAAAAGTATCAAAGTATTTCATGTTTATTTATGAGTGTCTTTCTATGTTTTGTTCCTTTAAAAACAATACAAGGGGGAGGGTTGGGATGTTGACACTCTATAAACCTCCTTTGTTTTTCAAATATTTTGAAATAGTTAGACAAGCGACATATCATTTATAAAATTCCTATGAATATGAAAGTACTTTGAAAAATAAAACGGACAATTTTACACCAACTCATTTTATGCCAAAAATTGCCAAGGGGTTAGGCTCCGGAAATAGTTGATTCATTCGACATTTTTGAATTTGAAGTATTTGCTATAGTTTGTAAGGTTAATAGATCAAAAATGACTACTTAATGACAAGAATATGTTTCTCAAAAGTATTAAAGTATTTCATGGTCATTCATGAGTGTTTTGCTATGTTTTGTTTATTTAAAAAAACAATGCAAGTGGGGAGGGTTGAGATGCTCACACTCTATAAACTTATTTTATTTTTCATATATTTTGAAATAGTTTGACAACCGACATATCATGCATAGCATTCCTATGAATATAAAAGAATTTTGAAATCTAAAACGGATTATTTTACACCAACTCATATTTCGCGAAAAATGCCAAGGGGTTGTTAGCCTTCGAGAATAGTTGGTTCATTTGACATTTTTAGATTTGAAGTATTTGCTATAGTTTTTTAGGTTAATAGATCAAACTTGACTACTTAGTGACAAAATATATTTCCGAAAAGTATTAAAGTATTTCATGGTCATTTATTAGTGTTTTTCTAAGTTTTGTTCATTTAAAAAAGGGTCAATTGCAATCACCCCCTATCGTTTGGGGTGTTTTGCAAAGTGCCCCCTAACGTTTTAAAAATAGCACTTTGCCCCCTAACATTTGTAAATTTGCCCCCTGAGTCCTTATCTACCGTTCATTTTTTTTCACGTGGCTATCTTTTCATCCATTAGATTTGGCATCAGGGGGCAAACGCACATTTTTTACAAACGTTAGGGGGCAAAGTGCTATTTTTGAATAGTTAGTGGGCACTTTGCAAAACACTCCAAACGTTAAGGGACAAAATGCAATTGACCCTTTAAAAAACAATGCAAAGGAGGGAGGGTTGGAATGTTGACAATCAATAAACTTTCTTTGTTTTTTAAATATTTTGAAATAGTTTGACAACCGACATATCATGCATAAAATTCCCATGAATATGAAAGTATTCTGAAATATAATCACCCTTTATTCTTCTATACCACCCAAAATAACAGGTTTTTCCACAATATTCATTCCCTTATCACAATCATCTATGTATCTGCAGCAACAAAATTAATATACAATCCCCAACCTTTTCCTATAACCACCTAAGCTGCCTATAAGAACTCAAATTAATGGTTCTCCTTAAATGTATATGTATATACCTATACTATCCAATGTTCTTTCCTTTTTCCTAGCTATAAAGGAAATGGAGAAGAATAGTGAAGAACACCATAAAGAAACTCTTCACTCAAGTTACAAAGTCTGGCATCAATTGCGCAGCGAACCTTTTGCGATTCTGAATGTTGATTTCTTCGTAAACACTGGTCGAATGTGCAGATGTTGGAGTACTCATGCCACTGAAATCATTCGCTTCGCCAATCTCGACTCCTCTTCCGAGCTGATTTGGTAAAAACGTTGGGTGGGATCCTGCCATGGAAAGGTTTTCACAATGTGGGAGTCCTAACGTAAGAGAAACGCCATTGCCAGAATACGGTGCTTGGAACTGTTCTGCTTCCGCCCCAAACCTACCAAGCTCCGCGATCGGATACGAACCGAACCCTCCAATGAAATTTGTGGGCGCCCCCATTAACGAGAATTCGTCTCTGCTATGCCTCTCATTGCCGAATTTCATGGACATTTGATCATTATTGGATACATTATTAGGCTTTGAGTCAATGTTCATCCATGGAATGCTGCCTGATGGATGTAGAATCTCGGGATTTCGTGGTTTTTTGGGGCTCCCTTGAGTGATGCTATCCATTTCCGAGAATCCAATGAGGTTGAAACCTGTGTTGCTTGTTCCAGTTGGGGAAGTTGAATTTGTGGTCATCGATATTATCGGTGTGGTATTGTCTTGTTTTGGTACAAAATTCTTGTTTTGGTTTTTGATGACTGGGGCCTTAACTTCTGGAGCAGAGGATTTTGAGGCCGAGTCTTCATTCTCTTCACTTTTGCTCATCTTATCATCAGTTCCATTGTTTTCCCGTCCTTTCATCTCTTCTTTGTACATCTCCTCTACCATCGGCTTCCAAAGTCGAACACGTGCATTGATAAACCAATTAGACACCTGAATTATAGCATCTAATTCATTAGTTAAGAACTCAAAAAAAAAAAAAAAAATGATCAATAGAAATCAGATATTCAGTTCATTTTGTACCTGACTCCTGGTAAGGCCAGTTTGTTTGGCAAGAATGACCTTATCCGAATCCTTCGGATACCTGCGATTCATAAGCAAGCATACACAATCAGAAGCAAGAATTAATTGTGAATGATCATAAGAAACGTTGTAATAACTCACGGGTGGAGGAAGTGTTCGAACAGCCAAGCGCGAAGAACAGAAACAGAACGCTCAGGCAATCCTCTCTGAGGTCTCCAAGCATTTTGTTGGATCATTCCCAGTTGTTGCAAAGCTCTCTGCTGTCGAATCTGATTATCGACGTACTTGAGCCTTGATCCCTCAGCTTTAACTACCAAGCTATCTTCTTCTCCTAAGCTTTTGCTTGCAACCTTGATTTGGCCCAAGATTGCATCTTTAAGGCACCGGAATTGCTTTGAAATTGTTTGCAAAGCCAAATCAGTGTAAGTTTTAGCAGAACCTACTCGGGTCGCTTGTTCGAACCAAGATATTACAACTTGCATCTGGTGATAGTACTGTTTGTACCTCTGCTCAACCTACAGATATAAAACTCAGAAGTTGAATGCAAGAGGATATGGAATGTTGAAAGAACCATATAGTACTGGGATTCATTTATTTGACTACGGCTCCAATATCTAATTGTCAATTTTATAACTGATCGGCAGAATATATCCCTTAATAATTGTCAAGAACTAAACCATGTTTCAATGTGGAATTAATGCGGTTGAAAGTAGCATCAAGTATTTTAAAAAAAAAATTAAAAATAATCTTCCAATACATATTTCTTGTAGATTTTGAAACATGTTACCACGAGAAACAAAAAAAAAAAAAAAAAAAAAAAAGCCACTCATGACAATGAAATCACGTGACATTTGCCCGAACAGCCTCAATACTTTAGGACCACGTCTGTAACCATTTAATAACCCATATTAGGCATGTTCACATAATGTTAATCCAGCTTGTTTGGAATCCTAGGAAAAATGGTCCGACTTGGTCTTATGCACTCCTTATAATGAGTCATAGGCGAGCAAATTAATAATCAATTACCCAGAACCACAAACCACTTTATCAAATGTAAATATATAGAATTGTCCCCTTGACGATAATTTATTCCAAAAATGTCTTTATGATAATATGAATGTTAATGTTATTTCTAATGGAAGTTAATCATTATGATGTAACCAGGTGAACCAAAGGAATTGAACTAGAGATACAGAAAAATTAAATTATTCTATTAAGATGACGAACCAAAAAGGATAATAGTGAGTTGAAATTGGCCTATTGAATGTGCCATACTCTTTTCAACCCTAATCTGACACACGAGATTTCAATAGTTTTCAAATTTAATTTCTAACCTTTATTGTGTCAGCTATATAATCATCAATACCTTATCAAATTTGCTACCCTTGAACAAAAAAAAAGGTTCACTAGCACAAACTGACTATACCTCATCAAGCATGTTAACAAGCTTAGCTTTCTTCATCTGAATCTCCTGTCTCTCCACCGTACTAAGCTCAGCCCCACGCTTGCCACTGCCCTCACCTCCTCCACTCACCCCATTTTCACTTCCCCTTGAACACTCTCCGACATTCTTGGATGATTCTGCAATAGTCTTAAATCCATATCCAGCTGTCAAATTAGGTTTTATGAAAATAATATTGTAACAAAAACGTACTATTATAAGAATAATATTAATTGTAACAAACTCAGAACGTACATTTAGCTGTCAATTAGGTAATAGAAAATAATATTGTAGCAAACTCATAATGTGCCATTACATAAACAATATTGTAACAAGCTTAGAACGTACATTCTGATTTTAGTGAACTTGTTACATCATTAAAGTATTATAAATAAACTAATACTCAAATACCTTATTGACACTAGCATTCACAACTTCGTCGAGAAGCTCCTGCGCTGCCCTAAGATACTTCGAACTCAACACCACATGACTCTGCATGCCGTTAACACCGCTAACCGAAACCCCGGAAACCGACGAGGGAGATTTAATGTCGTCCGGTTGAGACCCGTTGTATCGTGGAGTTTGCTGAGACGATAGGGTCAATGACAGTCCTTGTGGAGGAGCGCGTGGCGACTCACGGGCGGCCCCCATTTCGAGTTGTGGATTGTAGAGATTATTGTAATTTACGTTACTCGGGAAGAAGCCGTGGAAGTTCGAGGGATCATGTTGGTTTTGAGGAGAGACGGCGGAGGAGACGGTGGTGGAGATGAAGTGTTGTGTTTGAGAGGGCGGCGCGTGAGGGAGATTGAGGAATGCAAAGTTGTTGTTTTGCGGCGGTTGTTGTGACGGTTGGCTGTCGGGGTAACTAACGTTGTACGCGGGGTTCATGAAGATTAAGGTTTGTAGACCATCGGTACTTGCTTGGATTTCTGAATTGCCATGAAAGTACGTTGCCATTTTCGACACTTTGTGTTCTGAATATGATCACTTATATCAATCTGAATAAAAGAAAGGGAGTACGTTAGCTTGTAGTTTTCACAAACTTAAAGGTATGCATGTGTCTATATATGCATGTACATATTAAAATGAGTTATTAGCAAAAACTATACATGTTCAATTGACAAAGATATAGTTGTGTTTATTTCATTGGCAAAAACTTCATGTGTTATTCAATAATTAGCGGACGGTCCCCATTATAGTTTCTCGAGTTGACTGAAGGTAAATAAATCATTGTAACCATTTAAACTTATTTCCCCCAAACCACGAGACGATACATCACATTGAATAAACGAAAACAAAAAAGGGAGATTATTACTAATTTTATTATAACACAATGTTTTTTCTTTTCTTTTTGCCAATCAAAACGCATGGATCACTAACAAAGAGATATGGTGAGGGCAAAATTGTCCAAACTGACTACATATGAGCAGACTGGCACATTAAGAGAGTGCAGTTTGTAGCTAAACACTGAGGAGTTTTGCCATTGATATAAAAACTAATAAGTACTGAGAATTTTGCTATTGATGAAATAACACAAGTAGATTTTTCCTTTTGACCGAGTAACACAAGGGGTTTATCAATTAAAATGACATACAAGTTTTTTAACTAAATTTAAATATAACATATGAAGAGTTTTTTTTTCTATTAACTCGTTTTAAAAATTAATATATAAGTTAACAGAGTAGTTATGTGTGTGTACCTGTCGATGAAATGTGGAAGTAGTAGTTGTGGGGAACTGTTTAAATCATTGGCAGTGAGAGAAGTACTGTTCAAGAAAACTGTAGCGATTGACTACTTAATTGAAAGCTCAATTTTGATCGGGTGACCCTGAAATTCCACACTGCAATAAATAAATAGATGATCTCAATGATTATCATCATCAAATATATTGAAACCCTCATACACTGTATAATCAATCAAGCAGCTATCAAACACAAATCAAAAGTTCCTCACAAATAATTACATAATCTTAGACTAACAATAGACAATAGTAATTTCTATACCATCTCCACTTTCAAGATCAGAAGCATAGAAAAAAAAAACAAAAACAAGAGAGACTGAGTTCAAGAGACATGGATTATTATTTAGAATTTGACAAAGTATTAACTCCAAAAGAACCATCTTATAAAACTGCAGTGTTTGTAAAGAGATCTAGCTTTATGTAAATCATGCACTTGATTAATTAACCGAATGTAAAATTTTTCAAACATGAGAAAGATCAATCAACCATATATTATCTTTTCTTGCTTTATTTTACCATCTCCCACCAAAGCAAATTACAAAAGACTAAGCAACAACGATGGTATTTTGCAACAAATATTTTAAAAAGTTCACCAACAAAAATAAAATAAAAATTCCATCAGTGAAGCTTAAAGTTCCAGTCTTAAAAAAATGTACAGAAAACAGTAAATTGATTGAGAGCTTAATTAAAATATCTTGACATACTAATTTTGGTCATGCTGAAGTTCTTTTTGTCAGATAAAAATGTTTCCTTTTAACATCTATAAATATTATATAAGGATGTATCTTTTGAGTGAAGTACCTGCGAATAGATCGAACTAAGAAAACTTCAAGTAGTGATTTTGACCCTCCTTTTTCAAATCATATCTTCATCAACTGCCTTCAAAGGAGCTAAATTACTTTTCAGAGTATGAAAGATACTGATGATATGTGTGTGTGTGTGTGTTTTATATCTGAAAAATACTATAACCAGATCGAGTGTGTCAGAAGATTACACAAACACAGATACAACAGCTGAAAACGAATAAAAAGACTTGTGGCATAATATATTAGAACAAGACTATCCATCATGATGATCTGTGCCGTAGGTTACTTTTTTTTATTTTTGTTTTTATTTTTATTTAATGAGGTGGGGGACTGGGGTGGGGTGGGGTGGGTGGGAGGGGTCCCCAGCTTCATTATTGATTGTTCTTAGTCTTATGTCTATTTAATTTTATTTATTATATTATTTTTTTGGGTGTTAAATGTTGAGATATTATTATGTGGTGGATGGTAGAGTATGAAGATAAAGGCATTTAAATGCCGATGAACACGGGGCCAACTACCATAACACCTATAGACCTACTTAATCTTAATGCTCCAAAGGCTAGCTATTCCATTAATTTCTTGTAACAAGGAAAAAAAATAGTGTTTAACCAATTAAGCCTTTACAAAGTTTAGGTCTAGACTTGTAGATGGCATGTATGGGAGTCAAAATATCATATGTTAGAATAGACCTAATTATTGTAAAGGATTGACTGTGGTTAGGTCTTTAATTAGACATTATGGATTAATTAGAGTTGATCGAAAATATTGATTAAGTATCTTTTTAAAGTTTGTGACAAGGGCTGTGCATACTACACATAAATATTTTTCATAAGAGTACAAGGACATTTCCATTTGTCAACTTTAGACATGAAATATATTTATGTACGTATTTTAAAATTGGTAGCATCAATAATTTTTATAACTTTTTCGAAATTATCAAAAAACAGTTACAATCAGTTACAAAGAAAATTGTAACACTTAGCGGACTGAAAATCTTGATCAATAACAATATACATCACAAACTATAGTACAAATTACTTAAGTCAGCCAATTTCCAACATCCATCCCTCTTCTACGTGCAATAAAAGGTTGCCAATTTTTTTTTTCTTTTTATCAGAACTGAAACATATCATTAAGAACAAATGAGAAAGCACTAGGGGTGCTTGAAGCCATTATAACTTGCTCAACCTATTTTTACAATCCTCAGAAAACATATTCTCGGTTGATTAGACCACTCAAAAAGAGAGTAACTAAATCCTTTAACTTTAGCCTTAACCTAAACCCACGTCTTCACCTTGATGAAGTCCGTGACCTTTTGAATGTTGATTTCTTCTCCATGAAACACCACTTTATTCCTTGAGTACCAAATAGACCACGCAACAAAACACCAATTTGCCAACACGTCCAAGTACACGTGAATCATTTCCTTCATATTGTCACGATTTAGTCTTGGATTGTCGTGTATTCATTTATCACCCAATTATATATATGTCTTATGAGCAGATATCCGATTTAACTGATGAGCAAATTAATGCAGGAGACTTGAATATGAAGAAGAAGAAAATTGCAGGCTAGGAGACGTGAAATTGTGTAAAAGTAGTAGTCTAATTAATTTCAAATTTGAACTCGTGGAATTTTTAAAAAAATAATGAAAAATATTTCTCATATTCAAGTTAAACAGTAATCCTTTTTTTGTTAGGCAGTTAAACAGTAACCTTTCGCAATGAATAGCTAAAGGACCCCCTTTGCACAATTATTGATCAATGACTTTAAGGACAAAGGAGAACTGTTGTCCCGAATATCCACATTATCGTCTTGAAATTATATACTAGCTTTCATTTCAAAATTTTCGCCTCCATTTGCTGTAGTAAATACTGTTAAAATCCTTGACTAATTAATTCAGCAAATTATTATGAAAGCTTTTACTCTTTATCGTTATCATTAGGAATAAGTTTGATAGCAAAAACATGTAAAACGGTGAGTTCATTGATAGAGATCGTTTGGAATATGATTTAGGCTTCGTCACTGATGATGTATACAGTCGACGTCTTTTTCTTTTGCATTAAATTATTACAAGCCTTAACAATTTAGCATTCGAGTCATATATTCAACATAAAGAATTTCGTTTACATCCTCGAAGGTTTTATGTAATTGTTTAATTTTTTTGAAGATCCCAAAAATCTTCAAAGAACCACGCAATAAGTCCACTAAAATTATTAACATGAGTACTAAAATGATCATTTTGTCAACCGTTAATTTAAAAAGAAAACTTTCTTGATAAACTATAAAATCTCAAAAATTTAAGACAAAAACACCCTTGTTCAGTGGTCAACTAAAGTTTATAAGTGGCTCCACTCTTTCTTTTTTTTTTAATCATAGATAAAAAAATAAAAAAAAACACAACCGACGCCTCCACCCACGCTACGTACGTCCCCCACAAAAAAAAAAAATCCTTATTAATAAAATTTCATACACTTCCTACAATTATAAAAGTATATCATATGACTCCCTGTATATATTTAATGGCAGCTTGGTTCAAATTTGTGATCAAAGTTAGGATTTAAGTTTTAACCTAGGAGAGTTAAATTCTCATTTGAATTCGATACTAAAGTAAGTAAACTTTTTAAAAGATTTTACTAGCTATAATATTTGCATAAACCTAAGTAATGTCTTCACAGTTAATTAAGTTTTATGAGAAATTAAGTCTTATAATTAGATAAATTTTATACATGTATTTATCATCAATTTACCAATTAGTTGGCTCGATCGAGTGATCATCAACTGTCATTCTCGATCATATCAATATCAACTTTGTTTTATTTCCTGAGGAACCAAACCTCTCATCACTTCCTAAGATTCTCCCTGAAAGGTCTACAGTGTCAATTTTAATTTTTTTGTTTCTTTTTTCCCAGCTGGTGGGCTACATAGATGATAGATATATAGTTTATAACTTTATATTTTATAATTACTTTAGAAAAGAAACATCAAGCTGTGTATATCTATCATAATACAAACATCAAGATGTTTTGCTACATACTTTTGGAAGCATTGATACCCACTTGCACATGGATTGCTTTTGTGGCTGACGTTATATATAGATCAGTGGCAATATTCTCAAATAATAATTGTGTATACCTGCAAAGAAAATCAAAATACTTATCTGATCTCAGGAGATTTTCAGTTTTTGCCACAATTCCAACTATATATTGTTATTAGAAATAGTATCACACTTCTTACGGTTTGCCTAATTAACATATCAATTGGTCAACATTCTTTTTTTTTGTCCTTGGTCAATTCTGACTCTAGCTTCGATCAACTTGTTAACATGAGAATATTGTTCTACTTAATTATGAGAGGAGGTGTCATTAATAATTTATATTATATGTTTGGGTTTCAAATTTTATATACATTAACACTTTGACAATTGTCAATCTATAACAATATTTTATGGTAACAAAAATAAATAAATAAATAAATTATTTTTAGAACAAAAAAATATATCCTCCGTTCTTATTTTTCTTTATTTTTAAAACAAGCAGTTTGATTTTTTATTATTGGATGTTGTTCATAATATTGTATTTTTAAGCTTATTTGTGTTACTTTTGTCCACATATATTTCTATAATCACTAAATAATGCATTTTGGTTTCAATTACTTATAAATTGTTTTTTTTTTCTTAAATGAGATTATGAATTTTTTTTCCTTTTTAGAATTGTTTATGGTGCTTTCTTTTTTAAGCTTATGTTACTTCTTGAATGGATATGGCTATCATTTTATTCAAATATTTTTTGAGAATTAATGGCGTTTAATTAAAAAAAAATTAGAAGGTTAATATAATTAATATGAATTCATTTATTTTACACAATTACAAGGACATTCTTATAATTAATATGCAACACATAGCATACACACATCCGTCTTCCTATTAAAAACATGTAAAAGGTATTTTGACTTAAAATATTTTATATTTTTAAAGTTATATTTACCATGGAATGTTATCATAAGTTTATAATTGTCAAAGTTATAATGTATTTCAAAGACACCACATAAAAAATTGCATAATATATCAATGACAAGTCTTGTCAAATATTGTCATAATATCATTGAAATCTTAGGAAGTGTAAGTAATATTTAACTTAAGTAGAAAGTGACGCTGTATTATCCTTGTTATTATGATGTTAACAACTATGGGGAAAAAAAAAACATGTACAGTAATAAATGTTGCATTGAACCATGTCAATTAAGGAAAATGTTGGAGAGATATACATTCTTACCAGTGGATATTTGTCTCACTCATACGTCAAAATCTATAGTTACATTTATTCCTTTCACATTATGATTCCTACCGTATGCTTTTAGTGAAGAAAGTTTTGTCTAGATACAATCCTTGCATATTTATTATGTGCATGGTTTTCAATAATATAGTTATTGTTATCATAAAAAATTCCAGTACTGAAATAACAATAATTAAGTTTGTAATTTCAATTAATTAACTAACAAACCCCATGTCAAGTCAAACGCATAAATCTTCTTTCTCAACTCATTTTGGACGAGCAAAGCGTTTTTATTCAATTTTTTGATAGTTGCATCGCTCAATAGATAACTTCCTTTCACTTTTCTTGTAATCATCTCCCGCTATATACATTTTGGCTCACATGCATCTTGAATGGCAACGTATCATACTAGTACATATGCTATAGTCTGTCACATATTACGTTTAAGTTATACTTATCTTCTGGACATGATGTTTTCTTCAATAACTTAACATTCAGACTTGCACGTAGAACAAGGCATATTTAAAAGAGTCGCATAAATTTTTTCTTTTGGTTTCAATAAAAAGTTTTGTTGCAACTTGCACGCAACTAAAGTTGCGCTCTTTTAAGTCACACAAATTTAAATATGCTGGTTGACATCATTATTCACTCTCCATACCAATTCGTTACTCAAATTTTTTTTTTATTAAGTTAGTTTTAGTACGTAAAAATAACATATACTAGAGAACAGATCCGATTCCATCAACTCTGTGTCATATTACAATGTCTCAATCCAATAACTCGTCTATGTGAAATTTTGGACTGATGGTAGTTCGTTATGAGTGACAATGATATTGCTTTACCCTTGCTATAATTTATGAACTATATACTGTATCTTTTAGTTGTGGAATTGATTTGTTGTCTCAAATAGAATATAGTTATTAGAATATATAAGAAGAAGATGCGAATACCAACTTACACATGATTGGGAATAGATGTAACCCACTGACAAGTAAAAATTTAGTATGCACAAATAACAATCTATGTAGAAGGACCGTACGGATGTCCCTTTAGTGGCAAATATATGATTAAAATCTCAGGAGATGAATCATGGTACACAAGTCACATCTTAAAAACCATAATTCTCATGCACGTGAATAAAAAATACTACAAAAGAGTGAGAAAAATTTGAACCTCATTAAAAATATACGATTACATAAAAAGAGCTGTCGATCAAAGATAGAGAATTAAAATGATACCAAAGGATATGAGCCCCATGAACTAGATTCTTTACAGACCTTAAATCAGTACTTCATATTCTTGTTCCGGCTACTAAGATCCGAGTTTCCCATTTTTTTTGTCAACGGGAACGCGACTGCATTAAAAAAGTCATGATGACTTGTTTAGTGGCAAAATTCAAAATACTAATCCTAAAGGTCTTGACTCGAGTATTACTTTTCATATTGACATAATGCAATTATAAATACTTCGAAATATGGGAAAAAATTTATTATCTTGGTCCACTACTTTGATACTTCGTTTAGTCTTGCTTTCGATTTTATTTGTGAAACTGTATGTAAAAGTTGCATGCATAGATCAAAGTTTCTTTTCCACGATATATTTCTGTATGCAAAATATAAGAAAATTTTCGCAATATTACGAGATCTTTTCAACATGTTTCAAAAAAATCGTAACAATTATTGTTGCGATAGATGTAGAAAATACTTGTATATTTCGTTTCTATAACGCCATAAATAAAAAGGTTTTTATACTTTTCGTGGAAAAGAAAAGAAACTTTGATCCATACTTGCGTGCAAGTGTAGTTGGTGGCTTCGGCGTAGAGATCTCGATAATTAATCAGTTTAATGGTCAAAAAGATTGAATTAAGAAAAATAATCGAATTTGATGGAGGCACTTAACAATTGGATGGTCGAAATCGTTAACACGTTGAACGATCGAACGATTAAACTCTCAAGTTACACGTAGAAACAACTTATCTTTTTTGAACCTCACATTGTTTGGCTGTCCCTAGATTGTCGTGATTAAGATGCGGATTTTTTGAGTGACACTCATTGTCCGAATACGTACGCCTCTGACTTTGAATGAGTCATTTGTGAATTGGTATGATCAGAAGTTTGATTGAAATGAACATTTGTCAAAAATTATGATAGTGATGAATTTTGACAACATAATGGTCGATAATGATCGGTTCTTACAGTATAATGGTCAATAATGATTATATAACGGTCTATTTGATAAAAATGACCAACGTTGACCAAAAATAATCGACTTCTTGACAACTTAAGTCTTGACTTTTGCAATTTCCAATCGCCACGCGTAAAGTGTTTAATCGTATACATTAGTAATGATTTGTAAGCATAACTTATTGTATTATATGATTTGTAGATTCTCAATGGAGATAAAACTTTGAAACCCAACAATTATTTAACATTCTTCTTAACCTATCAATTTGTTTTCTAAGTCGCTCACTAGTATTCAACCGTGCAGGTTTGAAAACAAGAACCAAAATTTGCTATGCTCTATTTAAATTTTTTGACAATCTGAGTCATTAACAATTATCTGGTCTAGGCCGGTAATTGCATTAGGAGTAGGACCCATGCACACTGTACACACGTAGGCCGGAAGATTCGTCGGCTTCGGGCCGGGGCCCCCACTCGATTACAATTTGGTTTTTTCGCGAGGCGTGTAGTGTAGTGTGGGCATATTTTCAGAAAATATTGGGCCCCATAATTGGGCCCATGGGCTTAAAGAGAAGAATGTAAAAGTCAAGAAAATTGCCAATAGAATGGCAGACAGGTGTCCATCGGATAAACTACTTTAATTTATTATTCTCAGCCCCTCCAGTCGCTGTCGGTGGACACGTTTCGCATGGCTATAGCCCTTTCCTCACGGCGATTGGAAGCACGAATTATTTTTGTGCAAATTTATATAATTAGAGAGTGCATACAATTCGACAAAATAGTGTTTTGAAGTGTGGTCATGTTAAAATTATAAAGAGATTATTATTTAATATTTATAACTTACATACTATCATTTTACTTGTTGGTTGCATATCGTATGCTTCGTGATTAATGTAGCAATTGCATGAAGAAACAAAAATTAGTTGAAACCTCAGTTTGTTCAATTTAATTTCTTTTGCGTGAAGGATTTGTGGTTGATGTATCGTTGGATTCATATTGTGTATATTATACAAAAAGAGAGCTTCAATCAAAGAATCGATAATCTGTTATTGGAAAAGATAAATCTTTTCTCAATTTTACTAAGCAATATTGGAAATGAATAGAAAAAAGTTCATTGGCTTTAGGTCCACCTAATACCTTTAAGTGTTATTGGAAAAGAAAAAACAAAATAAAAAGAAAGTTTCTGAAGAATCTCTACGGTGGTTCTGCATTAGATTTTTTTTTTTACTTTAATTATATATGTTAACACTTCAAAAATTAGTTCTTTTACTTTAATTACTAGTCCTTTGAGATAGTACTCCTTAATCACTATCATAAGCGACTTGAAGCAATTGTAAGCTAAAGTAAAAAAAAAAAAAAAAAGTTACATCTATAAACTCTTCAAGTTCCATTTATCGATCCCTATCAAAAAATTACCATTTAATGATTCCTATAAAAAAAAATACCATATAATGATGGTAATAGACTATAAATCTTGTTAGGAGAACTTGAATAAAAGTTTGCTCCGCACATTTTGTAGAAAAATATTTGATATACTATGATAAATTTGATTCTCATATACAGCTGTATCCAAAAAAGAGTATAAGATTTACGTGAGAATAATTTAGAAAATTCTTTTGTATGATCCTAAGGAGGTGATGGAAACAATTTATCCGTTTTCAAGGATCTTCAATAATTAAGTTCTAACTAAGACATTGTCTAATCTGTGTGGTTAGATGTTGAAAACTTGTAATATCGTACACTTCTTAATTTGCGGGAAACGTGGTCTATCTACATCCAAAAAAAATGCCAAAATAGTTGCCCGTTAGGTAGGCAAACCGGCGCCCTTCATATTGATCTTTTGACTCATCTCCACCTAAAAGACTACCAAAGTTGACATTGTCAAAAAAAAAAAAAAAAATGCATTTATCACATTACTACCTGACATCACAAACGATTAAGACGATAACAATTTTGTCTCCAAAAAAAAAAAGATGATAACAATTTTCGTACTATGTTTATACAACAGTAGCCACTAATCACCTTAAGAATCCATTTATGTCGTGTATATACACCAATCACTGAATTATATATACGACCTCATCGGTTAACGGTTGTACGAAAAGAATCTTCCCATTCTTAGAGGAAATTAACCTATTGAGTTTATATTTTCTAGAGCATGCAGTTCTTGATCATTAGCTTTCATATATATCATTATTGAGCAATGAACAATTCATGATCTTTCCGTTGGCGCAGCAGTATCAACCATCTTAATGCATTTTGTGACGCACAAGTCAGTTGATATTTGATCTTTCCTTAGATTATTATTATTTTGAACTTTAAGTTTAGCTAAAAATTAAATAATAGCTTCCATGAAAAAGACGAGATAAGAGAAATTCGACACCTATTGATTAAAGGGACTGCACTATCAAATCTATTTTCTAAAAGAAATGGATTGTGACCTTAAAGATGTTATCCTAAGATTATTTTCCAAAGAGCAATTATTGCCTTATTGCAAAGGATAAAAAGCATTAACGATCATGGCCAAGCTGACAAGTGACAGGTCATGAATTTAGCTGAACTATATCTTTAAATTATTTAGTCATAATTTTGGTGGTGTTATTTAAGAGATTATGGTATTAGTTAAAGTATATGTATGATCATAAATTTATATTAAAAAATATAATCAAATAACTTGTATGTGTACGCAAGTATCTCTATTCTCTACCTACTTATCATGTGGATCTAAGGGGTTGGGATTTAGTTTAATAACACTTATTATCTCTAATTGATTTCGCATTAGATAAAATGTATACATTATATATATATATATATAGAGAGAGAGAGAGAGAGAGAGAGAGAGAGAGAGAGAGAGAGAGAGAGAGAGAGAGAGAGAGAGAGCTTGTATGTATGCCGGAAAATGTAAATAAAACGAAAAGGGAAAAGAAAAATTAATAGAACTACTCCAAGTTCCAAATATATTATTGATTAAGCGCCGATATTCCAAGAAGAGTTTCATCTTGCTTTAATATTTTTCTTCTAATGTCAATATTGTTATTTCAATTACGAAGTTGGTTCACAACGACCTCTTCATTGTTGAATTCATTCTTTTAGTTTTAGCGTAAATGGGTGCTCGTGCCTCAGAAAGTATGGACTAATTGAAGATCCATGATTATCTTTCTAAACTATCTTAGTGTAGCTAATTGATACTCGGTTATTATAAACATTATGTGATGCGTGTATCTTTCAAATCACTTGATTCGGTTTCTCTTTTTATCAGCCTAACACATAGTGAACTAGATTTAACATATATTCATAGCATGTCGCGCTAGGTACATGCATGGCAAATCCGGATAACTAGCTAATTTACTCATGACGGCTTAAAAAACAAATAAACTTTTTGAATTTTTATGCCACCTTTAATTCTTCTCAAATAGAATTAGTAATTTAATGTGTGTTTATCTTTTTACACGTGACACAATTTACTTATACGTTCAAGTTCACTGAACTCACATCTATATGAAATTTGATTCCACGGCCCACATAAAAAAAAAAAAAAAAAATTATGTTTTGGAGACCATTGGATTTTCAAAATGTGAATAGAAGTCAATTGCGTGCATCAGTCAGTATCTTTACGAATTTTCTAATGCGCACGTATAATAAAGGTATCTGTTGGGCGAAGACTATTCTGTTCAACTTCCATGAAGCCATAACAATGAAAAATATCTTGGTTAACCTTTAGTTATGACGTAATTGCAATTTCTATCTATTTTTCAATTTAATAACCAAAGTACGAGGTACAAACACAAAGGGTTTATCTAGAATGCTTCTCATAACACACTAATAACATTGTGTTTGTCAAACGAAAATACGTGGAGTAATTTGCTGAAAATTCTTATGTATTTTATAAGTACAGAAAACTATAAGTCTATTGGTATACAAATTAAAAATTGTCCAGTCTCAAAGTAGTTGCGTGTCTAGTGCATTTGTGTGTAAAAAGAGATACTTTACATATATATACCTTAAAATATCCAAAGAAATAACAAGAATTTTTGAAATATTAATTATGTTGCTACTACATCACAAAGTTATCTACTAAAACCTATTTAGAAAAAATAAAATAGTGCCCCAACATCTCGGAAGTTTAAATAAATACTTTTTCCATTTTTTTTCAAAATACTCTAGATACCTTAAAATCAAAAAAATTTACCGTTTGCAAAGTGTTTGATGAAACTACGTAATGTAATAAAAAATAATTTTTTTGGAATGTTTGAGAGTATTTTCTAAAAGTTAGTTATTATTTTAAATTATTCTTAATTAATATTATTATGATAAGAAAAAAATATTAGGAGAAGCACTATAGACCTAATCAAGTTTTTGGGTCTTTTGTGTTAGAAATCAAGTGTGTACAATTGTCTCACATTGAAAAAGAATGAGCAAAGTGAGTAGTTTATTAGCGGGGAATACCCATAGACCTAATACCTTAACTTTTTGGTCAAGATGTGGTCTCGAGCTCACTAATGTTATGTTTTCACTTTGGCCCATGGGTTATATCTCACTCGCTCACAAATGTAAGAGGAGATGCATGAAGACAATTATCAAAATTTGGGTGATTACAAGTAATAGAAAACAAAATTGTGGTTACAAAGTCATGAACAAACTAATTCTAAATTAACTTTGTTCTATAATTTATTATACACCCAAAATCAATAGTGTGATTTTCTTCGGGGTGCAAATCTTTAATTGATTTAGGGCACGGGTGGCTGCAAACATCTAGAGACTAGTATACTAATTTTTATTCAGAAAATTTGAGATTTCCAATATCTCAATCAATTAAAGAAGGAAAGTAAAGATAATGTTCTGCAAACGAATTTCAAGTTAATACCATTTTTATGTACAAGCTCAAGCGAATTGGTGGGCTTATGCCAACATTCTTTAATCTTTACCAAGCCCACGCCATTATGAAGATGGACTTGCATTAGTTGGGTACTTGGAGCTCTCCGACCGGGTGCAAGCTGTCTATAACGTAATTAAAAAAAAAAAAAAATTGTTACAATTGAAGTATCAAATAATCACAATGTGATTTGAAAAAGTTCGGCATTTTTTCT
The DNA here is from genome assembly GCA_946800315.1 of Misopates orontium. NCBI lineage: Eukaryota > Viridiplantae > Streptophyta > Magnoliopsida > Lamiales > Plantaginaceae > Misopates > Misopates orontium. The sequence goes on along the minus strand of OX326951.1, from coordinate 42,375,449 downwards.
CTCTTTGTTAATTTGACCTCCTCCAAATATTTAAAAATGTAAAGACAAAAATATATTCCGTCAATGGGAGTTGATTGTTTATTATTCTTAATTTATTTCATGATGGAATAACTCGCCCAATAACATGATGCAGAGGTATTGTTTGCTATCATTGTTTTGAAAACCAATAGTATTTTTATCTTTGTATCTAGAAAAAGTAGTTCAAGTCTGAAGTAAGCATTGATGTAGTGCAATATAGTATAATAAGTACTTTGCCATGTATAAAATATATACACGAGAAATTGCTAGTATTCTTTAATTAGAAAAAGATTATGTGCTTTTTCACTTTATTACAACTTACAAGCACGTAAATTCCCAAAATTCCGCATATTTGAGTACATCGAGAACTCCTCCATTTTAACAAAAAAAAAAAATGAAAATAAAAACTTCAAAGATGGACCTTTTATATGTGAAACAACAAAATGAGCGCACATGGTAGACTTGGACAAGCAGATCTCGACAGCCCAACAAGGGATTTTGTCCTACATATTTTCAATCTTCAAATATGTGGTCTGCACATTATATAACATTAGTTCTTTTTTTTTTTTTTTCTTTACACACATAAAAAAAATAAAATTAAAAACTTTTGGAACACCATCAGTCATAACTTAATGAATGGAAATTCATCACAGAAATACTTAACTATGTTTCTGAACAAAATTAGAAATTAAAGAGAAACTTGGGCATAATAATTTTTATTGTGTATTTTTGTTCGCAGAGAAATTTGGCGGGTATCCGATAGTAGGATGAAATTTTAAAATGGCATAATACGAGGAGATTCGATACATGGATAATAAATGAGGTTCTTTTCCCCCTGTCTAAACATTTACAAGATATAATGATTTAGCTATAAATTGGAAAAAGTAGGTGCTTGGTCCAAATTGTTAATCGTATTCTGTTTCTGGTAAGAAAATTGTTAATCGTATTCGAACCTACAAAATGTAAGACAAATCATTTGTGGAAAATAAGAGAGAAATGACTCTATCCACTTTATCAACTTTACATTAATTTGTTTCATGGAAGTGGACATCCTGTTTGAGGATCTATCAACTCTCAATATCGTAGTAGACTTGTAGTGGAGAACCCTATAAACTTTTCTGTAAATTAGTAATAAAATAACATTCTGATGTGTTCCAAATAAAAATTTGGATATGTTTTATCTTTATGGGATTTGTATTGTGGATACGTGGATGAGAATCAGATCAGTGAAATTTGTCAATAAACCATTAAGCAGACGACACGTGGCTGCTAATCGGACGAATGTATCTGTCTGCGCTCTAGGTATTATCATCAGAAACTTTGTTCGAGAAATTCTAGAATAAGGTTTTGTTTAATTTCTTTATATTTTTCTGCATCAAATTGCATACTTTAGCTAATTCAATTCTCTTTTAACCGATACCTATAGGAATATTATTATATTTGAGGAGATTTTCGATAAAACCATTAAGGTTAGTTTGCTATATGTAAAACGCTTTCTTAATATCATATTATCATTACTATAAAACATAAATTAAACGCAGCTATTTATTTCGCTTGATATAATTTGAATTACATTATGTAATTTCTGTACTTAAGGGTTTTTTTTTATCATTTTACGAAGTGCAAGATATTTGATTCTTACTCCTAAACGTTTTACACTATCTTAAAACCAAATTTCAAGATCAATAAACTCATGATATATACGTTTTTGGAAAAAGAAGTAGATTATACTTTAATGCAAATGCAGATTGAAGATACATTAAATACATGAATATTTGAAGTTTGCGATAATCTTTACCTCTTTATATAATCGATCATTGGTATATTTTCATAAACTTTCTTGCTCATCTTGCTTCTATAAACCATGAAAAGATCTATTTCTACTATAATTGAAATCATTCATGCTAGAATGCATGCTTCATTCCACGATTGTGATGCTAATTTTTGTTCACGTTTATTTTAATCTCCGTTTGAAACTTTGATACCATGGCCATATCGATTGGTTGGGATTGGTCTCCTCCAATATTAAAAAAAAAATAATAATAATAATAAAGGCATTTGAGATGAAAATTATTTGATTCAAAGTTGTTGACATTTCAAAGCACAATGTGCAATATGTTAAAAGAAAAATAAAGAAAAAAACGCACAATGAGCGAATATGCCAACTTAATTGTGGTACAAAATCTGGTTTATATAACTGGCGTTATAATTTTATTAGATTATAATGATGATGATTATATTAAACATATACTTCATCTGTGGTCACTGAATATTAATTTCGATAAATTTCCATTTGCGTAATATTTGTTTGCATTTCCCACCAACTTCCTCCGTGCATTTGATAATGTATATGATGAGTCTAAGATCCTCTCTAACTCATCTTTTATCATGGGAAAATAAAAAAATGAATTTTGCTATCGCCTTTAACCGTGTGCAACCACCAGAAACGAATCTCTCGTCAATATATCACTAAAGTTTGTCTACAGTTAATATAGGGTAAATAACTTAATCATTGGTCCTTATTTTTAGGGGAAGGGACCCAACTTTTTTGACTCTTTGGTCTTAATTTTTCCTACATAGACAAGACAAAAAGCTTACAAAAGCTTTGGGCCCAAATTTGTTTTTTGATCAATGACCACACCAAAAGGCACCTTTTGCACCGTCACACTATTGCTACTTGCTAGTCGGTACAATTCTTGTTGTGAAATTAACAAATAAAAAATTGCACAAATTAGATTTTGTCCATTCATAAGATCTTGAATTGTTCTTCGAATTATCACAAATGCGACGGTGAATGATTGATTCGTATACATCCAAATCATGTGCATAGAATATTGACGAAATGAAATCTTTAAAATATTATATTACTCAGAAATTTGAGATAATGTTAATGTCGGTGTGGGACGAGATAGTGGTAATTTGAGTAGGTATGTTATTGATGTGTCTTATCTTAGCATACATTGTTGCATGTACGTTTAATCATATATCTCACTAAGTTCTTAGTATATATATACTTATTTGCTAACGTGACTATCGAATTGTCGTCTTCTTAAGCACATACCTATCGAGTGACATTATCATCAGGTTGCCAGGTGTCTTCTTAGGCACAAACCTCTTAAGTATGATTATCCAGTTGCCAGGTTGTCGCCTTCTGAAACACATGCCTTTCAGGTTGCCGCCTTCTCATGCACAAATTTCTCAAATGATATGATGACCGGATTGAACTCTTCTCAAGTATATTGCAGAACCAACAATGTTGGGCCTATCCCATTAACTGGCCAAGATATACATATAATTACCCATTTTTAGATAGTTGAAGAATTTTCTCACTTCTGACTTTCTCTTTCAAAGCAAAATTAAGTTTTTTTCTATTTAGATTTTTCTAGTCTTCGAGTTATTTAAACATTAGAGTGGTATAGTCTTGACAAGACATACGAGCACCTAGTTCATTTCAAGAGTCTTATATCGAATATTTAGAGTGGTCTCACTAGCTTCACCACTATCGATAATTGATTCATTCAGTTATATAAGGATGCTTTTGCAAAATTAGGTCTGACGCTAGCTACACAGGATCCCACGATGAGTAACTAAGCAGTGCAATCTTCTATATCTATGTACAACTCGTGAAAAACTTATTCTAATTGATTCCGATTGTTGTTATATGATAGTTCTTCAGTCGTAACTTGCATTTTAAATTTTTATATTTCACAAACTTAAACGATTACCTTGTCTTAACAAATGTCCTAATGGTCTTATTAGAAAAGGAAAAGGAAGACTAGTTAGGAAAACGAGTTCTTAATGAAATAATAAAAGGCCCCCCACGTGGTTTATGATTCTGAATTATTGCATGAGACATGGCTATAGGATACGGAATTTAATACCATCATTCAGTTCCAAAAGTCGCGGCAATGGATCCCAGAGTAGTTTCTTAAGATTTAACAACTAAAGAATCTCAAGATTTGATTTTATTTTGCTCTAGTAGTACACACTTTACTTTTGTAATAACACGAAGAAGTTTGTCCGAAAAGAGAAGCCTCACAAATCACAATTCACAACTTGTGACTATAATTAACTAGCCATTGTAATCACGTTTAATCACCACTAGTAGTCTCGCAGTGCACAAGGACCACCACCATTACGTACATTTGTTTTGTTTTGGATCATTATTGCCATAATCATCTTTATCGTCATCGTCATTACCAGTGTCATAGGCAACTAACTCCCATATACACGTGATCATTATATCACACATACGGTGTTGCGTCCATAGTATTTCATTTTTAGTGAATTATTATTATTTTCATGTGTATCTTTGGACTTTCGTGTGCATTGCCTATATATTGAATAAAGACAAGGCGGCTGCCCAATTAATTTTGCTGCTGTTCAAAATTTACTATCAGCCACAAATACCAGTTGGAAATAGACATTTTCTTATGATACTCTTTTCAAAAAAATAAATAAAGAAGTATTGGTCATTAGATTATTACTTTAGATGAGGATTAAAGTCTTCTTGTCAGAACAGTTTTACTATATAGTGGGTAGCAAATTCAAGACGCATGTACTCCTTGGACAAATAAAAATATGACACTTCCTATTGAAAAAAGAAAGAAAGAAACATAACACATGTTGCTAACTTGCTATACATCTCCAAACGATATCAACTTGTGAGATTTATTCGGAATTTTATACTAGTCAAATAAAATGAGCTGTTGTTGTGTTTGTAAGATCATTTTGAAAAAATTAAACAAAATTGATAGCTCTAAATATTCTCTAAATATTCTTAATTTCTCTTCCAAGATTCAATGTTATAATTATATCCAAGCATCATAAATTTTAAGATTTAATCTATTATTATGAAAATATCTAAACACAAGAATTTACTCTCTTAACAAGAACTATTAATCAATTTTTTCATATGATAGAAATTACATGTTCCCAACTACCTAATGAATAAAAAAGCACATCAACAATATTGCAGATATGGCCAAAGAACAGAGCCTTCTCACTCAAAATTAAAGAACCTTTATTCCTCAATTAATTTCCACAACAAGCCAAGAAAAGTCCAATCATTAAATAAAATATGGTAAGAGTTTAGCACGTCTGGCCACTTTCATTATTCAAAAGACCAAATCAGAATTTGGAAAGAAACAGGGGAATGCCCAAAATTACACATATCTGATAAAAGATTCATCTGTCATTCCCTTGTATCATTAAAGATTCACACAACTTACATATTATCGCAATATCTCATCTGGGTTCTCATCATTTTCTCATCAAAGCTCCAATTTTTACGGCGTTCAATGTCCCCTGTTTTTTGAAAAAGTACTCATTTAGCTGTTTTTGAACCGGCAAATGCTCATGCTCTGTTTCTTAACTCTACCATGAAGTCCAAAACCCACATACCAGTTGCAGTGACTCTGTTCCTATTTGGGTTTTCACTTGTTCATAGCATTACAGACCCAAATGACTTAGCTATCCTCAACCAGTTCAAAAAAGGCCTAGAAAATGCTGAGCTTTTGAACTGGCCTGCAAATGGAAATGACCCATGTGGCCCTCCAAGTTGGCCTCACATATTCTGCACCGGAAACAGAGTTTCACAGATTCAGGTTAGAGGGTTGGGTTTAAAAGGCCCTTTGCCTCAGAATTTCAATCAATTGTCCAAATTGCAAAATTTAGGCCTTCAGCAGAACCAATTTAGTGGAAAGTTGCCATCTTTTAGTGGTTTGTCTGATTTAAGATATGCTTATTTGGATTACAACAATTTTGACACAATCCCATCAGATTTCTTTGAAGGGCTTGTGAGTTTAGAGGTTTTAGCATTGGATGAAATTCCTCTGAATGTTACAAGAGGGTGGTCTTTGCCTTCTGATTTGCAGAGTTCACCACAGTTGAAGAATCTCACACTTATGAGCTGCAATTTAGCTGGTCCTTTGCCTGAATTCTTGGGAAAAATGTCATCTTTGGAGGTTTTGAAGTTGTCGTTGAATCGCCTCACCGGTGGCATTCCAGAGAGCTTTAGGGGCTCTGTGCTGACAGTTCTTTGGTTGAATGGACAATCGGAGGGTATGACGGGTTCGATTGACGTAGTTTCGAGCATGAGTGGGCTCACTAGTCTTTGGCTACATGGGAATCATTTCTCAGGTAAAATCCCTGATAATATAGGTGATTTAGCTTCTTTGCAGGATCTGAATGTCAATAGTAATGATCTTGTTGGTTTAATTCCTGCTAGTTTGGCTAATATGGCATTGGCTCACTTGGATCTGAATAACAATCATTTCATGGGTCCTGTACCGAAATTCAAAGCTGCTAATGCTACTTATGCTTCGAATCCGTTTTGTTTGCCCGACGCTGGAGCTCTATGTGCACCAGAAGTTATGGCACTGTTAGAGTTTCTTGATGGGGTGAATTATAGTTCCAGTCTTGTTGGATCTTGGTCGGGCAACAGCCCGTGTCAAGAACATTGGCTAGGAGTGGGATGTGATCTCAATGGGAAGATTATTACTTTGAACCTGCCAAACTCTAAGCTTTCTGGTACACTAAGCGATTCGCTCGTGGGCCTTGATTCGCTTACTCATATATATCTGCAGTCGAACAATATATCTGGTCCAATTCCAACAAACTGGACTAGCTTGAAATTTTTGACGGTATTGGATTTGAGTGGCAACAACATTTCCCCTCCTGTTCCTAGATTTAGAAGCAATGTAGATCTTGTTCTTGGAGGAAACTCTTTATTAAATTCAAATACCTCTGGACAATCTCGGTCTGATAATAATACAAGATCATCTCCTGTCCTTCCATCGTCAATCACTAGAAGAAAACGTTCAAATAGTTCGAAGTTGATTGTAATTGTGGCCCCTATCGCAAGTTTTGCAATTCTAGTTTGCTTGGTTGTCCCACTTTCTATTTATATCTGTAAGAAGAGAAAATATAGACACCCTGCTCCAAACTCCCTCGTGATTCATCCAAGTGACCCGTTGGATTCTGGTAATGCTGTCAAGATTGTGGTAGCGGATGGCACAAATAGGAGCACTTCTTCTTTGACCACCATTGGTTCATCAAGCATAAACAGTGGCGAATCTCATAGGATTGAAGCTGGAAACTTGGTCATATCAGTTCAAGTTCTTCGTAATGTGACCAAGAATTTCGCTCCCGAAAATGAACTTGGTCGTGGTGGTTTTGGGGTGGTTTATAAAGGAGAATTGGACGATGGAACTAAAATAGCAGTAAAAAGAATGGAAGTTGGAGTTATTAGCAGCAAGGCTTTTGATGAGTTTCAATCAGAAATCGCGGTTCTTTCTAAAGTTCGACACAGGCATTTGGTATCTCTTTTGGGATATTCGACCGAAGGAAATGAACGAATTCTGGTTTATGAGTATATGCCGCAGGGGGCTCTGAGCAAGCATCTCTTTCATTGGAAGAAATTGGAAATAGAGCCTCTTTCTTGGAAGAGGAGGCTGAATATTGCATTGGATGTTGCCAGAGGAATGGAGTACCTTCATGCTCTTGCTCATCAAAGTTTCATTCATAGAGACTTAAAACCTTCAAATATTCTTCTTGGTGATGATTTTCGAGCAAAAGTTTCGGATTTTGGTCTCGTTAAACTTGCTCCTGAGCATGGAGAGAGAACTTTGGTGACGCGTCTTGCTGGGACTTTCGGATATCTTGCACCTGAATATGCAGGTAATATTTCAGTTTTTTTAATTTTTTAGAACATTGTTATATAAGCACTAGTAACTTGAGAATTATCATCTTTTGTGCCTTATCTATTGAACAACATTATGGCATATTATAACACACTTTTCTGGCTACTTCATCCAGTTATGGGTAAAATCACAACAAAAGTCGATGTCTTCAGTTTTGGTGTCGTATTGATGGAGCTACTAACCGGAATGCCAGCACTGGACGAGGACAGACCAGAGGAAACCCATTACTTAGTTTCATGGTTCTTACAGATCAAATCAAATAAAGAGAAGCTAATGTCTGCAATAGACTCATCTATCGACATGAAAGAAGAAACGCTAGAGAGCATTTCCATCATTTCTGAGCTTGCTGGTCATTGCACGGCAAGGGAGCCTGGGCAACGGCCCGAGATGGGCTATGCCGTGAATGTGTTAGCATCTCTAGTCGAGAAATGGAAGCCTATTAATGATGACAAAGAGGAATATTGTGGTATTGATTATAGCCTTCCTCTTACGCAAATGGTGAAGGATTGGCAAGAATCTGAAGGGAAGGACTCGAGTTTTATGGATCTTGATGATAGTAAGGGCAGTATCCCGGGTAGGCCTGCTGGATTCGCGGAGTCTTTTACTTCGACAGATGGCCGTTAAAATGGGTACTTCCACGTCGAGTTTTAGTTTCAGTGTTATGGATGTTGATAGCTTTGTTTATTTTGTGGGAGGTGTTAGTTTTTTCTCTTCAAATTTGTTTGTGTTAGATTTTAGTCTCTCTTTATCTGTAGGCTCCTACATTCCATCTTGTTGGATCTTTGTACAGAAGTGTAATTTTTTTTTTAAAATGTTTTTAGTCCATGCATTTTGTAATTTTTAAGAAATTTTGGTGTAAGATTTAATGTGCCAATGAACTGATTTGTCATTTTATAAATGTCTCTATTCCCATGAATATGATCACCACGTTACATATTTGTTACTCTTTTGGAGTTAGGGAGTTGTAAGTGCATTAGTGCCGTTGATTGAAATAGGTTGTGGACCTAACTTCTTAGTGTCCTCGAATATTCTCTTGAATTTCTTTTTTAAGACAATCTAGGCACAATGATCAAAGGGGAAATGAAGATCCAAGATTCCAAAGAGATCTTTCATGCATGTATAAATTAGGTGTGCGGACCTAGGTGTTCAAAAACTATATTTGAACTAGTCTCGTTCATGAGGTCCTAGGTACCTAATACTCAGGTAAATCAGTTATACTTGATAGTCATAATTGATTAATGTAGGTAAAATTTAATGTCGCAGTTATTTATTAATCATTATTGTAACATGACGCGATACAATTATTACAATAAAGTTTATAAACCTGATTTATGTAAAGTTTTATTGTAAGTATGTATCCCATATTTCAGAATTCTGAAATGTTTTTTCATTTTGCAAAATTCAAAATATTTCCTCCATTTATCTAATGGATTGTAGGAGTCGACCGGTGCACGAAGTAGATTTTTCTTGATATTTTGAGAACATGTCGATTCATCAAAACCTTAACAATTACGAGTTTTGTCGATAATGTTCAAACTAATTGACACGTAGTTGTTTCATGTGTCGAATTTCTTGTCATTGCATGTGTGCCTGAGAACGTGGCAAGAGGCGATAGTGCAAGTAACAAAACATGGTCGGTAATTGGTGGATGCATCGACGTCAAGGGCTCATGGTGAACGTGAAAGTCATTTTCAACGTCACATCCAACTCTTAATTTTGTTGCATCAATTGAATGACTTTTTAATACAGATTACAGACATGAATTGCTGTTTGATTTATTGTTTGTCTATTCAATAATTCATTTATGCCTTTAATCACACCATCCTATGGTAGTGGACATGACTCTAAACACTTACGTTAATTGTGTGCCACATTCAGTTATTTATCGTTCATGGAGAGATTTAATTAAGCGAGTCATGGCATGAGAAAGAAGACTACTAGTAAGGCCTAGACAAGATTAACATTGACCTTGGGCATGGTTGATTGAATTATGGCCACAATCAAATTGATCATAATCCTCGACCATGTTTCTCTAATTGGCAAATTGATCTGGTTCAGTCCAGTCAATCTTCCAATCTAATGTGGCATGTGTCACACAACGAGGGGTGGCTAAGAAATTCGTCGAAATTCTCGGAGCTAATTAGGCATAAATACTCCATACTCTAAAAAAATAAGGTATATCATTTTCACTCAACCAACTAGAGAGTTTGACGGATCAATCATGACTTGATTAGATCGTGTTTCACATCATTTCTACTGTGTTGTACTCGATCGTGGTTACCTATATCATTACCTTATCGATTCATGTATCGAAAGATGTGTGTTAGACTCTTAAAGACTTGGATCAGTCATAAGTGGAGCATATATTAATTTTATGATTTTGAGAAAAAAAAAAAAAAAAATCTTTCCCTTGCATTATACATGATCAGAAGGTGGCAACAGTCAGTAGGACGAGATAACTTACGTAGCAAAAAATTACGTCAACGTCAAGGGCTCATATCATGCATGGTCTGTTGGTGCAAAAGGTGAAAGTCAATTCTGGTGTTCGTTGAACTTGGTGATTGAGATTAACAATGAACTGATTTGGGATGAAATTATTGGTTGTGGCTGCAATAATTAATACCTATATGCACCGCTTCTAATCATAATAAAAGATTAATTATAACGTTGTAAATAATTGGTGTCATCGCCAGATTCATGAATTGTGCTTTAACTTTTATTTCTTTTTCCACCTTGACTTTATCACATCTTTGTGCTTACTTTACTTCGCAAACTGAAAAGGATAAACCCTTCTAAAGATTTTTTTTTTGTTTTTTTCAAAAGACCAAATGTGAATTATACGACTAGACTGGGATCCAATTTGTTTTTTTTTTTTTTTTTCCAATCTGAATCCAAAAGAACTATTTGAAAACGAATAATACATGCATTTTTGCTTGACAAACGAAGTAATACAAACATAGCATAACCTTGGAAACTTTGCCTTAAACATAAAATTATTCTACTATATATTTTACGTAAAAAAATAATAACAAAGAAGAAAAATATATAATAACCAGAAGTTATCAACTATATAATAAGATTCATATTCACTGATTAAACGGATCTGTAAAGCAATAGATATGGATTACGAGCCCAGCCCAATCATAACTAAGCCCATTATCAGCTGAACTGGCCGATTTTCCTCTAAAGCATATCACATATTTTTCAGCTCAAAACTTTGATTTTTGGCGGGAAAATTTAGACACTCCAATTTTTCCGACAACAAAAACACCCACCGGAAAAAATGAAAAAATCGACGGCGATTCAACCCAAAATCAGTTCTTTCTTCAGACCCAGTTCTCCTCAACACAAATCCCAAATAACCCACGATTTATTTGGTCCAAATTCATCAAAAGACACAGATATCACCATCACCTACAAACGCAAGATATCAAACCCTAATAATGAAATTGACGGCAAATCGCCGGAGAAACGTGGATTTGTTGAAGAATCGGCCAAATTGGATCAACCCAAGTGCAACAAAGTTTTGAACAAGAAGAAGAACTATGCACAGTTGCATTTGGAGTTTGGTCAGTCTGATTTTTTGCTGCATACTTGTACAACTTGTGGGTTTAAGTTTTCGCCTGGCGACGAATGTGACGAAAAGGTTCATGGTTCGTTTCACAAGAATTACACTCATGGGATTCCTTTTAAGGTAGTTGTTTCGATCTATTTTGCGCGTTAACTCGTGGTGTGTTATGTTAGAAAATATGTGTAGAAGCACTAATACCTTATGTGTCTACTAGTTTTAGCTTTTATATGAGTCGACAATTCGATATGGTGTCGGAGTTAGATTAGAAAGAGGTTTGGTGTTTCAATATCACTGTACATTTATGAAGAAAATGATATGTGCCTGCATGTGAAGGTGGTGTTTTTTGGTGTATATACAATAATGTGAATGTCGAGTGTCTTACGAACTTGAGCTTTTAGATGAGACGGAAAATTAAAATCTTTTATTAATTGCATGGTAACTTGATTATAAGGGTTGGCGTAGCGAAAGGGTTGTTGAGTCGCTGGAAAGGGGGCGGATTATATTGGTACAAGATGGTGATCCTCCTGCGCAGCAAAATAAGGTACTGGTTTGTTAGAAAAGTATCTTTTAATGCCATGGCGAATTGTTTGGTTCGGTTTAGCTATTTTGGAGAGATTTTGTTGTAATTCTTGTGGAATTTCAGGTTCGTGATGTTGTAGAAATGATGGAAAAGGATCTTGGAGATGGGTGGATACTTGAGAAACACTGTAAGGTATTATTTGTTCATTTTGTTAAATTGTATTTTATAGTTTCAGCTCTTTGAATTTATATTCTTTCTTCAAGACTTTTATTGATTGTTTTGGTGTTCTTTATATGTTCTTTTGTAGCACCGCCATTTTATGCCTTTCTTTGTCGTGTGTAGTTAGTTTAAAAGTTTATGTTGGTCCTTTTTCCCATGACTGTTCTAGTATATATTAATCAACTCTATGAAGGAATTAAGCAATTATGTTCTAGCAGGTGTATCTGTTTGTTTCATCACAAAGAGTATCTGGATGTCTAGTTACGGAACCAATAAAAAAGGCCTACAGGATTCTCTCAAGTCCAGCTAGTGAGAAAAATGATGTTGTGTCTGCAAAGGAAAAAACAAAGCCAACTGCTCTTCAATTTGGTGGTGTTAGTCTACCACGGGAAATCATGAAAAGGGATCGCGTCAAAAGTCCCAAAGAAGATATCAATGATGGAGCAATCTTGTGTGAGGATGAGGCTCTACCAGCTGTTTGTGGCATTAGAGCTATTTGGGTTACTCCTTCTAACAGGAGGAAGCATATAGCTAGTAATCTACTTGATGCAGCACGGTAAGCACAATATTTATTCAGTTTTCTCAAGCATCCATAGCTCATCAGTCATTCTTGCTATTTAATATCAAAAGAGAAATATTTACTTTTCTGAGCTTTCTATCGAAGAAAGTAAGTTATTTGCTGACTGCGAAAGGTTGCTTTCACTCCACATAACGACACTGAAGAATAAACTATCAAACTTATTTTTGCCTTTACCAGTTGCTAAAGAGTGAGATTTTTGAGCAATCGAAATCTCTTATGAAACATTTATATACTTTTGCCTGATCACCAATTCAAAGTTTTGGTTCTTGATTTTAACCTGTTCCCGAACCCGTATTGAGAATTTTATGTAACTATATATTCCAACTTCTCTTGGTTGCAGGAAGAGTTTCTGCACAGACATGCTTCTGGATCGTGCGCAATTAGCATTTTCACCACCCACAGCAGTTGGAAAGGCGTTAATATCTAGTTATACAAGAACAAGTGGTTTTTTGGTATACACGACAAACAGTTAATATGGAGTATAGCTAGCTCTGAATCATACTCGGGTTTATAGTTTTGCCATTTGTTCTCAAGTGTGAGAAACTGTAAATTATCTTTTAACATAGATACACCTCATTTCATTATAAGAACCACTGTATTTATCTCCATGTGATTCATTGGTAGTCTTTTCTAAGCATCCAACCGAGGCTTGAACTGAGAATCCGTTTGGATTTGATTTCACTTGATGCATATAGATGAGAATCTGTATAGAAATGGCTGAACAATTTTCGACATCCTTAATCACACTAACACTCGTCGAGCTCGAGTGGAATTATTCAGTTTTACCAGCCTGTAGAACTCACATGGTAGTCAAGATTATTCTAGGCCACTTTTTGTACAACTGAACCTTATTTTCTTACTAAGAATTGATCTTGTCACGTTCCAAAGTTCAGAAGCAGTAGCTTCCGTTCTTTTGCCTATGCGTTATAGATGCATTTTACATGTTCAACTGTCGAAGGAATATTTCATTGAGAATATTATTCTTTTTGTTTTATTTTCTTTTGGGTGGAGGAGTAATTTCAGTTTTATCTCTCATGGTAAGGTCATAATAATTTATAGGCGTGTTCTACTTTATATTTAACACTAGATTCTTTATATTATATTGTATAATGCGAAGAGATTATAGACTATAAATTGCTAACGTGTTCGATAATTGTAAATCAATACTATATTTATTTGTTGAATAGAAATTTTGCAGCGTGTGATATCAGTTTTCCACTTTTCCTCCTATTGACTAGTAAGTGGAAAATTCGTGGAAACGAGACTGAATTGACGTAGAAATAGACAAATGAACATTCTTAACACCTTTTTCCATATTAAATTATTGATATAAATTACGCGGTCCCAAAATTACCAAATATATAGAAAAAAAAAATAATAATACGCGCTCGCAAATCAATTTTTATTTTCCATTTATTTAATACACGGTCTCAAATAAATTATTATTTTCCATTTATTTGAAAGATAAAAAAACTGACAACGCGGTGTAGCTGTCAATTCTGATAGTATTTATCACACTCAGTGTGTTGCTTGCAATTCAAGTATTTACTTTATAAAATCTCCTCACCATTTTTCATTTTTCTGATTATTATTATAAATTATTAATTATTATAATTAATCACTGTTCTTGCGATACAAGCAATTACATAACTATATAAAACCTCATCGACTTTTCATTTTTCTGATCACAATTATTAAGCTATGGTGGACGGCGGCGGAGCACCATCGGAGGACTTTCCGGTCACTTTATTCGACGGCGAGAAGGAGATTAACATCGGAACTGTCAAAATCAGCCCTAATTTGGACTACAAATCATTTCAGCTCATTCTCAGCCACAAAATCGGAATCTCGCCTAATCAGATCTCGATTTACCTAATCGATCGGCAAAACAGCGCCAAATCGGACAATCGGCGCCGGATTCCGATCACCGGTAAGGTCAATTTCGGCTCAATTTGTCGCCGGAACGACTGCGGATTCCTCGTCGTGTTGAAGAGATCTCGAAGATCGAGAATTCGAACGCAGAGGTTCGTTAACAGCGGTTACGATCAAACGGCGCCGTTTTACGATCGGTCGATGAATTATGAGGTGATAATGGCGAATCGAATTGATGATCCGTATTATGTTGGTGTGGATTTGAACCAGTATGATTTGTATTATTCAGCTGTAGCAACGACGAAGAAGATGATGATGATGAAAAATGAGATGAAGGCTTTTTGTGAAGAGTGTGCGAATGAGAAGCAAAACGGTGACAATACGGCGTCGTTTCATCTGTGCGTTAATGATGATGTGGTCAATTGGTTCACGACTCGTGTGGGGCCGATTGATAGGCCGAATGAGGAGCTTAATTCACTGAGTGATTTGGGGTTTTTTCTTCAAGATATTTGAGGAAATTAATTTATTTCATATTCAAAGTGATCACTGACTGATTTGGGATTTTTAGATTATTTTTAAGTTTGTTTTTGTTTTGGTGGGGGTAGAATTTGGTGTTAGGGACTTTTTAATTTTTGTGTAATAGTTAGCTATTGGCTAATTTCATGGGAAGAAGTTTGTTATGGAGCCTAACTCGTGTTTTTATATTTTTGTCAACATTATGATGATTTATTTTGAGGACTAAATGTTTCTTAATGCCTATTCTTTATAGATTTTATTATTCTTTCGTTTACTAATCACTCACGTAATAATCTTGTCACAAGTTAAGCACCCAAAATAAAAAGTTTAGTGGACTTTTGGACAAGAGGTTGTATCCCTTAAGTACATGCTTATCGGGGTTTATATATAGATCTACTTGTGTTTGAGAGGGTCAGGTCAGCCCCTGATCATTTTGAGCTAGGGGATTAATGAGTCTTAAGAGAATTGTGATGGCTATCTTAAAGTTCGTTGTGATAATTATTTAGGATAAAGTAGGATGCTTAAGTCGTATTATACGCTACAAAGGCAAGGCTGAAGATGAGGGACTGGACATGATTGTTCCTTATGCAATGGTTGTGACGGGGAAATTAAGATTTTGGGCGGGGGTTTTCATCGATTGGCTCATATTATGACTTTGGAATTTGGGGGGAAGACTTCCATTTTAAAATCAAAATGTCAAGCGTTTCTTGTTGGTTAAAGACGAGTATAGTAACAATAAACGGTTATCAGTTTTTACTAGGTGGCTCTACAGATGACTGCAATGTGGAAGATAGGAAGACTATTTACGAGACTGACATAAAGAAGGCAAGAATTTTGAGAATATCGATAGTTTCTAGGATTGTTAGGGTCTGAAATTTCTTATTATGATATCACTTCTAGGTAAAATTCTGGTTCCTGATCAGTTATCCCTGTTTCCTTATCAATATTCTATTTTTACACCCTCACTCAAGGATTATGTGGCAGCCCATTTTAAGAACATTGATGTATTAGAGTGGCCATCTTAGGGGTTACAAACTTACAACCGTGCCTTATCTTTAAGGCACGAATGATTAGCTATTAATGGAAAAGTTGCATGGTGCCATTTCTGGTAGTGATAGCTGGTCCGGGCCCATTGGAGTTGGGCCAAGCAGAAAGTCCTAATTTATTGAGGCCTGCCCTGGAAAGGGCCACGCGTTTGCCATTATCTTGTTGGACATTTGTGTGGGCACCCGACCTTCTAAAACGAATGGGGCTATTAATTCCTTTGAATCAGATTATGGAAAATTATATCTGAATTCAGATCGGAAAAGAAAAAAAAAAAAGAAGAAAAATCAAAGTGAGTTCGAATCCGGCAAAGATTCAAAAAATAGTGAATTGAATTTCGTTTCTGAGCTAATATTGTTAAATGAATATTAATGTTAATGTTTAGTAATAAGTGCAGTTATTGAGCTAAGGTAAATAATTTTGGTTGCAGATGACATACATGCTAAATAGATATCGTTGCAAAATAATTTGTGAATAATTATAAATCGTAAGAATTGTACTTACATGAATCCAATCATTCGTCACTATAAAGGAATAACTAAACAATCACTATAGTCTGTTATATATTTAGTAATAATAGTTATATCTAGCTAGACCGATGTTGAGTATAGACTCCTACATGGTAAAATAACTGCAATCAGTGTTATTAAACCCGGACCGGACCGGCCGGTCCGCCCGGGTTAACCGCCAACCGGTGACCAAGCCGGTCCGGAAACACCTCCGGAACCGTTTTTCTTTCAGCCGGGCGCAACCGGCGATTTTTCCGGTCGAACCGGGTCTAACCGGTCGACCGGCCCGGTTGTTGAACCGTTCACGCCAAAAACTAACAAAAAAAAAAAGAATAAAAGAAAAACAGAGAACAATACGCAGCAGCACCACCACAAGCTCAAACAGAGAAAAAGGAAAAAGAAGAAAAGAAAGAGGAGAGGAGAGGAGAGGCGCCCCCTATCGCAGCGGCGCTCGCCGCCCCAAATCGCCGCTGCTCCAGCCGGTCCGGACTGTAAATCAATTTCTCCTCCTTTTTGAAAATCAAACTTTATTCTTTTATTGTTTGTTTGTTTTATTTGTGTTTAAACCAAAACGTTAATTTAGTAATAGATAATATTATAGTTACCTAAAGAGAAGGAGCATAATCTTAGGGATATGACAGGATATTGGGGAGAGATTTTATATTTTAATTTCGATAGATACGAGAGAGTTATGGGGCTTTCCATGAAAAAATAAATAAAATTACCTATTTTGTCAATATATGCCCAAATTTTTATTAAGTAAATCAATTAATTATTTGTCAACTATATCAATTAATTATTTGTCAACTATATCAATGGCTTAATGAAAGGAAATAGATAAGATTATATATCTCATTTTGTTATCTCAAATTTTGTTACAAATTACCGGTGCTAGAGCATTTAATATGCTTGAGATATGTAATAATGTCTATTTTGTTTTATAAAGTTTTTTTTTTCTTCAGATTATGATGTATACTTACATCAGATTTAACTAGCACTAAAATAAATAATATATATATATATATATATATATATATATATATATATATATATATATATATATATATATATATATATTAATTACAATGTAATTGTTTGAAATTAAATACACACTGTTCTCATTATCTATATTTTTTTAGGGGGAACAATTTGAAAAACAATAGAAATTCGTGGGATAACGTATCTTAAATAATCTAATATAATATGGTGATTGGGGTATAATGATTCGACAAATGATCTGACGTAATTATACTTTGTGGAGAATTATGGTTTTACTTTTAGTGAGATATTTGTTTTCATTAACAGATATAATTCGAATATATTGTTATGTGATTATGATTTAAAATTGAAAATAGAGAGTTAATTATCCGGTATGAGATTGAATTTTTCTTGAAATTTACCTTCACCGGTTTGAACCAGCGGTTGAACCGGTTGAACCTGGAACCGGTAACGCCACCGGTTCAGTCACCAGTCCGGTTCTGAAAACACTGACTGCAATAACGTTTTTCAAATTATGCCCATAGCCTGTGTGCTAGGCTTCATGGTATCTCAATATAGCAAAGTGACATTTAATTACTTCGTATATAGTATTAAGCCAACTGGTCTGTGAAGTAAGGATCTCATTTATTTCAAATCATTAAAAAAAAAAAAAAAAAACACAACATTCGACATGCTAAGATCGTGGCTTCCAATTTTAACTGAATTCTTTTATTTGATTGCCAAGATAAGTTAGCATGAAAAAGGCACCAACAAACAAAAGAAAATGTGGTATCTGTTAGTTTGGTAGGACAATCTTCAAACTGAAGCTACATAATCACATGGCTAGCATATTCTCCATCACACAAATTCCATGGACCATACAATTATATGATACGAGAAAAAAAAATAAAAAGTAACGCCAAAACTCCAGGTCCACATGCACAAAATTTAACTTCATTAATAATTGATAACAAGTTAAAAACATAAGAAGAATCAAGAACAGAATACAAATTAAGAAAGCGACGGTACCTTTAACTCCACTGAACACACCTTTTCTAATCAATACAACAATTAGTGCTCTTTATTACCCAACTCATACTATTATTAAATTTACGAAGATAAAAAGCAAGTGCATTTCAGCTGTCTCGTCTTCATATTTTATTTATACTTTAATTAATGAGTTATTAGCAAAACTTACCCATGTGTTATCTCTAACTACCAAAAGCCCTTGTACTATTTCCTTAATACAGACACATTCGATTAGCTTATTGAAAAATAGGGTATTTTTGTCCAATTTCAGTAAAACACATGACTATTTTGGCCATTTTCAAAAAGTACGGAACATTAAGGAAGAGGAACGGAGGGCAAAATCGTCTAAAATGAACGTTAATCAAGAGCAAAATCGCAATAGAGCGCGTGCATTTCCAAACTGGATGCGAGGACCAAATAACACAAGCTGCTAATTAAAGTAATACATGAGTTTTCCACTAATAAAATTAGAATAACACGGGGTAGTTTTTGCTATTACCTTTATTTCTTGAGCGAAATGTACAATTCTTCTGTGAAATATCTGCTCCAAGCAGAAAATTAAAAAGACAAGAACAAAATAAAATTAACAATTTTAAAAATCTCTCGATCGTAATCACTTATTAAAATCCTAACTCACTATAAACTTAATAATCAAATAACCCCTCTTCTTCTTTTTTTTTCCATTAATTAATCAAACATTAACGCTACAGCTCTGTGATAACTGATACTTAACGGCAGCACCAACAACAACACCACTATTCCTCCCGCGCCCTAACGGAACATAAACCGGACAATAAACATGCAAGTGATAATGCCCCGATATAAAGCTCCCGACTTTCCACTTGACCCTGCCGTTAAGTTTAACGACCATCCCAATGGCGCCGTTACTCTGATCCTGCCCCAGCGCCACCCCGTTATACGGCGCAACGGGCACGTCGTTCCCGTAAATAAACGGCGACCAAACGTTGACGTCATGATGGCCCTGGTACACCGGCGGGATGCCCGTCACGTAGGTGATCTGCTGGTTGTGGTACGTCGCGTAGACGGACATCTTGTCGTAGTAGATTCCGATTCTGGAGTTGGGGTTGTGCGAGTTTACGGTGATTTGGATTGTCGTCGAGATTATGTTCGGCGACGAGACGTTGAGGTTGAAGATGGTGGCGTCTTGGAGGGTGAAGCGGGGCTTGTGGGGCTGGAGGATGGCCCACGTCAGGAGGACGATGAGGAGGATGATGAAGCTCAGGACGAGGAGGAACCCGAAGCAGCGGCGGAGGGCTTGGCCTCCGCCGGAGGACTTGTGGTCGTCGCAGAGCTTGTCTGTCATGTTTTGTGTGTGTGTGTGTTTGTAGAGAGTTGATGAGAGGAGTATTGATATCGTAGATAATATAGGAGAGGTTGTTTCGTGCAACTGTTGCACGAGGTATATAAAAGAGAACCACTGGTCGGTTATTAGTGTAAATACACTGGTTTTATCAGGTTACCAATGCAATTATTAGTCTATAGGAGGATTTTGAAGTAGTGTGTAACTATTTTTGGGGGTAATTACATTTGCACTCCTTGAGGTTTGACTTAATTACATAAGTAACAATCACCCCTTCAAAAATTTGTGCATCACTCTTTAGTACATGTAATTTTTTTTTTATGTATAAGGTAACTTGTCTATTTATTTTTTGAACAAGGTAATATTATGACTTTATAAGAGCACAATGTTGGGGGAGAACAATATGATGCCTTTTAGGATGAAACTCAAAAATAAATTTATGAGGATTTGAAGTCAAAGTGGACAATATAATATATAATCACGATTGAGGCCTAACACTTAAGGTGGTAATTTTCTTTGTAGGATGATAAATTGCCTGCAATTACCACATAACACGTGGTGTTATGCCCAAAAATCCTTTTGGAAACATTACAAATAAGGCAACCATATATAACTTTACATATTTTTGAAGTTTTAGGGGGTGTTTCTTTAATTTTCAAAATAGTAACTATACCAAATTTTAGAGAAGTGCGGATAATATATCCCTTAAAGTGAAATATATGGTAACTATATAACTTTTTGTTTTTTTATGAATTGGTGACTATGTAACTTTGTTTTGCTTATATGTGATACGTTGCACATTAATGTAAATAGAAAATATATGGTAACTATATAACTTTTTGTTTTTTGTGAATTGGTGGACTATGTAACTTTGTTTTGCTTATATGTGATACGTTGCACATTAATGTAAATAGTGAACTGCTAAGAATGAAAGCCGAGTAGGGGCCTGAGTGATTATTGGTGAATACCGACAAAGACACGTAGCTATTGGGATTAATTGGGAGCATCATTGATAGCTGAATTATATGCGTCTTACGTGTATGAATTTTAAAACTTTTTGATATTACATCAATTCGCTACCGACTTGCCAACTTGGTTTGCTTTTCATTTAGTGGTACTTAGTGCTTTGTGTTTTCAATTAAGTTGGGGAAATTCATGTAGGTGATCGACAACGGCAAAAGAAAGACAAACATATAAAAAAAGATTCGGGCACTTTTAACGTGTCACTTTCTTTAAATAAAATGTAATTAAAATCAAGCAATTTCATATGCAACTACCATAGTTAAAAATGTTTCTGTTGTTCCAATGGTACTATTATTGACAGTTGACACTCTTAAAACTTCGACTTATTGTTTAAGTGGTCTCGATAATGTAAATAATCACCTCTTACTGTCGGATAAAGCATGAAGAAATATTGTCTCAAAAAAATAAAATTAAATCAATTTGTAACATGTCATCTACATTGAAAAGTATGCCACCGTTAGACGACTGATGTCACTTTTAAACGATAGATGACATGTTATGAACGAAAATAGATGTATGTGGGTTTGACGCTTTTTACCCTCGTAAAACGTACCCTTTAAGTAGCTCCTAAATAAGTCAGACTCTTGCATATAGATGAAAAAAATTGCCTTAGAATATTTATCAAACTAGAATCAATTACTTTATTCTTATTAGAAAAAGTTAAATCAAATTTTTAGTATGACGAAATAAATTAAGTTCTCAGTGATGTTGCTGACTTCACTATAATATTCGATATATTCCATCTGTTTGAATCTTTTCGTTATGCCCAATCAAAAAGAAAAAAAAAAATATTCTTTATGCTATATATTCCAAGGATCAAAAAATGTAACATGAAACATAATTAATGATATTAGGTCAAGTTTATTATGCTACAAAAAAAAAAAAAAAAAATCATTCTTCTAATATGTACTTTACTTATGTGCACATGAGTGTATAACGCGCCTAAGGAGGGACTGGTGGAAGAAAAATTGTGGTGGGTGAAGCTTGTGCATGTAATGCTACGAAAATGACGGGTAAATTAAAAGGCTTAACTTTTTGAAATAGTAGCAGATTTCGATAGAAAGTTGTGAATTTAAATAGCCGAAAGTAGTGATTAGCCTCAAGACTTTAAGACCTTATAATGGCACATTTTATGGGAAAGGATTCATAAAACTAAAAGACACCGCCCATTTATTTTATCGACTAAACTTAGAATCAATTGGAACTTATTCTGTACATAGGTTCTATTTGCTTTAGGTTGAAGATAGATAGAACAATAAACAAAGTCGTCAGGGTGGAGAATCTACAACTTTACTAGGACTATGTGGCTTTTAAATTTTTGAAAAAGAAAAAAAGTAAGAGATGCTAAATATATATTTAACTTAGCCAAATCGTTTTTCCTTCGTACAAGTTTAAATTTTTTTTTTTTTTTTCATTATAAATTGGATACTTTTGTATGAATGAGATATTTTAAAACTATGAACTACTATCGCAATATTAGCACCTAATTTAACTAAAAAGGAAAAAATGCGCTGTAGAATTATGGATACATGGTCTAGAAACTTGACAAAAAGATCCTCTATTAATATATCTAGCCAAAACTACAAACACATAATTGAGTCCTCAACTAATTTGGGAAAGTACTTAATTAGACCATAGCTATATTACACATTGTAGCCACAATCTTTTTAAGCATTCAAATGTTGTACTACAATTATTTAACATATTTTATATTTTGATGATATATACGATACAATCATTACCACATAGTCTTCAGACTGTCTAACGTAAGTATTATTCGACAAATATGTGTGATAAGGTTTTAGGTTTATCTATATGCAATTGAGGGTCAGATTTCGTGATTGCAATTGACCATTATTTAACTTAATTCAGTAAGAAAATTGAATTGGAAACAAGCGAGTGAAAATGAAGTGTCCAAAGCCCCCATACTAGCTTACATCTTTATGAAAGGGAAGCTTCCTTTCTTTCTTTTTCTTCTGAAGCTTCTTTTACACATAGTTTGGAATCTAGCTAGTGAACTCATGACTCATCAAAGCTCACCATAACTAAATACTAATATTTAATACTATTTGTGAATGTATGATCCCAATCATTGAGACGAGAGAACGGAAAAGACAATGCGACAATAAAGTCACGTAGGAGTGTGTAAAAATAAGTATAATCGAGAAAGCTGCAATAAGAAAATATAGTATTCAAATTTCATTTATCACGGGATATGATAAAATAAATCAGGTATAGAACATACTGTAATTTAGTATAAACGGCGAATCATACAGATAAATTCTTTTTTGAAGGGAAAAAAAAAAAAAAAGAAACGAAGATAACGTGAGTACAAATTCGATATGGCTTTTTAGAGATAAGGGATTGGACAGGGCAAGTCAGGACCAACCAGTGTACGCTTTTGAGGTTTATTAAACTGCAGGCCCATGACGTATTATCTTGTAGTAGGAAAAACTTTCAAAGAAAAATGAAAAATCAGAACATAGAGATTTTGTATACTAGAAGAAAATTATTGATTACCCCCATCTGGCCAAGAAATCAATAATGAAACCTTGAAATCGTGAATATAATTAGTTAATTACTGATCCACGACATTTATGCTTTATTAGCTGCGTTTGATGGTAACATAGAAATTGCGATGTTTATGGGTACGTAAGTAGAAATGTCTCTAATTATTGCTCAATTCTACGAACTAGACAAAAAGCCATAATGCTTGTCAATGTTTTTCACCGACCATTGATGAATTCAGAAGCAAGCATTGAACATTTTATATCTTACTTCATTTTCACTCCTAGATCTCTCGATAATGTTATTCGATTTTCCTTACCAATAAACATCGGGATTTTATGTTTCCTCCTTTTATGATTGCTGTTTGTCATCAAACCTAATAACTAAGAAACTAGTTCTTTGACATAACTCATCACATTCATATGTTATCAGAGAGTTTCTTTAAAAAAATTAATTATATGCAATCAATATAGAATATTTTATTGTTTCTCAACATGAAAAAGATGGTTTTTCCAATTTCCTCACCCAATTTCTATGTTATCACTTTACGTCTAATTTACTGGTACACGCTCTAGGATGAGCCCGAAACCTTTACGAGTGAAAGATGGGATAATACTCTTGTCAGTATACAAAGTATATAGACTATCTGGATATAATTGTGTTACATCCTCAAAATGGTGTAGTATTAACTAGTAAATAATTCTTGCCACAAGTTTAATGCATCAAATTGTCCCGCAAAGTCAATCTATATATTTTTCAAAGATTTGGAATATCAAAAGATAAAATAAAAAAGGCAGATAAAAAAGTCCTTATAAAAGAAGAAAGGGTGATGCGGATAAGGCATATAATTACTTGGGCTTGGGACAAACAATATAAGCCAATTGGGAACATCTACTAACTAGCGCATCTTGTGTGGGAAAAGTGATCAAATGCAATGTTACATATAATTGGCTAATCAAACAACAATACTTTTAGATTCGTTAGTTAAAAGTCTATCAAAAGGCAAAAAGGGATTGAAGGGAATAATGCATTCGATAATAGCTCTTTGATAGATGGGAAATTCTAGTAACCAAGAGAGTGTTGTAATTTTTTTTAAATTTAGAAAACATGATCAAGATAGTTTTTCAAGACAACAAAAAATGTCGTTCAATTTCATTTCTATTAAGTCAAAAATACAAATGTTCCAATATTTTCGACAAAAAATTGAAAATTTCAATCCAAATGCTAACATCTAAAAATAAGGACCAATATTGTATGGTCGTTTAAAGATATTAATTACTGTTGGGTTGTAAAGTTTGAAGTACAATGAAACATTTTTGATTTTTTGGGGGTATTTTTGGCAGTATATGTAAAATTTAATTAGGGTTGCTTTCATTATAGATAGTCCTCATGCATAATTGTAAACTATCTCATCTTGAAATCAGTAGAAAGTCTTTGTTTGGCCGGCGCCTCAAATGTAACCTTAAATCTCTGTGTCTTTTGTTGCTTTTTATTTATGATTTTCTGTCATTGTATTGTTGCATAACACACACTTATCAGAAACTCATTCATACTATCTTAATGATTTTAACAGGGGAAACTACATCTAAGTGAAGAAAGCTTAGAAAAATAAAGGTAAACTACTACAAAACAAGTCCACAAATACTCTTACAAGGAAGTGTATGTGGGAAGAGATCGTAGAAAAAGAATATTGATCAACACCTGAAGTTTGCTTTAAACAAGTTGACCACATCAAATCGTAATTGAAAACGGGGGAAAGAAAAAAAGTGTTGGAGATTTTAGTCTGAAGTGATGCTGCTTAACTCAATGGGGTTTCGATTTAAAAGCAAATGTGCTAAAGAATTGATTCCAAGAAAAGAGAAATGGTATATCTATATAATATATTGACTGAAATAATAATAAAAAAACAAACAGTGAAGTACGTATACGAAACAAACAACTAGAGTACAGAAATGCTGATTAAAGGCATTTCATATATATTGGTTTCACTCATTAAGGCTACATATTGCTGTTCAAAGAAATTTACCTCTAAAGCTGACTGTTGGATTTCATACAACATGCAGTCTAAGGGCGTGAATTGTGATCGTGTAAGTATCACAAAATAGACTTTGGGAACGAAAAGTGAATAAGTGATTAAAAAAATAAAAAATAAAATAAAAATCAGATTTTTGAATTGGATTACAGGTGTATATCCCACTTTATAAAATCACAAGCAAAATCCTAAGAATTTGCCAAATCATGTATACTTCTGTACCTTACTTAAAAAAAAAGGTTGGGACTTTGCTGCAACTAACCCAAACTCCAGCAAATCCCTCAGTCTATAGAGTCAGATGCTATATGTCTCCTAATTCTAAGCTTTTAAAATGTGTAAAATACCTCTTAACCTATTGAAAAAAGTCAGATGCTATATGTCTCCTAATTCTAAGCTTTTAAAATGTGTAAAATACCTCTTAACCTATTGAAAAAAGTGTGAATTAACGAATCCTTGATCAATTGTTGACTTTGGACAAATGTCTACTTTTGGCATCAGGAGGAAAATTGCATGAATTTTAAAACGTTGGAGGGGCTTTTGCATATTTTAAAGAGTTAAGGGGTGCATTGCAAATCACCCTACTAATTGGGACTCTATAGATTAGGAGTTTACTTCAATTAGCCAGTATAACTACATACATATCCTCAAAGGAATGACAGCCTCAGGGGCCGAGGCCCAAAAGTTGTTCTCTAACTGCGCAGCAATGTGTCTCAAAAAACAACTAAATTTGCAGATCCACTCAATTTCGGCTGAGATTAGAAGTTCCGAGCCTGGACTCAACAGTCTGGCCCATTATAATTTTATTTCTGCGTACGATTCAACAATGAGCTCATCTGGGCTCACACAAGCTTAACAGTACAATTGTGGGGGTCCAAATCATTACTTTTATAGTTTTACAACACAACACTAACATATATGATCATTTTGGTAGTTCTTGTAATAATATATCTAAGATGGTGAATATATCATAGTTAGAGTCTTAGAGATCGAATTTAAATAACGATTGCAACGTGATTAGTATGGTCATTTAAAAGCATATAAGCGGCATCAAATCTTTATTTGGAACAATATATAAAAGGCGCACACAAGTCTATCTACCGAGTTCTCATATTACATATGGATTGAGTCTAAAAACACCCTTGAACCAAAAAAATTATACTATTTTTGATAATTTAAATCACACATAAGTAGGCTATTTTGATTCGAGAAACAATTATAATTAATTTTTATGTAGACGGCCTATAATACACTGAAATCTAATCACGGTTCTTATACATAAACTTAATATATACAGTAATTAATCTTTCACTACTTTCACAACTTAACATAAATCTGCATTCACATTGTTCGGTCTAACAACAGATTCATCTCTTTAACGGTTATATGATAGTGTAGTTAAAAAAAAATGTTGTATGATTATAAAAACACCCTTTCAAGCTTTGAAAATTCTAAAGCAAGAGAGTAATTTGTATGTTTTTTTCAGACTTCAAATCATGTATCAAAAAATAGACCAACTATCAAGAGTGTAACTGAAATTACCCAAAATCTTCTTTTTGTGTTACTTCTTCTTATGTATTGGTCTTCCTATTATCAATGATTTTAATTAATTTGGACAACTCCTAAATATCAATTCACTGAAGATATCCGTATCATTCTATCCCCGAATCATGTACTTCTAGGCCGTAGCACACACAATTATGACAGACCTAAACCTTAATCATCAAGTAATTAATTTAATCATTAATCTATTGAGAAAGTGTCCTAAAAGTCAAAACACTTTTAACATTCCCTGCTTCTCCTACTTTTGGAAATAAATCCTAACCATTGACATAGCACATGGCCAATAATACGCAAAAAATTATCTTTATGCCTTTTGATGGTAATAAATTATTGGCCACAGAAGCTACAACTTATCCACTCACGCACGTGTTATCTTTTCTATATTTTAAACATTCTTCCAACACGATTGAGAACCAACTTATAGTTAATTAGGTGACTAAACGTTGCATTTGGTACTACATATAATCGATGGCTGGTTTATATTTACATGCAAGAGAGGAGGAAAAACTTACGATATAAAGGGTGAAATTATGCTAGAAAATAAAAAATGACATTTATATTTGCAAGGCAACATAATATAGACGACTTAGATTTTAATTTAGAAGCACTTGTTTGGTAATTCACATCACGCATGAATACACAAAATAACAATTTTGAAATTGCATAAAAAGATTATAAATTGAATAAAAAAAATTAAGAGAAAAATAAATCTTATGCAACATCTAATTAATATAAAAGAACATTAAAGAAGACAATGACAATCATAAGTTCATTTTAAAGTGAAAAGAGAATAATATCTAAGATAGAAGGATGGTAATTGTCTTCTTTTACATATGTTACTTGTTATTTGTTTCTTCATCATTAAACTTTGAAATATAATAGGAGTTTATGGCGTGTCCGATAAGGTTAAAGACATTCTCATAGGTGTCTCCAACATGGAACACATGTATATCTAAATTTTAGAATTGCCCATGCAACATTAAAGCAAACCAATATAAACTTGGAAATGAATCTAAACAAATTGAAATTAAGATTAGAAATGCTATATTGCACGCCATATTTATGGGTCACAATTAAATCCACGGGATGTGTGATTACTGAGAATTAAACTTACTTCTTTCACATTTTGTTTTATAAAATAAATCTTGTATTTGGATCTCCCATTATTAATATCTGATCCAATAAAGTCTAGTCACCACCTTTTCTAACCTATCTAAAAACTCCATCTCTTTCCTAATAACATCCTTTTTAACAAAGCCATCCCAATCTATTTCTTGGAGCAACCGCGTTAATCATTAATATCCACATTTTAATCCAACAGAAGATCCCCCAGTTAAAGAAAATCCCTGAAAATTAAATTTAACACGTAAACCCTAACTAATTAAAATCCCTGAAAATTAATTTAACACGTAAACCCTAATTAAAGTAAATCCATGAAAATTAAATTTAACACGTAAACCATAGTTAAAAGTTAAAACAAATCCTTGAAAATTAAATGAGTCATAGTGTCAAACACTAGCTACAATTCCGCGACCCTATCAGCCCACGCCGTTTACCACTTCCACCTCCATAACAAACTCCACTACTCCACTTATACATACACTTAGAGCTAATTGCAAAAACCACCTCTATTATTCCAAATTACCAAACAACCCCCAGTATTATTTTCATTAAGCAAACCCCCCCCCTACAAATTTTTTATAATTGACAAAAAAAAAAAAAAAAACCTATCATTATATTTTAAGTTGTTTGTACGATAATTAACGATCATCATTCATTAAAAAAAATGTATAACCTATGTTTATTTATTCAAACAAATATTGGAACTTTCTGATAATTTTTGTAGTTTCTTCGCACTAAATAAAAAACCACACAGAAATAAGGAATACCATGTCTCTGGAGTAACGTCCTATTCAGAAAACTTAATAAAAGGTACATATATAATCGATTTTGAACAATTTTAAAACGAATCAAGTAATTACAACAAAAAATCAAATTTTATTATCAGCTTCGATATATGCAGATTGATAATCAAGTACAAACACATGCAGATCAAATAAGTATTTTCTTAACGAACTTATTATTTATTAACGACACAAAGGGGGGCTTTTGCTAATAAACTTACCATAGGGGATTGTTTCGCCAATTAAAAGAAACACAGGGGTGGCTTTTGCAATTAGCTCTATACACACACCTATACATACACACTAAATCCTCAACAACAAACTCTATAAATTCTCTTCTCACTCCAAATCTTTCTCTCACTACAACAACAAAAATCAGGTCAAAAACAAAAGCTCAAAACCGAATTCAACAATGGGAGGAGAATCAAAGCAACCCTACCTCAACGGCGCGTACTACGGCCCTTCAATCCCGCCGCCGCCGTCAAAATCCTACCACCGCCCCGGCAAATCCTCCGGCGGATGCTGCTGCAACCCGTTCACCTGCTGCTGCGGCTGCATAATGAACTGCATCTGCACCTGCATCTTCCAGATCATCTGCACGCTCCTCGTCATCGCCGCCGTCGCGATCGCCGTCGTCTGGTTCGTTTTCCGTCCAAACGCCGTTAAATTTCACGCCGCGAACGCAAATCTAACGGAGTTCAATCTCGACAACAACAACACTCTACACTACAATCTAGCCCTAAATCTCACGATCCGTAACCCTAACAAGCGATTGGGGATCTACTACGACGCGATCGAAGCTAGGGCTTATTATCAGGGCCAGAGATTCGGTACGGCGCAATTGAAGCCGTTTTTTCAAGGTACGAAGAGCACGAGCTACGCTAGCGCCGAGTTTAGGGGACAAAATCTGGTTGTGTTGGGAGATAGGGCGAGATCAAGGTTTAGAGGAGAGTTGAGATCTGGCGTGTATGATGTTGAGGTGAAGCTGTACTTGAGGATGAGGTTGAAGTTTTGGTTTGTGAAGTCGATGAAGATGAAGCCGAAGATTGAGTGCGATTTGAAGGTTCCGTTGAGCGGTGGTGGTTCTAATGGTACTAGTGTTGAGGTTTATAAGGCTAAGAAGTGTGATTTTGATTGGCATTAGATGATCATGATGTTGTTAATGTGTTTTTGAACTATTGGATTAGATTCTTTTTTTATGATTTGGATTGTTGATTTTTTTGGTATACTGGTTTTCATTTGATGATGATCATACTATTTTGATGCTATGTTAATAAATACCGCGTTTCGAGTTCTTAATGCAAATCGTGGATTTAAGTTCCGGTTTTGGCGTACATTTGATTGAGTACGTTAAATTTAGAAACTTTTAATAATGTTTCAACGTCTTTTCAACATGATAGTAGTTGTCGATAAAGTGTTTATTAAATTTAGGTATTGGTCCCTCACCATTTGTTAATCATACCTCATAAGGAAGTGATGTAGCTCATGCAATAAACAAGAATTTCGACTTTAATGTAAGCTTCTGGTAATATTTTGAAGGCACTATAAAAATTGTTGTGATGGTGATATAGTTTTGCTTTAATCGATATAAATATGTTGAATTTAATCAATTGTTATGAATTATGATTAATTATTAGGTTGCTTTTGTTGGAATCAGGAGGATTTGGTGTTTACTGTTTAGTCATGATTTTTAAAATGGTTGACCTAAGCGGTTAGAGAATATATGGGGAAAGGAAAAAGTGGTCGTCACTCCAACTATTTAATAGAACAGAACAGTCCGACAGCGTACTCCAATTATTATAAACGGCTCTTTTTTCATTCCAAGTATGATTCAAATTTTGAATTTCATATAAACACTTTGACAATTATCTTTTAACTAACAAGTCTGTGGCGGGTGTTTTATACGTGTACGTGCGAGCTGATGAAAGCAAACGTGACGGTGAAACTACGCATTAATGGAATTCAAAATAGCATTTGTGCTTCTACTTTTAAAAGGTGACAATGAAACTATGCATTGGTGGAATAAAAAATCATATTTATGTGTTAAGTTCTAATAAATTATTTGAAATTAGAAAATTGATTTAGTCATTTTCTATTATATTAGATAATAAACATTGGTGTATTTTATTGCAACAATTAGATTAAGATGCTTCTTCTATATCTTCCTTAACTAGACAACTTGTCAGTGGATGATTGTAAAAGTACTCGACATTCATTAGTTCACAAGTTGTTCATTCGAAGATATCAACCTAAATACCTTTCTGCCAACTAGGCTATAATTTTCGGTAAGGAAAATGAAAATCAAATGGAGTTCAATGACATATATTTGATTCCTGAGTTATCAAAAATCTCAGGCACTATCTGTGCACAACATATTTATGAAGGCATGAAGCTATATAATGGAATAATAATCCAAAATTGGCAACGTAAACATAAAACTCCCAAAATGTACATATTTCTCACTCAGTTATGTTGAAACATAGCCTGGCCTCATCCCAAGGGCCATTAATCTCAAATTTGTACTCTTGAATCCTAATTAGCCAATAGGGACAGACCAGATTAACAAAAACCAATATGCTAAACAACAAGATGAACATCAACTGGTGCAGCCTATACACGACACACAGAGTAACAACCATTAGACTTAAGGAGAAACATATGTACAACCGAGACGAGTATTTCCTCATACAATAGCTAACCAATGGAGCAAACAAGAAAACTAGCAAGGAGAAGAGCATAATAGCAAATACATGAAGCCTTGAAGGAAGTCGGGAAGCAATTAGAAGCGAAGCTACTATAGAAGCATTAAGAGAGACATTGCTCGTGAAAGTTGCACTTTCAAGAGTCCCAGGAAATCTCACGGTGGAACGAGAGTAGCTATGCAGAAAAAGATGAAGTATGACAAGAGAAGCTGTCAGTGCCCAAATGGAATCCGAGCTTATTGATCTCGTGAGTGTATGATAGATAGGGGATAAAACGTATAATCCCATTATGAAAAAGGAAATTTTGAGAACATAATTGAGCAGTAGACTTAGTGATGGTGTTTCTGCAGTTAAAAGGACGATAAAGAAACCCGAGCCAAGAAGGATAACGTCAAGTAAGACAAGAGAGCTTTCACTGAAGGTAGATCTAAGGGTATAAGTCCAGACCGAGACCACAAGAGCAACGGTGCATAGATATTGTGAGATGGAAACGGAGTCTAGCATCACCTTACCCAGATCTCTTTTCACAACATTGGCATTCATAATCATCTCTTCTAGGAAAGATTCATCAGTGTGATTGTCGTCAAATCCAGGTTGCATTCCTCCATAAGCAACTTTTCTCCATTTAGGATAGGTTGGAGACGGGCTCCGACTCAAGCGGGACTCCATTTGTATTAATCAATTATATGATACCTTGGAATATAAGTACAAGAAAATCACCACAAACAGACTACAAGCCAACGGGATTCCGACTAAGTGGCAGCTAGCTCTTGTGAAAGAGTGGCGTAGTCCACAATCTGAAGATGGAAGCAGTAAAAGAAATATTAAGATGAGCTTTGATCAAATATAGTTACCAAGAACCAGCAGTAAGCCACAATTTACATTCACCCGATACGGGTTACTAAGAACAAGTAGTATAAGCCACAAAAGTAGCAACCAAGCTTTTAGATTAGTCGCTTGCTAGTGATCTGTAATACCCAAAACATATCTAAGCAGTTACCACATTAGGGGAAAAACAGAAAAAAGATATTAAAGTAAACTAAGCAAACTCGAGTTCAATGCCAGTTTCAAAAGACATAGTTAATTCTGCCTAACTTTGGCAATAACCATTTCCTAGTAAAACCTAACAGATACTTAACCAACGGCTTGCATAAACTTCTATATGGTGCTCCATATTCCTGAGCCACCATCACTATAGAGCTTTTCCAACTACATCAACATCAAGTCTCAACTTTGCAAAACTTAACCACATATTTGAGCTTCTCTTCCTTTAGTGTTTAGCCCCGATCTAGACATGGATCTATCTAATGCGGGATGAAGTTACCAAAATCTAGAACTTTGCAATACCAATCTTTGAATAAATCTGACAATATCGAAGTTACCATGTAACACACTAATAAATTAACAAAAAAAAACTTCCATATATAATTAACAAAATCTTGTTGCTCATGTCAAATTTGCATTCATCTAAAATAAAACAGCAACATTCTTCCGACAACGGATAAATAACAGAACTTTTATAACGGGAGCCATGTTAAGCAACAACGATTACTCACTAAAGACACCACGGCAAATTTCAGCTCACGTTTCGTTTACAATTCGCTGGCAACGATTACTAGCAATAATGCTCAGTATCCACAACCCCAAAAACACATGAATAACCAGCTCCATATTTAAGGTCCCACAATTCAAACGATCCAACAAAAAGTACACAAACACAGAAGAGATTACTTAAAATACAGGGTGAAGTGATAAAATGATACGTACAACATATCCAAAAAACACAATCAACAAATCGGAACAAGATTAAAAACACGTTATTCTAATCCAACAGCGTACAATGAAAATTACACCAGATACATTTCAAGCCCTAATCAATGTAATTATGAATTGCAATCAGATTTATAACACTTCACCTGAATTTAAAGGCAGGTGAATCAGAGGCGATTAGGGTTTTGAGATTTGGGGGTGAAAATGAATCGGCGGGTGAGTGTAGATTGAAGCGACGAGCTTGTTATGTTATAAATGGGTTGGGAAAATTTGTCCCAGCAAATGTCTTTTTTTTTTCTTCTATAATTTGAAATGATTTTTAACTGTAATTGGTTGTAATTGTGATTAAGGTTTTTTTTTTTTTTTTTTTTCTTGTGTGTGGTATGGTTCTGTTATTGTTGAAAACATCATATTAAGTATTTTCTGTTTACGAATATTTTAACTAAGTAGAGACTTCCGAAGATTTTCAATATTTTTGGGTTTAGATCGACTTATAATTTTTCTTTTCACAAACAAGTTCTAAAATGTTAAGGTCGTATACAAATACAAGGAATTGTGTGGTAGGCATCTTAATTGGTAACGAATCTTAAAACGAAAAACATTGGACAAGGAATGGACTTTAACTACTATTTTTGAATCTACGTGCCTAAATTCACTCATAGGGCGGACTAGCACGTAGCGCAAGACGTCCACAAAGTTTAGCCTATTATTTGATGTGTATAGTTCTTGTGAAGAAGTTATTAACTAGAGTTTCATCAAAAAAAAAAAAAAATTATTAACTAGAGAACATTGACGTTTTCAAAAGATCACGAACCTTAGAGTGATTAATACTTTAACATGTTAGTTGCTGCAATTTAAATGGTTAAAATGTTAAGAACAAGCGAAAAGATCATCATGGGATAATTTAAATGCTCATAAATGGTCTTACACGACTCACTAATAACGTTGTGGTGGATCTTCGTGTCCTTATGTCTGAAAGGTTGTACCATATGTGTTATCAAACTCCTTGACGTCCATCTACTCTATTATAGTTGTTTCATGTCTCTCTTTACTAACTTATGTCATGTTACAAATTGTATTATTTTTCTTGTATCCGTCAAGATAAAATCAAACCTATTGGACAAGCTTCAGACTAATTCTGATCCCGATCCTTCTTCGACGGATTTGTCCTTGCCTCTTTCCTCTTGCCTTAAACACTTGAACCAAGAAACAAAATTAGAGACAGAAAACTATCCTAACAAGATTTACATTCTATTTTGCCCTTGCCCACATACAGAGGATATATTAAAACTGAACTTCGTTGCTAGTATCGACTTCCATAAAATAGTAAGAAGATGTGCCTTATTATGACCAAGAATAAGTCACACCAGAATGTCACAATTAGTCAATCTTTGTCTAATTGTCTATATCTTACGGCAAAACTTTAATCCTTCATCCCTCGATTAGTTAACTAACTCGCCAAATAGTACATTGCAAATAGCGCATGCAAAACTACATATGAATCTCCGCACTTTGCCCATTAAATTAAGACACATTTTTTTTGTTTGTTCGTTTGATAATAGGAATAAAGACAAAGTTGGTATCACCCGATTTTTGGTATCACCAATTTGTCTCATTAATAGTTAGATAGGAGGAGGACCCCGTCTAATTAAGGCAACTTAATAAAGAAACATTACACCTTTTTCTCCATTGTTTTTATTTTATTTTCTGAATAATGATAACCTATTTTTTTCGCGAATTCTATATATTTATTTATTCTCTCCAAATATTTGCTGAATTTCGTCGACAAAAATCTGAAGAATACAAATGCTGTCGGGCGTGGTAGATAGTTACTAGATAAGAACAGAAATGAAACACTAGTCATCAATTTTAATTTCTAATATGTGTATAGACTTTTATTTAACAGAACAGTTGGGATCAGTTGAGAATTCAGCTGAACGTCAAAATCACTATTTAATATTTATTAATAATAATGTAATTTACACATGACCCAAAAAAAAAAAAAAAACTAAACAAAAAAAATCAGCTAGCGGTTCATAAAAATCCCGGCCGGCGAACGTCACTAGCAAAATCACAAAAAGTAAAAGAAAAACTAATTACACTTCCGAAAATACCCCTCCTTCATCTCTAACCGGCAAATTTACCAACACCTCATGAGCCGGCGAAGCTGAGGGAGTAAAATACGCCGGCGAAGCACACGGCGTCGAAAACGGCGTCGTATCATCGCAATCCTCAATCTCCACCACTACCGCCACCGAATCATCAGCCTCCATCAAACAATCGCCCAAGCTCACTCGATTAATTCCGATTTTACCCTCGGCGCTCTTCAGTTTATCAAAATTAATCGATTTCTCAGCAGCAGCAGGAGAATCAACATCTTCTCTCTCCTCCTCTTTGATCGTGAACAAAAACCGCGGCGGACCGAACATTCCACCGATTTTCATCAAATCGAGGTCGATCACTTCCAAATCCGGCTGATTATTCGAATCGAGAGTGTTAATCGGAGGATTATCGTTCGAATTTAGCGAGTTTTGGTCCGATTGAGAGCTAGGTCTCACGCAGAAGAAGTAGAGGAGCTCCTTTGACGGTGAGAAATTCGAATCGGACGGTGAATTTTGTGAGAGATGATCGGAATTAGCTGTTGTTGTTGTGTTGGTTCGATTGAAGAATAATTTGCGGCGCCATAAGACGTAGAAGAGCTCGGCGAAGAGAGCGATGAGTGAGATGACGAAGATGATTGTGAGAGCTGTGCCGAGCTTGCTGAGTCCGGAGCCGGCGCCGCCGTTGTCGCCGGTCATTTTTGGTTGTGTGTGTGTTGCAGAGGATTTTTGTGTTGGTTGTGAGGGTTTTGGTTAGTGTTGAGTGTGAGTGTGGTGTGGAGTTAGTGATTTTTGTGAGGTGGTGGTGACTTGGTTACCGGGAGAAGAGAGGGTGCTGAGTGAGTATTTCAGAATTGCCCCCTATGTTATGTTAAATTAAACGTTGCCTCGTGACAAAGATAATAGAAAATTATTGCTTGTGTTACGTGAGATAGGTATTATTTTCACGATCTTATCCCATGTGAATAAATAAACAAATTGTCTCTCTGTATTATTTTATACAATAAAATGTACTTCTTTTATATGCACGTGCTAGGAGGGTAGTGTTGAGTTGAACTTTTGAAAACTACAAATGGTTTGTTATGTCTTTGAGTCGGACAAAATAAGAGTTGTGCCCGAAGCTTCTCTGTTACACGCCCATGCGACTCATATTATGAGTCACACTGTTGTTTCGTTCCATTGATATATCTAAATTTCAACATTGGCCAACAAGATCATTAGTTCCTAATTTCAAGAAAATAGGATTTTAATCTCCAAATTAAACCTGAGCTGGGGGAGTACAATATGATTAATCCCTCACAAGATGAGGTAACTTGGCTATTCAATATAAAAATTGACAATTCAATATAATAGATAGGAGTAATTTGTCAATTTTTATTATCTATACACAGTACTATGACTATTTTATGCAATATAGGGGGTTAAAGTGCAATCAGCTCATTTTGGAAGTGGTTGACGGGGTTAGCCGGTTGTGGGTGGACAAGGCACTAACGGGTGAAATTTTGGGGAATTGAGACAAAGGAGTGTGGGACAGAGGAAGAGGTGACGTGGTACTAGTACAAAACTTTTATTTGAATTTAATGCGCGCAAGTAATGACAACAACACCTATGTATGAGATTTTTTCAAAAACCAGCAATTTGCTCAAGAAAAATGATTTTCGTACTTTTTCTTATAAAAACAATTTTAGTTCTCATTCTATAAGTTTTTCTTACAACACATAACTAACTAAAATACATTAGTCTTAACAAAAAAAAAAAAACTAAAACACATTAGTTATGCAGATTAATAATTTCATATTTATGTGTATATTAGAAATAGTAAGACAAATTTATTGCACAACTTCACATAAGACGCAAGCATAAAACAAGAATTTCAATGTTTTGCGTTCGGTTAGTTTGTTGTTGTCTTGACTTTGGTTTCTTTGCCATTTGGGTTAACGAAATCGTTGGTTGTTAAAAAAAAAGGAATCAAATTTAATGATGTCTTTATTCTCATTTTACTGAATTAATTATATAGATTCAAGATTTCTACAGCTTAAATCCCACATTTATTTCCTAATTAATTATAGGTTTTAATATGTGGATTTTTTCTGAACCAAATGTGGTGCCACTATTTTACTCAAAAGTCTGTTTATTTTCAAATAAACAAACATGAAGGAATGCGCTTCTAACTTTGGATAGGATTGAACTTTAAACTCACGAGTTTATCTAATTGATTGGTGAAAAGCACCATATCCCTAATAGTGACTCACTTGTAGTCTGAATTTCTTTGACCGACTTTAACTTTATGATAATTAAGGCTATGATTGGTTAAAGGCAGTGTGTGTAAATGAAAGGAGACACTTTGCTTCATGAACTATAGATTTCTCCTATAAAAATTTATTATTGAAAAAAGTATATTTTATGCCTACATTTATGATGTTTCCATGAAAATAATATAGGGGTGACGGATTAATTTATCACTCTAACAAGATTACTATCCTTTTTCCGGTTTGTGCATCTTATTATGTTCATGTACATATATTTTTAAGCTGAAATAAAATAAACTTAAACTAACGATTAATATTTCATTTGCTCCTCTGGAATGAATAGATCAATGCAATTCTAGACTTTCTTCTCTTCCTCTCGCTTGTGTTTTTTCTAAACCAAACTGAGTCTAATTTCAAAACCTTAAGTTTTTCTATCTATTTAGTACTTACGTCCGAGGTTAAAAATATTATGTTCCGGTACTTGTCATGCAAGCTACATGTGAATCCTAGAGCTTTATTCTTAATGACTATTTTCTAACTAGCTGACACATTAATTGGGAAAATGACATTTTAGCCTAATCATGTGACGATTGGCAAGTCCAATTTGCTTAATACATAGTTACCAAACATGCATTAACAGAATATAATCTGAAATTACTTTGTGGGGGTGTTAATTGAATCATCATAGTTAGAACTTAGAAGTTACATATCATCGTATATATGGCGTTAATATGTCTAATTTAGGGTGCGAAGGAGATTACGGAACTCCAAACAAATCCATCAGCGCGATGCCAATTGGATGCTTTTAATCTCTATGTTCATGAATCAAATAACTCAACTGCAATAAGCTGCAATTGTTAAACAATTCACTATGAATAGTTTGTATCACCTTGTATATCACTTCTAATGTCATGTAACACCTCAATCTTAATATATTAAGTTGTATAGTATGTGTTATCAATATTACAGTTAAGTGGCACATAAATTGACATACAAAATGACACATCGTGACACACAAAACGCTACATATGATTCATATTGAGTTTAAGACGAGTAGTAGTACTTCTTGATCTAAGGTAACAGACAAAGGTTACTAACAACTGTTTTCTTAATCAAACTAGAAAGAGAGTGTCAGTGAATGTTGAGATTTTGAGATGATTATTTATGAACAAATCCAAAGGAGAAAGTTAACGGAATAAAATTATACTTGGTTTTAACTATTCTATCTCTAAGGAGTCAATACTATTCCTAAAAAAAAAAGAAAAAAAAAAGTAACAAATAGAGAAGGTATCAGAGGTTTTAGTACCTCTTTTCATTAGTTCATCACAAGAAAAATCCATTTACATGCATTATATGAAATAGTTAAAAAAATGGCAAAGGAGAAAATTACAACAACTATATTACAATAGAAGCTTGTCGAGGTACTTAATCTTGCAAGTACTTTCCAGATAACAATCAAATAAAGCTGACCTTCAAACAGTTAAACAAAAATAAATCAATGACCCATTGTATTTTTGATTAAATAACTGTAAGTCCTCCTGTATTATAATTCATGCAATCTGACGTGACTATGAACTAGACCTGGGCCTCAGCTCTTGGTATTGTAATCTGTAGGCATCGCCAGTTCGTTTTACGCTGGGCCTCACTGAACCTTTGAGTTACAACAAGCCCAAGTTTAGTTGAGAAAGTTAAATATTGTCTTGTTTCACTCATCTTTATGGTTTGGGCCCGCTTGCTTAATATTTCATTTGCCATAAAAACTAAAAACATTTCATCTTCATTAACCTTTATATATATCACAGATCAACTTCGGTAAACAACCAAGGTTTTGTTTAGATAATAGGTTTTCTTTTTTTCTAAAAAAAAATCTAATTTTGAACTATGTGATTGTATAAGTTAGTTATTATAAAGTTTTAGAGAGAAATCAAGCGTAAATGATTGAAAGGGACTAATCAAGGAAGGGGGTGGGTGGGTGGAGTGTATGCCGTATGCATGATAGTCTAGCATAGTTGCATCACATAGTAATGATATTATTTGACCTAACATTATTGTGAATAGCTCTCTTTTAGTAAGTTCCAAAAAAGAATCATTGCGTTTTTTAGGTGGGAAAAGGTAATGTATCCGTGCTTTCGTGTGTTTTATTATCAACCAAGCCATCATTTTCACATTAAAAATACTTCATATAATCGCTACATATATTAGATAAATTAAGAAAAAAACATAAAGTTGGCCAGCCATCCCCGAACTCAAAAGATAAAAATTTCAATTTTTTACACTCAACTCAGTTTCTAATATCAATTGCAAAATCCACGCTAGGGAACGTCCTAATGAGCGGAGTGTTATCCTTTGCACTCTTGATTCTGAGCTAATCAACTTTATGATTATAAAAAAATAAAAATCAACTTCATGAAGAAATTTTGCGGTTTTCAACTACTTCCTTTTTTATCCAAACTTTTTATAGGTACTTCATGATTAAAATTTTATCATGCATAAGTGACGCACTTGTGACAATAGATGAAAGTTTTTATACGTTATCTCGAAAATCAGCAAAACGTTTCTGTTTTTCACTTTGTCGAAATGAAACCCTGAAGTAGTTTTCAATTTTATTACAACTATAACTTTTGCAAAGGTTTCGAAGCATGTTCAAAAAGTTCGAATAATTACAAAGTGTTTCTAGTATTTAGATAATTGAAACCGAAACTTTGATCTATGATTGTGACCACAAACAAATAATTCAATATAATCAAAATATAAAGAAGACATTTTCATTTTGAATTGTGTGACCAGCCATATAGATTCCGAAATCGGCGAACAACCCTTGTCTGGATAAATATAAAATCATAGTGCTACTGCTACACTTATCATCATTACGTTTCATTTGGCAAAAAGCCAAAGTGGAAAAACTGAAAAATATGAAGAAAGTGACGAAAGTGTATGTATCACTTGTGAATGGTGACACTTAACAATAAAATACTAAAATGTGCAATTTGTATCCCAAAAATGCCAAAGCCATGTGCATCTCCATCTTCTCCTTTGTTTTCATTCGTATTGTCACATGCGCTATGCATCACAATGCTATCAAATCCAGCTTTCCTCGACCCAACAAATCCATTTTTACCTAATAGAATTACAAGTTAGTTTACTATAAACTTTATTGTTTTTGTAGCTTCCTCGAAGCTCCATCCTTCGTTACGCTTCATTAATTCAAAGTTGTAAATATTCATTTAGGAAAAAGTCAAACATCTTCACAATTCAATTTATTAAAATGTATCTTATTAATAAACGGAAATATAAAGCCTATTAATATAATGATAAAATAAGCTTAAATTATGATGTTAATCAGCTACACCATGTGGATATGTGACACATATATATTTTCATCGATCTTGAGTGTATTTTTATGAGCGTATTTAACACCGAAATATCCCTCCAAAAATAAATTTATTGTGTGGGTACAAGTGTGCAGTATAGGTTGATGTCAATTGTCACATAATTTCATAAAAGAGAGTTGTGAAGTAGTTGGATTGAGATCATATTAATTAAACATAAAATTTTGATTCTTAAATTTTACTCTTTATGCTAAAGCAAATGGTAATTAACAAGGCTTGACTGTTGAATAAACTCCATGTTCAATTTTTGGTTCCTAAAGTTGCGCAGTGAAGTTAGCAACTCTTTTAGTGTAAAGACGTGATCATGAGATCTATGCATAGTTGTGAAGAAAAGGTGGAATTTGCATGTGCATGACAGTCCAGTATATAACAAGATGTTTATATATTATGCCTTTAGTATTGGAGCCCTTAGATGGTTTTGATCGATCAACGAATTTCAGTAAGAGTATTGTGTGTGCTTGTGTGATCTCTTACTAGGTTCGTCTAATATGATTTGCATAACTTATATTGTTTATAGGCTACTGTTTCCAGAGCTTACCCAATGCGAACCATATAATTATCCATTGTAACTCTCTGCGACATAAATTTTCTTTTTAAAATTTCATATTATTTGCCCTTAAGTCTTACTATAACGATTGCTTCAGTTTTAGGGCACATGGAAAAGACTGATATGGAACCTTAATTACTTGATGGATGATTCAAATAAAGGGGCGCCCCATAAATTAATTGCATCTATCCCTCTTAACCAGAACAATCATAGTTGATGAACTTGTCACATTCGTGAGCATTTCATAAATTCTAGCCAAATTAGTTACGCCAATATTTCTTGAGCATTTAAGTTAACATTAGATACTACTAAAGTTTATAAAAGTTTCATAAATCTTGTGAACAATTTGTCATGACACTTAAATGTACGATAATAAATACCCGGGAGAATACTGACGCTAGTAATATCTTGAGCTAATAATTTGGCATTGACTATACACTTCATTTTTAATAATTCTTATTTAAGTGAAGTTTACAAAAAATTCTTTAACATGTGGGAATAACTTTTAATGCCATTAAAAAAATATGAAAATAAGTATACACCTTAAATAAGATCAAAAAGTGCCGCGCGCCTAGAAAAAAACTATTCCTAGTCCTTTATGATTTAGATAACAAAGTTGAGATACCAAAGTTTTAGAGGTATCGATTCTACTCCATCAAAAGTGTATGCTTTTCTACTTTAATTCTTGTGAGCTTTTTTTTTTGGTTGTATTAATATTTGCATATTGTCAATAATCATAATATCTTGATTTGACAATAAATCTATGATGCTCCCGTCAGACCTATTGACTAAACGACTTGCTCCATTTCACATATTCAAGCGGCATTTTTAAAGATATGACAGAGAATTGTTTGTTGCTTAAAGTTTATCCATCTCATCGAGACATAAAAAAATTTAATTTTGCTCTAACATCGTCAAACACATAATCTAAAGTACTTATATTGTATTTAATACGACTATTCCTTGTGAATTACTTAAAATAACGCTATAACATTATGAAGCAACAAATCAAACTTTACCTAAAAGCAGTAACAGTTTGATAGAGAAATGAAACAAACTCAACAAGTCAAATTCTTAATAGTGGTACAATAACTATCTAGTATCTACTGTTGTACCACATCTTGTGACTATTGAACTCAGCATTTATTATTTTTTCAGCAATCGCACGTGTTCTTGTACGAACAAACATTTTATTCTAAAAAATCTTAACCCCAAAACAAAAAAAAAAATAAAAATTTACCCTGATCTATTACACAATTGTTTCCTAAATCCAAGCCTCTCATTTTCTAAATCATACTCCACATAAAAATTCTGCTGCTGATAATTACCCAAAATTATAGCTGGGCCCGGCCCAACTCCTTCACCTCCCGCATTACCACTCGTCACAATTGTCATGCAAATAACCGAATCTTCCAAAAATGAGAAATAATCCGCCAATGGTAATTCCATTTCTGCCCCTCCTTTGAAGTGAAAAGTCAACTGTGGTAATGAAATTGAAGTTTGACCGGACACATTGAAACATGGTCTTAGTCCCGATTGTTGTTCAACGGCTATAACTCGACTGTAAATTTTGCTCACTTGTTTTTCGAACTCTTGTGCTATTAATTCGTATACTTGATTTTCAACGAAGGTGAATGTGGTGCCGGAATCTACTATTGTGCCGCCTTTGCCATCGGAATCCGGTACGAGGAATTTGTAGGGGGCTTTGACTTTGACCCCGCCCACGGTGATTTTTCGTAGCGTCACGTAATAATAATCCTGAAATCGTGGATGTAAGTTAGTTGATATAAACTAATTAGAAAATATACTTAACTTTAGAATTTAGATGAAACTAACAATTTAATTATTACATTACGTACGACCATATAAAAAAAGAGCGTTAGTGATGAAATCTCAACATGGCATGTTTACCAAAATATACTATATATGGGCGTAACAAAAACGTCAATTTATTACGGTATTATAATCATATCGAAAAAGAAGTGCATATTGGTCAAATTTCAATGTCACGTATTGAAAAATAGGTCTAGAAGTCTGAATCTCACCGTCACATATTGAAAAAAAGGTGTGACAGTCCAATCTCAATGTCATATATTTACTTAAAAACGTAATGTGTTTGGTGTAATAAAAAGGAAAAAATATCATAACGCGAAAATGTTTAGAAATTTTGATCCGTACCTGAAAAGCAGGATTCGACATTGTCGGATTCTTGCGGAACGGCGTATGACTAATCCCACCGCCTTCCACCGCCGCGGTGCCACCGCTATACAGGATCAAATCACTACTTTCCGGCGTGTCATCAAATCGATGAGAAACCAAACAATACGAGAATTTACTCAACCCCATCTGCGCCGGCAACGACTCCGGTCCACGTCCAAACCCGGCAATGCCGGACGGTTGCCTCGACGAAAAAACGGAACACCCCACCACAAAATTGTTCACTGTCTTCTCAGTAAACACCAAACTTTCCGACAATAGTAACCCGGTAGTGGACCCGGACCCGTATTGAATTACGTAAGGCGGACAAAATTCATTACAACTGGTTGAATTTTTGTCACAGTCCTTGCACTGCACGTTGGGGAAAACCCATTTGCATTTCGGGTTTTTGCACCCGACAATCTTGGAGGACGAGGATGATCTTGGAATGTAAGTTGGTATGTTTTCCGAATCTACCCCTACAAAGTTGCAAGAATTGCAAGCGTACCGTTCCGTGCATGGGAACCAAACTAAACTGCTACCAGTGTCCATTACGAAAGACAGATTCTGCGGCGGGGTGCCGAAGGATAGAGAGACGGAGTACCCGCCGTATCCGCGGGGGAATAGCGGCGTCTTCGTGGTGGCGGAAGCATTGGTGTCGGGGTGTTTTAGGTGGTGTGCGCGTGTGGCGGATGACGTGGCGAGGTGGTTGAGTCGTTGCCACGTGTTTTGGGTTCGCGGCGAGGCCGCGGAGAGTGTGAGGGAGATGGTGGTGGGTTTGGCGGAGGAGGAGGAGAAGGGTAAAAGAGTCAAAA
This sequence comes from Misopates orontium, assembly GCA_946800315.1. Taxonomy (NCBI): domain Eukaryota; kingdom Viridiplantae; phylum Streptophyta; class Magnoliopsida; order Lamiales; family Plantaginaceae; genus Misopates; species Misopates orontium. Next base: position 42,330,775 of record OX326951.1, on the reverse strand, counting down.
GACATGAGAGGGAGAATAGGGAGAAAAGGATAGAAGGGGAATGCATTTTTTTGTGGAGTTTGTGTACTAATTGGAAAGTTGGTGTATGGAGATTAGATGGGAGCTAGTTATCTTTATGGGTTATGAGATTTTTCTGTTTTTGTGTTTTGTACTTCAAAGGAAAGCTTTAATTAATGGTTGAAATAAAAGTTGGCACTTTAGAAGAATCTTGTTCGATTGGTGGAAAGAAAAATGGCATGATCTAAAGTATTGTAGATTTATTAAATTTATTTCATGGAGAAATTATTATTTACGCAAGTAAAAAGTCAAACACTAAAGAGGGTGTGAAACTATGGGAAATTAAGATATGGAGCTTAAGAGATCTCCAATTTGTTTGATTTATACAGATCTAGCTAGTTCAATTATTACACGACTATGTAACATGAGATAGGGAGTGAAGAAACAACCACGAAAGAGTTTTGTAGAGTTGTTTTGTTGTCTATTTAAGTTAACGATATTGTCTTATTGGGCACGGGAGCTTTTTATAAATTTGGACTTAAGCTGGTACGGGTTGTTTGATATGTATAGTTGGTCCGGTAATAAGTCGAAATGAGTACTGGTAATCCGGGGCCACCTGCGGGCAGACGCTATCCATCCCCCTTTCCCCAAAAATTAGTTGAGTCAAGAGAATATAACTTGTTTTGTGTACAATTTTTATCAAGTATTTATAGACGATTAGATTTAAAATTTCAAACGTATGATTTGAAGTTGTTTCTAATAACGTAATTTGATCACAATTACTTAGAGGGTGAATTCAAGTAAGAGCTATAATTGGTAGTTCGATTCGCCAGTTTATAATACATAATTAATAGTATCGATTGAACTGATTGTGAGCTAGGGTGGCGAGTAGAGTATAGATTAATGACCATCTTTCTTTTGTCATAACTCATTTAATTAAGTCTAACCATACATCATAATCAATTATGACAAATCAATGTTGTAACATTTGTTCTAATTCTTGCGTAATGGGAAAAATTTACCCAATGGCCCCTCTCACTCCTACATTTTTGCCTTCTTAGCAAAAAGAATCCTACATTTGCCTGAAACTTAAGTAAACAGAGAGAGAAAATTATAATGGTTCTAACTTCTCAGTTAAATGAATGCTGAGTTCATATCTCTAGTTCCAAGCTTTATTTCTTTGGCATATTGAAGAATGTTTCTTCTCATGAATAATAAAAGAAACTCATTATTACGTTTTGAAATAATAAGACTGGATTATATTTAGTAAATCAAATAATAGGGTTACAATACATCCTGTTATAGTGAGACCAAGATGATCAACTTTTGATATTGAAGAACCTGGTTTGTTTAAAGAATTGTTTGGCACAAGCCTGTTGTTTTCAATTAAAATGTCGCATTCTGTTATAATACAGATATTTCTAGTCAAAATAACTTATTTAACCTATAACGTACACATATATATAGCTTAATTAATAACTTATTCTATAGGTTGGTTTTAAGAATTTATAAAATGAGTTGGTACTATGAGAAATTAAAAGAAAATAGAAGAATCAACCTCGTATCAAGTATACAACTTTTGGGAGATATCTTCATGTCTACTTTCTTTCTCGATTTCCATTGCTAGTATGGAGTTTTTAAAAGTGTATTTGCAAAAGTTTTGAAAGTTGAAATTTGAAAAGGAAAAAGGTTGGGAATAAAGCACAATGGGGGAGGGTGGTGGATAAAATTGGGAAAAACTTTAAAAGACGATTTATTCGCCGAATGCATGCTCTGTGATTAGTTTCATTTATGTTTTTATTGTTAGCTAGACATCATTCAGACCTATATTGATAGAAGACTCACAAACTATAGCTCGGGTTGATGTTTTATAAATATTAATTATGCCCTTCAGACGTTGAACTTCTTTTCTAGCTCAATATAACCTAAGTCTCTTTCTAGCCCAAAAGATGATAATTTAAGCTCAGATCTTACTATCTTCAAATCTGAAGCCATATACTTGGATATGGAATTGGGAAGATTTAGAAAACAAAATTTTGGCCTATATAATGACAATAAAGGTCCCTTTCTTAATTGCTTATGAATTAGATCATGAATCGTGACCAGGCAATCACAATATTTTAATTATAAGACAACATCATTAATCCTAGATTTCTTTGTCTTACTCTTATCATCATACCGTTATAATCTTTTATCATTGACGAAAGGAATTAAGATGTTGAATTGGAGCCCACTTTGCCGTTGGGTGAATCAAAGTGAACGTTACAAATTAATGGAATTCTAATTGTCAACTCTAAAATCGATTGCGCACTCTAAAGAAATTAAACAAGCGCAAATATTTGTCAACAATTATTGCCCCTGAAAAGAAAAATTAATAGGCTTATCATGAGTTACCCAACGTACTTAATTTCGCATATTTTATTTGAAAAAATGCAAACTTCATCCACACATTGGATCCTATGATGCGCCGAACATGGCAATATATTGATGTAAAGAAGTAATATAACAACTATATATAAATATCTCATTAAAATGTTCAATTTACTTTAAAAAAATAATTTTGAGTTTTACATGTTAAATCATGTAGTAACGTATTACAACCCTTCGTAGCATGATAAATCCTTCAATTGTCGTCCATATTGATGATACAAATGAAAAGCGCAATTGAAAATCCAGTACATAACCGGATTAAATGGGCTACTCGAGTGGGCCTCATATGGGCCGATAGAATGACAGGTTTAGAAATGCGAGTATATTCAGGCCCGTTCAATGAGGTACAACAAAAATAATTAACACTCGGATAAGGCTAAAGCGCGGAGAAGAAACGGAACTCAAAAGCAGGGGCATTTTAAGATGATCATAAAAGTTATAAATTACGATCACTATAATTCTTTATCTTCACGTATTTCGTAATTATTTTTTTCTACAATTTTAACCCTTTATGGTCACTTGGTAGTTATGTCTCCGAATTTATGAGGGTCCATTTCTCAACAAAGAAAATGAAACTAACTAGAAAATCAATATAGTTGACCTTATATAGGTACATAACATAATTAACTTATATATTTTCTTGTTGGCCAGAGTTAATCCAAAAATAAATATAAAAACAAAAAAAGCACAAGCAAGATTATGCATCCAGTTGTGTTTGTTCCACTCATGTTTTACACTTTACAAGGTATATAATAGGAGTACAACAATTTTAAATAAAGATAAGTACTACCTAAAGATACAAATAGTAATACTAAATAATTTCATCCGACATTTTACTAACTTTAGAAAAGACTTGTTGCGATCTTTATAACTAGGACTGCTTCAAGAATCTTTATGGATACAAAGTGATTCTGTATCTTCTTATCTCCCAAGTGTTCTTATTAGATATTACTTCATTTTTTAATTTGTCATATTCTTATACATATTCTTTGAGCAATTAAGATCTTACAACATTTATAATCTTAATAAACTACATTTGCAAGCTAATATTGTTGACCAGCGGGAGGACGTTTTGTCCTAATCTAAAGCTGAGCTATATAACATTAGTATAGATAAGAGCCATACCCAAAGTGATTTTGTCTCTTCCGCCGTGAAATATTTTAGATTAAATATCCCGTCTTTCCCGATTAAAATCTTTTAAAATCTAAAATCTTAATTAATATATTGTTCGAAGTTAGATTTTAATCTTTTAAACAGTTGTCTGAGAATCGCTACTTATTTGATGCGCGACTCTTCTTAATTAGAATACGACTTGGAATCATTCAGGATTATTAATCGAAGTTTATGGTAATACCAAATCACACCTCAAAAAAGAATTCGCGCTGTCATTTGAATAGTGGCATAATAAACTATATATAAAATGTTGTACTGTTGAATGACTGACTGATTCCTAGTCAAATTTATGTGAATGTGTAGGTCGTGTGCATCTTATTTATTTAATTTGTTTAATTATATTGAGTAGAACTTTAAATTATTAATCACTAGTTTTTTCTACGTGAAACGGACCCAAATTCAATAATCTTAATATTACTTGTAGACAAATGCATACCAGTAAATACACATATTATTATACTTTTGACTTTACTTTGTTAAAATAGTAATCGACATCTAATTATTGATCAATGAAGGGTTAAACGGCAAAAGACCCCGTCATGTGAACGATAATTAAGAGACTTGAAACCCCTTTGTGTGTACAAAAGAAGAGGGTTTTTTTTTCATCAATTTTGGAATTATGAGGTTTTTGTCATTTAGGCAAAAGACACGTTTGTTTGTTTTTTTTTTTTTTTTTTTTTTTTTGAACCACATAGTGAAGATAATATCAATATTATGAATAACATCGATTTTCAAATACAATACACAATGTTTTTGTTATAAAGAGTTAACAAGAATATTCTAGACAATTATACCACAAGAGGATATTCTAACCAGCTTGGGGTTTTATGCATCTTTCCAAGCTTAACCACATATGACGCTAGATATTTTAAATTGGAATATTATCACTTTAATTTATCAGTATGGAAGTATGAACTTTACTCATTATTTAGTTATGTAAAATTAAATTCTTAGTTAATAAAAATGGAAATATTAGTTTATGTTACAATGTACTCTTTTTTGTCAAGTATGAGAGCCATCGATCGTGAGCAATATTCTGATTTCTGACACGAAGTTTTGTTTCTTCTCTCCGTAAAATATTTTAGATAAAATATCCCATCTTTCACAATGAAGATTTCTTCTATTGAAGCAATTAAGATCTTTTAAGATCTAAATTCTTAACTAAGAATTGTTCGAAGTTAAGACCGATCAGATGATAATCTCTTATACAATTATGTTAGATTCGCTTCTCAATATATCCCGACTTTTCTTATTTAATATAATACTTGACGTATTGATAGAAAGTCATTCAGAAGTGCTAATCAAATTTTATTGCATACCAAATCATACCTTAACTAAAAAAAATAAAAAATCGAGCTGTCATTTGAATAGTATAACACTTTAAAGTTTAAACTATATGGTGTTGATTGACTGAAGGATTCCTAGTCAAACGTGTATTTTTAGTTCGTGTGCATCTAATTTTAATTAATTAGTTTAAGGTTAATGGTGGGGATGTGAGGAATTAGATTTGACAGCTATTAAACTAAAATGGAAGAAACTATAACTTGGCATCCGGACGTTTCAATTTTAATCACTATTTATTTAATTTCTGCGTGAAATTAACGAGCCCAAGTTCAAAAATCTTAATATTACTCGTAAACAAATACCCAAAAAAAAAAAAAATTTGCTCGTACACAAATGAAGACCTATAAATGCAATATTACTCGTACACAATTGTTTAAGGACCAAAACGGTGTACGTATAAATTCAATACGAGTATGAAATCTTTATAGTGATATGTTTAGCTGTTATGGAGTTCCAATATATTTATCTCTGGTATCAATTTATTATTCACATAGATTTCGGATATACCATACACAATATTTTTGTTAAAAAAGTTGACTTGGCAAGTTAGACACATTAAATTAATTTCCACACCATAAATAACAGTTTTAGCGCCGCCCGCAATTTCAACAGTGACGCAACATAATCTCCTATTTCAGTTGTGTAAATTGCAATCATATATTTATATTCACTGAATTTTGTCATTTATAATAATATTATTTGCTTTAACTATTGTAATTTTTTGTTTGCAAACAATACATTGGCTAAAGTAAAAGTTAATAATAAAACTTTCATTTTTCTCTTAATCCTAATCGCTCTAAAGAAATTCAGCGAATTGAAAGTATTCAAATATATATATATGATGACAACTTAGTGAAGAAATATACGTGGAGCTCTTTTCTGCATCAAAATTATTTCTTATTATTTTTTTCCTTTCTCATGCTTACAGGAGCTTTGTTGTCGTGCCAACCAACGACATTATTTCTCTATCTATATTTTCACAAGTGTTTCTTTTATCTGGTATAATTAATTATCACAAATACAATTTTGAGATAATTGCGGAATCACTCCCTGTATTTAATTTTATTAGCTATTGTTACAATAACGACAAACACTTGCCCATTGTTACGTTTAGATTGCTCACGAAATCCAAATGCCACATACGTGCTAAATTTTCTTTTTTTGTTAAATCACATAAGTACTAATTAATTACCAAGGAATCCACTTGAAGCCGCTGGGGGGAAGAGACGAGATTAATTTCTTAGTTTTTTAATATTATTTAAACTTTATTTGTTGTTAATTCTTATATTTTTTATATGTTTTACAAATGTTCACAAAATGTACTTTCAAGTTTAGTTACGCCAGATAATGTCTTTTTACCTGAATTAGTGAAAAACGAAAAAGGCAGATAGCTATATTCTCAGATAGACATATTATTTTTCTGTGAGATAAAAAAAAAGAGACTATTACCTCGTGATTTTGAAAATTTGTAGACCAGGCTCTAAACATCGGATATAAAATACATATAGATAATGATAGTCTATTTATTTTTTTAGCGGTGTTTAAATCGTCACTTTATAAAACATAGGAGTAATTTGCATATTTATTATCGTCTATAGGGGTAATTTACTAACTAATTCACCATAAATAGGTATGTTTAATTTCAACAAACATATGAGTCACAAGACTCACAACACGAGGCGAAAGTAAAATTGGACAAGACGATTAAATAATATCGAGGTTCATAATATAAGAAACTATCAAGTCAATTGCGATAACGCGCCTATGTTAATAATTAAGCATGTCACGTTGGTATAGTTTTGTAGCGCACACAATTTTTTATCATCGTGAAATTGCGTTTTGCCCCTTAATGTTTGGAGTGTTTTGCAAAGTATTCCTTAGCGTTTCAAAAAAATACACTTGGCCTCCTAGCGTTTGCAAAAATGTGTGATTTGCTCCTGATACCAAACTTAATGGGGTGAAAAGATAGCCACATGACAAAAATAAACAGTAGATCAAGGACTCGGGGGGCAAATTTCGAACGTTAGGGGGCAAAGTGCTCTTTTTAAAACATTAAAAGACACTTCGCAAAACATTCCAAACGATAGAGAGTGATCGCAATTGACCCTAATGATAATATGACAACGGTACCATCTATATATAACCTACAAACCATGCTACATTTCGTCCTCATTAATCCTTTGCCTCAATATTTAAAAGACATCATCACTTACACACACACACAGGAAAAAGAGAGAATAGAGAGAGAAGTTGCAATGGAGAAGGAGCAAATCAAATCAAGATTCAGAAGGATTTGTGTCTTCTGCGGGAGCAGTTCTGGCAACAAACCAACCTACCAACAAGCTGCTACTGAGTTGGGCAAAGAACTGGTAAACCATATATTCAATATTGTTAATTGCCACAATTTTGTGCACTAATATTGAGACGATGTGATCAAAATTTCTAAACCAAAACGTTTTGTTTTGGACTTTTGTGGACGCTAAACATAGAAATATCCACATCCATTGCAACACAAAATTTACGATTTTCTTAAATTATATCGAAAAGCTCTCGAAATATATCAAAAAGTTTTTAATATTTAGTCGGTCGAGACATACACAAAATCGAAACTTTGGACAAAAGTCATTGACATTCCATTCTATTTCTTTCCCTTTTCTTTCTTCTTCTTTGCGGTATTTAGTTGTGAAAAAATCGATATGGTATTAGAACTCAGGCCAATAAAGAGGTTTGAACACCTGGATCCCTAACCACCCACTAATCAAAGGAAGTCACGTGTCAGGCCTAAGTGAGAGATTTACGCCTGCACGTAAGGGGCATGTATAGCGTATAAAGAAAAATATAAATGTTCAATCTTTCTATAAGTTTGAGCTTTTGTTTGGCATGAGTTAACTGAGAGGGACTGCTAGCTGTAACCTGCCTGTCTAATGAGCAGCCTTCTTGCATGATATTCTTAGTTTTGTGGTAATAAAAGTTCCTGTCTTTCAAATGTGTAACAAACGTGCCATCTTCATATAATGACTGTAATAAGCGTGTTTCCTTATATACCACACTTTCATCATTTTTTTGTGTTTTGGGATTCTCTGAAAAAAACCTTCTACATTACATATTCATGCACGAATATTAATCATGAGAATGGCGCCAAATTTAATTTTTATGCAGCAAATGAGCTTAATTACTGCATGTTTCTCGAGCTACTCGATGAATTATAAGTGTGCGAAACAATTAACAATATTTATAAATGTTTGTGACTGTAAGTTGTTACATATGTTCAATTATTGGGCTATAATTTTTGAAGGTGGAGAGAAGGATTGATTTGGTGTATGGAGGTGGAAGCGTGGGTCTTATGGGTCTTGTTTCTCAAGCTGCCCATGATGGTGGCCGCCATGTTCTAGGGTATGTATATTACTCTCTCACGCACCCATCGTTGATATATCTTAGTCGTTTTGATAATATTTACGTAGATCAGATATATAGACCATATGATTATAATTGTCCCACATCATTAAACAGTTGCAGTGTTCGATACATAAAATAATTGTAGTCGCAAAGTCTACAATTATTCCTCCCTCATAATTCTCTTCTTTTTTTGGTACTATGTATAGAAATGAGATAACCCCATGCAAGTGTCTAGATTTAATAATACAGGTTCATTCTTACCACCTAAAGGCAGACATCATGGGATCAAACGTGGTACCCGATTATTTAAAGAGTTGTCTCTAAGACTTTTTCAAGTGAGAGAGTGAAGTTATTGGACAAAATTCTAACTCAGGGCAAAGACTTGTGCTTATTTAAAAAACAACAATTGTAGTGTCTGCACTAATGTGGTAAAGTTAGGTAACATTTGGATAAGAGTATAAACTGTACTGATCTTCTGTAAAAATTAAGGCCCCCTCATATTTTCCCCTAAAAGACTTTATTAGAGGGAGAAGGGGAAATCCTTTATAAGGAGAAGCTCAAGTTCATTCTCAAGCAATGTGGGATAAATCCCAACACGCCCCCTCACGTGTAGGCCAGAATGGACATCGGACTCTATCACGTGGGTTAGGTTGCAGGCCCAACATTGTCTTGGGTAGGCTCTGATACCATGTAGAAATTAGGAGCCCTTCATATTTCCCCTAAAAAGCCTTTTAGGGGGAAATATGAAGGGCTCCTAATTTCTACATCTTCTACTATTAAAAATACTTTGAACTGCTAAATTACTTCATGCTTAGTTACATAGATTTTTTATTTTTTTTTTCTAAGAGAATTCTGATTATGTTGCAGGGTTATTCCAAGAACTCTGATGCCTCGAGAGGTAAGAATAAGAAGTTTATTCTTTAGTTTGGAAAATTTGCCTCATGTATTACAAGAACAACCAAAGCTGCATTTATGATGAATGAGTTAATTGCAGCAAATCCCCCAACTTATGGGTCTTTTACGATTACCCTAATCTATGAAACTTTTGTTTTTGAATCATCTTAAATTTTCTGTACTAAAATGGTATACCGTTGTCTTTAGCACCATTAGATTTGTGTTATTCATAATAAATAAAAAGATAAAAATTTAAATGTTTATATTTCTCTAACAACACGTTACCGTATGCATTAAGATCCCGCCCACATTATATCCATATGTTTGAAATCTAATGGTGTTACAAGAATTTGTTTTTGACCATGTAAAACATTATACTAAAATCACTATTTTAGTATTCTATTTTCATTCATACCATAAACTTGAAACTGAAACTACATTGCCTAACTAAGGTGTGTTCAAGATTGTCATGTCTAACTTTGTAGCATTGATGGTACCACAGATTACAGGGGAAACAATAGGAGAAGTGAGAGCTGTATCAGATATGCACCAGAGAAAAGCTGAGATGGCCAGACAAGCTGATGCATTCATTGCCCTTCCAGGTATACAAACCACACACACATCATAAAGATTAGCTAAAAATAAATTCAGTGTAAGAGTTGTACTTCTTGCACCAGTACTGCTCTGTCCTAAATCATAAGAACTGTTTACTTATTTGTCAATTTTCAGGTGGCTATGGAACTCTTGAAGAGCTGCTTGAAGTTATTACATGGGCACAGCTTGGGATCCACCGCAAACCAGTAAGCTACCTCCTACTTCTTTTTTTTTTTACATGATGTGCTTTGTTTAATTAAACTTAATTGTTAATTGATGTATTGTTTCAATATAAATGCAGGTGGGGCTGTTGAATGTGGAGGGTTACTACAATTCGTTGTTGTGTTTCCTTGATAAGGCAGTCGATGAAGGCTTCATCTCCCCGACAGCACGGAGAATTATCGTGTCTGCCCCGACAGCAAAACAGTTGGTCAGAGAGCTTGAGGTACTATAACTAGATCAGTTTCAGAAAAAACCAGGGATCATAAGCGTTGAAAATTACTTACCTAGACCTCTTTACATTGTTTTTCAGGAACACATACCAGAGTACGACGATTTCACATCCAAGTTGATCTGGGACGAGGTTGAAAGACTGAATTTTAGTGCCTGAATCCACTGACTCAACATGCCACAATACCAATTTTCGGCTTTAGAACTTTATACTATACATGTTTATTTCGCAACAGGATCGTCGCACAGGATTATGTAGTCTTTTGAAACAATGTACTCTGAAAGTTAGAGCAACCAAATATATGAATTGACATGTTTTTGTACTGATCTTTATTCTCATCAAAACAATTTCAGTTTACAGGTAATTTGGTACAATCAACCTTTCAATGTAGTAAAGGTCATTCCCAAATAACAATAAAAAGTCAATGTTACATTAAACAAAGAATGATACATAACAACAAAACTTCCTAAAAAAACTCTCTCCAACTCGCAAAGACAACCACAACTGAAGTTTCTCAATTGATCCTCCAGCGCTTAAATTGCGGCGAAGTATTCCTTGCTGAGCTTGGGGTCAGGTTTCATCGACTTCTCCCCAGGCTTCCATCCAGCTGGGCATACTTCATCCGGGTTCTCTTGCACGTATTGCAAAGCCTGAACAAACATATGATAACAACAGCTTAGATCGATGAGGAGGAGATGCCAATAGAAGAATGGTTAAACAAAAATTAATGTCGTTTACTTTGGTGGGACTACACTTTTTGTAATAATAAGCTTTTTTGGATGAAATCGCATACCTGAAGTGTTCTGAGTGTTTCATCAACACTACGGCCAATACCAAGATTGTTGATGGTGGAGTGCTGAATAACTCCTTCCTTGTCAATGATAAAAAGTCCTCTCAATGCAATTCCCTAAATGATCATCATGGAAAATAAGAACTCGGATCAGTACCTTTTCTTGAAACTTCATATTGGATGGATACTAACTTTATATACAAGGCCGGTTTTCAAACTTGATGTATAACAACTTTATCTTAAGCAGCTAATTTGCTCATCTAGTTATCATCCCTGTATAGTAAACAGTCTAAGAAGTGTTTTGATACTCCCAGAGCTACCAATATGACTCATACATAAATACAATGTTATGAACTGTAACATGCTTCGTTTCCCTGTATGAACTGAGTGGAACAAGTACAATAATTCAAAGAAAAGTTACTTAAAGGTCGTTAAATTGTAAAATGAATTTAAAATAAATGCATCTTGCAGCACTATAAATGAGAATCATAAAAGTGGTCTTCTCGTTCTACTATCTTTCTTATACTTGGACATAATTCATGGCAACCAAAAGTACATATCAAATCTAAATTTCATTATATTTTCTTTTATTTTCTTTTAGGTTTTGTTGGATCAACTAATATACATCTTTAACAACATGAGAGGCAATCAAACATCAGATGTTCAAATACAGCCTTGGCGACACCATGGTTACACTGACCATCGATTCACCGATAGAGTACATCGAACAAAGCCAGAAATTGCAAATATATAGCACATACCTGATCTGGAATCAGTACACCATATGATGTTGAAATTGATTTGGTGATGTCAGAAACTAATGGATAGTTGAGATCACCCAAACCCCCAGACTTCCTGTCAGTTTGGACCCATGCAAGGTGGGAAAACTACAAAAACATTAAACAAGTCATTACAAGATAGTCTATATTTTTCATGCAAGCTGCCGAAACAATCAAGACCGCACATGAACACAATTAGTACTAGTATAATATATGGAGAGCCATGAACAACCACATAAAAGTAACGATTATGATAAGAAAGCATCATGAAGAACTGAATAATGGTCCAAATGAAGTAACTTGAAAAAGCAAATAATAAGGTGTGAACATGGCATTCTTCACCAAACTTCCTGGTAAATAACATGACTGACCACACTGTCTACGGACACACCCAATACTTCTGTGTTCAACTTCTGAAATTCTTCATAACGGTCGCTGAAAGCAGTGATCTCTGCAAAAGAAATAATGTAAGAGGTATATAAGGCAGCAATATTATATATTAGTTTAACCATTACATGGACGATACGGTAGTGGGATCCAGTTTAAGACTATACCAGTGGGACAGACAAAGGTGAAGTCCAGAGGGTAGAAGAAGAGGATAACATATTTACTCCCTATGTACTCAGACAGTTTGACCTGCAAAGTAAGTAACTCTGCTCAGTCATAGAACGATGTAAATATAATTATGCATTTGCTGCATGAAGTCGGAATTGAGAGGTCTCAACATCAATAGACAAAGTGCATTTCAAACTTCAGAAAAGGAATCATAAACGGTCTGCCGTTCTCTTTCTTTGAAGCCCTTTACTGAACGTAATAGGAACTGCTGAGATACCAGGATGCGGATCCAACTAAGACCTAGAGTCGAATGAGGCTAACATTTTTAGAATTTAAAAGCTTCATCTCCTACATATAACATCCTTTTTGGAAAAGGAACTGCACCAAAGAAAGGGCTTCAATCATGAGCCAAACGATCCAGAAAGCAATAAGTAAAGAAGAAGAATGATAACATCAATCAACTTTAATATACATTGGTGTGCACAAGTGATATATATCACATCTTGAATCTTATGCAGAATGCTTCAGAAGCTTACGTTAATAAATTCTTGATCAAAAACAGCCTCTGCCTCAAAGTCTGGAGCTGTATTCCCGACCAGCGGAGCACTCTGTCAAAGAAAAAAGACAAATTCTTCACAACTCGAACCGGGCCAACAAACAATCTAACAGCATTCATGGAATAAACCAAGCATTTCACATATGGAATCAATAACAAGTTATCACAACCATTCGATGCTGCCGAGTATCAAAAAACTAGCCCAAGATTAAGTCTTTTCCACAAACCACAACATATTATCAAATTCATCTTAGAACAACACTCAGAAACTAACAAATTTTAGCTACACTTTTGGCCTTTGAACTACATTCGACATGCCATTGCATTTTCAACCTATTTAATCAATGAGAAACAAGAAACAGCATAATCCCACACCAAAAACGGCAAATTGGCAGCAATACTTACAGCACGAACGATAAAGCTTCGCCTTTTCGATGCAGAATGCTGAAATGAGACACGAGGAACAAAGGGTTTGCCTGAGAATGAGGAAGTAAGAGTTTTGGTGGATAAAGAAGAAGAAGAAGAAGAGATGAAGCTTCTAGAAGAAATTTGAGCTTTGGGATTTGAGGAGAGAAGAGCTGCCATTGAAGTGGTAGCTGAGCAAGCCATTTGAGAAGAGTTTGTTGGGTTATTGAAATTGGTTTGTGCTCTGCTGTGTGTTTCTCTTACAAAAGAAGAAGTGGTTTTTGAGGTGTGTTTAAGGTGGAGATTGATTTGAGAAGATAATAGAAGCTGTGTTGTGTGTGGTGGTTGAGGTAGGTTGGGCCTGTAGGTTCGTTGGGCTTTTATGATATAATTCATTTTGTGATTTTATATGCTCTTAAAGTGGGATGGTAGCTATGGTATCATAATTTGTGCCGTGGATTATATGGTAGTGTATAAAATAACATTTACAACAAGAAAAACATTAAAAAAAAAAATGTGTATTTTGGAAATTAATCTTTTTAATTAGGTCATTACCACTTTTCACCTCAAACTTAGTGCATTTTTGACATTTGTGATCTAATATCAACATTTTGGTACTTGAGACTTGGAAAGATACATCAACCTCAAAATATATAGTTGCTTGAAAGCAGCACTCTCTACTGAGTTTCAGCTCATTTGCCTCCGACCATTAAATGAAATGTGAAAGACACGTCCTTCTCTTTTTGAAAAAAGAAACGATTCGGTTGGAAATTTGGTAGTTGAAATAATCTTGTCTTCTTCATATTACTATCTGTGGTCAATAATTTGATATAAGTAATTACTGAACTCAATCACTTGTCATTACTATTCATTTTGTTTGTTGAAGCCTATTTTATAGAGGTATATTCATCATAAACCTAATTAGTTACTTCCAATTACATAAACCAATAGTTTAAACCTCACTCAAAGGCACTTAAAGGTAGGGCAGGGCATCCCCCTCCTCCCTCTTTTATACGGGAGATTATTAAGTCTACCAGTTGCGCGATGAGGTGGTGCGACTAACTTAGAAAGCACATCTAATCAGTAATCTTACTACTTTATCATATATTGGTTGCAATCAGAAACAATTTCGGTTGTGAAGTTTCAAAGCACACCAATTTTGAGATGTTAGCACAAAATCTAGAAAATTGTATGAAATAATTACTCTTGAAACTTAACTAAAAAAAAAAAAAAAAAAAACTCTTGAAACTTCTTCAATAAAAGAAAGAAAAGAAAAAAGAAAAATAGTAGTAGAATATAAAGGTGTACATGTGTAACTCAAAAAAGGAGCCAAGAACAAACAGAAAAAAACTAGTTCCCACCATTATCCTCCAAAACTAGAGATTTTTCCAGATAACAAACGCACTCCTCTTATCTCCTTCACCACTTCACACCGCCACCTCTGCTAAATACCCACCCCACCCCACCCCACCCCCACCCCACTCCCGGACATGTAACAACAACAATGCAAGAAACTCTCCACCTCTCCACCACCACCACCACCCCCCCAATCCCCTTCAACACCCCAAAAATCCCATCTTTATCTCGCCCCAAACACCTCCACTTCCCCTCTAAACCACCCACCCTACCCCACCCCACCCCCACCCCACCCCCCCAATCCCACACCACCAAAAATGAAACCCACCTCCAAGAACTCATCCTCTACCTAGACTCCCTCGGAATCGACTCCTTGTACATCCTCCACAACCACCCCCCCTTAATTTCCACCCCACTCTCCCAAATCAAATCCACCGTCGATTTCTTGTTCTCGATCAACATCACTCTCACTGACCTCCGCCGCATTTTCCCCATGTGCCCTGAATTGCTAACATCTCCGCCTTCAACTACGATCATCCCAGCTACCAATTTCCTCCTCCGCGAGGCCCGCGTAAACGCAGTTGATCTTCGGTACGTTATCCATCGTCGTCCGAGGCTCTTGACGCGGAATGTGGAGAGGGAGCTCAGACCCACTATGTATTTCTTGCAAGGTACAATTGGGATTGATGATGTTAGGAAGCACACGCATTTGTTGTCGTGTTCTGTGGAATCGAAGTTTGTGCCGAGGATTGAGTACTTGCAGAAGGTGGGGTTTTCGTATAAGGACACGGTGACGATGTTTAGGAGGTTCCCGTCGTTGTTTTGTTATAGCATTGAGGAGAATTTCGAGCCCAAGTTTGATTATTTTGTGGTGGAGATGGGGAGGGAGTTGAGGGAGCTGGTGGCGTTTCCGCAGTATTTCTCGTTTAGTTTGGAGAATAGGATTAAGCCGAGGCACAGGGTGTGTGTGGAGAAGGGTGTGTGCCTGGCGTTGCCTACGATGTTGAAGACGAACGAGAGGAGGTTTTGGGATAGGTTGGAGGTGTGTTGTAGTTCTTCTGCACCGGTGAGAGCTTCTCCCTTGTGGCATACGAAAATGAGTATTGATGGTGATAGTGTAACGTAGTTTTGAGTTGTAAACATTGTCAATGCATTGCGCTTGAGTAAATATTGATATTGGATTCTATTGCTGATTGATTTTGTGTTTGGTTAAAATCCATATGAGTACTGGTGAAGCAAAGTTATAATCTTTGGAATGATTACACTTACTAATTATTGATGAGATAACAAGAAGCATTTCTTTCAATCTTAGGACTGTGTTTTTCTATGAGCTTCAGTGAGCTGTTATCAGTGATCTGTTTTTCATATTCCTCTGTGTCGATTGGTGGTTGTCGAGCATCAGCACTTGTATTATGACCCCTGTCTCTATTCAGCTAAATGAAGAGAAATTTTGGTTATACTTGGTTTCTTACATGTTCCATTAACTGATTTCAGGAATAGGAGGGAGATTATTATATCTTCAAATTCTAGTGCATCTGAGGAAGCTATGATTCCAATCCTTCCCTTTGTCAGTGTCAGAGCATCTTGTTTGTGTACTTGGCTTCTTTTAGCAATCATATTCTGGGTTGTGTTCTAAGCAAACAAGAAACCTTAAGTGCTTCAATATGTACATGTTAAACAGATGATATTCTTTTTTTCTGTGAATATAAGATTTAGTTTGGCTCTCAGTACCCTAGTTGTTTCTTTGATGTTCTATAACTTTACCTAAGTTATATGACTGATCTGTCAGGTGGGCATATAGCATGTATACTCCTTTTTCCATGCTTTATATTTGCGTGTTATCTTAAGATTTAATGCGGAACTATATTGAAGTAATTTGATATTGTGTGCTTCCGCACTACTGCACTTAGCATTCTTGCAAATGTATTTTTATCTGCAAGGAAATATTGTATTGGTCTAGAGGGTGATTATTAATCTGTTAATGGACTTTTAGTAATAGAGTTGGCCCTTGTGATGTGCTTCTCATGGTAAATCAATTGTATGTTATGAGAAATATTGATGGAACTTATGGGTACAAGTTGGTAATTAGTAGCATTGTGCTGTTGTTTGCACAACTATTTGTATCTCTCTGATGGTATAAGATTATGGCCCTTCTTTTTTGCCCTTCTATGATAATTTATCGAATTTTTCTACTATACACTGGAAAGTTTTACATGTCAGATCCTCGAATTTGTTGAGGTGGGATTGGTTTTGCTTTTGCCATGTATAGAGCATACTTGACCAAGTATTTATGCTGGTTTTTGAACTGTAAATTCATGTATCTCGTGCTGAGAATTGTGTGTTAATTGTGAGAAACCTTGTGGAGCATATTTATGCCTTAGAGACTATACACCTACTACTGAGTATACTTTCATTCTGAAAGTGTGAATTGTCACCATATCTCCTCACTTCGGGTCAAATTGCAATTCTTCTTAGTGTGAGTGTCACATAGATTTGCCGGCCCCGGCTTCCCTTTTTTCCGCCTACCGCCACTTCTCACCTTGAAATTGCCGACCTCTGTTGCGCTAGGCAAACAATTCGTATATATGCGTGTATGTCTACTCTCCCTAATCCTGTCGTATATATGCCTGGTAGATCAAATGCTATTACTTGGTGAATGTATTAATACGAAAGAAGAGTATATGTAAACTACCTGAATAAATATCATCCATATAATACACGGTGATCGACATATGAAGAATACACCAAAATTGCAGACATATATGCAAGTTGTAAGATCTGTAAGTACAAGAAAAATTGGAAGAACAAAAAAATGAGTTCCAAGAAACATTTCAAACACTAGTATATGTTATCCAATCGGGCTGGTAGCCAGTGGCACCGCCTCAGCCAACGGTGTCGATAGTGGCGTAGGCATTGGTGAGGTACGGCACACTGGACATGTTGGGTGGAGGCGCAGCCAGGGATCAACGCACTTAACATGAAAAAGATGGCCACAGTCCGGCAATGCCCTAAGCATATCACTGCTCTTGTAATCCGCCAAGCATATGGAACAGCACGTGATCGTAGAATCCTCGTGATAACTCTTCTTCGCTTCCGAGTACAACAACTTCGGATAGCTGGTTAGAGTAGCCTCGTCAAGTCCCATCTCCACCGTGTTTTCCCCTGGATGAGGCGGCGTCGGGAAAGGATTCCTACGTGGCAACTCGAACGCGGTGGTGTTGTTTCTGGTGCAGTAGTAGGATACTAAAGTGATGGTGGTGATGAGTAGGAGGATTCCGATGGCGAGGCCAATGCCGTAACCGACTCCACCCATGTCGTTGGTGCCAAAGAAGTCGCCGGAGGCGGCGGAGGGGGATGCGGAGTTCATGGTATAGGGGATTGAGGGTGGTCAGCGGCTAATGGCCATGAAGGAAAGATGTGTTGTGTTGTTGTTGCTTGTCGTTAGTTATTTTGGGGGTACTAAAATATGGAAAGTCAAAGGTAAGGAATTGGGGAAGTGTTTTAGTAAGGGGATATGCATTAGAAATAGACAACTTAACGCGGCTAGAGCTAATTGCGTATAATCTATGAAAGTAAACTCTTTTGTAGAAACGAAACAGAGGGATTAATACTCATAAGATAAGATAAATAATTAAAACATAGAGGGAATATTATGTTGATGTAAGCAACCCTATCAACATGTTATTGTCGAATAATCAGACAAGAATTTGTCAACTGGTTGAAGGAAATAAAAAGTGCTGCTCACGCTACTTCTTGTGTGCCTATGTAAGTCATTTTTGTATCACAACTATAGTCTTTCATATGCAATGGTACGTGAGCCCGGTGAACGAACCTGCTTTACCTCAAACACTCGCGATATTTTTGGATGTTAGCACAATGAGAAATGAATTGATGAGGTTGTAAGTTGGATTGATGAATGATTCGTTTGTTTTTAAACTAGCATTGTTTCTATGAGCAAGCGACTGAACTCTTAGTCGAATGGTCGGAGCTATGAGCTCACAGTTGCCTTGTGGCCCCGAATCCATCCCAACCAGTGAGCGCAACAAGCGTAGGGACTCGACTAAACTCTATGTTTTCTAACCCTCATAGTTCAATTATTCGTTAGATACTCGTTGTAATCTTTACCTTTTCTGTTTCCCATGTTATTCAAGATTTCTTTTAGAGGTTATATGGTGGGTTTTGCAGGCAGAAGGTGTGTTTTAAGGTTTAATTCCTGCTTTTGTCACAAATGGTTCATTTATATTATCACTGTTTTACACTGGTATGAAGTGAAATTTAACAAATTACAATGTTATTTCCACCAAGAATCAATTCATTTTTGCCTGTTTAGTTCGACGGATTTTTTATTATGAACTAGATTCAAGAATTTTATTGTTTAGTCCAATTCATTTTGTTTGTTTTCTTGGACTAAGAATTAATTATGAAGTTGATCAATAAATGAAAAATGCTTGTATACTAGGCCATATAGTACGAGAAAGTTGGAAGAGCAAAAAAACAAGTTTCAGGTAACATGCCCATTACTATAGGATTATCCAATTCACAATAAATCGGCCATGTCACTTTTTGTATCATTTCATGTGTCGTTTAATCATCCAATCTTTATGTATTAAGATTACGTGTCATCATCAAGATTACGTGACACGGACAAAAAGTGGCATAGAGGATTGATGTCCTTATCCAACTGGTCTGGTTGCCTATGGCACCACCTCGGCCAATGGCGAAGTGCGGCACACGGGGCATGTAGGGTGGAGCCGCAGCCACGGATCAACGCACTTAACGTGGAAGAGATGGCCGCACTCTGGCATAGCCTTAAGCATATCGCTGTTGTTGTAATCCGCCAAGCATATGGAACAGCACATGACCGTAGAATCTTTATGATAACTCTTCTTTACTTCCGAGTACGGAAGCTTTAGGTAGCTGGTTAGAGTTGCCTCATCGAGCCCTACCTGCCCAACATTTTCTTCGCGATAGGGCGGAAATGGCGCAGGTAAAGGATTCCTACGTGGCAACACCTGCACAGCATTTTCTTCGTGATAGGGCGAAACTGGCGGGGGTGAAGGATTCCTACGTGGCCACTCGAACATGTTGAGTTCTTTTATGGAGCAGCTAAATGCCAGAATGATGATGATGCTGAGTAGGAAGAGCCCGATAGCGAAGCCGAGTCGGTAACCGTTCCCCAAGTGGTGGGTGGTGAAGAAGTCGCCGGTGGTGGCGGAGGGAGATGTGGTGTTCATGGTGGAGGAGATTGAGGGTGGTCAGCGGCTAATGGCCATGAATGAAGAGAGGAAGATGTGTTGTTAATTGTTATTAGTTACTTTGTGGTACTAAAATATACATGAAAGTAAGGGAATATGTCAATATGACTTGACGCGGCAAGAGCTAATTGCATATAATTTATGCAATTAAACTCTTTTTTTAGAGACGAAACAAAGGGATTGCTATGTTGGTCTTGGTCAACAGATAATTGTCAAATAAACAAAAAAGACATTGTCAACTGGTGGAAGAAAATAAAAAGTGCAAGAGCCAAGAGCTTATGATGGATATTATGTTTTTCAACTCTCATTTATTTGTTAGTTATCCGAGATATGAGATGAGTACAAAACTAACTCACACTGTCAAAGAGACAGGATCAAATTAAAAAAGAAAAAATCAATTTTGACAACATTAATCATATTAATGAAGCAACATTCAGTATATCGTAGAAGATTGCATAAATAAATAAAAAACACTTGTATATGCGACATATGGTACAAAATTACTAGTGAACGCTCTTTAAATCGTATAAGTATACCATGAACTTTAAAAGTGCATATATTGAATCAATACGTTGTACGACGATACTACCATGTCAATTTAGAATATCTTTTATTTGCAAGAAACAAGTTAATGAAATTTTTCATCTCTGTTTCCCTTGATTGTCATAGATCCTTCTTTTAACAGCCAGAATATTAGTGGATTTTAATAGGACGGGATCACTAACTTAATCAACACAAATAATGTTTGTGTCCCATATATTATTTCTAGCTAGTTTTACTCTGGTCAGAAGTGAGCCTTTTACCATGTTATTTCCACTAAGAATCAATTTATTGATCATTTTATAACTATGATGTAGGTTCAAGGATTTTCTTGTTATTGACTCTGGTGTTTACTAAAGAAAACACTATGATATGTTTGAGGAGTGATCATGTCATATTTGTTTTTTTCCTTATTTACATTCCTATTTGCGAGCACACCTTGAATAATTCAGTACATTGGATTTAGATACAGCATCAAATTTGGCCAAAAAATTGCAGAATCACATCTGTTGATGTGATCTGGGATCTGTCACCTTAATCTTCCAATGCTCATCCCGGAAACCACTCATCTCCGCGCTACGTCTATGCTTCATAATCGCTGCATCCCTCTCCGGAGTCAACGAACAATACTCCCTCAGCTTCACTGGCATGGCATCATAAACGCGCCACCACCACTCGTTAGCCGAATCACTGGCAAACTGTTGAGCTTCCAATCTATCCCAATTACAATCATAATCTCTAAAACACATCCACGGCTTCATACCTAGGTAATGCATCGCGTAAACCTCTTGCGTTACTTGGTGCGAGAGATCATTGACAGAGTAGAAGAATTTGAGCCGATTAACCTTGGCAGGAAGCCGGTGCCACCAAGTGAACATTTCATTGAGAAAACCCTGATCACCGCCATTGTACGATTTCACCACCAATCTTTTCTTCATTAGCGTCTTGAACGTGCACTCAGACGGCTCGACTAACATTAAGCCTGAGTTGAAGAGATGGAGATCGTTCCCTGAGGCAGAGAGTTGTGGGTAAACGAAGAACTCGTCCAAGTTCTTAGTAACTATGAAGTCAGAGTCTATGAACATGAGTTTGTCATATTCTTTGAGTTGCCATATTCGGAGCTTGCTGTAGTTCCATTCATTGTAGGAGCCTTGCTTGGAATAGGGACTTCGAATTCGTTTAATGAGCTTGATTTTCCATCCGGCTGACCGCAGAGCATGGAGGGATTTTGGAGATATGTTGCTGTCAGCAAGCAGGACTAAATCTTTGGTTGAGTTAGAAAGGATTATGCTTTGGGCTAAAGCTATGGCGCCGCAAACATAGGATTCTGACGAATGGAGAACGGTGACATATGCTTCTCGTGGCTGCCGGAGGCTGGAATCGTAGCTGAGGCTTGTATCAATAACCTGCCTCCTCCACAATTCCGCACCTGCATTTTTTCGTTCATAAGTCATAAGAATCATCCTAAGAATTTTGAGGTTCATAACAACAATGTAAGAATTTAGGTCCCTTGATTCCCTGTAAAAGACCTTATAAGAGGAGACTAAGAGATTATTATTAATATACAAAAGCCCCAAATTATTCCCAAGCATCTGGTATAGATGTCAATACGCTCCTTACGTGTAGGCTGGAATGATCATCAGATTCTAACACGTAGGTTAGATCACAAATCCATTATTGTCTTGAATAGATTCCGATAATATGCAAAAATTTAGACGATAATAATCCCAAATTTAGACGAAATTCATATATAAATCACTTCAACTGAAAAATGATAACAATATGCATGCGCCGCTAACCGTTTCCTACTTATAGGAAGTAATTAAATCAGGAAAAATATTTAGACAGAGACAAATCAAACCAAATATCTCACCTGATTGTGAAAATGGAGGGGCAAGTTGGCATGATCCAACAGGCATGAGCACCTTTTGTTTGATCCTCCTCAGGTTAGGTTTGTAAATCCAAGAGTTTTCTCCATGCCACAAAAGCTCATCACATGTAAAAATCTCCCACATAGGCTCACATGGACCTATGAACACAGCAAAAATTGGTCTAGTGTTACCAATTTCCCTCCTCCCACTTCTCACCAACAAGTTAGCTACCACCAAATTTACTTGCAAACTTAAAACATCCCTTGAGCTACATTCTCTAACCCTCGCAACTATCACGTCCAACCCCTCGTAATCTTCGTATTTTGGCATTGGAATCTCGGGGCAACCCGAAGGTGAAGTTTCATTGATCCAATTAGGAAACAAGTCGGACCACTTAACGTCGTTTCCCACTCGATCAAAATGAACCTCTACTATCTTCGTGCCGGCGTGAAATTCGTCGGACATTCCCTCCATGTTCACCAATCCTATCTTCATGTTCTCACCTCCTAGTTCGCTTGCAACGGCCTCGAACCAATCTGGTTTTCTTATCAATTTACGGTAGTTGTTCAAGTTTCGGAACTCGTTTTGCACAAGTCTTAAGTAGCTGGTGGCGAAAAATAGGAAAGCAATCAAAATAAGAATGGAAGAGAGTGTGAAGCGATTTGGTTTGGAGGGATTGGAAGCCATTGATGATGCTAAGGTTAATTGGACACATGTTTTGATTTCTCCTATATAAGAGAAAGTTGAGAATGTCTTGTGAGTAGGTTGAACTACAAAAGCAAGTGCATGGGCGCACGTTGCATTTCATTTTTTAGTAGTCTCTAATCCGTTTGATATATTGGTCTATATTTTATAATTTTTCTCAACAATGCGGGTGGCATGTACATTTTCTCTTCGTAACTGAACATTCCTAATCCTTTTTCTAACAAAAAAAAGACATTCCTTACACTTCAGCCCGACAAGGTCATGATTAGATCTTTGATACGATTATCAGTTTTAAATAAAGTCAACTTAGGCTGGGTTTAACAAGATTTAGAATTAATAAATCACGATTAACTTGAATACTAAATTGTTCAGAACTTACTAGTTTATTTTTGCCATTAGCTTATGAATGATTTTTTTTTATGAAGAATGAATTAGTTATTAATTCAATTACTGGTCTAGCATGCTTTCTTTCTAAAATACCCCGAAACATATAAGCAAGAGCATCATTCATCTAAAATTCGTCATCAAAGTCTATAAACATTGTCCCCCAAAACTAGGAAGAATTTCTATTTTCGATTATGTTGATTGAACTCATACATCAAATCATTTTCTATTTCTATTGCATCAACAATTTTTACGAAGCATCTAAAACATGTCTAAAATATCGCTATTGTGTCATTGTTGCACACAACACTTATCGATATGATATCCCTAAATATCATGCATTAAGTTACTCTGTCACGGATAATGGAACCACGTTAAATGATCAATTGATCATAGACCCCAGAGATTCTAGACAGAATAGCAAGTGTTCAAGCTCTCTCAATTCTAGACTTCTCGGTGGGAGGTTTGAGACCCCGCTATGGGGGATCCTATTGTAGCCCACTTGGCACGGTTCAAGATCATCTCCGGTCCATGAAATTCTTATAATCGCGTTGAGTGCAGGTTTTTTGAGCCACGTCGAGGATTCCAAAGTCCGAGGGTCAATCGCGCGATCTTTAGTCTAACGTAGAGTTTTCTAGTAGTCAATGAACATTACTCATATCAATCTCGAAACATTGCGAAATGTTTACAGAATCTTACAAGAATTTAGCTGATCATATAAGACTTTCATTCAGTGTCACAATGAGGTCTGATACAACCGCAAAGAAGTACCAACATTTTGTTCGTAAAACATGCGCTTACAACAAGCATTTAACACATCCGATGCAAGTTATGTTCCCTCACTGATTCAAGCTCATACTAATCCTACGAAATCACCATATTGCAGAAAATTTTGCATACTTTCATCTCACTTTGGTCCATCAGAGAACAATGGTACTTTTACTACTCATGACAGAAGAACTCAGAGAGTTCATGCCCAGGTCATTTACCGGGATTGAATTCGACTACATTTCTTAACAACTTTCTTATCACATCTTATTCGAGATGTGACACCTTAAAAACTGCTGATAAAATGCCTGAAAGAAATTTAATCTCTTGGTCTTCGATGATATCTGGGTATAATACGGAAGCTTTGGTGTTGTTTGGGGAGTTTGTGAACAGGGGTGATGATGAGGATGCGAATGAATTTGTTTTAGCTACTGTAATTCAATGTTGTAGCCAGTTGGAAATGTAAGCATTTGCACGGTTTTGTGATTAATTATGACCAAAATGCTCATGTGGGTACTTCTCTTATTGATTTTTATGCGAAAACTAGTGATTTGGAGGCAGCAAGTTTTGTTTTTGATGAGTTGGAAGTGAAAAATGTGGTGGCATGGACTGCTATTATCATGGGGTTTGGCGTGAATGGGAGAGGCGATGTTTCGTTGGATTTATTCAAGGAAATGGTTTCGAGCAATGTTGTTCCTGATGAGTATGCACTTTCCAGTATTCTGAATGTGTGTTCCATACTTGGGTTTTTTGAAAAGGGGAAGCAAGTTCATGCTTATGTGCTGAGAAGCAGTAGCAAAATGGATAATTCGGTGAGAAACTTTCTCATGGATTTCTATGCTAAGTTTGGAGAGATGAAAGCAGCGCGTAAATTTTTTGATCACGTGCTGGTTAAGAGTGCCGTTTCTTGGACAATGATGATTTTTGGGTACATGCAGATTGGCTTCCATTGGGAAGCTTTGAATCTATACAAGGAAATGACCAAACTTGGGTGGAATGCTGATCAATTTCTTGCACGAGTGTCCTTGTTTCTTGTGGTTCTGTTGAGGCTTTAGATCAGGGTAAGCAAGTGTATGCTTACATACTGAACGTCAATGATTCTGATGAGTTTGTTACAAACAGCTTGATAGACATGTACTGTAAATGCAATTCCCTGAGTGATGGCACAGAAGTGTTTATTGGCGCTGCAAAACTCAGTGCAATCTGCTACAACACAAATGATTGAGGGATACACGAGGAAGGGAAGTTTATACGATACATGATATATTCAATGAAATGAGGCATAGTTTTATCCCTCCAAGTCTATTAACCTTCATCAGCATTCTTGGTGTTTCAGCTTCACATATTCAGTGGATGTCAGCTGGCAGCTTCACTCCCTCATGATAAAATACGGGTTTTGCTTGGATACTTTTGGTGGAAGTGCCTTAATAGACACGTATTCAAAGTTTTCCTTTACCAGAGATGCAAGACTTGTATTTGAGGAGATTAACAAATAAGACATTGTATGCTGGAACTCTATGCTGTTTGGATATGCAATTCAGTCGGAAAATGAGGAGGCTCTTATGCTATACTTACGGTTGCAGCATGGGAGAGAAAAACCAAATGGGTTCACTTTTGTTGCCGTCATCATGGCATCAAGTAATCTAGCAAGTCTATCACATTGCTCTCCAGTTTCACTGTCAAGCTGTAAAGATAGGTCTTGACTTTGATTCCTTTGTTGCAAACGCGTTAATGGACATGTACGCAAAGTGCTGAAGCACAGACGCGGCCAGCATATTGTTTAATGGCATCCTTAATAGAGGTACCGCATGTTGGAATTCAATGATATCGATGCATTCACAGCATGGAAACGCGGAGAAATCTCTTCAAATGTTTGAGCAAATGCAAACTGAGGGTATACAACCGAACCACGTTACATTTGTTGGATTGCTTTCGGCATGTGCCCATGCGGGTCCTGTGGAAAAAGGACTTCACCTGTTCAAATCCATGTTTGAACTTGGCATCGATCCAGGACCCGAACATTACACTTGCATGGTTTCTCTCCTCGGTCGAGCTGGTGAATTGTCCGAAGCAAAGTCGTTTATTGAGAATATGCCAATAAAACCAAGTGGAGAAGCCTAGCTTGCTTAGTGCATGCATAGCTAGGTGTAACGTTGAACTGGATCGACATACTGCTGAGATGGCGATTTCGTATGAGCCAAAGAACAGTAGGTCATAAGTGATGCTATCAAGTATTTTTGCATCTAAAAGTATGTGGGGTGATGTAAAGAAGGTAAGGGCAAAGAAGGAGAAAATTGATGTGGTGAAAGAAACAGGGAATAGTTGGATTGAGATAAATGAAGAGGTGCACTTATTTGTTGCACAAGATAGAACTCATCAACAGATTGATCTGATTTATGCTGTTGTAGATAAGTTGATTCAGCAAATGAAAGGGGTAATTTATGAACCTGATTATGTTGTACATACATCTTTTTGATAATTTAAACTATAAGCTTCTAGAATTTATTGTATTATGGTATTTATGACATTTTGAGTTAAAGTGTTATCTGATTATTTTTTAGAAGAATAATCATAAAGGACGTGGCCCCAATGAACCGCGCTTTGTATGTGTCTATTCAAACTTTCACTTTTAATATTCTGAAAGAGACTGATGTAGAAGAATAATACTGGTAACATACGCGAGGAATAAAAATACGATAACTTTAGAATATTTAATGAGAAGAAAATATTGAAATTTTGTAAAATACTAAAAACGACAACTCAATTTTATGCGTCAAAAAGATGCGTTTTGTAAGGGTCTTGATCCCCTCCACGCATTCAACATTCAAGCTTGATATCTATTTTTGGTCTCAAATCTACACCGGTTTAGTCAATCTATTTAATCTGAAGTCTAAACACATGAATAGAATAAAGACACAGGCCAAATTGTGGCCATTAAATCAAATAATTAATTTCTTTTTTTAAAGGCGTTTTTGGTAAGTAGATAAATGCAATTAGATGTATCGATTAGAGTAGAAGTTCTAGCGGGTTAGATATACTAATATTCACAACTTTTTTATATGTTATTAATGTGTAGTCCTAATTATATTATACATTTATCATAGTATAGTTGTAAATAACTTGATGAAATTATATTATAAAGTGTAATAACACGTAGATAGAGACCATTCATCTCAAAGTCATATTGAGTAGGCCTTCATTTGTTTCAATTGTTTAAGTTATTCAATCACTTTCTGCCTGGTAGGACATGAAAATCAAATCAACTACAATTCACTTTCTGCAGAATTGGTCTGCTCTAAAAAAGACATATATAATATGTAATCGACGAATTTATCAAGTGATGTTGAACCATATCCAACCTACAAGTTAATAGAAATTGACCAGCTTGAAAATCGTGGCAAAATAATAAATGTAAAATAATTTTCCGTCCATTATTTTTTGCTCGAATTTGACATAATAAACTAGCACTACACCTCATTGCATTATCCTTACATTTACGTTATATAAAATTACTAAATGACATTATTCAAATTAGTTAAAAATTGTAAAAACCATTTAACAACCACCACTACTTGATCTTTGCGTTTGAATTACGATAGACAATATATCCAAAACACCAAATAAACTAAAAACCAAACAAATTAGCCTCAAAGAGATTTAAGGCGTGTTTTTTGGCGAAGCAGAGGACTAAAGAACAGTCAAAAATTCGACAAAAAAATCGCAATTACCACTAATTTGAGTTTCGGATTACAATTAAACAATAGCCATTAATTAAATTCCAAAAACACCCCTCTCTCTTTCCCTCTCCTCAACTTTTTGTACTTTCTCTCTCCACAACAAAAACAAACAAACAGATTTTCACGAAGAACGAAGCAAATCAAATATATAACAAAAAACACAAAAAATTTGAGCTAGGGCTTGTTTTTTCTCCCTCCATCTCTACAATTTTACTCTCATTTCCCCTCAATCTCGTTTTGTAGGGGAGATTGTCCTGTTTGTTCTTCGGATCATACATTTGCAGCCGAAAAATTCAAATTTTTTTAACGATTTACGGATTTTTATAGCTCGATTTTCTCTGACCTAGCTGCAAAGGTAATGAAAATGTTGATTTTACGTTCGAGTTTGAAGATATTGTGAGATAGTTGTTGTATGAGTTTGAATTTGTGTGTTTTTGTTGACTTGTTTTTGTTACGAATTGAATTTCTATTTCGCAATGTAGTTTTTGAGATGTTTGTTTGTAGGAGTTTGTGATTTAAGTCTGTTTTTTGATCTGTTATTGTGTAGGAGTTTGATGTATTTTGATCCGAAAGGGATGGTTTTCTGGTTGAGATTGAGGAAAGAGAGGGAATTATATTAGAATTATAAAGAGGGAGGCATTTGGAGCTTTTTGGAATTTGTTAAATTTTCATGTTAAAATTTAATTTGGACCTGAATTGGTGATTCTTTGAGGTTCCGCTGGTGTTGGATTATGGATTCTGATAATTCGCCCCCATCGACCAGTCTGGTCAAATGTTGCGACTGCGATTGCCACGGCTCGACGATGAACAGGTCCCTTTCGGGGACGTATCTTCGGTCTGTCAAGCGTAAGATTGATGAATGTGAGGAGGAAAACAAGTTCTCCATTCCTGGGTTCGTTTTGCCGCAGAATGCCCGTGTTGAGATTGGAAATGAATGCGTGGCACTGCGTGAAACGGTGAGCAGCCAACAGCAGACCATTCAGGAGCTCATTACTGAGCTGGATGAGGAGAGGAATGCTTCCTCTTCAGCTGCGAATGAGGCCATGTCTATGATTCTCAGGCTGCAGAGGGAGAAGGCAGAGATTCAGATGGAGGCAAGGCAGTTTAAGCGGTTTGCAGAGGAAAAAATGGCTCATGACCAGCAAGAGGCAATGGCGTTGGAAGATTTGTTGTATAAGAGGGAGCAGACCATTCAATCGCTTACCTGTGAGGTGCAGGCCTATAAACACAGGATGATGAGTTATGGGCTGACAGAAGCCGAGATTGATGGAGAAAAGGGTATGAGCCGGAACACCAGCATGAATGAGAACCTAGATGGGCAATTTGAGTTCCCTCCTTATGAGATTTACCCTCCTCTCAAATGCAATTTGAATGAATCCCATGCTTATGCTGATGGCGATGATGAGGCTGCTGATGTAGAGAAGTATGCATCTGGGGAAACTCCACGATCTCGGGGTCGATTGAAGGAGTTGGAGTTTAGAATCAATCAATTAGAGAAGAGTCCTAAGACCATTCAGCCTGATGGGGAATCCATTGGCCCCAAAAATATGTTTGAGAAGGTGATAGCCGGTCAGTCTCCGAGGCTAAGGAGGCATCTAAGGAAGTTTTCTACTGACAGCTCAAATTCACTCTTCGGTGCGGGTAAAGAAATGGGCCAAGATTTCCCCTCAGATTCTCCAAATTTCGGTACTAGTTTTAAGAAAACAGAATTTTCCCTTATAGAGGAGAATCCTAACTTGAGGAATGTGGATAATGCATCAGAAGTTGGAGAAGACGTGGCTGATAGAGTTTACACAATTGATTCCGTTCATCAGAGGGCCTCGTTTAATGGTGTCATGGACCCCAAGGCTGCTATTGGAATTGGTTTTGATGACTATATGACGACTCCTAGGGATTCAATAATTCATTCAGATGTTAATGACCTAGAGGTCCAGAAGTTGTATGCAAGACTTCATGCTCTGGAGGCTGATAGAGAATCAATGAGGCAGGCAATTATTTCTATTGGAACTGATAAAGCACAAATGGTTCTCCTGAAAGAAATAGCTCAGAACTTATGCAAAGAGATGTCCCCTCCATCTAGGACACTGCCGGTGAAGAAGAAGTCGGTGGCTGGGAAGTTTTCCTTTATTTCAGTATTCAAGGTAATGGTGATGATAGCACTCTTAAATTATTTGGACCAGAACAAGTGCTCTTTGTGTTGATTTTTTGATATTTAAAAGATAAATATGTCGTTTTGAAGCTCTGCATTTTTAGTAACCTTACCTTGAGTTGTCATGCTGCATGAAATTCATTATGGCGTTTTGAAGCTCTAGATATTAGAGGTTAAACCAAACTCTTTGAAGTAAAAAATTCAATTGATGTTCCCATGACGGTTTCTTTTTCTCACATGTCCTGTAATTTGGTGGTTTCTTCTTGTCCTGTGACTCATAGGAAACTTTCCATCGACTATGAAATGCTGACTTTTATGGTTTTATTCAGCCTAAAACAAGTTATTCCAAAGCTGACAATATATTTCTCTTGTTCTTCTTCAGTTGATTGTTTCTTTTGTTTTATGGAGACGAAAAGCGCGCCGAAGCAAGTGAGTACATTTCATACTGAATAGTTGCTGATTCATATATCCTCATGTGCCTCTATATTAGTTTCTTTTCTACTTTATCGCGTGGTTTTTAAGGAAGATAACATAACCCCCAGCCATTCAATTCTATCACTTAGTTTAGCCTCTCAATAACTGCTTCATCGTATGTTGGACCTCTAATAGATAGTAGGGGTAGTTCTGACGTAATGTTCTCTGTATATTTGAGAACTTCCTCTTTTGCAAGAAACATCAGCTATATGCTAACCTCCAAAAGTTTGATCTGATGGTTAGCACTGCCAGTACTTAAATTAAACCCTTATTGGTAATACACTCACGTTAGTGGGCGCACACACACACACGGACTCACATCTCTCAGAATCTAAATTTGGAGACATGCACTTTTTTCTTGAATAGCAAGAAGAAAGATAAACGGTATTCAGTTGTTGCTTTTGGAAAATTTCGTGATGGAGTTTTGTTGTAGTTTGCAATATGGAGGTTCTACATATGCTTATATAAATTTCTATCACTGTCTTAGGTACATGTTTGGGCTATCGGGCAATAATGCGGGTTTACTAGCGCTTTTAGACCAACGGCCTCAAGTGGGACACTGGAGATATATATCAAGTACAAACTTGTGAGACCGATACCAAGTGCTCTGTAATCAATCTGTACAGTGTATGGTTAAAGCTTAGGGCGCTGCATTTTTAATTGCGCTTTTCTCCATTGAACGGCAATATCAAGTCGCTTGATTTCTTGAATCCTTGTTGGTGTGGGATTGGGTTGTTCCATTTTCTTGTGCAGGTTTCTTGTACTTCCCATTTGGTGGTAGAGGAAACATTTTTTGGTTGATCAGCTGAAAGAAATGGACCACGAGTTGCCTTATATGAACCTTTTTTTTGTTTCTCTTCTGTACATAAAAGTTACTTGTATGATTTTTCAAATGGAAAACTCCTGCTTATTCTTTCATTACTGAAAACACTTTTGCCTTCATTGGCTTTATTCTGGATCCTTTGCTGTTAAAGTATTCATTGTAATTCTCCAGAAAGTTCACTTCAGATTTACAGTGTTCCCCGTTATTGAAGAAACTGACTAAGCCAATTATGTTAAGTATTGCAATAT
Source organism: Misopates orontium (assembly GCA_946800315.1). Taxonomy (NCBI): domain Eukaryota; kingdom Viridiplantae; phylum Streptophyta; class Magnoliopsida; order Lamiales; family Plantaginaceae; genus Misopates; species Misopates orontium. The sequence continues at coordinate 42,299,101 of OX326951.1, read as the reverse complement.
TTAGAGGTGGCGCTGTTTAAAAAATCTCAGGGGAAACAGTTTTGTAAACGCATGTACTAGCATTCTTTTGTTATATTTCAGTTCTTTGCAGTTCAGTTAATTTAATCATTTTCAGTTTCAAATTTCAATGTAACAAATCATTTTCCACGAGTTTATTCAGACATGTGAGGCATTGAGCGAAACCTAATCAAATTAGATCAAATAAGATTATGTGAATCACTTAACTATCACAATTTCCGAATCAGTTTGACCAAAATATGCGATTCCAATTCGTTTCAGTTCAATATATTCATATATCTCCTGAATGGAAAACTATGTTGGTCAGATCAAAGACAAAGGGAGCCATCTACAGCCCTCAAATTGGAATTTTAACCACATGACATAATACAAGAAGCAAGTTGGTCTTGCACATAACATATAGCTACGAAACCCGCGATAAATAAGCTGTGTAAGATTCACCACTGTATTTCAATCCATTTAAATATGCAGAATGGAGCTGAGGGGAAAGAATTGCATTCGAGATACCCAATGAAAGACTACTTTCTTGCAATGTCTCGTCTTCAGTTACTTGACGAACAGGTTGGTCCCCGGCTATGCCTAGACCAACATTCAAGCCGAGTGATGTGGACTTGGTCATGAAGCTGCAAACAAATCAAATGGGGAATAAACCATCAAATGTAAATCAACCACATTAAGCTCAAATCCTTTTAATGATAAACTTTCGTGGCATCTCAATTACCATAGAGTTTAAATTTTATCACTCCGACATACACATTTCAAAGCCAGGCTAATTTGTTGAGCCATATGAAATTCAGAATATTTATCTAATGAATGATGATGCATTTGCTTGTTCAGAAATAAACTAGCCCTGAAGTGAAAATATAGAGTTCAATTGACATATATATGTGGGTGATTAGTACTTGTAGGTGAAGCCCATTTGTATTTTACATTTTAATTAAGCCTCTAATGTTGCTTTAAAACTTTGAACAAGATCAAGGATATTCCAACACTATATCATCAGACTAATTTGCACAACAAATTTACTAATTCAAATGTGATTTTGAAAATAGCAGTTTTAACTTCTAATGTTCTCTGGAAGAGATGGATCAAGTTTAACACTGCAAATATAAATATATATATATATATATACACAGAGAGAGAGAGAGAGAGAGAGAGAGAGAGAGAGAGAGAGAGAGAGAGTCTAAAATAAGGAACAAGCCTAATCACATAGAACGTGATGATTAAATCATGCAACACCGAAATGCGGTTATACCTGGCTTGAAAGTCATTCCCATTACAACGCATAGCATTGCAAATGTCAGATATTATCCAAGGTGGAAGATATGTATCAGTAATTTCAACACTGTAACTGATGCCAGCAGTTGAACCTCGGTTAGCTTCACTATCCTTATTAGACATGTAATCAGCCCTCCTCACCTCTTTGCATCTAATCTGCACAATAAAAATTTGTAGATGGTAACGACCTAGGGTGGAATTTGCACAAAGGTAATGTTACTGTCAGTAGCTTTCAAGAATATCAAAATATCAAATACACTCCAAGAAAGAGTTGTGCTATAAGAATCAATGGACAAGATCATGCAATGGGAATCAAGATTCTTGCTTTAGCGGTTCAGTGGAAAGTGGTACATCTACTAAAACAAGACTTTAAAATTGCTAGTTCCTAACAGGGAAGGGCAGAGAAATGGAAACATAAAACTGTGACTAATAATAAAATGAAGAACCTGACTCAAAAGTTTATCCTTTGCATTTCCTTCCTTTTATTGGTAAAACTTGAAGGTGGAGATTAACTACTAATATGGATCAGGGTCGGTTCATAAAATACGAAGTAAACTTACAAAGAGCAACCCACTGGAGTTCATTGTGCTATAGTAAAGATTCAAAAGCTTTCAAGAAGAGATACATACAATTCATCTCTGAAGATTGACATAGATCAGGTTTGAACAATTATGTAAATCGCATATTAGTAGTAATGCACTCTGCTTTCTTCATTGCACCTACCTCAGGAGCGGAAAGAGCAGCATTTTCAAAGGGAACTGATGAATAAAGCATCGGAACATCATCACCCGTCAAAGAAGTCAAAAACACTCTGAAGCAAAATCAAACAAGAAAACTGAGATAACATAAGAAAGTTACTAATATCAAAAGCTCTTTCTTCTTTTGCTGAACAGAAGGCACAGAAGCAGACAAATGACAGGATACTGACCTGTAATTAAACAAAAAATCGTACAATCCATGCACGTTCTTATTTCCACTAAGCTTCAGCAATGACTGCGGGCTGTTATCAACCCCAGTCATGGTCTCTATAGCTCGGGTCTGTCCATTCATTAAATATCACGTTATAGGTAGAGTTGTACCATAAAAATATTAGCAAAGTCAACAAAGTGCAACCAGTTATTTTGTTTCAAGTAACTCACATTCAATTATAATGGTTGACTTGGCTAAGAAAATTGTGGAAACAGAAATATACAATGAAGAGATAACTCAATTTTAGATAAAATTGAAAATATATACAAAAGTGTAGATACATATCCAATACGTAAAAATAGTGCTGTCTCATTCTGCAACCTTTCAGTTATATACCTCCATTGTTAAAAAAAAATGCGCAATATTATTAAAATTTTACATACTTTAAAGTATGTACAAACATTTAATTTTGAAAAACGGGTTTAAAATACGCAAAAGTACCATTTTTCATCCCATAAAAATTAAAAGTATGCACAAGAAAGACAATTCCTTGAAATGCACTTTAGCTGGTGAAAAATAAAATATTCACGAATTCTATCCCCTCCCCCCCCCCCCCCCCCCCCCCCTAACAGCAACAAGAAATTGGCTAGAATATTCCATTCTCTTAAGAAGTAAAGTCTCACAATGTAACTTCATGCAGAATGGACCACAAATAGGAAATGTTTGCAATTTATGGGAATGGACGCGGTGCTCCAGAGTTTGTATTGGAGGTAAAGTTCAGCCTTGCCAAAGTATGCAAAAAAGAAAAAAAGAAAAGAAAGAAGAAAGCTGGACGTACAAAATATCATCATACCTGCCCAAGATTCTGCTTTGCAATTTCAGAAAGTTCAACGAGATCTTCTGCAGTGACTTCTTCCACTTTAGAGTTGCAAAGAGGCATGGAGAAAGAAACATCCTGCAGTTGATAATGAATTTTAAGGAGAACAATCGTCAACGAAATCGGGTGTTTTGTAATAGTAGTTTCGTATAGAAACAGAAATAAACATCCAAGTTGCAAGAATAATTAAATCATATAAATAGGAAGAAAATTGTGTATACCCTATTTATGATTATAATTACTTTAGTTGCTTTTCTCAAAAAGTTGTCTTTCTTTTTTCCTGGAGAAGGACAAGCCTTACATTTTCTTTTAGAAGTGACCTTAAGTTTCTTGTTGATTGAGATACATAGGCACAACAAGAGCTCTTGATTTCTTTTGAACCATCGGATCCAATGAACAGAACCACAAACTGCTCAGTGCACACTGCAAAATACAAACAGCATGAGCGGAGGAATTCTACCTTTGTTTCTTACCAGAGGAAAATAATAATATAGCAAAACTTTACTTTGACGAAAATTTCAGTAAGCATTCATCCAATGAATAAGTGATGACAATAATACTGAGGAAGCAGAAAACACAAGCATTATATTTCAAAGGATGTCACTTTAGTATTGCAAAAGGACAATACCATAAAAAACTTGACAAATCTTCTTCCGAAACATGTAGAAAAGACTTCGAAATGAATCCTCCCACGCCTGACGCCTTTTAATCAGGAAGTCTATTTCTCCTTCATAGATGATATTATTGGTTAAGTGGAATATCAGAAGAGAATCTGCAATATCTAAGGTAGAGAGTCTTAATAGTAATACCTCCTGCCACAGTCAAAGCTGATATAGCTGCACAAGGTAGAATAGATTGAGGGTGCACCCAAGAATGGAAAGTCGCTGCATTTGTAACATGACTGGTGGAGGTATGTCCTGATGAGCAGGCCATACTTTGAGTCTGATAACGAGCAATGCCATTTAAGGTGCCACCATTGACTAATCTATGAAACCTAAAGAAAAAGTATATTTGATGACCACATAAGTAATTATATCTAGACAATTATGCAGCCAGCAGTAAAATATACTAAAACAGTCACGCAGTGTGCTTGTTCTGGTATACAAAATATTCAGGAGAAATGCAAAGAATGACTTGCGAATTGCTCAAAAAACCCATATGCACAGCACCAACCAATAAATTTAATTTCGGATCATGACATGGGACATTACCTGTTAGAAGAAACGAGCACATTATATTTTTGTCACAGTTCTTGGTATATTGTACAAAATTTTAAACAATGGCGATAACATGAGTTAACTCCCAAATTGTAGTGAATGCTCTGGGGAGTACGCCCAACTAACTGGTGGTTAAATTAACTTTTATGACAACCGATCCACCTCCCCAGGAAACATCTTAAAACCAGTTATCACAATTATTCTGATCTTGTTGCCCCAGCAACGTTTGTGACTTCTCCTATTTACCTCTTAAAGTGACAAGCTATGAAGTATTGCTGGTTTGTGACTTCTACTGCTCAAGAAAACTTATTCCAGCACCATACCACCACTTGCCTCCCTTTGTTTTCTCAATGACCACAAGCACTATGCCAATTCACTCTTAAATCGCTTCCAACCCTTACTGGTAGATTTTCCTCCATATAATAACATCAAGAACACCTAAAGGCTCAATCTTATGGAAGCAGAACACCTGGATATGCTTTTCTATGCTGTTATTAATAGATAGTTCTGCAATGGTAAAGACATCCATAGGTATAATATAACCTGTCAAATTTTCAATTTTTATAGCCCGAGTCAAACATGATTTCAGAGGCTGGTTTCTAGAGATTACCTTTCTTAAGAAATTCTAGCTATATATATGAAGGAAAAAGGAAATGAATGAGGGGGGGAAAAAAGAACAAGAAGAAGCAACCAACTAAAACATGGTTGCAATGTAAACTCATATTCAATAAACAATATTGAAATGTACAAGTTCCTATTTAGGAAACAGAATTAACTCCAGGTTCCGAAACTCATCTGAGTAACATGAAACAACAGCTTATGATGCATAAAGTATAGTTACTATAAGCTTTCTCTCCAGCTAGGAGAGCACCAACGTAGGGCACGTCCAGACAATACGAAAAGGCATTTTATCTCTGCATTTTTATTGCTGAATTCTGTGTAATATTAACTACTGATCGTTTGCACATGAAACTAAAATCTGTAGTCGATATTGGCTCCAGCAATATCAAGAAATGAATCATTTAACTCACCAATTAACAGAAGATGAAGACAGCAACCGCATACTAGTTTTTAATGTCAAATCCAGTGGAATATTGCGGCCAGGTAGAAGAAATTCTGGACAATGGACCTGCGGCGTAATACGTTCTGTTCTTTCAACAAATTCAGGTTGGCACGAGAGGAAACTTTTGAAGGCTTTATCCTGTCAAAGATAAGTGAATTCTTTATATTTTGGATATCAAAGATACTCCATTATTGTTCAAGAAAAACTTAATGGGATAAAGTGTACCATATCTATATCTGAGGAGCCATTTAACTTTTCACCAACCAAAATTTGCCCTCTAAGACTTGGAAAAGTAACATCACTGCATTTTTTAATTGTATTGCTAGCTTGATTTGAATATTCTTTGCCACCTTCTAAAACATTAGTATCTCCATGACTTCAAGGACATTCAGAAGAAATCATGTTAGTCAGAAATACAAAGACATTCTAATCTATATGGCTAGTACAAAATAAATGTACCATGAGTTTTGCACTTGACTTTTAGCGTACAAATTCATGGGAACACCAGAATTCTTCCAGCTGCTAACAGTCTCACTGTTAACAGCTTCCTCCTGCAAGTGATTAACAAGCCATGTGAATACGACGTCAAAGAGCAAAGCTGGAGTTAAATATTATCAGTAATACAAAATACTATTAGTAAATGATACCGAAATATGGTGAAGGTAAAAAACAAGGAAAAGGGGGAGTATGTAAGCAAAAACATTCACATATTTGAAATCTGATCATAAATAATTTATCCAACCTTAGAATTTTCCGGTCTAGAGAGCAACCTATTTTTGATGCTGTTTTTTGTGACCAGATAGGGTAGCTTTGTCTCAATGTATCGAGGTGCTTTTGACAAGTCAGGTTTCTTATGCACAGAAACTGCTCCATCTGCATGGCTACAAGAAAGAAGAAATTATCACAAAGTTTCTCAAGGTAAAGTGTAAAAACGTTTGCCGGTTAAACAGTTTACCTTGGTGAACTAGTAACTGGTGCCGAAGATTCATCTATAAGCTCAGCTACATTTTTGCGCTTCAGTAGTTCTCCCTATCAAAATACCATATTAAAAATAATCATCTTATTTTGTTACAAATCATGTGTAGCCATTCCACATTTGTGGATAGTATCATATGCACTTGAAAACTGAAACTATATAAAATATTATCCCAATAAATCTACATGAGCACAATAATCATTTTCGAGGATATATCGGTGGTATAAAACACTACAACACACATGCCCTCGGGTCTGGAGATTCTTGCAATGTAATGAGTTGACAAAAAGAAGGGCATACAATGACAGAATTGTAAGAAAAGACAAGCTAGAAAATCATATGAAGATTTGTTGCCCTTCAATTTTCTTGGGGAAAATGAACGAAAATAGATGTGGCTAAGGCTCCCCTCGCAGCTGACGCAGCATTAGGTGAAAAAGATATAGTCAATCCATCTCAAACCAAAGCTGTGCCCATGCCAACTTCAGAGCAGTATATTCATCCTCCTTTCCCATATTCTTCCATCAACAGCCATCAATAGAAACTATAATCACCCCGATCTAATCATTTCAAGTCTCTCCCTTTACTACGATTACAATCAATGCAATGTCACTCACAGACTCACTTATCTTAGAAAATGCATAGTGCTCTCTTAACCTATAAACAACGTCCGCTAGCCACTTTCTTCTCACTTCGAATCAGAAATTTTCAATCACTTTTACATAGCATCCCATGTCACCTAACAATCCATAATCCTTCCAGTTCCCTCGAGTCAACCCAATCAAACTAAATTCCAACAAAAGGCACAATCTTTACTCACTCTATTTCATACTATTCAAACATGTACAAGTAATCGCAATAAACGCATCGATTGTCTCAACATTTCACCATAGAATCAAACCCAAATCTATTCATCTCACTCTTTAACTAATCACATAACACTAAAACAGTAGTCTTGAGCTTAAACAAACAGTTTAAAATTAAAGCATTTAGTCTAAAAATGTTACCCTTAGCTCCGATGGAGTTTTGCGCTTCATAATCTTTGAACCGCCAAAAGGAAGAGCACTGGACGAAGGCAATTCTCCGGCCGCAGCAGCCCTAGTCATCCTCTTTATGTCACAAAAAAAGCTCAAATGCGACCAAAATTAGAAAATTAGGGTTTTTTTTGCTGTAATCAAATTGCTATCTGATTTTGTTTCTACAGATAACTTTAACCTGATTCCGATTTGGGATTTGGCCCCAAATTTAATAAATATAAAAAGGCAAATTTTATTTGAATTATTTTGGTTCCCTCCCTGACCCCGCTGCCTCACGCCGTTAAGTTGCCGTTAGAATTGACGGCGCCTCATGTTAAGTATTTAATTGAATTTTGAGATAATTAGTTCATTTAATTTATTATTTTGAATAGGATGGTTTCTATTTATGTAATATCACAATTAGTAGGCATGGCGATATACTTCTAAAACTAGATTCTAAATGCAGATATTATGCGGTATGTTATGAATAATAGATTGCACTTATAGGTAACAGTTCTAGATCGACAGTGTTGAGTTGTTAGAAATCTATGAGTTGCATAGCTATGAATTCATCTATTTTGCCAAATATATTTAAATATGTGCCTTTTCGAAATAACATGGAGCATTGTGCCTTTTTATTTTTAGAGTAAGTTATTTGTTAGTTTAGCATAACACGGCGGGATAATGTTGTCAGAAACAGTAAAGATAATGTAATAATTCGTGAACGAGGGCGTGTCACCTTTTTAATTTTTTTTAATTGCTACCTTGTAGTCTTATAGATCATGTGGAATCCATCTTTGTACAGTTTTGTCATTTGTGGACACCCTGCATGCAATTTGTGTCTTAGAAATCCAAAGAATACAACTAATTTTGAAACATGCAATATTTTTTAGCTACTAGATATCAGCTTCACATGAATTGAAAGTCATCAGCTTCACATGAATTGTCCATGTTTTGAATCAAAAGTAAATTAATGAAGATAAAACAAAAGTCGTTTTCATAATTGGTGGAGCAAGAATGTAAAGGCACCAAAGGGCTTAGCCTTTTTGACTAACTAACTATAGTGAAAATGTGGAATAATAATTGAAGAAACGTGATTCATAAAAGCACGTGAGCTGTAAATATATAGAGCAGGTGCATGCATTTATCTTTGGCAACACGAGTACGGAGGCACGTGGTTAGCCACCGTGCCACGCCCGTGACCGCCACGTGATTTGACTGCGGCCGACTATTTTTGCGGTTTTTTTAGTCTCTTTTCTTTTTGTTACGTGTACTTTTTACTTTTTGTTTACACTATCCAAAAGCAAATTAACCATTTCAATTCATTCACTTTTCCTTTTTATGTGACTTTCTATTTGATGATACACGAATTTTTGTTTACATTATCCACAAGCAAAACCATTTCTATTTATGTGCGTTTCGTTTTTTTGCCAACGGTGGGAGCTCGTAGTCACTATTTTTGAGGTGCATACCGCGTTAACCTTCAGATTATATTTAGTAACTTGCATATGTCAATTAGGCAAACCACACTAGACAAATCTAGTGTGATAGACATATACCTAGAAGGCAAATTGATGACATATATAAAGATGGAGATATAATGATCAAATAAGAATTAATCGAAATTAAACAAGAGAGGCAAAGTTTCCTCTTTCAACAAATGATACCGCTTTTCAAGTGAAAAATGCCATCTGAACAATATTAGTGTGAATTAAGTCAAACTTTTGAAGGGTAATGTTAAAGTTTTTAGTTATGTTAGAAGTCTTTTATAATTGTACTTTTATAAGATTAGTCATCTTTTGAGACAGTTAAGTATTTTTTGATAATAAATAAAATTAATTTGAGAATTCTCTAAATTGTTATATCAATTTCTTCTCGTTGACAACTTGATAGTTGATACTTGATACTATAAAAGGAATTCCAAATTACGGATAACTCGTAACTAATTAGTTAATTTACTATCAACACTCCAAACTATAAATTTAGTCATCACATATAATATTGACAAAAATATCTTAATCAATCAAAATAGGTTCTCTGCCGTCCGACACATGGCAATTTTCTAGCCATGGACAAAAATGACAAGAGCATGAAAATGCCCACAAATTCAACATCCAAAAAGGAAATAAAAGGTGGTACATGTAAATCTCCAACACGGTGCCGTAGCAAAGAGGTAAACTGAGGTGAAACAACAGCCTCAGTTTTATAATTTTGACAAGAAAAAACTTTATCTATATATATCTCACTCTCACACCTTATAATTTCTACAGGCAGCATGAAGACCAGCTAATGAGGTTAAAAACAATTAATGTTAAAAGTTTTTATCATTAATGAGATATGAACACTAACTCATCATGAGGTCGATTGCATGTTGATGTACTTCATTCGTGTCTATATGTCCGAACGCGTGTACAGGAGCGAAGATGATTTGACTGGATAATAGATAGATGATCGATTTTAGCTTTTAGGAATTAATGATCATATATATGCATGGCATTTAAGTTAAGATCCATCATATCTCACCATAATATAAGATTTTATGAATTAATGCTCGAGTGACATTTAAATTAACGTCCATCATTAGTATCACAAAAGAAGAAAAAAAAAAAAAAAAAAGAGAAGATCAATCATGATCACCATAATGGATGGGGGTTGCAATTTTATTCATTTAGTTTTATGTTGGTGGTAAAAGTAGTCCTATGTTTTTAACTTGTAAAAATACTATTTATAAAAGAAAAGAAAAGACTAAAATTACGTAAAAGAGCTAAAATTATGGATTACTTGAAGAATAAAGACTATATTTGCAAATTATAAAACGTATGGACAATTTTCGTAATCACCTAAAGTGAAGATAGTTTTACATCTTGCCTAATTGTGGGGCACTAAATTTCATTGGTCATGAAAACCTCAAGTTATCGTAAAAAACATTGGCAATTCTGTAATTGATCTTATCCCTTTTCATCAGGTAAAAAAGGAAAGAACTAATAAAGTTATTATATCACGTTATGTGCAATCACTTAATCTCTTAAAAAGTTGCAATCACTCTGCTGTGTGAAAATAACATCTGGTCTCGTCATGACTTTATCCAGTCTTTACATTTTATCTTTTTATGTCACGTAATTTTCAAAGCCAGAATTTTGTGGTCACGTTAATAATTAGTCAAAAAGCTGAGGGGCACCCGTGTTAACTTAAGGTACTTTTCCCCCTTTGGCCCCTTATAAAAGGATCTGTTGCACATTTATAAGTTGTTATAGCATTCTCACACTTCTCTAACTAATTAGCTCTCAACTTTTGGCAAGTAAGCTATTTACTTTCTACTTTTGTAATTATTTCGATATATTAATTTTGCTTAAGATTTTTCTGTTGTTTAAAAGGAAAGTCCATTTTACACATTTGAAAATAAATAAATAAAGTCGTTTTTTAAATTTATTGATATGTAATAAGTCAAAAACTAGATATGCATCATTATTTGACATCTATCTAGTTATTTCCAAATTAACTTAAGCTATGGGGTAAGTTTTGCAGCCAATCCATACGTTAGTATTTCTTTTCTTTTTTTGCCCCCCACGGAATTTGAAGCTTTAATTTGTATCAGTATCTTTAACTATCTCTTCAACTCATTTCTTGTCTTAATATGCTTCATTTTCATTTAGAAACTCTACATTTGCTAAAAGGTTTTATTAAGTCGTGAGAGAAATTCGCTTTATAAACAATAGCACATGTTATTTTTCAAGCGACGTTGGACACTTTTTAACATTTGTATGATTATCAATGTGACGAACTTAACAGGTAAGCGACAATGGATAGTACTAGTTCCACGAGCAATCTGATGACAACAAAATCCGACCAATTAGCAGAAGAGACAATGTCACTGGAGATGGCCACAATGAAGTCTCCTGTATCATCATCCAGCGGCAGGTCTAGTAGGCGGTTCGCAACAGCCTCACCGGGATCGAGTACAGGTGGTATCGCGAGGAGCAGTCACACTAGGAAGGCAAGAAGTGCACAAATGAAATTCGACGTTGAGGACTTGAGCAGCGGGGCCGCCTTGAGCAGAGCTTCGAGCGCTAGCTTAGGCTTCTCCTTCACATTCACCGGCTTCGCCGTGCCACCTGATGAGATTGCTGACTTGAAGTCATATAGTGATGATGATGAGGAAATTCGTAAGTTCTCATAGTTACAAACTTACAACTTATTTTGGTTGTTTAATAGTGTAGAATTTGATTGTTCTATATGGAATTTGTAAAACTCAACTTATTTGATTTGATTAGATTAGTTTACCAACCAAATTTTAAGATTCTACTTTTAATAAGTGAATTAGTTTTTCTTTTTTTCCGCGGGTGCCAAATTTTTTGAGAATAAATTGACAACATAAGACATAAGGGCATATATTAATTAGTGGTCACAATCATGAATGCATTGCTGGTAACATGAACTTATACTTAACGTACGTCCCACCTAATGTCGTCACAAATGTTTCGGACAATTTAAAGTCAATATGTTTGAAAAAAAAGAGTCATCATTTAATTTAAAGTCAACGGATTTGAAAAAATAGTCACTTGAAAATTTGGTACATATTCCCTACTACGAGTTACATCAAGTGCACTGCCTCCAAACATATTTATGTAACAGCCAAAGAATGTGGGGAGTGTCACACTCCCACAGGTGCCACTTCCACTTGTCTAGTCGTGTTTCAACAAACGTAGGAACATAAATTTTCTGCCATAAATTCGTGTATCTCATTAAACTAGAGAAATACATGCTGAATACAAGATATATGATTATTTGTTTAAACTTTTAATTGTCGCTAGTTACTTAATACCTCTGTATTTAATATAATTTTCACATAATTAATTTGCAACATCAATTTACAAAAAATATACAAAAGTACAATTTTGTATGGTCCAGGAAATTATAACTAGGCACTTATTTACAATTTGCTTGATATTTATGCAGGTGAGGATATAGAAGCTGGCCTGCCAAAAAGGAAACTTCAGGCAGAACCAACATTGCCAATTTACCTCAAGGTAACATAAAACCTATCAGCAACTTGTCATATTTGTTTCCTTTAACTAAAAAGAGTAAAACCAATAGAGCCTCACTTGATTTTGTATACTATATCTATTTGAACAGGAGATATGGAGGTTTTGTCCTAGAGGTCAATTGCAACTCATTGAATTATGTGGCTAGCTATATATGATCATGTCAGGTTCAGTCTTGTACAGAATCTCGTTTTGCATGCCATTTGTGTACAAGACTTACCGTTTTTTATTGCTTTCTTTAGTGAATCTACAAACTTACCTTAAAACTGAAATAAATGGACAAAAGCTTAGCATTGGGAGGAAGTTACATAGTTCAACAACTAACATGCCCAACCACAATGTTGCAGTATTATCTTAGTGTGGAATGGTATTTGATTCAAAAATATATTATGGAACACATACTATTAGAGCAAAATGCTAAAAGTACAGCTCTTTTTCGCTCAATCCTGTTTCATCTACACTGAAGAATCGTTTTCCATCGCTTTACTACATCATTTTTGTCATAAATTTGCAGTTCACAGATGTAACATACAAGGTGGTTCTAAAAGGCATAACATCCACCGCGGAGAAGGTAATTTTGAATGGGATTACTGGTTCTGTTGATCCAGGTGAAGTTTTGGCGCTGATGGGGCCGTCAGGTAGTGGAAAGACTACACTGCTGAGTGTACTTGGAGGAAGAGTAAGAGAGCCGACTCCTGGCGGTTCAATAACTTATAACGATCAATCTTATTCTAAGTCCCTCAAAAGTAGGTAAGGATCTCAAGTTCGACCGAAAAATATATTGCGCTTCAGTTTGCAAACATGTTCTCAAAATACTATTGAAAGACGGACGAATAAAATGTCTAAAGGTATGCCATCACCAAATAAACACATTGCATCTCTCAGAGCATAATATGGCATGAAATCTCATGCAGGATAGGATTTGTGACACAAGACGACGTTCTATTTCCACACCTTACCGTGAAAGAAACACTAACATATGCAGCTCAACTACGACTTCCAAGGACATTAACGAAAGAGGAAAAGAATAAGCGAGCGGTGGATGTTATATGCGAGTTGGGATTAGAGAGGTATATGGTTTTCACCCCAAACATTAGTCATATACTACCAACCGAACATTGTAAAGTCTTATGAATATCTGATTATTCAAGAATATGTTTACCAGATGCCAGGACACCATCATTGGTGGTTCCTTTGTTCGGGGGATTTCAGGCGGAGAAAGGAAGCGCGTGTGTATTGGAAATGAGATAATAATTAATCCATCTCTTTTGTGCCTCGATGAACCAACCTCTGGCTTGGATTCCACAACTGCTATGAGGATAGTCGAAACGTTACATGACATAGCTGAGGTATTCAGAATCATACTCCCGAATTCTTCTTTTTCGTTGAATCAGCTAACTTTTGTTTGAATTGTGTAACTATTACGGCAGGCTGGCAAAACAGTTATCACCACAATTCATCAGCCATCTAGTAGACTCTTCATCAAGTTCGACAAGTTGATTCTTCTTGGCAAAGGGAGCTTGATTTACTATGGAAAGGCATCAGAAGCAATGACTTATTTTTCATCCATAGGATGTTCCCCTCTTATTCCGATGAACCCTGCAGAATTCATGCTTGACCTTGCAAACGGGAACTTGACAGATATTTCTTTCCCGTCGGAATTGGAGGACAAAGTGCAAACTGAAGACTATGAAGCAGAAATGAAAAGTACAAAACCTGTTTCAGGAGTTGTGCATGAGGTAAATAGATGTCATAATTTATATGTGCTAAAAAATCTGAAGGATATAAATCAGATTGCAGGTTCTTCAGATCGAAAGCAATATACTTGACTGAAAATGTTATTATTTAAAGCAGTATCTTGTGGAGGCCTATGAGACACGGGTTGCGGCAAACGAGAAGAAAAAGCTTAGGAATCCTATACCCATTGATGAAGAAATCAAATCCAAAGTAACTTCTGCAAAGAGAGAATGGGGAGCAACCTGGTTTGAGCAATTCTCTATATTGTTTCGAAGAGGACTTAAAGAACGGCGACATGACTATTTTAGCTGGCTGAGAATCACCCAAGTTCTTGCAACTGCAACCATTTTGGGGCTGCTATGGTGGCAGTCTGGTGGTCATAACCCCAAAGAACTGCAAGATCAGGTTATACATCATAATAAACATCATCCATTCCTCTTTCGAAACCATTTTAGAAGAATTGAGTTGCATAAATTGCAACAATCTCAATAGATACTAGTTATCATTTATAATTTTTTGCCAAAAGATGATTATCTATATTTTAACAGAGGTACTAATATTGGATGCATAAGCCACAAGGGACACATGTGAAAATTTTGTAATATTATATAAAATGACTTCTAATCTAATTTAGAAGATTGTATTGCAGGCGGGATTAATGTTCTTTATCGCAGTGTTCTGGGGATTTTTCCCGGTATTCACAGCCATCTTTACGTTCCCTCAAGAACGAGCCATGCTGAGCAAGGAGCGGTCCGCTGACATGTATAGCTTAAGCGCCTATTTTGTGGCCAGAACCACAAGCGATCTACCGCTCGACCTCATATTGCCACTACTTTTTCTTCTAGTTGTATATTTTATGGCTGGATTAAGAATGAATGTTGGTTCCTTTTTCCTCACGGTGGTGACGGTTTTTCTATGCATCATAGCTGCTCAGGTCTGTCCAATCACCATTTCTGAAATTGCCAAAGTAACTCGAATAATTAAACAATTTCCACCTAAAATTTGGCTAAAAATATCAGGGACTTGGGCTGGCTATTGGTGCTACACTGATGGATTTGAAAAGGGCAACAACTCTGGCCTCTGTCACTGTTATGACCTTCATGTTGGCAGGGGGATACTTTGTGAAGGTACGTGCGATGAAACTTCGTCAACGTCTTTTTGGTTCCAATGATCTAATCCTAAAACATTTCTAACTTACCTACACCTATTCATTTAACAAGGTTGGCAAATCTTGAAAATTATTTACACAAGGCCGTAACACTCTAAAAGATCAATGGCAGTATTAATAAACGGTTCATGATTTTGCAGAACGTTCCAGTGTTCGTAGCCTGGCTTCGTTACCTGTCTTTCAACTATCACACGTACAAACTTCTCCTGAAAGTGCAGTATGAGCACATAAGTCACTCGATCAACGGGGTCAGAATAGACAACGGCTACAAGGAAGTCGGAGTCCTTGCAGCAATGGTCGTCGGCTACAGAATCCTGGCATACTTATCTTTGCGAAGAATGAAACTCTAGTCGCCGTACACTCATCTTCTGCGCTTCCAAGGCACTTTCAAGCTACCAAGCCATGAAAGGTTCCTGTGAAGTCTAATTTTCTATATCAATAACTGCGACTTTTTGCCTCTAGCAAGAGGTTGCAAAATCCATAATTTTTGCATGGTTTGTTACGTTGCAAAATCATGTTAAAAGACTGAGGCAGAGTGCTCTATGTATCAGTTTTTTGCAATTATAACCTATTGTGTAGCAAGTTTAACAACTAAATTAACGACAATTATGTATATGTTCACAATTTACTCACTTCTGTTACATGAACTGTGCAGTCTACTACTACAGCATTTACAAGCTAGCTGTAGATTAATCACAATCCTAATTCTTTTACCAGGACAATGAAATAGTAAAGCTGTTGTGAAGTTGCTCAATTTGGTTACATCAACAGTTTTTCAGCATAAAGAGTAACATGTAGTGCATTAATTTGATGGCACCTTAACGCTATTAATTAATTCTTCAATTATACAAATTAAACTCCAATTGAAATGCCCAACATCTCCACAAAAATAGTTACCTGGCTGTATGTAAGAGAGAGTGATTGAACCAAAAGAAAGAGAATGGGAAAATGTTTTAGTTACCTTCTAAAAACATAAAAAAGTTTGATTAATTATTTAAGTTAAACTAGAAGTCGTAATCTATAGAAAAAAACTATTGCTGCCCTCAAAGAATAGACAGGTGAGTGTTGTTTCCAAAACATTTTTTTTAGTAACATATTTAATAGAACCGGTCTTTATCCATCAAGCAGATTCTTGAAAAATGGCGTGAGTGGTATCCAAGAATCATTATTGAATTGGTGTGTGTATCCAAATGGTTCTTTGAGAACCAATCCCTGCACGAAACTAATTAATCCAATCTACGTTTGAATTTCATTAAAGATATAATTTCTATGATCAGTTTAACCTCTTTTATGTTGACTAGAAAGTGTAATTGCATCTCACTCACTTCGATATGTGTCTATATGAACCGTTATTGAAAATTGCTTGTTTTTATTAAACATTTGGTTTCAAAATAGATACATAGTTTAGGAAATTTCATGTCTGCTATAAAGTTTTAGAAAATCCAAGAATCATGAATGATACATGAATAAAGACTATAAAGTAGAGAGTTTAGAGGAAATTTAAAACAAGACACGTGTTGATGACCATCACGAGGAGCTAATTAAAACCATTGACAATCAAAAAATGCTTATCTACAAGATTTCCTTCAATTTAGAATATTAAAACAAATTAACGACTGTAGAGTGTCAAATTATTTTTTTTAAAAAAAGAAGTGGTGCCAAGTCTCACCAGTAAATAAATAATATATATATATATATATATCTAATTAAATTCCTATCTTATTCAGATCACGGGAAAACTTTAACGACATTATTCGTACGTACATTGGGTCAGCTAGAGCATGCAGGACCTTGTCTTCATTTCATTCTACACTTGTATAAATGGGACAATAAGTTCTCTTCATTTCATTCTACCTCTAAGCTTCCATACTCTTATCACTTTCTCTCTCTTGCTCCTCATCTTCTCTCTCTTCACTACGTACAACAACAATGGCGTCTCCTCGTCCAGTGATGAATCGTACACCACTCAGTGCTCTATTCAAGATTTTAGCATTCACCAGACGAGAGAGCAAATGGGCCCTAACCGTCCCCCAATGATGGAAGGATATCAATTTTGTGGCCAACCTAGACAGATACCCTTTGAAGGTATTTTATGACACCTTTCGTTGTCGACTCCTATTCGTACCTTCGACGAGGTTTGCGCACTCTTCCTACTAAACTTTGGACCATATTCTAGTTTGTTATTCCAACGTGTCCCTTCCATGCGACCATTGCCGCCAGACCTAGGAATTCTATTAAGCAGTTGCCTACCAAATGACCTCTGCGGAGAGACGATGTTTGATAATGCGTATATTGGAATTTTCACAACGGCATTGCTCTTTGTTCTAAGAAGGACACCAAACGCTCTCAGCAATCGCGAACTCGTGCTTCGAATTCGACTTCATGTCGGTGCAAGAGGTCCCCAATTCGAAACAAGAGGTCGCTAAGTCAGACCAAGAGGTCACCAATCGAAACAATAGGTCACCAACACGCCGGCCTATACTTTAGTGATTTAAATGTAGATGCTTTTTTCCTCTAGCACTCTTATTAAGTTTAGTCTTGCAGCTTTCCTATGTATTATAGCTGCTCACTTGTGATTTTTAATTTCTTTTGAGAAATTAATTGCTCTTAAAATCAAGAATTATGTGTTTCTGATGAAATTTAGATTAGTTTAGCTTTGGTGCATTTAGCTTTTTGATATGGCTTTTTCTTTCTGTTTTCCTGTATGATTAGTGATTGATGGTTGGTGGTTTTATGAGTGTGACAAGGATAAGCAAATTAATCGAGATTGGCATTTTTTTTATATCAATTTCTGATGATGATGCCTCCAGTTATATAATGATGAATATTATCTACCATCCGTAGAACGAAATTAGGAACAATCACGACTGCCTAGGAAATATTGGTCGTGATTTCCTCTGTATTTTGCATCACATGTCTCATGATTTCCATACACTTTTGGCAATTTAAAATACATGAAAAAATATATTACGACAATGAAGCTGAGGCTTTATTAAGAACAAGTTAGTTGATTGTAGCTTTGGTGATATTGAGAACATTGCAATCCATGCAGGATGCATCAATGTATAGCTTAATCTGTCTTTTCTAGTTTTAAAAAAAAAAAAAAAAAAAACAATTGTATGGTTAATCTCACTTGCACATCTTCTCGACTTTGTGCTCTTAGCTTAGGCTCAGATTAAAATTTGTGAAAGATGGTACGTTAGCTTGATATATAGTTGAAAAGTTCAGCATTGACTTCTTTTTTGCTTTACTATCCTCTTACATATGCTATTTGTTTCCAGAGTGAAGCGATTCTTAAAACAACTATGAATCGCGTTGCTAGCAATAAACTAGAAGTTGAAATTTTTGTTAAAAATAGATTATTATTAGTCAAACGAAAAAATTTATTTTATCCATCCGTTGTACGACGAGATGGCACCACAAAAGTTCTTAATTCTTATGTGTATAATGAGCTAGCCCTATATAATCAATCAACGTTTGCATGGAACAAACTTTTATGAAAATGGGTCCATATCAGCTTTAATATTTGTAGGGATTTTTAGTTATTTTTCTTTTTTCTAACCGCAAAAATTAGAACAATATAATATGCTGATATATATTTGTATCTATTTTAATTTCTAAACTGTCTGTAGGACACGTAAACCATAACATTTATAATATTTTTCCAATATCAAATTCACCAAATCTTCTTCTCCACTCAACACGTCGCAGATTTGATTCTTTTAGAATATGCTCTCGTCACTCTATTGGGGACTACGACACTATTTTTTTTATCTTTTTCTTGTAAGTTACAATAATATAAAATTTTGAGCAAGTATTATACTCACCTCTATCTTCCTTTGAATCAGTTGGTTTCTGTTTGATGCATCCCGGCCCAATATTTAACATATGAGAGTCAATATACAATGAATAATAATACATAATAATTTTATCTTTTTCAACAAACTCACTTATAATTTAAATAAAATAAAATGTCTTATAAGTTATAAGTTATAAGTTACAACTCAATAATCCCCAGAATTCACAAAAGAAGCGCCAAGTAAATTGGATCCAAATTCCCCAAAAAACTCGAAAATTATCTAACTGCCAACAAAAATTGAAAGGCCTATAATTATAATCCAAATAATAAATAATAATAATAATAATATTAACTGTTCTTCTTCTATGCTCTCGCTACCATTTCATACTCGTTCATCTTTCTTCATCACTCGCTGTTCTTCCACCATCTTCACCACCTCCGCTGTTTCTCAGGTGAACAAAAACGCTGTCTGTTTTTCTCTCTCTTCATATACTGTATGCTGTATATATATATATATATATATGTTAAAGACTCTGTTTTTTTGTGTATGTGGGGTCGAATTTTTTGATCGTGGGAGCATGATTTTGTGGCTCTGACTTGTAAAAGAACGGATTTTGTTTGTGGGTTTGCTGTGAAAATGGATAATTTGATGTGTTTCTGATGATTTGAATGATTTAGCTTCGTACATTTAGTTTGAGATGAGTTTCTCTCAGCATACTGTTTTGTTTCTAATATGGTTTTGTTTGATTGGTGATGAATGTGGTTGGTGTTTTATGAGTGTGAAAAGGGATAAAAAGTTCATCGAGATTGGGAGTTTGTTTTATATCAAGTTTCTGATTTCACTAATTTCAGATGTCTTTGTGGTTATATAATAATGAATAATCTACTCTCCGCGGAACGAAATTAGGAACAATCTCACGAATAATCGATATTCGTTTCCTCTGTATTCTGCATCACATATCTGATGGTTGTCCTTTCGTGCATATAGTTTCCGCAATTAGATAAATGGAAAATATATTAGAATGTATTTAAAGCAGTTTGTCAAGTGGTGAAGCTGAGATGTTTTCGAGATCAAGTGACTGGATCGTAGCGGTGGTGTTAGTGTTAGTGTTAATATCGCAATCCAAGCAGGATGCATGTGTAGTTTAGTCTGTCTTTCTAGTTTTAAAAATAAAAAAAAAGGAAAAAAAAAGTTGTTTGCTTAATTTTACTTGCACATCTTCTTGAGCTTCTGCTCTTGGCCCAAGATAGGATTACCAGTTGCATAAGTGATATGTTAACTAAATAATCGAAAAGTTGAGCACTGAGTTATATTTTGCTTTGCTTTCCTCTTACACATGTTGGTATTTGTTTTCAGAGTGAAGCAATTCTTAAAACAAGTATGGATCGCCTTTCTAGCAATGCACGTCTCATGATTGTCTCTGATCTTGATCATACAATGGTTAGCTTTGATTGTAAATTGTATTCAGTTTATTTGGAACTGGAATGACTAGAAACAGCACTCTGCAGGTTGACCATCATGATCCTGAGAATTTATCTATTCTTAGATTCAATGCCTTGTGGGAATCACATTACCGTGGTGATTCCTTGTTAGTGTTCTCGACTGGGAGGTCACCTACACTATATAAGGAGTTGAGAAAAGAGAAGCCCATGCTAACCCCTGATATCACGATAATGTCTGTCGGAACGGAAATAACATATGGTAACTCTATGGTACCTGATGATGGTTGGGTTAAGGTTTTGAATCATAAATGGGACAGGAACGTAGTAATTGAAGAGACGAGGAAGTTTACTGAACTTACTCTTCAGGTATACTTTTGTAACCAGCATAAGATTGTAATATTTTACCAACTATTAACTACACGTATGTCTGAAGAAAGTGAAAATAATTGGAAGAGTCTTTTTCCTGAGGAGTTATATCCTATAACGAATATTTGGGGTCATGCAGTCGGAGACAGAACAACGACCACACAAAATAAGCTTTTACGTTCAGAAAGACAAGGCCCAGGAGATCACGAAGGCTCTTTCAACACGCCTAGCAGAACGTGGGGTATGATCAACTGCAGCATAATTATCTCTATACCATGTTGGTTTCATGCCAAATTTCTGCTACTGAAGATAAAAACTTGCTTTTTAGTTCAATTTCTTTCGTTTAGTATAATTGCTCACACAGCCTTCCCATTTTGATGCTTCAGTTGGATGTTAAAATAATATATAGTGGAGGAATGGACTTGGACATTCTGCCACAAGGTGCAGGCAAAGGGCAAGCACTTGCTTATTTGCATAAAATGTTCACGGCTGAGGGTAAATTACCTAAAAACACACTGGTTTGCGGTGACTCTGGAAATGATGCTGAACTGTTTACTATTCCAAATGTATATGGCGTTATGGTTAGTACTTCACCAATTCTTATTGCCACATTTTTGAGTCGTTTTGTCATGGAATTCAATATGGTAACCTTGAGTAGCTTCCCAATTTCTGTTTTAACGTTTGCAGGTCAGTAATGCCCAGGAAGAGTTATTACAGTGGTATGCTGCAAATGCAAAAGATAATCCTAAAATAATGCATGCAACAGAGAGATGTGCTGCGGGTATTATACAAGCCATAGGTCACTTTAAACTGGGACCCAGTACATCTCCGCGAGATGTTACAGACTTGTCAGACTCTAAAATGGAGAATTTTGATCCCACTTATGAAGTAGTGAAACTTTTCTTGTTTTACGAGAGATGGAGACGTGCTGAAGTTGAAAATACTGAGCTTTATCTGGCAAATTTGAAAGCAGTTTGTGTATGTTTACTTTACCTTTTCAGCATGCATTTCTACTTTTAATTGTAAACTCATGTATCTTGTGCCATCTATGGTTTGGCTTCTTTTGTTTGTCCTAGTATCAAAGCTCAGTTAAATTTTGTGGCATGTGCAAGTTTGAGGTGTTTGATTTCCGTCATGTTTGCTCATAGGCGATTGTTTGCTTTTTGAAATTTTCCATTCTGTATTAACAGCCGTCATGCTTTGACATATTATTAGTCTATATTCTGACTCAGAATAGCATGGTTAACTTAGATGAGCATGACAGAGATTTTTATATTCCTTGTTAGATTTCCAGTGAAACAAAGATTATGGAACTTAACAGTTGGACAAAAAGCATGACCAGTTTCGTACTACCCTATACAGTCACCTCTAAAAATCTGGGAGAGAGGTCTTCTCACAAATAATTGATTGAGCTGATACATGCGCATGCTTCTGTCTAGATAATAGATCAATTTTGAGTGGTCCATGAATAGTGAATTAAATTTACCAGTTTTACAGCCTGAAATACTTGCTATTCTTTTTCACCTGCAAGTGATTTGAGTTTACTTATGCAGTCCTTGCTTCTTGCAAGTTATGTAGTTAACTCTGAAAGAAAACCCTCGAACATATCTTGCTAGATTCTTTCTTATAGTTGGCAATTAGTTGTGCTATATATAGGATTTGTTGTACTTAAACTAACTTGATATCACTTCTGGTGTTTGGTAACCTTACATCCGACCTGCTTGTTTATACTTACCATCTCGTAACAATCTTAATTGATCTTAGTTTTTCCAAGAAACATAGTAGTATATATAGTATGGCTGTTAGGCTTCACTCTCTACTTTCTCTTGCAGTGTCGAACTGGAACTCTTGTTCATCCATCTGGAACTGAGCAATTACTTCGTGACTGCGTACACTCACTGAGAACATGTTACGGGGACAAGCAGGGGAAACCATTTCGAGTTTGGGTAGATCAGGTTCTACATGAACAAATTGGTACAGACTCATGGATTGTGAAGTTCAAGAAATGGGAGCAATCTGGTGAGTATTTGTTTCCAAAAACATTTACTTCCGTTGCCGTATAATTAGTCTCTGCGTCGTCGCATGCTTTATTGCTATATAAGTTCGATTTACACCTGGTTTCATCGGACCCTCTCATATTGCAAATGCATCAACGAAAAGGTTACTTCAAACATGATCACAAACAAATAGAATTTTGTCTGGCAGCATTGATCAGCCTCAGATGACATTGCATCCAAGGGCTAGATTGACAGATTTCTTCCTTGGATTAATCGATAGGTTGATTTTCTACGTAATGAGTATTGGGACATTTGAAATTATTGACCAATATCTAGTTTAGATGGATTATACCAGTAAAAGTTTGTCTGCTCCGGTTTAAGAAGAAAAAAGGATCTTCTGAATGTAATCGTGTATGTATATCTTTGAGAAACAGATCACCATTGCATGCTTCAATATAGTTCTAGTCAATTATTCAATGAACATTTCTTCAGAAATCAGGGGTTCTCTGAATCGCAAAGTTACCATTTCGCTTAACAAACAAATGAATATATCAGTTTTATGGCTTCCTTCTTGCTGTCTTTTGCAGGTGATGAGCAGCTATGTTGTCTGACCACTGTTTTACTAAGCTCAAAGGTAGATTTACCATTCTTTTTTCTACCTTGTTTCTTCCTTATTTTCCAACAATCTTCGATGATCTTTAAGTCGTGTTTGTAATACTCTTGCTATTCGATCTCAGGATGTGACTGTTGCCCAAGGACTCACCTGGATGCATGTTCATCAGACATGGTTGGATGGTGCGAAGCCAAACGCTCCCACCACCTGGTTTTTCTAGATCATCCCATGCGCGGATCATCGTGACTTCTGCCAAAATAAATGAAATGACACATTATAGTTCACCTTTCTCCTGTATTAATGATAATTCACATATGCAGCCATATGAACTCAGTTATGTGCACGTTTTGTTTAAGTGAGATATTCTTGCATCACATTTGCAAAGATTACAAATCTGATTTCTATAAGCATTATTATTGTGTAAATTAGCCCTTATTAGTAATGAGGCAACCACACTTGTAACTAAGTTACAAGTGCATATTTTCACACAATAATACATATGGGTACTTGCAGTTAGTTGTATACAAAAAAGAAAGTATCTTTCTATAAAAGGTGTGGTTAAGAAGAGAAGAATGACTCACTGCATATTATATTCGAAAGATGAGTAGTCTTGAGCTTCAAAACCGCTTGAAGAGAGACAGTTTTACCGTGAGTTTAATGTCCAAAAATCTAGCGAGATATATTGAACTAGGTATGAACTTATGATGTTTAAAAGTGTCCACGTCAATCTATTAAGGTTTATTTATAGTTTAGTCATTATGTAGTTCTTAGTTTCTAATTTATACGTGGAACGTCCACTACTGTCGTTTCAAATTCTTGTTTCTTGTCAATTTATGTTCTTAATCATAATCTGTTCAACTTTAATGAGATTCTAGCAATTTGTGTTTGTTTTTGTTTATAATAACAAAACGATTTTCTGGAATAACACATGGGGAAAGAAAAAAAAAAAGAGAAATGTACAGTTCGAATAAAAAATTAAATAGAGAGAAACTTTCGATGTTGATTCTGGATCTGTGGATGTAACATGCTTATTATGAGATGCAACATGCTAATTATGAGTTTTTTTAAAAAAAAAAAGAATTAACCAACCCGAAGGGCCCAACCGGGTTCGAACCGGTGACCTATTGATCTGCAGTCAATTGCTCTACCACTGAGCTATGGACCCCTTTGTTGTCTGTTAGTGCCTAGTAAATTTAAATGAATCCAAAGTTATAACTTTTTGACGAGGAATTCATTTTAATTAGAAGAAGCCAAAAAGGCTTACGTATAATCGAATCACCAAAGCTCATTCCAAAATGAAAAAAGAAAAAGATGGCTCCTTATCCAATTCGGTGGTGTTGAAGAAGTCAACCCATATCTATCAATCTTCCTCTATTTTCCCATTTGCCTCCATCATATCAAACTAAAGAAATGGAACTCATTTTTCATGCTCCATATCTCATTTGATCTTAAATATTCCTCACTTAACTTAATTATACACACACAATCATTTCATATAATTTTAGTATTTATTACCACCGAGAAATTAATGGGCCTAAGATTAGTGTACGCTATGGTGTTCTTGTCAATCTCAACCGCATGCTTCCTCTGCCTCCACCTCATTCTACAGCCCGTCTTTTACTTCACCACCTCTTGAATATTCTCCGCTGGAATATGTAAGTGGGTCCCTCTAGTTTTTTCTACACACACTTATTTTATATGTACAATAAATACATGTACTAGTGTAGCTTCAGTTGATCTTTCTTTCTTGTTTTAATGAGTTGATAGTACGTGATGTAAATATTATGGATTGAATTGATACTTGTGCCTTTTGTATTTTCAGTTGATATCATTTGATTTGTGGATTTCTCATAATTCTTCTTAACGAATGTTGCTTATAGTTTATGAATATATTTTTTGTTTCGTGATATATCATTTCCGGGGCAATTAAATGCTCATCTGTTTCCCTAGTCACCACCTTTCGGTGGATGAGGTTAGTGAATTGGCTAATTTGAAATCAAAGCCAGGTGCTGCATAATGGGCTCGGGGACCTATGGTACATCTGCAATTAAAGATTTTTAAGATTGTAGATATTTTTGAGAGAATTGATGTTTTACATTCCATTTCTGAATTTTTTTTTTTTATAATCGTACATTTACATCAATAACAAAATTAGTTGCGGTGTCTCATTATTTACCCGTTGCAATCAATAACGGAATAGAACATATGAATTTTCCTTTTCTGTTCATTCTTGTTGAGTAAAATATCTTTAATCAATTTAGGGTTCTAAGTTTCATGGCGCTTCGTATGACTTTCATCCATGTTTCTATGATCGACACGGTGCACGGTTTGTTTGCTTTAGAGCGAGTCCCTACACGCCATATTTGTGTTTCTATCCGTCATTATTGCATATGATTGAATTATTATAAGCTACTTTCTAGTCGATGGGTGTCACGCATAATTTTATTTCCAAATGTCTTTATTTCATGCATTATCTCTTCTCGTCTACCAGACATCAGACCTAGCACGCGCATTTCAACTAAACAAGACTTGTATGCATGATGTTGCTTAATGGTCCGACATTCGGAGCTATAAAGCAAAGGAAACCTGATAGCATTTCGATAAGAGTTGTGTTATGTTAATACGTTTAGGCATCAAGTATAATATTAAGAGTAAAAATTAATTACCAATTACAAAGTTTTCTCATGATAGTTGTTTAGACAACTAGTAAAGATTATCCAATTGATTAGAGATTTTGAACAATTTGCTTTGAATTAGATATAAATAAAATTAAAGAATGTAAAATAATAACGATTCTTTGTCCTCTTAGTTGCATAAAGAGTCAATTTATTTCTTTTTTCATAAAAAATAAATTACTTAATCGATGTTTTACACCCAAATATCAGCGGAATAAACTTTGAAGTTTGAAATAATGCTAAAAAGAAACGTGCAAAATGTATATATAAAGTCGTAAACCGAGAAAATGTCATTTGAGATCACAAAGAGACAACGAAATGAATAAATAAAAAAACTGTTCATTAATTCCACCAACCAAGAGCCGTTCTTTTGTTACCCAAATACCAAATCCTATATCTCCTTAATTCTTCCTTCATCAAAAACATCGAAACTTCCATCAAATGTGTCCTCATCACAATCTTCTTAGTCCAAAAAATAAAATGAATCTTCTCATAGATCTTCACGTCCCAAGAATAATTCTCTGATCTCTCAAAATTAAATTAGATCATATTGACAAATATTTTGGCAGAGGACCAAAATGGAGAATTCATGGAAAACTGGTTTTATGGCGGTTTTTGCAGTTTCGGGTAGCGTGGCTTTTATTTCCATGCAAGTTCACAAGCGACTTCTGTCTAATTTTATGAAGAAGATGGAATGTGAAATCAAACATTCTTCAGGTTAGTATTTTACATGGAATTATGTATTTGAGATATTTGTTGTTGTTGTTTGTGATCACAATTTGTTATTGGTTAATTAAATTAATAATTCAATAGTTAATGATCGTGATCGATTCATAATTTCGCACAATAATTAGTCTCTAAAATAAAAATTGTTTAGAGCTATTTACTGCAAAATATTTGTAAGGAGATGGATGGAAGTTTTTTTCATTTTGAAAGATAAGGTACACTATACTACTATTTATTTAGTTACTAACAATGAAAGTTTAGAGGGACTGAATTGAATATGAGTTTTGCTAGAGACTATTGGCTACTGAATTTATAATATTAAGGGTTTTTCGTATAACGCCCCATGTGTTAGGGTAAATTGTCAATTTACCTTAGCATAAAAATAACTAGGTAAACTCGTGCTAATTATTTTAAGCAGTATGGTACTTTTCAAGATAACAAAAAGAATCCGCTTATGAAATAGAGTTTTTTGTGGCCTTTTTGATTGCACCTAATGCATGTTAATTAATAGAAGTTTGTGATCTAGAATGACATGCTATTGGTGTATTTCTTAAGTTTATTGTATTAGCAGGTCAGCTAGATTAATTAAATTCGTCCGACCTGATACTATATATAGGTAATATAATGCGCCTCTTTTGAGTGAATTATAACTTATTAAGACAAAAGATTTTATAACAGAAAATAACTCCAAAAGATTTGTGTAATCACGCACTATTCTCCTTTTTTGACCATCAAACGACTCTCAAACTGGGTGTGTAGTCCTTTTTATTATGATTTATGAGAATCAAAAAGTGTAACAATTGTGAAGAATTAGATAGGAAAAATGTGATTTATTCCTGTACAAAATTAGGTATGAACTTTGTGTTTGGCATGACTTTTTTTTTTCTTCAGGAACGGTAATGGATGAGCCAAAGAAGAAGGTTAGATTTGCCGATGATGAGGTTAAATCAACGGCTGAGAAAATTAATGGCAAGAAACGCTACTCGTGCATAAATATGAACGATGAAAATCTTGAGGCTGTGCCCCAAAATTGGCAAGTCATGTACAAAGGGATTTTGCAATATAAGAACCTTAGGGGGGTATAGACTAAATTTTACTTGTCAATTGTCATGTTTGATTATTATAAGCTTGGGAATTTGTTTATGATTTTAACTCACTGTACGTGTATTGTAACAAGTATCAAATTTCATTGCACCATACTCTATATCTCAGCTTTGTTATGTTTTCTATGCGAGCTTAAATAGCTACATAATTCACTGCTAATAAGAGAAGGCAAATTTTTTGATCATGTGATTTAAAAAACGTGCTTACCGTTCCTTACTAATTTTTACGCATGTTTGTAATATAAGACGACCGTAATACCCTTAGTAAACAATATAATCACTAACCTTGGCGGAACCTCGGGATCTCGGGCTTACTTTCTATTAGGAAGACAACAACTTTACACGAATGATGACATCCTTCATGACTTTGAATTTCCCAATTGATCTATATATTGTGATTTAAGGTGAAAATGAAAAACAAAGAAAAATTGTCTTTTATGAAAGAGGAGAAAAGATGTCATTACTTGGGTTAAAATTTGTCCACCATGTGATCCATTACTTTTAAGTGAGTTACATTAATTTCATATATGAACTGAGTTATTTTACAATGTATTAAATAAAAATATACCTGTACGTCTGTACATAAGGTCATTTGCCTTTTTCTTAATTAATTACAGTGAATAATTAAGACATGGGAGTTGCCAAAAGAACTCTTGTTTTTAGTATTTATTAAAATATCAGTTTGGTTATTTCTAGAGTTTTAGGTATCGTCTTTCTAATACTTCCGAAAATTTACTTAGTCGGCAGGAGTGTGCTCCGGAATTAAAACCAAATTCATTTTAGTCACGCACTCAAGTTTACAATTAATATATATCGTATTGCATTTATTAATATATATCATATGCCCATAGTTTTAGATCTAAGACAGACACATCACACACGTATACGGTTTATGTATTATTCTATCCATTTATATATAACTCAGTTGTAACATGTTTATTTATATATAAGCCGGCTATGCCTAGGCAAATTTTACTTAACATACACGAGACTGCATTGGATAATGAGGAAAATTGAAAAGAAAGGTTATTGTAATCCCAACGACAAATAGAGACAACTATTATTTCTGACAATAGAATGATGAACTGAACAATTTTATTTTATTTATCAAAAAAGCGCCATTAAAGCAACAATTATATTTCGCACCCTGCCTAAGGTGTTTAAGCGCACGACATATGTAATATATTTATTTAATATAGCATATAAATCAATTTTTTAAGCTAAATACACGTTTTTTTTGTTATGCTGGAATTGAATAAAATATATATCTAGATAGTCATATTGCACTTATTCACGAATTTTGGTTATATACATATGTTATATTATTACATTGCATTTCTTAATAGTGCACATAGGGTACTAATCCGGCATTGTAACATATCCTATTGTCACTTGCGAAGACCATTTGATGCCCGAGGCCGTCAGCTTTTCTCTATCTATCAGTCATTTTCTCAAAATCTATTCCTCTACTAATTTAGATCATTCTATTGCACTCTCACCATCCATGTCCCAAACGTTGTGGAACCAATCAAATTGAATTTGTCACAACGCCACAAGAGTAAAAAAAATTCAATAAGTCTCCCTACTATTTCGGAGAACTCCTACTTTTATCCAAGAGAAAACAAGAAAAGAGAAAAGAAAAGAAAATAAATTTTTTTAATCCTCCTCCCGATATTCGCCGGCGTGATCATCTTGTAACCCGGCCGTCGACTCCGATCCAGCCCACCGTTTCACCAATCCCAGGTAATTCTTGATATTCGTATAGTTAGTTGGTCATTTTAGATATCAAGTTTGTATAGAGATTAGTCATTTCTGTTTTTGCGTAAATTTTTTCGCACCTCATATGCAAGCTGTAAATTTTTACATGACATCTTCTCATAAATCAATGAGATATAATAACTTCCTTATGGCCTTACATTCTTGTCAATACATTATCTTGATTGTGTCCATATGCAAATTTTAACTTTTTACGTGACATCTTCTGATAAGTTGGTGACGATGGAATTTGAAAACCAAATTTATTTTAGTTGTCGTATTAATTAAAACTCATATTTATGTTTTGGTATATATTTTCTAACACGAGATTACGAGTAAAGAGATAAATGTCAATCTTCTAAAAAAGAATGAACTTTCACAGGAGCATGAGTTCAAATTTAATTAGAATTTTCACATGAACATCAATTATTAAAAAGAGTAAGTTATTATGCTTTTTACACGATGCAACAACTAAAATAATTAATTGGTAATTTTTGGAATTCAATCAATTATTAAAGTTGCGATTCTTATTCTTAAAGGAGGAGAATCATAGGTAATTAATTATTCAAGAAACACAAATTTGAGCATCATGTCAATAGTGGACATGAGGAGGAAACCCTTGCTAGAGAATGAGGACTACTCATCTCGTGGCGGCGTGAGGAAAGTGAGAATGGGAGAGCTGGCAGGTGGTACGACCGCAGAGTGCGCAGCGGTGTGTTGTTGCGGTCCTGCTAGTGTCGTTGGTCTCGTTGTGCTAGCCACATGCAAAGTTCCGGCAGGGCTATGCCGAAAAGCATTGAGAAGGAAGCGTCGTCACGCATTAATGAAGAAAGGGCTACTTCCGCCGCTGTCCGACGACAAGGAGATTGATAATAAAGAAGTTCACATGTTGACCATGGTCAACGAGGATAAGGAAGTTGTGGAGTTTGATAAGGAAATGTTTGACAAATTTTACGGAACTGGTTTTTGGAGAAGTCCGTCACAAAGTGAAACCGAAGATCTTTTAATATCGCAAAAGAGTAAGGAGAAATGCACCTAGTGAATGATGAGATATATAGTTGTTGTGGTATCTCTTATTTTCCCCCTACAACGAGTATCATTAGATGTATGCATGTACATGTTTGTAACTTTCGTTTTTTATTATTTTGTCGGAGAAACTTTTTGAATATTTCTGCCAAATAGAAAGTTATTTTTTGTTCTTTTTCTTTTTCTCTTCTTTTGTACAGAGAATGGAATTATAAACGTAGTCGATATTAATTAGTGGGAATTTGATATTTCCCAATGATAAGCTGGTATGGAAAAAATTATTTAATTAGAGTTTTTCTAAATGAAAATTTGCCATTGCTTCATGTCGGAATGGACCTCCTATGCATTCTCTAATGTTTTGGTGATTCTGTTTATTGCAAGTGACTTGCATACAAGGGTAGCTTAGTTGGTGTAAGAGACAAAATATTTTCATTGGTTTCTCAAGTTTGATCCTCACAAGAAATGATATATAACTTGGAAGTATTTGTTGGGCAAGAGAGCAATTTGTTTCAATGCTTTCTGAGTTTATGCCTAGCACATCAAGTTTATCGGATCGACGTTATTTGTTATCTACTGCGTTTAGTTTAATCGTTTGTCATGTGCAAACTCTAAGGCCAATGCATGCAAAATATCATTTCTATGACAAATACATCAATATTATTGGCCAAAATGTGAAAATTCCATACAAGCATAATTTGAGTACAAGCGAAAACTTGAAATCTATGTCTTCCTTATTTTAGCGCTCGCTTTCTCGTTTGTTTATGTAAACTAAAGGGGTATTTTCTTTTCCTTATTTGCAATAGCATATAAAAGTTGTTCATTACTTTTCTATAAAATTATTGTTAACTAAAATTTAATAGTGTTTGTAAATTTTTAATGAGAGCTACATAAAACATTAATAATAAATTGTTGGAAATATTCTATAAGAAGTACCTTTTCTCTCAGATTTTTCATCAATATATTATATTTTATAAAGTAGTTTGAGAAGCACCACCATACACCAAACTTTTTCAACGATTACTTTTAATGGTCGTTTAATAAAACAAACAAAAATACAACCCCAGTCATGCAAACAAATAAAATCATACTTATATGATCTTAAAAATAAATACTCTGTTAATAAACATTTACGAACATCATCAGAAAAATTTACTAAAATAATATTTGACAGACCATATATGTTAACAAACATGGACCAGATCCAAACTCAAGTACTGACATGATGAAGTCCTTTAAGTTGGAACAATTTGATGGGCTTTTGATGAGCCCGTATGGCTTATTTAAGTGCCCATCATATTAGTGCTAGTAAAAAAGTGCTTGAATGATTCGTGTTAATTACAATTAAACAAAAAGAAGATACATTGTTGATAACTTGATACGCTTCAACACTCTGAACAAATTCTATCGTGCTAAAACTTGAGATAGTATAAAAATCTTCACCCCTTAGTACATTGTCTTTAATAAACAATAATGGTTTTACAATAATTCTTGACCAACTAACCAATAATTAGTTTTTGAGAAAGTGAAGTTTAGACCTCGGAATGCCATATTTCGACATCTATGATAAGACATCAACTTCATTCACCTTAAAAACGCATTTGTCCGATTAATAATTAGTTATTTGATTTTTCCTTCTAATTGTTTAGTGTTTGAATTGTTTGTTTGTCGCATTCATCACCTATTAAAAAATCAAATTTAGAAAGAGGTACGCAGTCATTATAATTGTGCTCGGGCTCAATCATCTGTTGAATATTGTAGTAACAGAACCAACATTAAATGCTTCTATGTACATGTCCGTATAAATATAAATAAAAATAAATGTTCTTTTATTACTTTTGAATTTAAAGGCATCACCATTTTCGCACATTACCAATGTCAACGGGAAATAACAATTTAATTGATCAACAAATAACATTAGTTGTGACCATGATCCCCATATATCTTGTATGTGGTTACTATGTAGATAACTTTTAGTGGTGTTGCTGTTGAAACTCCAAATTAGCCAATAAATCTACAATTTTGTCGCTCTTGCTGACAAAAGGAGCACGTTACTGCGACAAAACTTGTCAATTCTGTCAATTTTCTTGTATTGCATGATCAAAATGAAGTCTTATTATATAGAAGAATATATTTTTCTTTTAATTTCTTATTAAATCCATAAGTAAGACAAACTACATAATACTTGAGTTTTATTACTTAAAATTACAGAAAAGTTAATATGTAAAATATAAACAATTGAAACTCATATCTCACGTTTGAGAAGGGTTGTGTTATTTTATAGCTTTGCTTCTTTTTTTTCTTTTTTCTTTTCCTTTTCAATTTGTGGTAATTTTTGTTGCTTCACTCTTCCTCTTTTTTATTATTTTTTTATTTTTTTAACATAATTTTTGTAGCTTTGCTTTGAAACGATGGAACATAGACAAATGTGGGACATTGACAGCTCGCCTTCCAGCTGAGCCGAGCCGTCTAAGCCGAGTGCATATTAGCTTAGCCGTAAAGGGGCAGGCTAGGCGGCAGACTATGCGGTTGGTATTTGGTGACTTAGCCATTTGTCAAGTAGTAAAAAACGCTATTTCCAATTTTATCCTTTTGTATTTGTACTACAACACTTTTTCAGGTTTTTTATTAA
This sequence comes from Misopates orontium, assembly GCA_946800315.1. Taxonomy (NCBI): domain Eukaryota; kingdom Viridiplantae; phylum Streptophyta; class Magnoliopsida; order Lamiales; family Plantaginaceae; genus Misopates; species Misopates orontium. The sequence continues at coordinate 42,265,671 of OX326951.1, read as the reverse complement.
TTATTTACTACTAAAAGAGTTGACTCATCACTAAAATACAATAAATGCTGGTTAGGTATTTTTCTCTTCACATGCCATAACTAATGTTGGGTTTAAATATTTCTTACTTTGTCCAGGTCTTGATTATTAAATAGTTAACGTTCGTTATACAGCATGCTAGAGAAAAATATAATGTTATTTTTAGGAATTTTTAGCTTTGGTATTTATATACAATCAGGAACTTCTAGTTACGGTATTGTGAAGGTGACGTGTACAGAGTACAGACATACATAGTACAAATCTCTATAAATAATCTCTTAATTTAATGTGAATCACTTCATTGAGCTAAACAACATAACTAGTGTCGGATTTGTTTTATTTTGTAGGTGCTTGTTCATGTACTATGTGAGTTGTGATATTTGATTACAGAAAGATTTTATATATGTGAAATTAGGAAATGAGATTTTTAATTGAAATGATATGGCGCATGTTACCGAATTGTTTCATAACCCATCTGTGTCTTCGTCGAGATTTAATATTAGCATTGTGTTTTTCTTTAACAAGTCTAACTTGATCGGCAACTTTGGACAAAATTTATATCATCTCAAATCATCCTTTAACCATATTTGAAGCCTCCAATTATTTATTTTTACTCGAAGTATTGGCTATAGTAAAATACCTCTATATCTTTCTCTCAACTGCAACTAAAAGTACAATGAATAAGAGCTTCTTTTTGTGGTATAAAAGATGAGCTTGTTTTCAATGTCTCGCCATGAATGCATTTTGTTTTTACATAATAGGAAATTAGGATTCATCTTCACCTTTTTTTTTTTTTTTTTATAAGAATCAGAATAGCATTAAGAAGTAATAAAAGCGTTACAAATATTCGAAATAGGAAAACCTCCATTACAAAAAGAGACATTTGGGAGGTTGTGGTCGTTAAAATGGTTCGAGCAATTAGACAAAAGAGCCCAATGAGCTAAATTATGGGCCGCACCGTTTACACTACGGTTAACAAAAAAGAATCTCCATTTCGATGTTCCTCGGGATTCATCTTCACCTTTAGAGTGTGCACTAATTAAACTCTGAATTAAATACAATAGCCTACATGCGCTAGTAGACGAGTAAATTGCATTAATTATATTTAGACCAAAAGTAAGTCTTACTAGACAAATTTAGTGCGATATCCGCAGATTAAAAGGCTTAAATTTTTTTACCACCTTTGATCAGCAAAACCACTCTTTCAACACATTTGTAATGCAACTTATCCTATGAATAATCTAACAATTAAACGTCAAAAATGCCTCGTACCTAGATTGTTCTTTATTTGCTAGACATATATACACTAAATAGAAAAACACAAACAGAAGCCAGCAAAACCCACCAAAAATACAGAATAAACATCACTCTTATTCTAATTTCATTCATTTTAAACTAACATTATTATCTATTTTTCCTAATGAGTGACGTCGAGAATACAAGAACCGACAGTCGGTGGTGCCTTATAAACACAAGGACACCTTAGCCCCAGCCACAGCCACCGAGTCACAGACTCCGTGTGGTCCCCCCACTCCCAGCCTGTCACCAACTTTCCCATTTTACCCCTACACCACACCCTCTCCTAATCATCAATTCTCTTAATCACAACTCTAATCATTAACTAACACTCCCACTTATAGGTTTAAGCCCCCCCCTTCTTTTCACTTTTAGCAAAACCATTAATTGCAAATAACATACATTTGGTGTTTAAACTTTAAATCTCAAGCCATAAGATCTCGATTTAATCTTTTTTCGGATCTTTTAGATCTCACAAATTAATTATCTATCAAAAGAACAATTCATAAGCACTATTTTAGTTTTTAGATCACTCATTAAAAAAAAGAGTATGAAGCATCAAAAGTTAAGCATTTAATGCTTCAACTAAAAGAAAAATTAAATAATAATATTACCAACTCTTCCCCACTAAACTTTAATATTCCACCAAACCAATACTGCCCACTACTCAAAGCTAACACATAACAAATCAAGTCCACATTCTATTGCCCTCAAAACAACAACAACAACAACAACAAAGAGGAGCGAGAAAGAAAAAAACTAGAGAGAGAAAGTAACAAACACCAACACAGTCCGATTGTGGAGAGAGAAACCTCATCAAACGCCATGGGCACTCAGATCTATGGCGTCATCTTCTTCATCCTCGCTGTTACAGCGTCCGCATTGCCGGAGAATCCGCCGGCGAACGCCGCCGCAGCACAGATCAATTCGAACTCAGTACTCGTGGCGCTGCTAGATTCTCACTACACTGAGCTATCGGAGCTCGTGGAGAAGGCTCTGCTGCTACAGACGCTCGAAGAAGCCGTGTCGAAGCACAACATCACCATTTTCGCTCCAAAAAACGAGGCGTTGGAGCGAGATTTAGATCCGGAGTTCAAGCGGTTTCTACTGGAGCCTCGTAACCTAAAATCGCTGCAAAATCTGCTGTTGTTCCACATGTTTCCGTCTCGAATCGAATCGAAGCACTGGAGGAAGCACTCGTCTCAATTTCACCACGCTAGCCTCAGCCGCGACGTTTACGGCGAGAAGATTCAGCTAAAAAACGCGAAAAACGGCGAAAAATTCATCGGAAACGCGAGAATCATCAAATCCGACGACGTAATCCGTCCCGACGGCGTTATCCACGGCATCGAGAGGCTTCTCATACCTAAATCCGTACAACAGGACTTCAACTCCAGGCGCAGCCTGCGAGCAACCTCCGCCGTGATACCGGAAGGCGCGCCGGAGATCGATCCTCGCACGCACAGGCTCAAAAAACTCTCGCCGCCTGTCGCCGCCGGTGCACCGCCGGTTTTGTCCGTCTACGACGCACTAGCGCCAGGTCCGTCGCTAGCTCCGGCACCAGCTCCCGGTCCAGGTGGACCGCACCACCACTTCGACGGCGAGTCTCAGGTCAAGGATTTCATCCAAACGCTCCTGCATTACGGCGGTTACAATGAAATGGCGGATATTCTGGTGAATTTAACCTCATTAGCTTCAGAAATGGGGAGATTAGTGTCCGAGGGCTACGTGTTGACGGTTTTAGCTCCGAACGATGAGGCGATGGCGAAGCTGAGCGCCGATCAATTGAGTGAGCCTGGTGCGCCGGAGCAGATTATGTACTATCATTTGATTCCTGAGTATCAGACTGAAGAGAGTATGTACAATGCGGTGAGGAGATTCGGGAAGGTGAAGTACGATACGTTGCGATTGCCGCATAAGGTTGCGGCGGAGGAGGCAGACGGGTCGGTTAAATTCGGGTCGGGTGAAGGATCCGCTTATCTGTTTGACCCGGATATTTATACGGATGGACGCATATCGGTGCAGGGGATCGACGGTGTTCTGTTACCGCCAGAGGAGACGAAGGTTGTGCCGGCTAAAACCGCGCCTGTTGCTGCTGCTAAGGTTGCATCACAGCCGAGAAGAGGTATATTTTTTTAATTGATTATTGTTCATTATAATTTGCATGGTTTAAATTAATTGTGTTAATGTTGTTCTACCTGTTGAATTGTTAGTTTGTTGTGTCTGTTTGGCCGGAATTTGAGATTCCGGTGGAATATTCCGGTTGGTTTTATTTTGTCCGGTGTTGATGTGTGAGTGAGAAAGGAATCGTTTGCTTTTAAGCTGTTACAGCTGCAACTCTTTTGGATGTTTCTTATTCTTTAGCTGAATTTTATTTTCTTGCAAAAAAAAAAAAAAAAAAAGCATGCTGAATTTTGTATGATTATTTGGGTTTTTTTGGCACCATGTTTAGGGCATCGTAATTTAATTTTAATATTTGTGTTTGGTATAATATTGTGAAGTTGACATGTATTTTTTCTCAATTGCTACACGAAATATTGTCTGGCTTCTTTCAGGCTAAAGTTGTTTCTGTTTTTTTTTTTTCTTTTTGCAGTTATTAGTCCATTTTTTGTGCTACTATACTAGAGTATTAAATGTACCAATTTAAGCTTGTATATGAAAGTGACACATTATTGATGGAATAATTGACCCTTTTGTGTAACTCTTTTAATTTTTCCTTGTGATCACGTAACTTGCTATGTCGTTTTGTCTTTGCTTAGACTTTACTGTTTAGGTTGGGAGGTCAATAGGAGGGCCGTTACAATCACATGTTCACACAATTTTACTCTATTTCTTAGCTTAACTTTGCTGTAATTTGTGGTTGATTAGAGTTTAGTTAATGTAGGATCAAAAATATTAGGTGTATGTCTTGTTATCACATGATATGGGGTAGTAACTAGTAACACGATTCTTTTGTGGGGTTCTGTTAAAGGTGTTTGGTATGTCGTATTCAAGTTGAATACATACGATTACAGCTGTGTTCATTAATAATTCTTGATTCCTAACTTAAAGTTGTGCCCTCCAGCTTATTACATCTTGACTTGTAATGTCACTTTTTGTCTTATTGTACATCACTGTATATTGAAAATTGATGTTTTCTTCTTTGATTCTGTTTCTTTTTTTGACATTAATTAATGATATTAATTTGTTGTCCTAAATTTGGTATTTTGATTTTGTGTGAATGCAGGGAGGTTGATGGAAGTAGCGTGCACAATGCTTGGGGCTGTTGGACAGGACTCCCATTTCTCTAGCTGTTATTAGAATTTTATACTTTGGTCAAAATTGTAAAAAAAGAATAAAAAAAGAAAAAGAAAAGGAAATACAATGACGAAGAACGGGTGAGTATAAAGAAAACTTTTAATTACAATTTGTGGAGTTTTCTAAAGGTTTTTGGGGCTTTCTTGACCAATAATTCCTTTTTCTTATTAAAATGACAGATTTTTTAGGATGATTATTTGAGTGATGAAATCATAAAAGGGTTGGAGGTGCTTGCGTTGAAGTGTCGTCCCTCAGGACCCCACATTAGAGTTTTTTATTCTCTTACTTTTGTTTACTTTTTCCTATAAATACTGTATATTAATATTACACAATTCATTTTTTTATTTGTATGTAAGTTTGCTCCACCGACAGTCTATTTGCATAAATATGCGGTCCCTTTGAAGATCATATTCGCTGTTTCCGCCTTTCTTTTTCCTTTTTTATTTTGGCCACAGGCCCACAGTTCTGTTTTGTTCATATGTGTGGAAAATTTGGAATTTAGCTTCATTTACACCACAAAAGCACACTTTTTAAAATGAGCCAACTACTAATTTAGGCTATGTTTTTCCTTAACCTTTTAGATGTTTGTAAGAAAAAAAAAAGGCTCATAAGAGAGCAAAGTCTGGAGAATGACATAAGTTCGTCCCTAAATGTTGATAATTACAGACTAATACTCCCTACCAGTAAGTCTTTCTCCCCATTGTTCTTTGATCAAATCTTTAGGGAGGACAATTCAATATTAGGGAAGGACGATCTTCTGTAGTTTGTTTGACTAATAAGCATCAATTTTTTTTTGTTAAAAATAATAAGCATCAATTTACAACATCAATTTTCCATCTCTAATAGTCTCTGGAAAAGGAATCTTTACGTTCAAAGACGGACTTAACAGTCTCTAATGATCAAGTTTTTTGCAGTGATCTATTTATAAATTGATTGCTGTTTGTAACTCATTAACAGAATTCTAATTATATTCATAATTATTATGAATCATTTTATAGTATATGAGCAAGTGTTCTATAAACCTAATTAAAAAACAATGAATAGGCTTATGTTTCTCTTTTTCTTTTTTTCCGGCGAAAATATAGGCTTATGTTTGTATCCAAAAGAAATACTAAAAGAACTTACAGTTACACTTGTAAGTATAGTAATTTATTTTGTAGTATTTGAGCCAATTCTCAATTATTCCAAAGTCAGCTACAACTCTAACTAATTATAATGCCCGCTAGAAAAATGCAGAAACTAGGCATATTATATTTACTAAGCTTGGATATTGTAACATTAAATGCAGCCTTCTACAAAACTATAAATGCAGCCTTAGAATTTTAGAAAGTTAGGACTATGCCATATGAGGTTTGTGTATCTCTTCTTTTATTTGATTAGTTTAATATTTTACAACGTAATAAATGTACATTCTGCATCTCAAGCTTTTTAAAAAATCAATAATGATTGTTTAAAGATTTGTGAAAACCTTGATTTAAGTAGGCTAGTCTTTGTCTTATACTGCATTTTAGAGTTACTTAGGGGTTAGCTAAAAAAGAAAGAATCTTGTTAGAATATAAGTTATAACACTTAATTATGGAGGTTATTATATGTCTACTCTTCACCTTTACATTAATGAACTATCTTAGATCTAAGCTAATCTCTTTATTGGTCAAAGGTCCCCAAAAAAAAGTAGTAAAATTTAGTATATGTTGTTAATTGGGTTTATGTGAATCATTTTTTCAAAGAAGTAAAATAATTTTGTTATTCAATCGGGAGGGTCACCAAGACAAAAGTCACGCTACAACTTGTATAGTGCGCCTCATGGCCTAATGTATGTCTTATATTCATCCATGCTCTGTCGGCAAGTTATATAAGGCCACCATTTTTTTAAGATGCCAACCAGTTTCACAACAAAATGATATATTATGAGTAATTTGCATTTAGCCCCTTTGAATATGTTGTTTTTGTGTTCTAGCATTGGGGATCATTGTGCATATTCAGACAAAAGATCTTGCCCGAGTCAACTTGTGGAGGGACAGAGCATCATTTTAAGCTTTAATTTAGATATGCTATATATCGTGTTATACACCATGAAATTACAACAATTTTCGCATGTTGCATTTTAATATTAGAACTATTTTAGTTACATACCCCAAAATTACAGTGGTCGTTTGACTCGTTTGCCTTAAAAACCAAAGCCTAAAAGACAAAAGATCAAGTTTCAAAGTTAGGTAAAATGATACAATTAAATTAGGACAAAAGTTTCTAAAATGAGTTTGCCTAATAAATATCAATCATCTCAATATAAATGTAAATTCTTAGATGATACGGACAGTTTTACATGATATATGTAAGAGCCAGACTAAAGAGAATATCATCTCATAAGTAACAAAAAGATTTACAATATAAATTAAAAGATGCGTTGATAAATATATATATAAACTAATAATGTTAATATTCTTTATAAGCTAGAAACTTTTAAACAAGATTACAATTCAATATTTAGCCGAGCGGAAAAGCATTTCAAGAATGTGACTAATAAGATTTACTGCACAACCGACAACAGAATAAATAGTGGTTGTTGCGTGCATTATATTTAACTCATAAAATAATACATAAAAATGACAGCAAATCGGCGGATGGTGGAGTCAGATTTTTCATGGAAGGTGCCAAGTCTGAACCTGCCCTTAGCAAAAAATTAACATAAAGAGGAAGAATTTCATATATCATAGTCAATTATTGGTGCATGCTTAATTATATTTTTAAAATATTCGATCATGTTTTTGCCTCCATTTTACTAGTTTAGATTGAATAATCACATCATCATTAAAAGAGTAGTGAGCTGGGTCACATGGAATTATTAGGTGGTTCTTGTGGACCTTGCAAAACCACATTTTGACTTTATTCGATTTGATACTTTGATTGCCGATTTGGAGAAAGTCCAAGCTTCACTGCCAATCCAAGCATTTAATGTGCAACTCGAAGTTTCCTTCATGTGCTAATGATATTTTTAGACTGATCACTGATCAGGTAGTGTTTACAGGATCTTCATGACAAGTACATTTTAGTACTTTTATCTTAAATTGTTAAACAATAATAGAGTATTTATGATTTCTTCTTAAATTTACTACTTAGGTGAAAACAATTTTGTATTGAAAGTGTTTGTAAATAGATATCGCATATCATAGGGGCATGAGAGACTCTAAACGACCCCATTGTCTCTGTCAGGCATTTAAAAGAATTTACTGCAAAAACATGTCGACGCATGAAATTACTATGTAGGTTGTGACTCATCGAAAATAGCGTTATTTACCAAGACTAATAACCCCCTTCAAAAGTAGTCAAGTACCAAACAAAACTAAAAGCTAGACCTTTAATGGATTGTCTTGAACAACACTTGACAAACACCTCATGCCACGTATCATGAGGCACATGACCTACCCAACAAGGTATTTTTTGTTAAGAGGAACTCGAGGATCTGAAAATAGTTTTATCTCAATTCTATCCCTACTTGTATTGAGCCTTATCGATATTCCACATAATTGAGTGCATTAAAATGTTAACTATTTTTAACAAAAGAAATTACAAGACTATCACCAGAAATATTAAGTGACTCAAGTCCAACGGTATTTCAAGTACACTAGAAATAGAGAAGTGAGGCCAATGGTGTCTTTGGAGGAACACTCCCATTTTTGTGAAAAAGGTAAACATGACTTTTATTTTTGTCAACTTAACTAGAAATTAACATGAAATATCTTGTAATTATATTGAAAGTAGTTAACTTTTTAATTAAACACTTTAATGCAACTTTTAATAACCAGTACCGGACCCAACACGAATACGAGTTCTTCTGTTAAATGGATAATGAGACAAATGGTAACTTAATCATGGGCCAAAAGTTGGGCCTGCAATACAAATTGTAGGCTCATTAACTCACGGAGGGAATCAGGAAGCACATACTCATGGGCCGGTTAGAAGAGCCATAAAGCAAGCATGGCGTGGTAATAGAAGCTACGTTCGGATTATTACTTGCAGCATTATTGATCACATAATAAAGAATTTTCTATTTTCAACGTAAAGCTAAAATTCTTGTTTCTCCACCTATTTGTGTCGTTTGTTTTAATTTTAATTTTTCTTTGTAATTTTTCTCTCTTTCTGTTATTTATTTATTTAAAGAAGACATCCATGATTATTGCTCGAAGCGATGAACTACATCCAACCAAGCATGGTTGTTGCACACGATGATATGGCACGGTCAATTCGATTATTGATGTTGGATGAGATTATGGGAAGATTCATGCACACTATTAGATGGATGGACGCACTATGTCATCATGCAATGAAATAATTTCTCTAACGGTAGACTTAAAAACAAGAATGTGTGCAGGTTCTTCCCACCAAAACTAAGTTCTTGACCACAGAAAACTGGAGGCAAAAAAATGAAAGAATAAGTGTGGAAATAAAAAAGAAAAAAGAGATTATAACATAGGTTTGGAGAAGCATTAGAAGATCAAACCATGACAAGAGCCACGAACATATGCAGTTGATTACATTTATATGCTCGGCTAGTATGAGTGTATAAAAGCTAAATACAACCGCCAAAAGGCAAAAACCATGTATATTGAAATACATACAACTGCAACAGTGTGTAGACAACATACAGATACCTCAAACCTCAAACTTTGACACACAACAACAATATGCACAACAAAATGGAATCTCATAGGCTGAGCTTCCTGTAATAAACAGCAACTCAAGATGATCTATGCCCTTTAGCTTTCAACTGTCACTTCAGAAGGTAATGCCTCCGTATTTGTTGAAGGAATGTTGGATTCATTTCCGTCAGAAGAAACTTTTTCAGTCTGATCTTCAATTTCCGGGGGACAATGAGGTCGATTCTTGGTTTCTTCTTGGCCCCCTGTTTGTGTATGTTTGTCTTTTCTAGGAGTTGAAGATTCTCGAGTATGAAGCTTGGAAAGGGAGCTTTTTATCGGCTTCTTTGAAGCTGTATTCACATTAACGCTCTTTGCCCGAGGAGACATCGGTGACTTGTTATTATCTTTAGTAAATCGTGGACTACGACTTGATCCACCATTATCTTTAGTAAATCGTGGACTAAGACTTGATCTACCATTATCCAGGGAGTTGCTGTCTATGGAGGCAGTGGTTTTGTGCCTACCAAGCTTGGGAGATATTGGACGTGTAGTTGGAATCTGCATAAATTTGAAATCAAATAAAGCATCTTTTTATAACAATGCATTTCATATTTGTTTTCCAGTCAATAGATGATTCTAAAGTATGAAGGTAATAGACGAAGGATAAGCTTCTTCTGCAAATTCGTGATTTAAAGCTTATAATATGGCAATTATCACTCAAGGGTGGTCTGAAATCGTCTGCAGAAGAATCTATTTCTTTCAAGAGATCATAACTCATCAAGGAACCAAATTAATCACGATAAACTCAAAAATAGTATAGTCAAGAACCCGCTAAGTATAAAATATAAAGACTGGTACTTCCACATCAGAATGTTCGTTGCAAATGTATGAAATTGTTGAACTGAGATCGAAAGAAATGTTCCTTAAAGTTTCACAGAACAAAACATGATGTATTAATTTATTTAGTCATGCATTGGGTTTGAGTAAAACAAAATTCAAGAACACTACCTTCTTCAGTTCAACCTTTGCAGGAGGTTCCTTGTAGAAAGTAGGCATAGGTGTAGCTTTAAATGTCAAGCTCTTCCTCAGTTGCTTTATTTCAGCCTCTTGATGTTCCTAATATTGTTAGAGGAGTTAAAAAAATGATCAAAGAAACGTAAATGTCTTGGAATTCAAATACTTCTTGAATTAAATTAGGTCTGTGAGAGTAGATTCTCAAGCAGACCTTAGATTTTGCTTGCAAGTTACTTTTTTCCACCTCCTTGGCATGAATTTTCTCTTCAAACTTTGAAAAGAACTGATGATCAAGATATATATATTTGTTACTCGATGATGCATTTACATGTAAGAATCAGAGATATCAATGAACTATGGTGGGGTTATCATGTACCTCTTTGCGTTTTTCAGCACGTTCTTCCAACCGAGACGAGAATGCTGAAGCATTGATCCTCTGCCTTGTCCTGGGAGTAATGCCTCTAGTTACGGTACAAGTTCATGAATAATATTTTTTTAACAGTATATCAGATGGAATACGAAGCTTAAAAAAATAATTAGGAGTGTAAGATAGTACGATGAAGTAGTAGAATAAGCATCCTCGTCCTCCTTCACTGGCAACGAATTGTTGCCAAGCTCTGAATCTTTTTCGACCAACCTGCCATTATGATTAAATAGTCAACAAAAAGTCATAGAGCAGAGCAAATTCTGCGTAATCATCCATTGCAGTAGAAACCAAGCTCCAAAATGAAGAAAACCACTTGAAAACTTTACAAAAGCTAAAGCAAGAATCATGACAACGACGCATACTCGTCTTTTGCAGGATTAGCTGCGGTCCCATTAGCTGTCATCTTCTTGTTGGACTGAATTCAACACATACAAATAAAACGCCAAAAGATATTAGGCTCAAAGACAATAACAATGCAGGAATGAATAATGAAAGAAGAAGTTTTACCAAAGACTGACGAAGGCTAGACGTGGATGGTAAAGTTGCACGTCTGCTGGTCACACGCGGACTGACATTCCCATTTGAGATTTGGGACTCAACTTGTGAACCTTGCATCTTAGTTGTCTTAACCGGATACACCTCAATGCTTCTTCTCATTACATCAGAATGGCGGCCTTTGTCGGGGAACGACAGACTATTCGTTAAACTTGGCCGAGTACTGCGTCCAAAGGCAACCGTTCCTTTCGAACTACTTTGATTCTTGGCCAACTTATTGTTCTTAGAGCCACTCCCATTAGAACCTTTACCCTCAGTAGATGTTTTAATCCTCGATTCGATTGCTGACGAGTCGACCAAAGGCGCAGATGACTCAAGACCTTCTTTGTCTTCTGTAACATCCTTGCCATTCGATTTCTCGACTACAACTACTTCTTTTTTATCTTCAATTAAACCACCATTATCAGACTCCATTGCAGAAAAAAAACTCACCTATAAATCAAACAAATGGAATCAAAACACAATTGAACAACAAAATCCTGAAAATCCCAGATGCAAATACATGACAGAGAACAAATCCCACAAAATAAAAACTCAAAATTTTAACATTCAAATGCAGAGAATGATCAGAAACTGCTAAAGTCAACACCTTTTTTTCACTGTTTCACTTCCACTAAAACAAATGATGAACTTATGAACAATAAATACACTTTGCTACTGTGATAGACCAATTTAAACAGCAAGATTCCAAAAGATCATGAGAAATAAAGATCATGGACAATAAAATTACAAAAAAGCTGGTGTCAAATCAACTGATTAGAGACTGTAACAGTGTGATGAGAATATAAAATCTTTACATAATTCAAGAAAAAGGAGACAAGTTAAGCAAAAGTTTTTACCTTGTTTAGTTTTTAAGGTTGTAATGGATTGATGCAGAGCGCACAGTTTTTGTCAGCAGATCAAATTATTTTGTGTTGAATTTTTTGAATGATGGTTTGTATAAAAGGGTGATGGTGAAGGGCAGTTTTTTCCATCTTTAATGGAGAATTTGGATAGATTACATGGGAATATGAAATGACTAAACTACCCACGACTTAACTAACGTATAATTATTCATAATTTCATATGACTTATTTATTGCAGTGTTTTTTTTTTTTAGTTATTTATTGGAGTTACTTCTATGGAAGAGGAAAATATCTTGTGGGTCCATTCTATGTGGTGAAATAAATCAGGACTAAGTAATTTTTCCCAAAAGAGTTGGACCAATTATTTGATGCCCTCTCCACGACGAAGAATAATTTATTAAAATAGTAATAGTCTTTTTTCCTATACCAAAAAACGCCATATACTTCCTTTGAAATACTCAAAGGGAAAAAAAAAAGTATACCGATTCTTTGATCCCCTCTCCACTTCGAGGAATAATTATTAAAATGGTAATACTTAAAAAAAACCTTAGCGATGTGAATATTTAATTATAGAATATATTTCCAAATTTGAACAGTTTATTATTATTATTATTATTATTATTATTATAATTATTATTATTATTACTAATTTATTATGTGGGTGGAGGACAAACATAGGTAATATTTTCGACATCATCCTATCGACAATACTAGGAATTACTTTATACAACACGATGTGGTGCAATCAATTTTATGAAGGATTAAAATCTAATTATGAAAATGTTAGTATTCTATAATTGATAAATATTACAATCTTGACTGTCCGTTGCTTCATGTCATAAAATAGCGATTGGATGAATATTTTTTTCACTACTATACAAAGTACAAACTAAAGATTTCAAAATTAAAGAAGCCAAAGTTTTACTTTACAACTTTTAAATATTGTTAAATGAATACCCCTCGCTTGATGCTCCTCCATTGCAGGTGATATTGACTGGTTTTCCTTGTGTGGATATGGTCAAGCAATCTCTTTTGTTTATGTGATGCATGATCTAACTGACTTAATATCATATTAGCGTAAAATTGTTTACCGATAGAGATATATGAAGATTTTAAATAGTTGCGATAGTAATGCAAAGAATAAACTAGAAAAAGTTAGGTCAAAGTTGCTCGAGTTACTGCGTCACTATTATTAATGTGCACTCGACAAGCATCAATATTTTTCGCTCGATTTCGTTTTCTTGGAATTAAAATAAATACGGCGGTTTATAGAGGAGGACAAAAGCGTCAATTCACTAGATTTGCAGAGGGGTATTATGGTCAGAGCAGGGAACATAAATGATTGACTGCATTAAACTAAGAGGAGAGCATAACTGTAGGAGAACGTGGGGGGCTACTACAATCCAACTGCAACATAATTTGGGGATTGTGGGGGTTGTCGCTGACGTGGCGTAATTGAGAAACCTCATTGGTCGGATATTTGACGTGCTGCCACCAACCGTCGGTCATGAGTTGTCAGAAATGTTTTTTCGGGTTGATATATACGATCGTGCGGCTAAGCTGCATCAACCTTCGATAGGATAAAATCTGGGCCGTTCATTTGGAGTCGATCAGTTTGGACGTTAGAGAGAATTAACTAAGATTGTGTAATTGTGGGTGAAGGATGTTTGTCTGTGGTACGTTGTATAATTCAATGATGCACCTGTACGAGTGAATACTAATTAATCTTCTTAACCAAAAAAAAATAATAATAATAATTAATCCCAAAAAGTATTGAGTGTCTCAATGAATTCTTATGTGTCATATTATATTCAAGAACACACGCGATATTGTTAATCAAATTGTATTTGAAATCGCCTAAATACAAGATTAACTCCTTCAACAACAACTGTAAATTTGTAAAGCGAGTTTTCTATGCATGAGTATATAGTTGAATAGAAGGTGGATAGTGTATGCGATACAAGACTATAAGGTATAATATCACAAATTTCTACCACGCATAAACTAATTAGCCACCCCATGTTGAACAGGTGAAGAGTTCAACATTGGCTACACGTCGATCCAATCAACCTACTATAAGGTTGGCGTGCTCCCCAAGTTGATTTTGCCGGTGGTGAAGGTGTTTAATCGTCTAACCTCCCAAACGTTTGGGGAGGTTAATGAAATATACTAATAAACTTATAGGGACTAGTAGAAAAATATCATGAGGTGTTGATATATACACCTATTCAATTAAAGGAAACTGCGATTATTCTACCTGATATTTATAAAAGGTAACATATATGATCATCAATTGATTACTATTTACCAAAAACTGTACAAAGCAACAATATATACTCTAATGTTGACAAGCTATGCAAGGCAATTTAATGAACTGGATTTTTACCTTTAAATACTAGAAACTAATGAGTGATGATGAAGAATCAGATTCATTATTGCTTGTTAATATACAATTAAAATGTCTTTGGTACAGCTTCGCAATCCACTGCCCTTTCAAACATGTAGTTAATGGAGAACGGACCCATTTTTATCATCTAAGTTCCCAACTACTTATTATTGGTTACGAAGTCTCAAATTCAAAGCCTAATCGGGTAGAAACTTGAAAGCAATCATTAAATATATAATATATTTTAAATTATGAGAAGTGATGTGTTTATTATCCAAATTAATCCTTTTTGGAATAAATGGCTGAGACGAGGAAGTCAAAATCATCTTTATGACTTTAATGGCAGAATCACTAACAATTATTAAATATTGAGTGGTCACGTATGGTCACTTAATTAATTTTGCGATTCATATTTGATGGCTTGAGTCGCCCAATCAACTAACGTGAGATATTTTTTAGTGGATGAGCCTATTAAAAATTCATAGAAGTATCACACGATGGTATCGTGACAGAATTATTATTATTATTAATTTATCCAGGTTTTTCCCTAAAGAGGAGCATTCAAAGAAAGATGTGTTAACATAAGAAACTTTTCGCAATTTTCTTAAGTTATTTTCAAGAAACAGATAAAATTGTATTTTAAATGGATGTGATAAATACTTTTATGCTTTGTCTTCATAGTGACTCAAATAAGATATTTCGATATATTAAAAAAATGTTTAGAAAGTTTTATTCATGATTGGAGTAAGCTAAGGAAATGGTGGCTTTGAAAATTTTATATGGTAGAGATTTGCATCTGATCCGAATTGAAAATTCAACGAGGGCTTACAGAGTTTAACATTAAGAAAAAGGTAATAACGTATAAGCAACTTTAAGCTAAAACTTATAAAAAGCAGTTGGAATCTCTGTGGTACAAAATTATGCTTACACCTACTATGATTTACACATATATATGCCAAAAATGTGAATGTAGTTAAGAAAAGAAAAAAAAAAAGAACGGGACGTTCATCTCAATAAACTGGCATTGCCTCCCTGAATCCAATGCTCATATTATTCTCAAACCTCTTCTTACCAAAATCTTTATTCCCTTTCTTCATCAGAGCGACAAACTCGTTGTAATCTATCCGACCATCCTGCAATAAGATCATCGTAATGAGGTTCTCGTATACACGGGCTGTCCAAATCTGGCAAAGCCTCGAAATTTGAATGATAAAATGTAAAATTCGACGATGTTAGATATAAGGCTTCTTACATTGTTTTGATCAGCTTCATCGATGATTTCTTCCAAGTGCGAGTCCTCAATGCCGAACTCTTGACAAGCTTTTTGAAGCTCGTCTTGTGTTATATAACCGCTCCCATCCTTGTCAAAGTACGAAAAAGCTTTGAAAAGATGATCTTCCTTCTCCATTTTGTTCATGTGCAGTGTTGCTGCTATGAATTCTCCATAGTCGATGGTTCCACTATTGTCGACATCCGCCTGTATTTCAAACAAAAACATTTAGAGTAAGATTTGATAACATATTAACTGATTCTGGTATGACTATTAGGCACTATACTCCATTGTAAACGAGAAAAAAATGAAATACTCACGGCCTTCATCAACTCGTGTATCTCCGACTCGTTGAGATTAGCTCCAAATCTTTTGAGGCCAATCTTGAGTTCTTCAGAAGTGATGCAACCGCTGTTATCCGTGTCGATCATCTTAAACATTTCTCTTAGTCCAGCAATTTCCTCTTCAGACAGACTTTCTGCAATTACCTACAGCCAAAAAGAAACAATGTATATCAAGCTTGTACTAATAGAAGTAACTACAGAATAAGTGTAACTGTCTTAGTGAAGTAAACATTTACTTTGTCAAATTTGCATTTTCTGAGTTCTCTAATTTGTGTTTCAATATAGATATATGCTTGTAATTATTTCCCTGATTTTTGTTCAAGTTACATACCCTGAGAGCCATTTTCTTAAGCTTGTCCATGGCTGAGAACTGCGTCAAGCGATTTAAGACAGAATCGAGAGGCTTATCAGATGCTACTCCCTCAACCTGCACCCATGGATGACCTGTGCAGTATCACAAGACCATACTTGAAATCTAATACTGATAACCATAATCAACTTCTAGAAATTGAGCAACCATAGATATAGTAACCTGAAAACACTAAAAATACATGTCTGTAACCGAAAGAGACACTTAACAGGATGCAACTTACAAAGAACTTGATGAGCCTTTATCCGTTTCCTTGGATCTCTTACAAGCATTTTTGACAACAAATCCTTTGCGCTTTTAGAGATATTAGGCCAAGGATCTGATGAGAAGTCAATGTCACCGCGCAAGATTTCTTCAAAGATCTCTTGTTCACTCTCTGCACAATTGAAAGGTAACGCATGTTTGAGAACATTTTAAACGTCATTCATGCCCAACTACAACAAAGAAATCTTCCATATCTTACCACCCCAAAAAGGAGGCACACCACATAACAGAATATAAATTATCACTCCCGCACTCCAGACATCCGCCTCAGGTCCATAACGCTTACATAGCACTTCTGGTGCGACGTAATATGGGCTTCCAACCACATCACTGAATACTTCCCCTATACAAAAGAAATCAAAGGCATAATGTCATTATATGAATAAATGAAAAGTTCGCGATGAGTAGATATTAAAACGATCACAAATAACTTATATACGTAAGATCTTTTGTGAATCACAAATAACTTATATACGTAAGATCTTTTGTGAAATATACCTGGCTTAAAGAACACTGACAACCCAAAATCTATAGCCCTTATCGGAGAATCCTCTTCCTCATTAACAAAGAGAAAATTCTCGGGCTTAAGATCACGGTGCATGACCCCCAAAGAATGACAGGCTTCTACAACACCAACTATAGTCCTGGTAAGCTCAGCAGCCTTCTTCTCCGAGTAATGCCCATGTTTAACGATTCTGTCAAAAAGCTCGCGCCCCGCACAAAGTTCCATTACAACATTAACCGCTACAGAATCCTCGTACGCCCCCTTAATCGAGATAATATTGGGGTGGCCTGACAAATGATGCATGATCTCAATCTCTCTTCTTACATCATCAATCTCTTCAACTGTCATCAATTTTCTCTTTGCAATAGCCTTGCAGGCATACTGCTTTCCTGTTTTTCTCTCCACGCACAGAAACGTCGTGCCATACTGCCCGTGCCCGAGTTTGTCGCCCAAGTTGAAGTGCTCTTTCAAGTGTCCTGTTTTGGTCTTAAGCACGGAGTCGACCTGAAGACCAATACTCATCGTTCTCTTAACGTTGAGAGGTTTCTTCGGTGGCTGAACACGTTTAGGACTTCCCGTGATAATCATGATCACGTGCTCCGGTTTAGGAATTCCGGAAAATTTTCTGTCGTCATTCTTGATCACCTGTTCTGGCTCTTTCTTCACCATGATCACGGGTTCGACTTTCGTGGGCTTCAACGATTTGTTTATCTCGTCTTCGATCTTCATTAGTTCAGGGGACTGAACCAGAATCAAATTAGGAACTTCTGTTGCTTTTGCACAATTCAATCCACTGCTCTTTTCTTTGTTATCTTTGTAATCAATCATATCTGGTGATTTGGAGGACCATAAAGAATAGAAAAAACTGTCTTTTGCAATTTTTCCCGTGACACAAGTATTCCCCATAGTTCTTACTAATGAAATTCAATCTATGCACATTAAGGCAATGCAAATGAAAATAACACTAATAACAAAAAACCAAAGAACTAATCAGATAAATAAATAATGAAATATTAGATAGCAATAGTTTGTATATAATCAACCCAAATCACATTCTTATAGCTCTAATTGAAAAATAGAATAATATTTTTGATGGTAAATGAATGATGTGTACATAAATTCAAGAACACAAATATGTACACTTTAGAGAAAATATAATTTTTTTCAGAAGAAATTATAACTGAAAAAGCTTTGAAAATTCAACACACATGAAGAAGAAAGAGTATGCAATTGGAAAAGTCAGAAGAATGACAGCAGGCTTAAGCAATGCAAATGAAGATCATTTGTAGCATCACATTGTTTACCAAGTCATATTTTGTTACATTTAATATATGTACATGCACTAAAACATGGCATTAAAGTTGTAAATATTTCATATCTCTATCGAATTGAAATAAACACAAATGGGAAAGGAAGGTGGCGGGATTATTTTGTTGAAACATCGCAATGTTTCCAAAGGGTATACGCGTTTACTCGGTATATGCCATAAATAATTAATTAATGAGATGTTTTTTTTTTTTTGAATGAAACGGTGATATATATATTCTTCAAAGACAACAACAGTTCTTACAATTTGAGTAACATAACCAATGCAACAAACAGAAAAGAAAGACAAACAGGGAAAACAAAAAGATAGCAGCATAAATTTAAGTACTATTACTCCTAATCCAATAGCAATCAGCAACAGAGCTGCGAGCAAGATGGTGAGCCACATCATTTGCTTCTCTCTTAATTGTGTTGAAACTGAAGGACTCGAAACCAGAGCATAGATGTTTGATGTCCGCAACGACGGACCCGAATTCAGCCAAGCACTTTGAACCTTCGCCTATGGCCCGAATAACATTAGCACAATCGCCTTCAAGAATAACCCTGTGCCATCCTCGTGCTCGTCCCAATTCAGCCCCCAATCTTGCCGCTAAAGCTTCTGCACTTGCCGGAGAAAGTCGTCCCTTCAAACGTCGCTGACTCCATGCTTCCACTCGACCCTGGTCATTACGAGCTACTGCGGCCATACCTATCTCACCTTCCTCTTTGAAAAGAGCGCCATCAAAGTTGATCTTAATGGTGTTATAAGGAGGCGGTTCCCACAACTGTGCATCCTGTTGGTATTGGTGATTCCCCACCCGCAGAAGGGCACCAGCTGCTAAGAATTCATTATGCTGTTTTTTAGCAAAGTCGTACACTTCCATTGGTGTCTTAGCAACCTCGCCAGCAACCATCTTGTTCCGATTTTCCCAGATAGCCCAACAAATATAAGCGAAACAGCCTACCTCCTCCCGGCTGAGTGTTGAGAGAATCCTTCTGACCCATTCCACCATCGACTCCCGATTAGCAAGGATCGTACGAGATGGTAGGTTGGAGACAGCCCACACTTGACGGGCAAAATGGCACCAAGTAAATAAATGCTCCATCGATTCAGCATCACAACCACAAACTGGGCAAAGATCGTCATGGCAAACCCTCCTACGTTTGAGATTACTTTTTGTAGGAAGAATCCCACAACAAGCTCTCCAGAGGAACATCTTTACCTTATTAACAACATTCAAACTCCAAATAAAATTCCAGTTTAGGTGATATCCAGTACTAGTACTACTCTCCCCCTGTTCCTTATTGCGCCATAAATTACGTGTCATGATCAAATGGTAGGCACTTTTAACAGAGAAACAACCATTATTATTGTAATGCCACACCATAACGTCATCATTGCGTTGGTTAGCAAGAGGGATTTGTAGAACCGCACGTTGGTCTTCTTCCCATAGATGCGCATTTAACAAGTCATACTTCCAAATGCCAAGGTGTTGATCAATGAAATGTGCAACCTGCACCTCTCTCAACTCATCAGGTGGAGGAGTGATAAGCTTAAAGGAGAAGGGTTTAGGAATCCACTTATCACCCCAAAACCTGACAGATTTTCCATTGCCGATTCTCCACCGAATGCCTGCCTCAAGAACTCCTTTCGCACTAAAAATACATTTCCATGTGAATGAGGAAGTTGTTCCCTTTTTAGCTTCAAAGAAACTTGAGTTAGGAAAATACCGAGCTTTAAGGATTCTCGCAAGGAGGCAGTTTGGGACCATAACCAATCGCCAGGCTTGTTTCGCTAAAAGAGCTAAATTAAAAGCCTTGAGATTACGAAAACCGAGCCCCCCGTCTCTTTTGCTTTTACACATGAAGTGCCAATCGCGCCAATGGATCTTCTTTTTGTCTTTATCATCCCACCAATAGTTTCGCATCAGTGCTTCTAGATCGCCAATAAAATTATCAGGAAACTTGAAGCAGCTCATAGCGTACGTAGGGATTGCCTGGAGCACCGCCTTGATTAAAACTTCTTTGCCTGGTGTTGAGAGTGATTTTTCCTTGTACCCTTTGATCCTATCCCATAGCCGATCTCCAAGAAAGCCAAAAACCTCTCGTTTTGATTTTCCAACCAACGCCGGTAAACCAAGGTATGTATCATGCTTGTCTTCAACTTGTACATTGAGTATGGATTGGATAGCCTGTTTTTGATCAATACCACAGTTTTTGCTGAATACGAGTGTCGACAATTAATGAGATGTTACTAGATTTTATGTATAACTAACTATAGGCAATAAATATGTCAATTAAATGTGTACATTGATTGTTTATCTTATTTTCTTTATGGTTTGGCGAAGAAATTAATTAAATTGTTTCAAACATTTACTATGTCTCTCATGAATTCATGTCCCTCAAGATTCTGTCTTTGATAGAATTTAAGAGATACAATACTAAGGGAGGGACAAGTTTACTATATATAATAATGTAACGGGTAAAAAGCATGAAACCTTCTGCCATTATCCTGATTTGCAACATGTTACCAATTGTTTAATAGTTTTCTGTGTAATATTTTCTTCTGAAAATTTGTTTTCATTGGGATAATAATTGTAAAATCATAGATTTATTCCAATTTAACCCTAATTACAATAAAGAGACTATATATATATATATATAACAGAAATTGAATAAGAAAAGAAATTAAGTTTTTTTTATCGAGATGAATCCTTACATTTACTCTTAATATTCCAACGAGAATAAACTTTTTTGGCAGAAAAATCGACAGAGGGTTGCAACCTTTTAAACTTTTTAGCCCGATACAATTACTAAAGACTGATCAATTTCATTGAATGACAAAAATTGTTATTTGACATCCATATTAGTATAGAAGCAAGATCATGTAATACATTATTTTTTGTTGAAACAATTTTTATTTTTATTTATTTATTTATTTATTTTGTGATGGAGAGATGGGATCAAAAATCGTGTGAATCAAATCTTTTGTTGTGATCATATGCTCCAGCTGTTCATCTGCTGTGCACGTTTGCACAAAAATATTATTTTCTACATTTGTTAGTGAAGATAATTAATAGATCATATTTTGAAATATAAATATATAGAACACGTATTTGAAATATATTTGTTTTTTTCTAGGAATCAAATGTTTTGAGTCATGAAGTGGTAAGCCACGAAGTTTATGCGAGTTTATGAATTTTCAACTATTGTTGGTTTGAATAAACAACACGTAATTGATTGAGCAGCTGCAATCTAAGAGCTGCGTGCATGTTGAATTATCAAGTATGTATGTATGTTACAAATTAATCATTAATGATCTTCTAAAGATTTGCGGCAGACAATCGAGTGCCGGCCGAAGCCGGGGCTAGCTATGATACTAATTTGAGAATTTGTACTGGTAGTCTTTAGTCTTGACGTAGTATTTATATTTCGGATCAAAGTCTTGACCATGGATCAAAATTTCTATACGTTTCCTTGAAAACCACCGAATCGTTTCGTTTTTTCACTTAGCCGAAACGAAACTTAGAAGTAGTTTCCAATTTCATTGCAATTATACCTTTTACGAAATTTTCGAAACACGTCGAAAAGCTTCCGAAAAACTACGAAATGTTTCTAATATTTAGGAGATCGAAATATACATCGAAATCGAAACTTTGATCCATGGTCTTGGCTTTGAAGTCTTAACTAAATATTAGAAATTTTTTGTTAAACTTCGAGAGTTTTTTAAGATATTGTAAAAAAATTAAGAAAGAGTACTATTTTTTTGAATATAGTTTTGTGTCATCTATTTCTTCGACATTTACTCATTAAGAGTCTTAAGATTTTCTTTTTGGGTATTAAAACAAGTGCTATACTTATAACAAAATAATGAGACCTAAATGTATAAAATCAAAAGTGTGAATTGAGAATGGATTGGGTCCAAATTAAATCCGTATCTGAGTATTAATTATTAAGAGGCCTCTTATCCTTGGACGGGGTTATTTGTGAAGTAGTGTAGACCCGAATTCCATTTGGATCTGTCGCATTTAAGTGCTGGACCTGGATCAATTTCGAGCCCACTGCATAATTATATTCAGAAATTGGTAACAATATGCCTGCTCAGTTTTTCACTTCCCTCAGCAAAAGTGTGATATTGGCTGCATTTCTTTTCTTTTATTAACCGTTGCACTTGAAAGTTCCTCATATGTTTTTAAATAAGTTCAAATCAAAGTAAAACTTTTAGACTTCATTTAAGGGTAAAGCGCATAACAAAGTACGGTGTATTAATTTGATCATTGTGATTAATTCCAAGAAGAGTTTTATGCACTTGAAAATAAAATCTTTATTTTTTATGTGATGTTGCATTTGTCTCTTTTACCTTTTAATTAAGTTGATGGTACTCACCTTTACTCTTGTTTTTTTTTCATGGGCTGATTTATGATTCTTCATATTACCTTTGTTTGAATTAAGATCTTCAATTGACTTATTTAGAATGTGTCTTCTAAAGTCATCAGCTTATTCCACACTGGGAACGCTATTTTGACAGGGATTCACCAGCTGCACGAGGGGATTACTTTGCGGTTGATCATCTGATGCAACTCCGATCCAATCTCTTCCCCGTTAATACCAGCAATTAATTAATGCTGAAACTCAACAGCTAGGCCATCTCCAAGCATTCGAAAGTTCAGGCGATTCTCAAGGGAATAAATCAGGTTCAGTTTTGAAACCTGTCCAGGGTCGACGACAAGTAATGACTGATTTTGTACTTGACTTGCTGTTTGGCGTAATTTGCCAATGGTTCAGGAGCATCCGTCCAGTAGCTGTTTCATCTATCGATCAATACCAGTAGTTAATCCTTCAGGTCCGTGGAATGCGCGTTGAGGATGCATTGTTGCAGTTGCAAGTGACCGTGAAGCGAGCTGCTAAAACGGTCTACCAGGTTAAGGTAAGAATTCCCCAACAATTGCTAGTTAATTGCCACAACACAGTTATAATTATGTGCACGGGTCATACATTCAGCTAGTGCTAATGTGACACACAATCATGGACTCGATCCAGACCGCCTTCTAGTTGATAGTTTTCAGAAAATAAGTGTTCTAGTTATGCCTTCACATAATCATTTTCACTCATTTCCACGTCTTGTTTCACATAGCCAAGGCGTTTACTGGAAAGGGACGACTGTTTAAGAAAAGGATATCTTATCGCGCTAAACGTAAATGTGGAACAAAAGTGAGACCAGAGTGTAGACTCACCATGGTGATCAGGGAGATAACAGTACCAGAGGAGGAGGCTGAGATAGCCAAATTGAAGGTGCACAATTTCCGTGAACTCACTAAACGAGAAAAACGACTCGTACCTCATCAACTTATCGAAACCACCTCAGTATCGAACCGCAGAAGCAAAAGTAGAATCGACAGAGAGAAACAATGGGTACATGAGTTGTTCAATACGCCAGTAGGGGTTTTGTTAGTGTTATTGAAAGAGTTGTGCATGATATATAACATTTTTGTGTTTTATTGCTGAGAAAAACTGGTTTTGTTTGAACGTTCCTTCAGCTCAGTAAATTGTTTTGCTTTACTATAAAATTGGCAAGTTTCTGCTTTATTTGAATTAGTTATTTCGTTGATAATGTCTACTTTTACTCATATAATGTTCCATCTACTAACAATGCCGGAGTTTTAGTTATATTAACATGACATCTTACAAATTTTGATTGGTCAGTTATTTATTTATTTTGCTACATATTTCAAGTACCCATATATATGTTGGGAGAATGAACTAAACACTTCTTTGTTCTGTTAGTCGTACCAAGATGAAAGTTTTATTACCAATAAAACGTTATTATTAATGAAGATTGCATTATAAATAAAATAAAATTAAGATGAGGAACTAAAATCAGGTACCAACTTTCTTCAATGAATAGCTTGTTTCTAGAACCAAAATTGGGCCCACAAGTCATTTGATTTCTTCTCGAGCAGTAGAATAATATAGTAGGCCTGATAATACTTGACAACTTAAGTGTCGAACACAACAGTCATTTTCGATAGTCTTTTTAGTTATTAATTGTTACTCGTTTTTTTTAATTACGTGATTACGTCCACATCAAGTTGTTGGCACATGAGTTGTTTAATAGATAAATTATAGAGATTTTGCAGGTAACTGAGAAACTTTTGCATGATAACACTTTTTTGTGTTTCATTGCAGAGAAAAAATGCTTTTGCTTGAACTTTCTCTTGTATGCAGTCAGCTCAGTAAATTGTTTGCATCAATATAAAATTGGCAACATTCTGCGATACTTGAATTAGTTCTTTTTGTTGATAACGTTTATTATTACCCATAAAAGGTTAAAATTAATGAAGCTGCATTATAAATAGATTAGGTGCAACAATCAATATAACATAAATATAGTAATACAGAAACTAAAATCAGGTTGATTTCTTTCGATAAATAGTTTATTACTAGATTTAAATCACGCCCCACAGGTAATTTGATGTTTTCTAGAATAATAGAATAGTGGGCCTCACAATATATGCATGTGTATATTGATAATTGGCCCGATAATATATAACAACTTATACGAAATTGAACTCAGAAGTCATTTTCGCTATTCTTTTAGAAAAAGACTTACTAATTATTATTACTCAATTTTTTTATTACGTGATTACGTTCACATCAAGTTGTTGGCAAAAGGTGATTCTTCAATAAATGAATCTGGAACCTAAACTAAGATCACCTACTTCATTCTCAGTATACCGCGTTTTAGAAAGTCATGCAGCTGATGTTGATCTTAAGTCATAATATTTTTTGACGATGTGGCCTATTTCGTCTCTCTTTTTTTGGACTATTTCTTGTCACATCATGCACTAATTGTAAATTTAGACGTGTCTTCTTTTACCATACAAGAAAAATTGAAAGGTATGTGTCTAGCTACCTACTCTGCATCATAGAGGAAGCACATAATGTAAAAATTCTAAAAAACAATCCGTTCAATTCTGATATTAATCAAGGCTAGATGTATGGTCGGGCTAGATTGAGGTAGTACTCGGGCGAAGTTCTTGGCTACAATTCGCAGTAGATAAGAAGTTCAAAATTAAAAAAGTAAGATAATCTAATTACGTATTAATTTTACAATCTCATTTTGAAGTTTTTTCCATTTAACACAGATTCCGTTCTAAAAAATGACTACACAGACTCTCTTAAAAACCAATTCATTTATCTTTCTTTCGTGACAATTAGTGTAATTTATTACTTAGCACTAGAAAAAACGCATAGAACCCTCGAGTTTACTATAGCTTACAACAAACCCCATTTTGTTATGTTTTCTCTACAAAATCCTATAGTGTTTTCAAAAGCCTTGCACCTTTCCATCCTCGTTTTTCTTAAGGAGCGTGCATTAGACTCGAGTTATAATAGATTCGTTCTCGTCTTTTGAACTTTTGTACCAACTATATTTACTAATACATCCTCAACGAGAAAATGCATAATCCATGTTTTCTGAAAACTTGCACCACCGGCCCTCTCATATTTTAAAGAACATACCCTAAATCTTCTCCTGTTATAAAAATTCTACGCCAAACCCCTCATGTGACAAAAAAACAATGCATCAAACTCCCTTATGCTATAAAATCATAAGAGAGGTAAAATTGACATTTCAAATTGATTAACGTTTATTGAGTATTTTTGTTGGATAAGGGTATTGATTTTTGGAAACACGTGGTGTGTAAAGAAAATAACACGACGGGGTCTGATCGGGTCCTACAAAACACAAAGGGGTTTTATGCATTTTCCCTTCACTTCAATCTTCAAATTAAAAACCCAAAAGTCCACCTCTCTAATTCATTTTTTGAAACTTCCAGGAAACTGGAGCTAAGGCGAGAAACAAAAACCCTGCCCCCAAACCCACACATCCTCGTTTCCATAAATATATCACTTTCTTCTTATAGTGTTTTTATCATAACTTTAATTCATTTCTCTCTCTCTCTCTCTCTCTCTCTCTCTCTCTCTCTCTCTCTCTCTCTCTCTCTCTCTCCAACAAACAAGGGCGCCCGATGACGGTAACTTATAAAGTAGTGGATTTTGGTTCCGACAAGGAGATCTCATTTTCCGACAACCTCAGTAAAACCGAAAACATGATCAAACCGCTCCCATCGTTTGTCACTCCTGTCCGCGGAAGAATCAAGCGCAAAATCTTCTTTGGTCTCTTTAAACTCTTGAAGAACGCTTTCTAGCTAGTACTACTGTCGTGTTCGTTTGTTCCAACTGAATTCATTACATGATACTCATCATAGTTTCCATTTGTTATATTATTATACTCTGCGTGCTTTTTCCTTTGTTCTTTGTATTACACTTGTACTTTGGTCGTTGCCATTAATACAGATTGTGATTGATAAACTTATATTTAGCAAGTTGTTTAAATGTTCATTATATGTATTATGTGTTGTTCAACTTCTTCGGTGTGCACCTTTTTTTCTTTTTTGATCATTGAACTAGTATTGCAAGAATATGGAGGCCTGCAGTTTTTTCTTCAACGATCGATCACTCACCGCTCAACATTCATAAAAGGCTCCCCTGTAGTTTCAGGCTAAAATTGAGTTAATTGCAAAAACCATAATTGTCATTCCTTAAACGGTTAAACCTTATAGAAAAATGGTTTAGTTACGTTGCTATGGTGCATGTTGCCATGTGCCCCCTAACCTTTAAAAATTTGAATGATTTGCCCCTTGATGTCAAATATAACGGAAAAAAAAAAATATCGAAACGTGTCTACTATGAACATTGGTCAAGGAATTAGAGGCTCTACTCACCATTTTTCAAAAAGTTAAGGGGTGTTTCGCACATTTTAAAAGGTGATGGGGACATTGTGACGAACCCGTAGGTTGGGGTTTGTTGCAATTAACTCTATAAATGTTTTATTATGAAATACCCCTTGTGAAATTTTAAACTTAGCAAAAAATATTTGCAATATTTTAAGGGGATAATTACAGCTACACCCCCTGAGGTTTGGTGTAATTACACATACCTCCCCTGTGGTTTGAGAAATTACACATACCTCCCCTGAGGTTTGAAACCTTACACATACCTCCCCTCTACAACTTAAGGGTTGTTTGGGTGTAAGTTATGATAAAATTATCCTTATTATGCTTACACCCCTAAAGTTTGGTATATTTGTAAAAGTAATCCTTGATGTTAGAAAAATTAAAATTAAATATTCCAAATAATTTTAGAAAAATATAAAAATTATTTAAATTATTTTTAAAATTTAATCTAATCTTAATATTTTTATTATTTTGTAAAAAAATCTAATTTCTTGTTTTTGTTTGTTTTTTTATTTCTTACTTTTTGTTTTACTTTTAATAATCTCATAAATTTCATTATAGTTCCATATTAAATACTATTACGCGTGCCCACGGAAATTTCAGTTTATCACAACAAAAAAGAAGCATTTGGTAAAATAATAAATATCTATGCAATCTCCGAAAAAAAAAAGACAAGAAATAGAAAATTCAATTGTAAAAACTCTAATTTTCAATGAAATTAACAAATATAACAGAAATAATCAAGATTTTCATAACCCATTTTAAAAAATGAAGGAGGATGACGAAATTACCAGCAACAGTGACAATAGAATTATCATCCTTGGATCAGACATGGTCACTGGTTTTAGGTAGCAAGTTTTGTTGAACTTTTAAACAAAATAAACAACCTAAAATGCACTATATTTAGTGAAACCAATTTTCGGTGTTTTATCTTCTTCTATTACTAAAATAATTGTTAGTTTAAAATTGTAACGAGAACAAAGACGCAAAGATGAGTAGTTAGTTAAGTTTTGACTGAGATTTACGGGAATTGTTTTAAAGAAAAAAACTAAAAGTTACGTGTTTTGATTCAAAAATATATTGGATTAGATTAACTTATTTTTAAATTTAAATTAAATACTTTTATATTTGTAGGTAATAATATAATAGTTTATAAAACCTTTTGGAGTATTTAATTTTAATTTTTCTAACATCAAGGATTACTTTTATAAATATACCAAACTTTAGGGGTGTAAGTATAATAAGCATAATTTTATCATAACTTACACCCAAACAACCCTCAAATTGAAGAGGGGAGGTATGTGTAAGGTTTCAAACCTCAGGGGAGGCATGTGTAATTTCTCAAACCACAGGGGAGGTATGTGTAATTACACCAAACCTCAGGGGTGTAGCTGTAATTATCCCTATTTTAAGTTGATTATAGAAACCGATTACTAACCATCTTTATGCATTAAATTTTTTATATCAAATATATGTTTATTCAACTATTATAAGCTTCCTTTCAATTCTTTGAGATACTTTGAAATTATATAAAAACATCATAAAAGTAATCAGTACCGCGATTCTTGTTTCTATTAATCTAGAACCAATGTTCTCTTTCTTTTTATAATAAACACATGTAAAATTCAATTGAAACGACATTTTTCCTTTATTCATCAGATAAATACAGTTAAAAATAAAGATTGTTATGAGTTTCAATTCGTGCAGATCAATTGAGTGTAGTACACGGAGTTTTTTGCTACTAACTTTTAATAGCATAGGGGATTTTTTGCTAGTATAGATTAGACTAAGATTATTTGCCAGATAAAAATAACAAAAAGGTAGCTTTTGCAATGGCTTAAAATTTGGTGAGCTGATCATTATACGTTTCGGGTAATTACTTAGAAGACAGCCTTAAATAGAAGTACTTTCTCCACTTCGGACCTTGGGACAGGTCCTATCAAAATTCTTTACATATATTCTTGAACATCAAATCTACGTTTTTTGAGTATGTTGTCGAAAATAGTTGTAGCATATATAATTTGCCAATAAAACTCCAACCATTTAGCGAGTTGTTAAAAGATGCAAGAAAATGTTTTATTTGGATCAACCTACGTACATTCTACAAAGTCACTCCGTCAAGTTTGGTAGGTCTTCCTGATAGAGAGACTAGTTTGTAGTTTACTCTATGTGGCTCTCTCAGGTCGTTCAGTTACGTTCCTGTTTATCATGTGGCACATACGTCACTTGTCATAAATATTTATGAAACATGCGAGTTCTCATATTAATTAAATTTGTCTGTTATCAAAACCATCCACGTCAATTCATACACCGAAAAAGAAAAAAGAAAAAAGAAAAAAGATCCTCCACGTCAGCTCATTACAAGCATATTTCCACGACTCTGTGTCGTAACAAGTTTATGTAATTAGTTGATTAGTGTATCACAACTCAACTTATATTTTATTTGTGAAAAAATTATCTTTTTTCACGCCAAAAGTGGGAGGTAAATATACGCTAATTAACACCTAAATAATGCATGCACAATTGTTTTTGGGTGAAAAGAAAATATTAAACAAGTTGGTACATAAAATGTTAGAAAGTGATCTATGTTAGCAAT
This sequence comes from Misopates orontium, assembly GCA_946800315.1. Lineage (NCBI taxonomy): Eukaryota > Viridiplantae > Streptophyta > Magnoliopsida > Lamiales > Plantaginaceae > Misopates > Misopates orontium. The sequence goes on along the minus strand of OX326951.1, from coordinate 42,235,744 downwards.
ACCCTGTACTAAACTAGCTATAATATCAAATAATATATCTAGTTTCCAAATTCCAACTGAACAATGTGTCATTTTTCTCACAGAGAAACTTCCACGAAATAGAGGCGAGAAAACTTTATTCACCCCTGTATTTTTTATTTATTTATAAATTATCGATTTTAACTTCTTCTTTTTTTTTTTTTTTTTTTTTTTTGTCACGTCCATATTTTCTGCATTATCTGTTGAAATTATTCAATTTCTTGCTAAAACTCCATTTCCTTAAATCTCTACCCAAACTCTAATGATTTTATATATATTTATATTATTAGGTATAACACATCAAGAGTTGTGGTATTTTCCTTTTTCATGGAAAATGGTTAATTTTTTGCAGGAAAAATGTTGTATCGAGAAACTGAAAGATAAAACAAAATGAATCAATTTTTTTTTTCCTATAGTGGAAGTTAATTACTTACGTCTTTTCTTTTGATAGTAACCCAATTTTATTAAATACGCAAAAACCTTCCGACCGCCTCGGCTTGGATGTTGATATACTAAATATTAACAACAAGACCATATTAGTATAGTCTATTGTTGAGTGCTCAGTAAAATTATAATTTGTTTATTGTTAACAACTTAATTACTATATATGTGCCAACAAGTTGGTTTATCTATAGTAAGTTATATATTATACTAATTTTACTGTTGAAAGTTCATGATCGGTCGTTATCAATGAAGTAAAAAATCAATATTAATTGAGGATACGTTTTTCCGTGGGTTTCATTGTTTTTCCGCTTCTCATGGCCACGATCTATGTAATATCTGAAATTAAATAAAGTTGGGTCAACAAAGCGATATAGCGCCACAAATAAATAATATGCATATATGACGATGCTTTCTTCCTCATTTTTGTTTTTGAGTCGATATCAATATTATTGTGCTCAAGTTTACAACCATACACATATGAGTGAAAAGAGCACCATATTGTATCTTTAATTTTTGTTTACTTCGTAGAGTATATATGACACTAGATATATTTGGTTCAGCTAACTCTAATAACAACCGGTTAACATCTCGATACATTTCAATTTAATGGAAGCTGAATAATTTTCATTTAAATTGATAAAAACTTAACTAAATATTTTTTTTCTCCTAAAAACACCCATATTGGCTTTTCTAAATTCTTCTGTGAAATCCTACAATTCCTCGAGAAACTCTATTTTTAAAATTTCTGACCAACATTTTTAATTCTTAAATAATTAAATTTGTTAAACGGTCTTTTTTCATAATAGTTTTAAACATTATTAAAGGTTACAAACGTTCTGTCAATAATGAATTCACACTACACGAAATCGTAATATACCGTGAATCGTTTTCTGTGAGTAACATCGTTTTCTGTGTGAATTCACACGGCAGGTTTTTCAGCTGGTCGAGGCCGTAAATTATATGACTTCACAGCCCTAATAATTAGGAATAAAAAGGTTGAATTTTGTATTAAACAACAGTATCCGAGTACCGACCCTATTTTCACTCCTAAAAGTTCGATTATTTCATTTCGTCTATATATGCCATGAGAAACTTCTACGAAATAAAGGTAAGTGATAAAACTGAATTTTCCCCCTATTTTTAAAAATTTCTAACCAACAGTTAATCCTTAAATAATTTGTAAACGTTATTTCCTCAAGTCATGAATATTATTTCCGTCATACTTTTGAAATACTTGAAACATTTTGTAAAGGTCTCAAACAATATAACAAACCGGAAAAACCCTCCAAAAGAAAACTTTAAATCGATTCCTTCGAATTATATATTCTGCTTAGTGTAGGAAGAATTGTTTCGTCGGTCTCCCCAACAGAGACTCCTACTTAAATTACTATATATATCTGCAAACACCAAAAGCCAAATATCTAACGGGTACCTACGTCAACTGGTTGTATCACCTATTAATTCACATATATTAAATCTTGTACGCGCTAAGTCGATATCTGCAATTAAAATCATCCACATCATCAGCTCATTCGGAATATACCTTGTTGTTCAGTCTACCGAAAATTCAATTAGAGTTGTGTCTATGGTATAAATAACTTAGTGCTTTTGTGTAATTATAATTTGCCTCACCGAAAATAATCAGATTTTGACTTGACGATGTCTCTTTGTGTAGTTAATCTGACGAACTACGTAAACAAATCTATGTTTCTTTTATTGCATATTATGTATAATTTCCTATCACCCTATTGCTATGTAACAAATCTGTGCTAGTCGAATCCGTGATTGAGTTACATGACCCCACGGCCACGGCCCGAATTGGGGAATCTAAGAAATGAATCTTGTATTTAACAACAGTATCCGAGTACCGACCCGAGTTTCCAACTGAAAAGTACAAATATTACATTTTTTTGTCTAAACCCTGAGAAACTTCCGGGAAATATAGGCGAGCCGTGATAGAGGCTGAATTTTTCCCTTCTTAAGTGTATAAAATACACGAACTTATACTGAAAATTTTCATCAACTCTCTCTCTCTCTCTCTCTCCAAGAAATAAGGGAATGACGGAAACCTACAAGATAGTCGATTTTGGTTCCGACAAGGAGGGGATCTCATTTTCCGACAACCTCATCAAAATCAAAGACATCAAACCAATTCCATCATTTGTCACTCCTGTCCGTGGGAGCATCAAGCGCAAAATCTTCTCCGGTCTTATTCAATTGGTGAAGAACGCTTTCCAGTACCGTTCCAGCTGAACTCACATTACAAAAGCACGAAATATATTACCTCCCGTCAACACGCGACAACTTCGTCTTTAACGGATCTAGCTTCGTCTCCGTCAGTTCATTGCATGTTATTTTTCATGTCCGTAATTAAACCCCCCACTGTCCAGATGGCCTCTCGTCATTGGCGGGTGTACATGTTTGTGTCTGTTTTCTTTCTTGTACGTATATAATTGGAGATTTTCTTGATCTCCATGTGTGGTTTGCCTTTGTATGATCAATTTGTCTTCGCCAATGTAAGCTAATTATAAATAGCAAGATGTTCGTTAAATATTATTCGCTGCCCAAGTTGTGAACAAACCTCTCTTCTTAGGATCAATCATTTAACGAATCACTCGCATGCAAAATTATGGAGGCCTGAATATTCTTTTACTTCACTTCAATTTGTTATGATCTATATGTTTCATATGTCTGTGATCACTTATAACGTTTTCGCGTGACTAATTTTTACTAGTTATACTTAATTACCTCCGGAGACATATATCTCTAGGCGAAAAAAGAAAAAAAAAATCAATAACAAATGAATTTTCACTGCCAACTGATCTGATGCGCATTATTATACACGTAAGAATTAAGATAACGCAGAACTCTTATTAGAAAGTAGTCCTAGTATGTATTTTACTTTAGTTTAGGTATGTAATTTTGGTAACTGAAATATAAGAGCGAAAAGATCCTTCCAACTATTAAAATTAATTGTAGAGACTTAACTGCTATGACGTGTTATTACACATTGTTAATAAAACAACAAATACCGCAAACGAAATGGACAGTATGTATACTTCAGATTAGTTGGTGCACTTCTCCCTAATAAATAATTGAAGAGATAATATTTAGCTATATTAATTATAAAAAAGGTATATATGTATATTGTATACTCATGTATTGAAAAGGGTACTAAATGTTTACTGCATATAGTCTTTTTATTTAGTGCATTTTCCTTGAAACGTCCATATCTTCTGAATAATCTTTTAATCAAATCCTTGAGTTTTGTAACTTTTGTTGCCGAAGTACTCCTTCTTTGTCTTAACTTTCTAACCAAACATTGATGTTGCTAAGAGTCGGACAGAGGGACAGAGTGATCTTCATAATATTACTTGGTCTTACAAACGAACTTTTCGTTCAAAAGTCAAAAGGACTCTAATTATTCATTAATTAACATAATACATCAAGATTTAATAATTTACTGGCCGCTCCAAAAGTCTTGAGGCGAATTTCGTGGTCTCGTAGACAGAAAGAGACTCTTTAACAAAATACATTTTTTAGAAACATGGAACGGTCACGTTGCAATCTAAAAGTCATTCCATGTCAAATATTTGCATAACATATGCCGGTTTTTATAGTTGAATATTTTGCTATGAGGTCCTCCACGTCAACTCATTCCCAAAATACCCTCGACCCTAAGGCGTTCTCCGTTTGGTGGAAGCCGTAATTTTCATGGCTGTGCGCCCTATTCTGGGAATCAAGGGCGGTGTCATCTCTATTTTAATTATAATATCGGATGATCCTAAGTTTATAATAAGTTTGCGTGTTCTGAAACTTTCAGGAAAGTTAACTTGAGGTAGTTGCAGAAGCTACATGTATCATTTTTAATTGACAAATAACTCATGTGTTGGGACGTGAGTGAGTTTATTAGAGGAGATAATTTTTTTATTTATTTACAATTAATATGTACAAATGTTAAAAAAGTTATATATTTTTTCTTTTATTACCTACTTTTAAGATAGAAATATAACTCCCAAGTTCCTTAACAAGTATTTAGTTTTTAAAAAAGAAATGAAAATATTTTGAATTATATTTTCTTAATTATTTTAATTATAACTTCATATGTTAAGTTTACTATGGTCCTTACAGAGAAGCAATTTAAAGTTAATAATTTTTTTTTAAAAGATGCAATTTTATTCAATGATTAGATTCTTAGATATTAAAATAAAGTTTATCAATATTTAAATAATAAATAAGTTTATTTATTATATATGAGAATTGAGTAAATTATTTGTAATAATAAATGTGAATTTATTTAAATTTTTAAAGTTGATTGCAAAAGTACTCTATCTGGTAGCCATGTTGGACGAGGCTCGCTCATTATGAGCGGAAGTTCGTTCGAGCCGGAGATAAGCATAAAATGCATGATTTTTCGAAAGTTAAGGGAGTTTTCCACAGCTCGACTAGATATAGGGCAGAAAACGATTTTGCAAAAAGTTAAGGGGCACAAAATGTAAATTTTCCTAAAATTAAAATTCTCAATATGTTCCAGCATCACATGCACCTTTCCTTTCTAAGTCGCATTGAACTAAGACATGTCCAAAGAAAATGGAAGACCGCCGTACGTCTTCTTTTCAGTTCAAAAGAACTCGTGCTTGTTTTAGACAGAAATTTCATAGAAATTTGCCTGTTGTACGTTCACCACTTACACTCCGCTATAAAAGACTCGCTCCACTTCATTTTTACTGTACCAAATTTCAAAATCGTGTATTATCAAGCTAGGATTTCAAGATCTATTACTCTAGCTATATATATTATTGTTTCATTTTTCTAATCCAATTTTCATTTCCTCTCGATCCGACAAAGTACGATGAAGATCACCATTAAGGTTCCATCTGCTCCTGTAAGGGGAGCGGTCAAGCGCCGAATCTTCTCCTCTCTCTTTCGATCGGTGAAGAATGCTCTCTTCAGGTGTTTGGTTGCGAAGAATTAATGACCTCATTGTTATGTATTATTCCTTTAATTCATTATTGTGTTTTGTCATAGTAATTACTAGTTATGCATATTGTTTTGGTGAAGTGATTGTTCCTAGCTCACATATGTATTAATTTGTTTGTGGTTTGAGTAGTAATAAAAATGTTTGATGTTAACATTTCTGTGTAATGTTGATCCACATGCATCAGTTTCTGTTGAATTACTGAAAAAATTATGAGCAACAAATTTGCGTGCATGTGGTGCTTTTTTCCTTTTTCCCTGAATCAATTTATCAAATAAATACAAAACGGAGCTCTGGAAACACTCAGAAACTCCACAAAATGTCATCAAATCTACCTGAAACGACTCATATAAACGAGCATATATATATATATATATATATATATAGTACGTATATATATATTTTCTATATAAATATATAATTATATATAGTACGTATATATATATTTTCTAACTCTAACGAAAATACGTACTAAAAATAGCAAAACAAGAGCCTTCGTATGCATGTTTGTTATCGGACAACTGGGAAGCGTTTAACTGCCCCCCATGCATGTCCAAAATGTCCCACCTAAGCATAATTAGATAATTATATTGAATAAGTTTCTAGAAGTAAATTCTTTGTATTAAATTTGCATATGGCAAGAGCAATATATACACTTATCGGACACAAGAATCTCGTACTATATAACTATACGATTTTAAAGTTAGTTGAGAAGTATATACCGATAAAAAATACGATTCTAATTTCACATTAATGAGGATATCAATCTTAAGATCATCAATGGTTTGGAAAATCGGCACAAAGATCCTCATGAATTTTGATTGTTGTCTCGAATTTTCTTGTGATTTTAAACACTTAAGCGTATAAGAAGATGAGAAAAAAAAAATGAAAAAGAATTCTCACGAAAAACATTATCCAATAATATACACTAGCCAAGTCTCCAAGGGTTTACCACAAATTAAATATCATTATTAAATAGGAAAATGTGAGATAAATAAAACAAAAAGTCTTAGTTACGAGATCATTGTTTTACAAAAAACAGAATATAACTTCAGTTTTTTGAAATGAGTTACTACGAAAATAAAAAATACCATAAGTAGCAAAAACGCCCAAATTAAGACCTAAAAATGGAATTCACATGAAATTAGACATGTCTCATGGCGAGGCTAAGTGTTTTGCTCATTGGTCTGTTTGCAAACCGAATTTGGACAGTACTTCGTCAAACGAATTGATCCTAAATCATTGTCTTGAGACCCAAAAGTGTCTTGCTCAAGCTAAAGTTTACACTCAACAAAGTGGTTTTTTTTGTCAAATGTAAATATTGTTGACTTTTTGGTGAAACTCCTATAAATCTTGACGTTATGACGCTTGTGTTGGGCCATAAAATTGCTATTTACTAGCATTGCATCATTCTCTAAAGGATTGAGAAAGTTCGTTCTTGAATTGAAACTTCTTCTGTATTAGAGGAATTCAACTAAAGATGATTTTAATTTTGAATCTAACGGGAGAGTGCACATTTCATGATTGTTATGTATTATTCCTTTAATTCATTGGACACTATTGTGTTTTGTCATAGTAATTACTAACTATATTATATGCATGTTGTTTGGTAAAGTGATTGTTCCTTGCATATGTATTAATCTGTTTGTGGTTTGAGTACTAATAAAGATGTTTGATATTAACATTTTCGTGTAATGTTGAATCACATGCATCAGTTTCTGTTGAATTACTGAAAAATTATGAGCAACAAATATGCGTGCATGTGGTGTTTTTTTCTTTTTCCCTGGATCAATTTATCAAATAAATACAAAACGGAGCGCTGGAAACACTCAGAAACTCCACAAAATGTCATCAAATATACCCGAAACAATATATATTTTCTAACTTCTAACGAAAACAAGAGCCTTCGTATGCATGTTTGTTATCGGACAACTGGGAGGAATTTATGATTTAACTGATCCCCCATGCATGTCCAAAATGTCCCACCTAAGCATAATTAGATAATTTTATTGAATAAATTTCTAGAAGTAAATTCTTTGTATTAAATTTGCATATGGCAAGAGCAATATATACACTTATCGGACACAAGTATCTCGTACTATATAACTATACGATTTTAAAGTTAGTTGAGAAGTACCGATAAATTAAAATACAATTCTAATTTCATATTAATGAGGATATCAATCTTAAGACCATCAATGGCTTGGAAAATCTGCACAAAGATCCTCATGAATTTTGATTGTTGTCTCGGACTTTCTTGTGATTTTAAACACTTATATATGTAAGCGTATAAGAATATGAGAACAAAAAATGGAAAAGAATTCTCACGAAAAACATTATTCAATAATATTCACTAGCCAAGTCTCCAAGGGTTTACCACAAATTAAATATCATTATTAAATAGGAAAATGTGAGATAAATAAAACAAAAAGTCTTAGTTACGAGATCATTGTTTTACAAAAAACGGAATACAATTTCAGGTTTTTTGAAATGAGTTACTACTAAAATAAAAAATACCATAATTAAGTAGCAAAAACGCCCAAATTAAGACCTAAAAATGGAATTCATATGAAATTAGACATGTCTCGAGGCGAAGTGTTTTGCTCATTGGTCTGTTTGCAAACCGAATTTGGACAGTAATTCGTCAAAAACGAATTGATCCTAAATCGTCACTTTGTCTTGCTACCCAAAAGTGTCTTGCTCAAGCTAATGTTTATACTCAACAAAGTGTTTTTTTTTTGTTTTGTCAAATATAAATATTGTTGACTTTTTGGTCAAACTCCTAAAAATCTTGACGTTATGATGCTTGTGTTGGGCCATAAAATTGCTATTTACTCGCATTGCATCATTCTCTAAAGGATTGAGAAAGCTCGTCCTTGAATTGAAACTTCTTCCGTATTAGAGGAATTCAACTAAAGATGATTTTAATTTTGAATCTCACGGGAGAGTGCACATTTCATGATTTTTTAAATATTTAACTCTAATTATAATGTTTCTTTTAAATTGAATATTTAGAAGCTTTCATTCTCTTTTCGTTTCAGATTTACGTTCTATGCTTTTCTATCTTTTAACTTTGTTCATGCGTTTATCATGTAATTCTTAGCAAATTGACAAAGTTAAAGTGCGTGTATTATTATCTATTTTCTATTAGATTATATAGATGAAAAGAGAGACACAACTGGGCCCATAGTGGTCCTCGGGCAACATTTGTCTCTGGACAACTGAACCAGCCCATGCTTGCAGTTTTCAAAACCCAACCCGGAGAATAAACAGGCCGGTCCAACATATATTACGTCTTTATTTGTATTATAGTAATAGTCCATGGATCAAAGTTCCATTTCCATTTTCGGTGTGTCATATATTAGAAACTTTTCGCAATGTTTCGCGATCTTTTCGATATTTTTCGAAAAATTCGTAAAAATTGTTATTGCGATAGACATAGAAAATATAGTGTATTTCTTTTCCACATAGTCAAAAATAAAAACGTTTCGATATTTTTCGCGAAAAAATAAAAGAAACTTTGATCCATGAGTCGGTTACCATATCTAGTGCCTTTCTACAAGTCTACAACTATCAAATTCGGAAATTACGACTTCCTTATTTCAACCACCGTGTTTATAACGAAGTTATTTGTCATTAAGTCCTATTTTAATTCTTGCTCTTTAAAAAGAAACACGGAAGCTATAAGCTCACCTCCAAACTAATACGATAACAACACGATCATCTTTAGTAGTTTTTTTTAAAGTCAACGTATTCCCAAAATACCCCACGTCGGCCTTCATCGTCTAGTTTCGAAAAGATGTAATTTTCACTCTCTCTGCTGGCTATAACGGTCATACATCATCTACATGGACCCTACAACAATATCATTTTAACTCTAAACCACTCATGCACTAATGTTTGTGTTAGGGCCGGAAATTTCATAGAAGGTCCAATCACTACCGAAACTTTCCCTCTTTGAAAATGAAGTGCTAAACAATTAAAGTGTCCCTACTAATTAGTCCAAAGTACTATAAAATGACTCCCTTCACTTCATTTGGTTTTGTACGATATTCAAATCGTGATTCATAAAGTGATTTCAATATCTACTATTCCATATATTGTTGCTTATCTTTCTAAGCAACAAAGAGGAAGAACATCGGCGATATGGCCAGTGTCCGACCGACATTTCCATCCTTTGTGTCCCCTGTTGCTGTTAGGGGAGCTGTCAAGCGCCGAATCTTCTCCTCCCTCCTCCGCAGGCTCAAGAACGCTTTCAAGGCATGTGCCCCCAAACCGTTCTCAGGGTATTAATTAGTCGACAGAAGCTCTTATGTTTCACTTTGTGTCTCATTCAACAAGTTACATATATTGCACGTCTTCCGTGCATTCAGATCAAAGACACCTGTCATTATCACAATTATGTGGAAAATTAAGTAGAGTACAAGATGGAACGTAAAATAGTCGGCCTTTCTATTGATCCATGTGATCACGTTATCGTATATAAGTTATCCATTTTTATTGTTATTTTTATTTTTGCTTTGTGCAATGGTAATTCAGTGCATGTTACTTGTAGTTTTGTATGAATAAACTTCTTTGATATATGTAAATCATTTCCGAAGCTGCTTAGCTCAACACCATTTTCCTTCATATAACAAACAAAGTCTTATTGTTTGTCTCGTCAATTTGCCAGCACACCACTCATTTGTCACTCCTTTAATCGAGCCCATCATATTATAATTATATTTTGGGTGGTCAACTGATTCGTGCAAACTAGCATATGTTCCAACGGAATATACTAAACAAAGCAAAAGAAGTTTAGAAGATTGTTCTTACAACGGTATCTTGGAGTAGTACTAGATTGTACCACGTGGAGGCGTGCGTTTACCTGGTCCCCATTTCCAATATATCCCACCTGGATTAATGAATTCTCTAAGAAAAATTAAGGACCAAAAGGGGCCCAATAGACACGGTGGTTGAAATTATAAGGAAGTGGTAGTTATTTAAATCATGAAGGGTAATTTGCTTGTTATTTATGGCAGGGGCAATATGTCCTAAATATAACACATTGAGTTCATTTGCCTAATTAATTATTTTTCAAAGTGAGGTATAATTTGCCTATTTCACAAAATACGGGGCGTAAAATGCCATTAGCTATTTATTTATTCATTTGATTACATAATTATGTATACCATTAACTAACTGCATGCAAAATTTAACTGCAAAAATCTTTTTCATTCATTTAAATTTTCCTTTTATGCGGCAGAAGACCTATTGAGTCCAAATAACAAACACATGTACTTAATGAATCGCAAATTGCAAGTGAGCCGACAAGAGGCTATTTGTCAATTGGTCTTATATTAATTATTGCTCTTAAAAATAAAAAAGGGAGGAGGAGGAGGAGGAGAAGAAGAAGGATGAGAACACACGGCAGCTAGAAGCTCGCACTCCAAATTAATATGATTATGACATCATGATCATCTTATTTTAATGTCTTTTTTTAGTCAACGACTTCCCAAAATACCCCATGTCGGTCTTGATTGTGTAGATTCTAAACGATGTAATTTTCACTCTCTATGCAGGGTATTCCGGTCATACGTCGACCCTACAACAATATCTTTTTCGCTTTAAACCACTCATGTACCAATTTTTGTGTTAAATGGAAATTTCATGGAAGTTGCCATCACCCCTCAAACTTTCCCCGCTTACTCCCAAGTACTATAAAATGACACCATTCACTTCATTTCTTTTTGTACCAAATCGTGTTACTCATCAAGGGATCTCAAATTCAATATATATTTCTTAATTTCATTTTCATTCTAGGCAAATCTCCCAATGAAGAACAACGGCGCAATGGAAGGAGGTGAAAGCAAAAAGATTTCGACGAAGACGTTAATATTCCCAACATACATCAAAGGTAGTGATGCCAGTACGAGATCGACATATCCAATATCCTTTGTGACTCCTGTCAGGGGAGCGGTCAAGCGCCGAGTCTTCTCCTCTCTTTTCAAGTGTTTGTTTTCACAGAGTTAAAACTAATGACCTCGTTATTAGCTTCCTTAAACACCTTCGACAACACTAGTTTTGTGTCGCCATAGTATAAGTTATGCATGTTGTGGCTGTGAAGTGATTGCATGTGACAATCCCTTGCATATGTACTTGTTTGTTGTTATTATATACCTAATAAAATTGTTTGATTGTTAATAATGTGGTGTAATTGTTGAATAGCATGGCATTAGATTTTGTTTATTATTGAAAATTAGTGTGTGTGCATGGTGCTTATAAATTGGCATGGCATCAAAGCTTAGATCAAAGAAAACGAACTGAGTTCAAATTCTATCTCTACCAATGTCTTAAAAACTATCACGTGTCAGATGTAACGAAAAGAATAATCTTCACATGAGGGTGCCAGCAATTCAATGAACGGAGCACTGCACCGAAACAGTGAGAAAGTATTACGTACATCAAAAAACTCATCATGGGTGTTCAAATGATTCATATAGACAGAGCATATATATGTTCATGTTCAAATGAAATACTAAAAATAGCGAAACAAGATCTTTCCTATGTTTGTTATTTGGGTTTTGGAGTGCATAATTGGAGAATCAGGAGATGTTTGTCTGGTCCCCACGTTCAACATGTCCCACCTAGAAGCATAAATGAATTTCAATCATTAATAAATTAAGTAAATTATTTGAATTAAAATTGCATACACGTGGATCACGCAATACAACGAATTGATAAATCCTTAAAAGTTAAGAAGAGAAGTATCAGGAGTAAAATGATAATCGAAAAAGAAGCTCTATTACTTACGCGAGTACTCAAGTGCAAGCAAATACAACTCGTGTTCTTCACTTACTTAGCAACTTATGTTTTTTTTAATCCTTACTATATATAATCTTGGTAAATTATTTTCACCAAGAACGACAAAAATGATGTATATATATATATATAATTGACTATAGTTGCATGTTATTAAAAAAAAGGGGTCTAAAATAAAGAAAATAGCATAAATTACTAATTAATTGAAGATAAAAAAAGTATCTACAAAATTGTAATATAATAAGGACTACTACTAGTGTGACTACTTAAAAAACTGGTAAGTATAGTTGTACACTATTATAATTTTAAAAAAGAAAAAACTGAGTTGGTGTTTTCCTCGCCTAAAAGGTTTTTTGCAACTTACTTGTCCGGTCACAAATAAATTAGAGATAACTGGGCCATGTGAAAAGTATCTCACATTAAAAAATGACGTTCATGCTTCGGTGGATTATGTAATATTATTGTTGGGAGGTTGATATATGCCTTTCTATTCTATCACATTCCGAAAATTATAATGATTCTATCAAATATGTAAGTTATTAGTCAATATACCGACGTACTTCAGAGACGTGAAATTTGAATAACTTGACATTAGCTAGCTTAAGTTATAGTCAACTATAATATTCTATCATATGACGAATTTTTATTTATTTTTTGATTGGAAAAGAAAGTTTTATTGAGAAGATAGTATAAGAGATAACCAAGAGATCAAACTATCGGTTTTTACAGTATTTGTGGAGAATTATACTTTTCCACAAAAGAGAAATTGAATGAGGAATCTGTGAACGTGCCTTAATGTTGTTGATCAATTTGATAATATGGCGAAAAATCATAATAATATCTATTTATCATGACGAAATTTGATGATTCTGATTTCTGCCAAACTTAGAAATTTGAAGCTATATATAGTCGTTAATTAGGCCATGAACATAAATTTTCTATAAGGAACAGCCAAATAGATCGTAGGAGAAATTCTGTAGTAAAAAAGAAAAGCACTAAAAAGTACAAAATCACAGAATGTTCCAAGTTAGTGAAGGGACTAGGTGAACAGCTCGTGCAAGTGCATAGATAATTGATTCACTCAAGATGGAATTAATATCCTCAAATTTGGAAATTCTGATTTAGTTCTGTAAAAGTTAACCAGACAATCTCATGGTACATCATAATGTTGAATTCTCCAACCTAAAGAGCCTGATACAGATTTAAAATTATATTCTTAGTTAAGTATATTTGTAATTTATTTTGTAGCAGTTAACCAATCAATTTTTATTTGTTTCATATAAAAGACATAACATAGGTTTATTGTAGTCATGTAGTGGACGGTTCATAGACCTTTTTAAATTATTTTTTTTGAAGAATCCTACTGACTCGAGATTAACGGCCATCCCATCCCAAAAGTGTACAGCCGACTTTTGCTCCTCAATTGATTATACTAAATTAAACGCAGTGAACGGTCACATGACTTCAGCATTCAAATGTCCATGCCACGTTAAAAAAATTTACCAAAATATGCCGATTCTTTTATTAGTAAGTTTCTATATATGTGTATGTATATACTATATAAGGTCCTTCACGAGAAACGCAGTCAGCTAAAATGTCATTCCACGTTCAAATGCGGTCACAATGAACACGATTTGGACACTCACAAACAAATTGGTCCAAGACAATGTGCCTTTTAACCCAGCTGTGATCCTTAAAGTCATTGACAAAGACAAAGTTGTGTCTTTCAAATCTCAAATGCAGAGAATTATTTATCGGCGCCATGGAGTGGCAACACCGAGTAGGTGGTCCAAGCTGATGTAGCGGTGGAAGTAATTAAGCTACGGGGAAGATTAAAAACACGAAAGACTCATAAAATAAATAGAAAACTTAATATTCCGGCAAGAAACAATTGATTAACTGTCGTTTTGATCCTTGAAATGTTGGAGTTTGTCTAAAATCAGATCACCTTCATATATCTTACCCTTTTCAAATAAAGCCTGTTTTTTGTTGTTGCAATCAACAACAACAACAACCACAAATACATCACTTGATTATGAGGTGTGAATATGGATGTTTGTCCTAGGAAATTTGGGATTGTGCAACATGGGCTAAACATAAGGATAATAGTTTTGGGCCATTTTTAGATCTTTTTATGGGTTGCTTTGGTATTATATGTGGGCCTTGACCCAATTCAACCGAATGTTAAACATAAACTTCTCTTGTCTTTCCAATCACCAACCCACTTTTTATTTGGTTTGCTATAAAGAGTTTCGTCCCGATCCTAATCTTATGGGTTTTGAGTTCTGACTTAATAGTTAATAGGTAGCTCAAATAATTTGTATTTCAGATAACAAGTGCTAGTGAAGTACCCTACAAAGCTCTTAGACATGTGACACAAGACAATTAATTGTTAAACTAAGGATCACGGTCATTTTTCTTGTTAGAAAAGGTTATAGTGATCATCCATAAATTAATAGTTGGAGTGGACAATGGACCTTGTAAATGACCACATGGTTCAAGTTGGCTCTTGCAGAGAACTGCACAATAAAAACAGTAGTGGGTTCAGGAAAAAATGGCAGTTAAATTCTTACAAGTTCGTGTATCATAACTCATTAGTGACTCGAGCACAGAATCAAGTTATGCATGGACCAAAGTTCATAATTGTTTTCTTGAATTGTGAAAATGAAATATAATACGCTTTCATATCTATTGCAAACCAATTTATACAAAATTTTCAAAATATGTGGAAATCTTTTTGAAAAATTATGATGTTTTTAACATCTAGCGGATCAAACTATATATCAAAATCGAAACTTTGATCCATAAAAAAATTAAAATTTTGGACTAATAAATATATTTTTTGTTTCACTTCAGAAAAAATTGAGGCTATAAGGTCCTTTAAATGGAGAAACAACATGCTTCAATTTCTTTTATTTATTAGAACACGTATGAGATTGCAAATTGCGACATATCCACGTCATAACAATTAACAATCATATATTAGTCCGCACGTGAAAGGGCGTACTAAAATGTGCGACTTTGATTAAGAAAAAACATAAGCCACCGAATATAAAGAGAAGTTTTACCTCCCGTTAATAAAGCATTTTAAACTAACGGAAAAATGGACTTAAATTTCTACCAGACAAGATTAATAGCATATACCGCTTAAGAGTCTTAGGTAACACAAATCACATAACTTATTTTACGGTACTGTTGAGTTCTTAAGTATATAGCAATAAAGATACTATTTTTGCTCCATTTCCTCCACGGAAATCAGAAACGTAAATGCAATTGTGAAACGAATTAAATGACATCACAGATTGCTCTGTTTGAACAACTCCACAGTCATATTCAAAATCTTCTTTAGACTTTCTGCAAAAATGCTGAAAATTTGTTCACATGTTAGTGTCCTCTTCTGAAGAGTTTTTATCCTTTAATTTCAAAGTGTATAATGACAAGTGGAACTATAAGGCTAACATATATTGTATTGCTTAATCCAGATATTGACGTTGGCGATTAAGCTCGGCAGATAAGAATTAGTCAAGATTAAAATAAAGAATAATTACATGCATATATACCCCCTAGACATGCTTCTATCTTAATTATAAAATTTCTTTTAAGATTTAACTAATTATGCAATGGAATCCATGACATATTTTAAACTTTAAGGGATGTCTCTATGATTATCAAACATTAAGAAAACCTTTATGTAATAATTTTTTAAAATTTATATTGTACTTCTATAATATTTCAAAATAGTATGAAAATCATATATATTTACACTAAACTTCGACAGCCTATTTCTATATTAGCATTCCTTAAAATATTTAGTGACAGACAGTATGGTTAACATGTAGATCTGGAAGATTTCAGCTAAGACCCTTCGAAGTTTAAGCCAGTGACGAATACTTAATTTTTTTTTTTCAAACGAACAAATACTTAATTTTGAAGAAAGGAAACTCTTACTATATACATTAGGGAAAAAAAGAAGTGAAAAATAAGATACTTTTGAGTGTTTTGGACCAAAACTTCAAAAGACGTTGTAAAGACTCGAGGCTGAGCAAGAATTTAGTCCCACAAGCAAGTACTTATCAAACAATTATTGAAAACACCAACTACTCCAACGCGCACCGCATTAAAAATAACAATATCTTGGGACACCATTTTCATGGCCAAAAAGATAAGCCATATCCGTCCCACATATTTCTCCTTTGACTTGGAATATGAGATAAACTACGAAAATAAGTATAATTGGTGCTTAATGTAATATTATTTAGTTGTTACTCACGAGACACAAGATGTCTTTATCAAGACAGACAAATTAATTTGTTAAATCCATTCAAGAGCGACAGTTTTCGGATTATTATTCAGACAATGACTTATTAATACTCCCAACTAAACAAGCATGCAAACGAAGTGGTCATACTCGTACATTGAACTTTTGCACTTTGTTGATTTATTAATTAACAGTGTCTGATCATTGAGTTTTATTCTTGAGCTGGATGTCAACTCTAGTGCCAGTGGAAGTAGGTTACTCTTATAAGACATCAACCTCTCATTTAATTTTGTGTATGAAGTATTGATCAGATTATTGACAACAAAAAGTTATTGATACCCTTTGATGCTTAATCTAAGTATCAATGGCACCACTCAAGAAATTTCAATAATATTAAGTATATGATTCTAAAGTTTCAATAATATTAGCGATAATAAAATGTGTTAATTTTGAGAAAGAAAACCATTTCCATCCTTCATTGGAATTATAATTATAAATTCTAATATATACTTAGTTAAACACTAGATCGCAAATTATTTTTAAAAATGAATCAATCTAAAATTACTGAAAATCGGGAGGAGAAAGTCATATTAAGACTGGGTCCCCCCATTCTTCAATTCTTACTCACTTTAGGGAAAATTGGATAGAGAGGTGTGTGACTTGATGGAGTGAGCAAAGTCAACAGCTTAATCCGCTCGATACGAATATCTATTCACATCTTATAAAGAAAGATATTGTAAAACGTACATATGATATAACCAAGAAAGAAAATGACTAAATCAATCATAATATATGTACAATCACATAGCAAAAGAAGTATTTGATGTATCATACTTAGACTAGATATTTAGTACTAGATATTTGGCTATCAATAAAGCATTCATGTGTCTCTTATTGAGTAAGATCACTTATGAGATGGAACAAGTAGAGGTCGGCTCAACTCAACTCAACTCATAGTAGGTCAATTTAGTTCGGAATTTTTGATTTACCTACAAAATCACGTCGACCCATTGTAGGCCGACTTCGAGTCAATCCGTGTCCGACCCGAATCCAGCATATAACCTACTAAATCCATCCATCTCTCTTAGATGTCGAATTTGGCATTGAGGGGTCTTTCCCAAATACTCACTAATTAAAGCTCGTTACGAAATAGCTTCGCGGATCTGAAATGGAGTACTAATGTGTCATGCCAAGTTATCTCATTTTGGACAAAAAATTAATCTTTAGCAGGCAACAAGATTTTTACCTAAAACTCATAATATTGAACAAAACCCAATCCTTAATATTTGATCCTTAACCCCTCCAAAGTAAACTTAGTTAAGCCAAGTCAAACAAAACATATTTCACGCCGTTCCATTCGCAACAAACCCAATCCACGTCACATCTTGAAAACTACGTATATCATATCCACTCACAAAACCCAGAACAAGAACATTTTTGAGACCCACAGTTTTCAGTTAGTTGTGAAAAAGATCGAATCTTTATTGTCAACTCGACCAAAACACAAAGGCCATGGTGGTCAAAATGATGAAGTGGAGGCCATGGCCTCCGTTAATCTCGAAAAAATACGAGGTCAAACTGAAGGTGCATAGGCTCGAGGGTTTTGATTCGGTGTGTGAGGGTGCACAGGAGGAGGATGATGATATTAATGGTGGTCTATCAGTGGAGATCAGATGGAAGGGTCCCAAATTTTCTCTGGGTTCATTTAGGAGGACTGTGAAGAGGAACTGTACTAGGGAGGTGAGTGTGAAGAGGGTTTTTGATGATGAGGGTCAAAACGGTGGCGTTTTGGTGGTGGAGTGGGACGAGGATTTTCGCGAAGTTTGCGCCTTTTCTGGCTACAAGGAGAATGTCTTTCATCCTTGGGAGATTGACTTCACTGTTTTGCGTGTTAGTTTCATTTTGGTCTTGCAATTTTTAATATGTTAGTGTAATTTTTTGTTGTTGTTGTTGATGTTGTGTTTGATGTGAATGCATAGAAGTGGAAAATTGGATTTTCGGGTTGATTTAGAATTGATGAATAGACTAGTATTAGCTAGATTTTTGTTTACCTGTTTATATTTCTAATACATAGTATGTAGTATGTGCCTCAAGTAGTCGAATTTTGCGATTTGTTTAGGTATATGTGTGAATATCTCTGTTTGGAAGCTGGAATTTGATTATGGCTTCTGGTTTTAAAGGGTTTTCTGTAGTTCTTTGAATATTTCTTTGTAGGACTGTAGATTTAGTTGCAGTTGTTCTCTATTCTAATCTTGAGATTTGTAAGTGATGAGACGGTAGATTCTGATTCTAGTGTTTGTAGAGGTCAACGATGATCAACTGTTGTAGGTTGAGAGGATCCTTTGAAAAATTTACTTGTTTGTAGGTGGAGGTGAAATTACTTTATACCTCTCCGTTCTTCGCCATAGGGGGTTAAATATGTGTGGTTTTTGAAGCATCGAAGTTTAACGCTATAATTGTTTTGTTTCGGGGGTCGTTTAGCCACCATAATATGAGACCTAAACAATATTTACTGTACGGTTCTATGGTGATGCAAATGGTTTTCTGGATAGTACTTCTACGTCATGTATGGTAGTCTTTTTTATATTTATGTGGTTGCCTAATATTTTCAATCCTTATCTGATAATAAGATCAGATGGATCATGTTTCTTTATTTTGTTTTATTTCGAGACAAGTAATTGATAAATTTTGAGATCAGACAAATTATCTTTTCTCATTTGTTTTGTGCAATTTCAAGAAATTAGAATAGTTTGGCCATTTCAATGAAAAGATACAACGGGACAGCGTAAAATGCCAAGTGTCACAGAGCTTTAGGTATTGTCACATAATGCATAGTCAGGTACCTCTTAAGGAAACATGTCGTATTCGTTCAAATTGCTGCTACTTTGAATAGCATACGGAGTATCTGCCATATTTAGTTATTGGTAATGTGGCACGTGTATTAGTGGTTAGCTATAAATAGATTGCGCTTGACAACATTGGATACAGTTGGAAATTTGTATTATTAGTTTTATCTGCAAATAAGTTAGTATAGCTATATCCTATTATATTGCCTATGTTTTTCTGGTTTTGTAATTTTCTTGAAGCACAGAATTTCGTTAGAATTTTTGTTTGCTTTTAATAATTAAAGTTAGCACAGAGAACTAAACTCATTTGGTTTTCTACAGGGTTTGAGCCAAGGGGTGAAGAGCAGGATTTCTACTGTTGGTTTGGCAGCCTTGAACCTAGCTGATTATACTTCCAAGAATGAGGAGCAAGTCATCGAGGTCAAGATCCCTCTAATAGTTATTCCAAATGTTGCAGTTGAGCGTCGTCCTTTGCTCTGTGTAAGTATCTACTTTAAAGATATCACCATATCTGTAAACTTGCCTACAAGTTGTACTGCTCTTCTTGCTAAAACCTTTACTTTATATGTCAGAGGTTGATATCCACGTATGTTGCAGATATCTATCAGCTTGCTGGAACTTAGAGCGGCACAAGAGTCGAAGGAGGTTGTTCATAGTCAGATAATGCCTCTCTCATCCATCTCCGCATCTAGAGAATCTCCTTCGGCAGAGAAAGATGAAGTTTCTTCACTCAAAGCTGGTCTCAAGAAGGTTAGAATATTTACCGAGTATGTGTCAACTCGAAGGGCTAAAAAAGCCTCCCATGAGGAGGAGTGTAGTACTAGTGACGGCAAATGCTCTGGCAAGAGTGAGGATGGGGAAAATTCTTACCCTTTTGATTCCGACTCGCTTGATGAAATTGAGGAAGGAGAATCGGAAGAGAACAAGGAGGACTCCGCTATTCGGAAATCCGTTAGCTATGGGACGTTGGCTTTTGCAAACTATGCAGGCGTGTCTAGTTATTCTATATCTGGAACCAATAATGAGGACGAAGACTGGATTTACTACAGCAACCGTCGAAGATCAGATTTTGGATGTTCTTTCGTAGAAGATTTGGATTCTTCACTTCCTGAGCAATCATCCATACAGAATCCTAAACGTAGTATTTTACCTTGGAAGAAAAGAAAGCTAAGTTTCAAATCTCCTAAAGCTAAAGGAGAGCCATTACTTAAAAAGGCTTATGGGGAGGAAGGGGGAGATGATATAGACTTTGATCGGAGGCAGCTGAGTTCTGATGAATCTCTCTCTTCTGGGGTAAGAAGTCTGTTGCTTAATTCTTCCAACGGTCAATACACTAAATATGTATATGTTAGAGCTGTATCATCTTGATACTTGTTCTATGATTCTATAAGGTAGCAAGTCTTTTAGCGAGCTCTATTCTCGTCGTACAGTAGCTGTGTTAAAATTTCTTTTATACTCTTTCATGCTTCTTCCTGCGTGCACTAATAAGGGACAAGTTTTCAATTTTTGCGGCTACACATTTCTTCTTTAATTTTATGTTGTCACAAATTTATGAAATATTGCCCTTCATATAATATGCATTGTACTGGAATTTGATAAAGTTATGCCTTCTTGTTCTTGACAGTTTCACATATTTATCTTTCAAAATGAAACATCAATGTCCGCTTATAGAATGGGGTGGTATATATGTCGATGATACTCTGAGCATGAAATACACTTCCTTTAATTACCAATTATTTGTCCCACTCTGTCTCAAATGATGGCTACATATCTATTTGCAGGAGCATAAAACTGACCCGTCTGCAAATGAATCATTGGTTTCTGAGTTTGGTGATGATAATTTTGCTGTTGGAACCTGGGAACAGAAAGAAATAACAAGCCGAGATGGACAGATGAAGATTCAGACACAAGTCTTTTTTGCCTCCATAGATCAGCGAAGTGAGCGTGCAGCAGGAGAAAGTGCTTGTACAGTCCTTGTTGCTGTTATCGCCGATTGGTTGCAGAACAACCTGAACCTCATGCCTATTAAGTCACAGTTAGATAGTTTGATCAGAGATGGTTCCCTAGAATGGAGAAATCTTTGCGAAAATGAAACTTACAGGGAACAGTTTCCGGATAAGCACTTTGACCTAGAAACTGTCCTCCAAGCAAAAACCCACGATCTATGTGTAGTTCCCGAGAAGTCATTTGTTGGGTTTTTTCATCCTGATGGAATGCAAGAGGGAGATTTTGACTTTTTGAACTGTGCTATGTCCTTTGACAACATTTGGGATGAGATTAACCGCTCAGAGAGTGCTTCCCGGAATGGTGAAGCTCCAGTTTTCATTGTCAGTTGGAATGATCACTTTTTTGTACTCAAGGTTGAAACGGATGCTTATTACATTATCGACACGTTAGGGGAGAGGCTGCATGAGGGATGTACTCAGGCTTATATACTCAAATTTGACAGGGATTCTGCTATCTATAAACTTCCAAGTAAAACTCAATCTTTTGATGAAAAACCTCTTGGCGAGCAGCATGCTGTTGCTGCAGCAGTCGAGTCCCAAAACTCGAGCCCACTGTCAATTAAGTCAAGTGAAGGTCCCAAAGAAGATTCTGAAGAAAGGACCTCCGAGGAACCACTGAAGAGAGAACTGGAAGAAGAGGTTGTTTGCCAGGGTAAAGAGTCGTGCAAAGAGTACATTAAGAATTTCCTGGCTGCAATTCCAATTAGGGAACTGCAAGCAGATCTCAAGAAAGGTTTGACGATGTCAACGCCTCTTTATCAACGTCTACAGATAGAGTTTCACTTTACTCAGTTGCAACAACCGGCATCCCCTCTTTTGCAACAGAAACCAGAGGTTGATGGCACGATTCCTGAGGTTGGTGTCTAAAGGCTTCATTTAGAAAATGGTTACTAACTGTAAATTCTAGCACGTCATTAATACCTTACTTTGTTTTAAGATGTGTAGTTATGGGGTGAACGGGTAAGCTAAAAGAGCGTCCGTTTTGTCTTCTTGAGTTGTTCATCTAATGTAATTACTTTCATGTGAATAGTATTTGAACCAACCATCTTTGCCATTGTCATCTCTGTAGATGTAAGGGATCTGTGGATCCGATCACCTAACTGTTGCCAAATTTAGATACCAAACATCCTCGAATGTGTATATACCGTTCTTTTTTATCTTTTGTCGATAATTATGATCTGTATTCTCTCTGGTTATAGTTTCACAGAAGGAAGAACTTTCAAGCGTCCATCCTTGCATAAATCTGTGACTTATGGCCGGCCGTGAACCAAAGTTTCAATTTTTAGCATTTATTTCAGTCGACTAAATATTAAAAAGAAACTTTCGATATATGTCTGATCTTTCCAGTATGTCACCGAAAATCCATAAAAATCGTTCTTGCAAAGGAAATGAAAACTAATTTATTTCATTTCCATAGAGTCGAAAATTACAATATTTCACTAAATTTTGAGGAATTGTTTAAAACCACTGGTCCAACTATAACTATACTGGTATCAATAAGGATGACCCCTTTTGTGTCAACTCTTCTCTTTTTAGTCGATCTTCTTCGAAGGACTTCAAGGCTAGATTGGCAATCTGGGTTCCATTTTTATATACATCAGTTTCCACCTCCGCTGTCCCACGATGCTCCTGCGATGTTGGAAAATGGTTCCTACTTAGAGACTCGCAATGGGGCCACAAATTGTTGGGTTTAGGTAGAGCAAGCAACAACTAGAAGTCTAGAACGGATGAATTAACCAATTATAAATTGAGATAGATCGTGAAATAAGGTTTATTCATTTTTGAAGCAATTTTGTGATTATAATCCAAAGAAATATTACTTTTAAAGCAAATATCCAAAGAAATCCAAATTCACAACTTCCAACGAAGGTTTGATGCATCTTCAGACTCAACCACTAGTCGGTTTTGTGCAAATGCAGAAATGCATTTCGAACTAAGAGACCGCAAGGTCGAAGCAGTAACTTCAATAAAAACAATGAAGAGAACGCCAACTTGACAAGCTTGCCCTAACAAAAATAGCAATAATTTTATAAAGTAACAGATAGGATTATATTTTCTTGTCTCTAATCTCCCGATTTTGAGCTACTACACATCATTTAGTAGGATGGACAAGCATTCTTTTCCTTTTTGAAGCTACATGGAATTGCAAAAGGAAAATTCAACACCTCCTGAATATGACTAAATTGAGTGGCAAATATGTGAGGCAATCCGTACAAATTATGCTCTTTTATTGTATACACTAGCGATAAAATTGCAGCATATGTTCTTGCAAGCATGCCCAATACTTGCACATCGTGTGTAGGATCACATCCTTAGTTTCAGTCTTAAAAAGTTAACTACCACCATCTTATATTCATCATACATGCAAAATATGGACGGAAGGAGAAAGGCTGCCTTGCCAAGGCAAGAGCTTCTTATATATACAATAGCAAAGAGGGAGTGAAATAACGTAAGGCAAACTCCGGAGCATTTTAAATGTCAGCCACTGTCTCTCCAGCTACAAATCCAATGCCGAAGTCAAAGGTAATGCATGTCAGCTCCTTATTGTTTCCGTCCACCATTGTCATTTTAAGGTTGTAATTACCCTGTCAAACCAATTTATAGCATCAGAGGGCTGCACAATTAACAATCTAGGCCCACAAGAAACTGGGATAACATTACTATCTTATGTTCCCTTGATAACAACAATCTCTCAGCTTCATAAATTATAGAAACACCATGATAAATTACTCAAAGTATCAATTGAACAAAATATTTACTAGTTACAGTATTGCCAAGAGGTAGCTATAAAATCGGTAAAGAATTAATTTGCAAGCGAAAAGGATACTAAGGTACATAGTTTCTTCACATTTTCGCGTATTTTGGAAAAAAATCAAGTCATTAAAGCTTTATGACCATGCGATGAACGACCGCACTGAAATTTTATTGTTGTTGCCGATTTCAAGCAAGAATTTCGAGCAAAAGAGTTTTTGATAAGGTATTCTTGTAATTTGACCAAGCATTAGAAAGAGCCAAAATAATCTACATCATTTAACATAGATGAATACTTATGCAGGAAAACTGATTAGATGCCAGCTGAACATAATAATAACAAATGACTCACAGGTGGCGTATATCCAGGTAACTCTTGGGAGTGAGAGACCACAAAATCACCAACAGAAACAGGGCATGTTGTCTCTTTACAAAGTTCATGGTCCTCCGAATGGATGTGAAACCAAAATAATGAAACATCAATTTTCAGTTTTCCACCTGAGATTGCTTTATCTGCAAAAAACTTCAAGTTAAGTCTTCCAGATACTAGAATTTTCTATTGAAGAAGCTTCATTAGTGCGTGAAATAAACAACTATAGAAAATAAATAACCAAATGAATAGGTTGTGGTTTATATTTCCAGAGACAGCTGATGTTCCGTGAAACCCATTGAGGTAATTGATTGGCAACTCCATATATAACATTTCTAAGTTTAATAAACAGACATCATGAAAACCCGTACCAAGAATCTTCACTGAGTTCTAAGCAGGGCCACAAAAGTAAAACCAACTTTATCATCCTACTCTAATAATAACTCCTGGTACTTCCACTGCACAGCTAAAATAGCAGGAAATATAATTTCTTCAAGGACATTGGTCTTTCTGAAAAGAGTTTCAAAATTAACAATACATAGGCCATAACCTGCTCTTGAAATTTTATATGTATTGCCAATTACAATTTTAGTATGTCCCTGGTAATAGTTGTGTCAACAGTAATAGTATATACTCATGGTAACCAAGTGGTGCTTGAAACATGAAAACAGTTGAGCATAAAGAGAACAAAAGAAAAAAAGGAAACGTAATTCTGAACAACGAAAATATGCAGAAGTATTAAGATGGCTGCAAGGCTTCTAAATTTTTGCAGTTTCCTTCAAATTCCCAAAACACAAAACAAACATGAGAACTACTATTGAATTTGAAACTTAAGCATCACCCGAACTATGCTGCACTAATGGTTTGTTTCACCCACTCAGCTGTGCATCAAATGAATAAACTCTTTCACACAAATGTTGGACATCCCCAAGACAGAACCCAGCCAGGTAAGAAACGATGACAAACTGAAAAAAGCCTTAACAACAATCTTTCTTTTACAACTTTTAGACATACAAAAGCATCTAAAACCTTAAATCATCGATAGTAGTAAAATCATGGCAAATAGCTACATATTAAACTAAATTTTCACATAAACCAATTGCAAAAGTTGAACCAGATGAGCACTAAGAAAAAAAGGAAAAAAAAAACTCAACTCAATTTCAGAAGAAAATTAGATAATCACATAAATTTCAAACGAAACAACAGTTTCAAAAAGGATCAACACCCCACAAGTAGACAATAATCAGCTAAACAAAAATCCACAATCAAAAAACATCGCAAAGACAAATCGTCGTTTTACCTGTCGATGCATTAATCTTAAACGTGGTAGTTTTGCCTTTCGTAATCGGAAACGGATCTATATCCAGTCCACTGACCTTCACCGCATAATCCTTCTTACCTACAACAATATCACACATCAAAAAACAACCAAACAACAACAAATTCAAATCATAAAACCTAAATTCAAAATATCAACAAAATACGCCATGCAACAGATAACTCACAAACAAATTAGAAGCCCTAACCTCAACAAACGCTCAAAAACACACAATCGGAACAAATCAATTGAGCAAATCGCATCATATTGAGCTAAAATTACGGTGAAACAAAAAAATTGAAAACTTACTGCAGTACTTGACAGGAGTTGAATCTGCTAAAGCCAAAGGTACAACCACATAAAGCGCGAAGAGGATGACGACGAGAGATTTGATCGGTGCCATTGTTGATTTGTACTCAATCTCAGATGCAAATTTGGTTTTCGTTTTGATGAGAAAATCTAGAAGCACCGAATGTCAAACCAATAAATGATGAAGTTTGTGTCAAATAAATAAATAAAAAAGATTCTTTTCTTGAGCGAAACGATTCAGTTTGCTGAAAATTGAAATGGATCTTATCCAATTCGAGATTATTTTATTGTACTGGGCCTGTTTTGATGGATGAGGCCCAAGTAAGTGGGATTTTATCATAGATTTTTTTTTTGATGAAATTATTAAAGATCTAATGGGAGTTAATGTTGCGTACGAATTTAGAAGTGAAGTGTATAATTTATTTTTAATGGTGTGTTACGATTTTAATGGTTATGTTATAGCGTTGTAACAATTTTAGTTGGTGTGGGATATTTGAAACATTTTAGTTTATTTAAAGTTGGATAAGTGGCGTGTTAGCTATATTTAGCACAATAAATTAGTGGGTTTGTTGGGTTGAAGAAATGATAGGAAAGTGTTGGGATGGATTTTAGTGTGTATGTGAGAAAATAAATGTGTTTACGCAGGAACATTGTTTCTAATATTTTTGGGTAATACTTTTGGATAGTATAAGTATAATAGGGATACAGTTGCAGAATATATTAACATATATACATAACATAATACAATATGATCATTCAATTATCAGCCAAGCTCTCTGGAGCTACAAATCCAATGTAGAAGGCAAAGGTAATGCATGTCAGTTGCTTCTTGTCTCCATCCAGCATAGTCATTTTAATATTGTAATTGCCCTGCCAAAACAAATCTATGACATCAGATGGGAGGGTAATGGTCAATTTAGGCTCAGAATTAACTAGATTGACATGACTTTCTATGGCATCTCCGGCCTCTCGAGTCGAAGATTCCGACTAGTTAGGTAGGTGAATGACTATCTACTCTCTAATATATGATCAGATTACACCAGCAACAGCAAAGAGTTGAATTTCATTACTTTCGTGAACCTAGCCGAAATTTGTCCACGAGAAATACATTTGTATGCAGTTTTTGTTATTTTTGAAATGTCAAAGAAGTGGTGTAGTTTAACCAAAGATCAACAGACTCATTTTAATTCACTTTCTTATCAGGAACAACAAAAAGTAACTCACTGGTGGTGTAATGCCAGGTAATGCTTCAGAGTTGGAGACCGAAAAATCACCAACAGAAACAGGGCATGTTGTCTCCTTACAAAGATCATGGTCCTCGGAGTGGACATGAAAGCCAAAGTACGATACATCAACTTTCATCTTCCCACCGGAGATCACTTGATCTGAGAAAACCCCAAGGTAAGTCTTCCAGATACTGAAACTTTCCATTGAAGAAGCTTCATTAGTGTATATAAGATTCTAACAATTAGGAACAAATGAAAAAACACGTGGTTCATATTTGAGAGAAAGCCGAGGCTCCATGAAACCATGTAATGGATCAATACGGCAACTCCATATAGGAACAAATGTAAGTTTCTAAGAGACAACTACGGAACAGCACGAAAACAGTACCAACCATCTATAATCAGTTCCTAGCAAGGGAAATCAGAGAACAACTTCATGGCCATCCCACTTCGATAATTAAGTCCTCTCATACTTCCATTTTGATAGCCAACATTGAAGGTACTATTACCACATGATAATTAGTATAAGGAATCATGATAAAAGAATTTGTATTGTGTATATACTGATGATTTACAATGAACGTACAAAGTAAATATATGCAATAGTGAAACTTGGAGAGAAAGAAATAATCCAAGGTAAGAAGGAAAGATCCTAAGCAATCCAAGATAAGAAGGAAATCTCCAAATATGGAGATATGAAAATATCACACGTAATACTCCCCCTCAAGGTGGAGTGTGAAGATTTCGAACACCCAACTTGCTGCGAAGGAATTGGAAACGATCAGTGCCGAGGGCCTTCGTAAAAATATCCGCAACTTGTTGAGTAGTAGAAATGGGCTTCGGCTGAATATCGCCACTAGTTACACGTTCACGAACAAAGAAACAATCCATTTCAACGTGTTTGGTGCGTTCATGAAATACCGGGTTGGCGGCAATATGACGAGCGGCCTGATTATCACAAAACAAAGGAGTCGCCTGAGAAGAATGGATATCGAAATCACGAAGCAACCAACGAAGCCAAAGGAGTTCACTAACGGTAACAGCCATTGCGCGATATTCGGCTTCTGCCGAAGAACGAGAAACGACACTTTGTTTCTTAGTGCGCCACGAAATTGGCGAGCCACCCAAAGTGATAAAGTAACCGGATCGTGAACGACGAGTAAAAGAACAACCGGCCCAATCAGCGTCACAAAAGCCTTGTAAATCAAAACCACCAGTGGAAGGAAGGAAAATTCCTTGGCCAGGCGTAGATTTTAAATATCGAAGAACACGATGGGCAGCCTCTAGATGATTTTGGCGTGGTTGAGCAAGGAACTGACTCAAATAATTAACAGAGAAAACAATATGGGGGCGCGTCACAGTAAGATATAGCAAACGCCCAATGAGGCGGCGATAGGCAGGAGCATCAACAGTGGGACTGTCATCATCGGGCCATAATTTCAGATTTTGTTCCATCGGGAAGGAGCTCGGTCGGCAGCCCTGTAAACCGCTCTCTTCCAAAATATCCAGCGTATATTTACGTTGGCTCAAGACAAAACCCTCACGTGAGCGTGCGACTTCAATTCCCAGAAAATATTTGAGAAGGCCGAGATTTTTTATGCTGAACTTTGCATCCAAATAGTCCTTGACTTCAGTGATGTGGGCAGGATCATTCCCGGATAAAAGAACATCATCCACATAAATAAGAGCAGCGACATAAGTATTCCCTTTGCTGAAAATAAAAAGAGAATGATCAGCGCGAGATTGACGAAAACCAATCTGAGTGAGGGCCTCCGTAAACTTATGATACCAATTGCGAGAAGCTTGGCGGAGACCATATAACGACTTTTGCAACTTACAAACGCGAGTGTCGCCTTTCTTGGCGAAACCTTGTGGGACACGCATGTACACATCCTCATGAAGATCGCCATGTAAGAACGCATTATTTACGTCTAATTGGTGCACTTCCCAGTCACGTTTTGCAGCAATGGCAAGCAAACAACGCACTGTGACAAGTTTAGCAACAGGGGCAAACGTTTCATGAAAGTCCACACCTTCAACTTGTGTGAAGCCTTTGGCAACAAGTCGGGCTTTATAGCGTTCCACTTCGCCGTTAGGTTGGTACTTAATCTTGTAAACCCATTTGGAATCAACGACCTTCTTGCCTGACGGTAAAGGAACCAAAGTCCATGTGTTATTTGCTTCAAGTGCCTGTATCTCTCGTTGCATCGCCTCACGCCATTGAGGAACTTGGATAGCCTGGGAAAAATATTTTGGCTCATCACGAGAAGTGATGGCCGCCAAGAAAGCACGATGTGTACTGGTAAACTTATCATATGTAATGAATTGAGAGAGAGGATGTACCGTCGAGTTGGCTGAATTGGTAGTGGGGTGTGACGGGTCCAGTGAAGGGGGCAAATCGGTCTCAAAATCAGCAAGATGTTTCGGACGTGTGCGAGCACGATCACTTTTGCGCACAAGTGTCGAAGATGCATCAGGTTCCATGATAGGCAAAGGCTCGAGTACATCGTCAGAAAGGGTTGGTGTTTGGACCTCCGAATTATCTGTATGCAAGTCGGCTTGCGGGTGAACTGAGTGCCGAATGACCGGGCGAGATGAATGAGATGGGTCTGTACAAAAATTTGCATCTAATATTCGGCGGTATGCATTATCAATTGCTGAATCCAGATCAATATTCGGTCCAACGACAGCCTTGAAAGGAAAAACGTGCTCGAAAAAAGTGACATCACGAGAGCTATATATTTTGTGACTTTGCAAATCAAAGACTCGATACGCCTTTTGACCTGATGGGTAACCCACAAAAATGCAAGGACTCCCCCTTTCACCAAACTTATCCTTCCGTTTATTGTTGTGTGCATAAACGAGACAACCAAACACACGCAAGTGGCTATAGTCCGGGATTTTACCAAATAACATTTCATAAGGGCTTTTATTTGAAATAATTGGAGAAGGTAAACGATTTATAATGTAAACAGCAGTAAGTATACACTCTCCCCAAAATTCAACCGGTAATCCGGATTCAAAACGAATGGCTCTAGCAACTTCTAAAATATGGCGGTGTTTACGTTCCACAACGCCATTTTGTTGTGGCGTATCCGTGCAAGAAGTTTCTAAAACAATTCCATGAGAAACATAATAATCAAGCAAGGTGTGTGATTGAAATTCTACTCCATTATCGGCACGAATTCTTTTAACATTGTGATCAAACTGTGTGCAAACCATATTGCAAAATTGGATTAAAAATTGAGCAACCTCAGATTTATTGCGCAAAAGAAAAACCCAAACACCTCTAGTAAAGTCATCAACAATAGAAAGAAAATATCGTGCCCCAGAAAAAGAGTCACATCGGTAACTACCCCAAATATCACAATGAATTAACTCAAAACAACGTTTCGTCTTAATAGAACTAGTAGGAAAGGGCAAACGAGTTTGCTTAGCTCGTATGCATGAATCACAAAAATCATTATGCCGCTTGAAACCCTTAAGACTAGCAATTTGGTGAAGCTTTCCATCGGACGCATGACCTAGACGTTGATGCCAATTGTCAGGAACACGTGAGACCGACATTGCCACCCCTTCGCTGGTCAAAGGTTCCAAGTAGTAAAGACCCGCACGACGGTTACCCACTCCAATCAGCTTCCTCGAGGGTAAGTCCTGTAAGACACAAGAAGTCCGGGAAAAAGTGAGCTCGCAATTTAGGTCGCTGGTGAGACGACTAACAGATAATAGATTGCAATGAAATTGAGGAATAAAAAGAACTCGGGATAAATGCAGTCCATTAGGCAGGTGTAAACTGCCAATCGAGTGAATCGGGACAACAGCGCCATTCGGGATGCGAACCGGTGGCTCGGATGAATTAGGCACAATATTGATTAAAGAGGTCTCATCACAAGTGATGTGTTCTGTCGCTCCAGAGTCAATGATCCAAGTTTTCTTGTACGGCAATTTACCTGCCATATTAACTTGTGCCCCAGAGGTAGACGTGGGAGTGTCTAGTTCAGTCCGCATGAATTGTGCCAAGCGTTGAAGTTGTTCATTTGACAGTCCAGCAACAGGAGATGGTTCAGCATCAACATGAGCAGCTCGCGGTTGTCCTTGCCTTTTATTTCCTGTTCCACGATCACCGGAACGACCACCATGATTTTTCCCATCCTTGTTTCGAATATTCCAATTGGCAGGATACCCAATTATTTCGAAGCATGTATCGATGGTGTGGTTTGTTTTGCCACAGTGCGAGCAGAGTCTATTCTCCTTCACTTGGGGTCGACGATAAGTGTCGGGTTCACGTTTTTGTTGGGCCTGAAAAGCAGTAGTATCAACTCCAGGCCTTCGTGCGGAAGCAATGGAACGATGTTGTTCTCCCTCAGAAACGAGATGATAAGCTGCCGTCAAACTAGGAATCGGACGGGTTGCCAAAATTTGAGTTTTGAGATGTCCATACACATCGTCCAACCCCATCAAAAAATCATACAAACGATCACGATCACGAGACTCATTAACCTGTTTAGTTATGTTGCAAGAACATTTACCACAAGAGCATGCTGGTGCGTTGGCGATAGATGTCATCTCATCCCAAATTCGGCGAAGTCGGCTATAATATGCGGAGACAGATTGTCCTTCCTGTCGTATGGTGCCCAAAGAACATCGTAGTTCATAGGCACGTGGAGCACTCTCTTTCCCAAATCTTTCTTCGAGATCGATCCATATCTCGTGTGCGGTCTTGAACTTAACGCTTTGCCTCAACTCAATTTCCATACTACTATTGAGCCAAGCTTTCACCATGGCATTAGTTCGTTGCCAATAAGGAAGATATGGCGAATCAGATTTCGGCATTGGAATATCGCCGTTGACAAAACCAAATTTATTTTTGGCATAAAGGGCATTGCTCATCTCATCGAGCCAATCGCCATAGTTTCCATCGCGTAAAAGTGACGTGACGAATACATCTCCGGGCTTATCACCGGATTGAATAAAGTAAGGTGACATGGAATCAATAACCACGGGGCTAGCGCCACCATCGGAACTGCTACCGTTAGTCATCGAGAGAGAACAAAATTTAGAATTTAAGATTTCAGGATTTTGGCTCTGATACCATGATAATTAGTATAAGGAATCATGATAAAAGAATTTGTATTGTGTATATACTGATGATTTACAATGAACGTACAAAGTAAATATATGCAATAGTGAAACTTGGAGAGAAAGAAATAATCCAAGGTAAGAAGGAAAGATCCTAAGCAATCCAAGATAAGAAGGAAATCTCCAAATATGGAGATATGAAAATATCACACGTAATACCACAAAATAGAAACTTTGAGACACGGCAAACATGGGTGCTTCGGAAAATAAGCAGAACGAGAAGAAACACAACAAGATAGAACTTTGAGCTACGAAGATATGCAAAGAAGTATTATAATGGCTGGTGAGAATCTAGTTCTTTTCCCACTTCCTTCGTATTTCTAAACTACGAAACCAACATACCCAAGTAAGTACTGATCCTGAAACTTCTGGTAATTAAACATCACTCATGATACGCCACAAGAATGGCCGAATTATGCCGCCTCAGCAATGCATATTAAGCATTACATTCCTAGCATAAATTAATAACAAGATCTGAATCAGCTGAGCACTACATTCCTAGCATAAATCGAAAACGCCCGATACGCCTATTAAGCACTACATAGAAGCAATTCAGAGCAAAACTCAGCTCGAAACGACCAACAATCAACTACGTGCTTCAATAGAGGTAAAATCAAACAATGCAATAGTCTCTCAAATCAAGCAATTAGCTACAAACAGAATATTCAAAAAAAACTAAAAAAAAAATTAAAAGCATAGAGATAAATCATTTACTTGTAGATGCATCAATTTTGAAATTGGACTTTTTGCCTCTCGAAATTGGATAGGGTTCAATGTCCAGTCCTTTGACTTTGACCGCATAATCCTCCTTTTCATCTGCAGCGTATTATTATACATCAAAATGGAACTAAACAAAAATTAAAAACGCAAAAAATGTAAACGTACTACAGTACTCAACGGCGATAGAGTTTGCGGAAGTGAAAGGTACAACCAGATAAAGCGCGACGAGGAGGAGGAGGACGAGAGGCCTCATTTAAGCAGTGGTGATTAATTAATTAAAAGTTAGGCATACATAATTTTAGATTCAAGTATCTATTTTGGTGCTACAAGTTTTTTCTATTAGTTTTGGAAAAATGAAAATTACTTGTTGAATATTAAAGTTTAAATTTTAAAGTATGTTACACAAGATATTTTGAAATTTTATTTTTATACCTATAAAAAAATTTATTTATTTATTTATTTATTTATTTTTTTATATATTGTAGAACGCTTCTTCCGTGTTTTTTATGTTATAATTAATATTTTATGGGAGTAGTTGGATGAAATGTTTATTTAGATTATATTAATACCCTATAAGTTAATTCCTGATGTACTAAAGATCAGGGATTAAAGTTTCAATTTCTAGTTAGATATTAAAAACAATTCATAGTTTTTGCGAGCACGTTTTGGAGAATTCGTAAAAGTTGTAGCTGTAACCACATTGAAAACAGAAACTTTCGGTAAAACTCTGGATAAAGGTAGAATTTTTTATCCATGCTAAGATTAAATTTTATATCATAATTAGATTAGTGCATAATATAAATACTAGTTTTAAAATAAACAATCGATGTCTAGGCTTCTATAGAATAAAAAGTTTGTGGATTCATTTCAAACTACCAAAGATGAAAGACCTTGTAGTTATTTCCAAATGAGAAAATATAATAAAAAGATGCAATTGAGATGAAACCAAACGCGGCCTTAAATTCGATTTGGGGATTTTCGAGTAAAACGATGAATTAAACTGAAGAGAGCATTTGCAGAATCAACATGATCCAGCTGTTATAGCTCCCAATTCTCAATAGACTCGCTCAGGAGCTCTCATCTACCAAAAAAAGGTAATATTTTTACTCTTCAAATTTTTCTTTACAGTTTGATCGACGCTATCAGAGAATTAGGTTATATTCATAATCTTTTATGTCCCTGTTTTTTCGAGTTAATTTACCGTGTTTATGTCGTATTTTTGATGTATCAGATTCATACATTGTTTTAAGTAGTTGTAAAGATTCAAAGCAGTTTTATATGTGAATTGTAAAATGTATGTGATTTTAGACAATTTGTTCTTCACCTAAAAGGCACTGCTTTAATTAAAATATATCTTCTTGCTATAAGCTGCTCCTGCCAATGTGCTTAAACCACTCGGTTTTTCGTCGTAGATTGCCTATTCCATGGTTTGGATTTAGAATTATATAAGCATGTTTTGTTCTCTCTTTTTACATCAATTCAGTCTAAAGTTGAAGTTATCTTTTCATGTATTGGTTAATGATGAAATATTATTCATGGGTGATGCAGGTTTGCTTCTAATGGCAAAGCCGAAACAGAAAGATATACCTCATGGAACCGAGAAGAGGAAGAAGAAGAAAAGTAAAGGCTCCGCAGAGGTTGAGGAAGACGATTGGATGGTGGTGAAGAAGCAGAGAATTACTATTTTTATCCCACCACTGCCTACTAAGGGGAAGTTCACGATGCCTGATATAGGAGGAGGTGGTCACGTACAGGAACCACCCGTAAACCCGAAGCCCCAGTCTCTATGTGCATTAGAAATTTCCGCCTCAAAGCAATCGGTTCATGAAACAGAGAAGCACGTGTCATTGTCTCCCGAAGAGGCGGCTGTTCCACCTACAGAAATATTGCATCTTTCTGATCCTGATTTAACGCCTGAAAAGCCTTCAAGTTTGTCTCATAAGATTGCTTCAGACAATTCTCCTCATCATAGCCTTGGAAATGGAAAGAGCATGGACAATCGTAACACCTTAGAGCTGTGTAAGGGAATGATGATATTTTGTGATGGCAATGCATTGCTGAACCGGAGAATGAGGGTGTCGTTTGTGGAGAAGAAGCTCAAAAGAGCTGGTGGATTGGAGAATTGGCTACTTTCTCTTGGTCTAAGCTGTTTCGTGAAGGTATTTAAGAATAAGAGTGTTAACAAATTTCAGCTGGCAAATCTTACGATGAAAAAGCTTAAAGATATGGGTGCGTATGCAGTTGGCCCCCGGAGAAAGCTGATGCATGCCATTGACTGCCTCTGCGAGCCCCATTGTTTCCAGCATGTGTAAATTGTTTCAACTTCTCATTTTATCTTGAACCATTTGTCTGTAAAAGAATAATTCAAGATATGCTCGAGCACTTGAGGATTGAAAACTGAGTCTGCAACTGTTTCTCGTGTGTGTGATTTTGGGATTGTATTTCCTGTTGAATGGCTACGGGATGCGTCTTAAGATTGCTTTTCTCACGCAACTCTGCGTCTATTGTTTTATGAGAGACATAAAACGAGCTGTAGTATGATACTATGCCGCAAATAGATCGAGTCTGTTTCTTTTAGTAAGACAGGCTGAATGGCTATGAGATGCGTCTTAGAGATTGCTTTTCTCCCGCGACTCTGCATCTATTGTTTTATTAGAGACATAATACGAGCTGTAGTATGATATTTTGGCGCAAATAGATTGAATTTGTTTCTTTTAGTAAGACAGGCTGAATGCAAAAAGGTCGGGAAAAAGAACTCATTATTTCCAAATCATTTTCCTTTTGTCAAATGATGTTCAGTTTCTTATTTCACTGTTGGGATTCATTTTAAGTATTACTGAGATTAAAGCGGAATGTTGTAGCTTGATCATGTTAAAGCACAAAGTATCTTCATGGAAGGGTAAAAACACATTTCGGAAGATTGAAGTTGCCCAAATAAGAGCATATAGGCCTCCCAGTTAACAAAGGACTATATTTAAAGGCAAAATTGTAGTTCACTTTTTTATTGCAATAATTTAGTGAAAAAAGAAAAAAATATCACATTAAATGACGCGCCAGGTA
The DNA here is from genome assembly GCA_946800315.1 of Misopates orontium. Lineage (NCBI taxonomy): Eukaryota > Viridiplantae > Streptophyta > Magnoliopsida > Lamiales > Plantaginaceae > Misopates > Misopates orontium. Next base: position 42,199,500 of record OX326951.1, on the reverse strand, counting down.
GGGGTCGAACCTACGACTTTCTGCTTAGGAAACAGACGCTCTATCCACTGAGCTACAGGCGCTTTTATGACATATCAATGTTTTTTTAATTTTGTTCTTTTACTTTTGCGGTTCTATAGTGACAATAACCAGTGAGTGAATTTTAATTCATAAATTTAAAAAGATTATACGTAGTTCGTCGGCCCCCTAAACATACAATACAAGTATTTTTTAATAGATTTTGGATTCATTAGCTTTAGTAAGAATTTATATTATTTTCCCATTAATTCATATACACTTGTCCAGTAACATTCACATTTCTTCCATTTGTTGTTCCATTCCCAGGTTCAGATCATAAAGTATTCATAATGTGAAATTGGTATTTCGTTCTATGAAACAGGTCCTCGCGAGGATTATGCCACTAATTTTCTTTCAATATGATGGATGATCACTACTAGGACTTTGCTAACAAAAACAATCACGGGGCCTTACATCAAGGTGCTAAAACTCTTATGTTTCAAATTGGTGTGTCATTGACTCATCGCATTGTCATTTGTGTTGCAAATGATTTGATGTATGATCGTAATTTGTTTAGATCTTTGTTCGAAATAAAAGACAGGTATCAAGAATGTCTGTAAAACTATCTATGTATACCAAAAGAATATGATATTTTCTCTACAATATCACCATCCCCTGTTATAGAAACAGATAATAAGGGGATAGGTATTCAGACTATGTATAGTACTATACCCACTATGCACCCCAATCAACCAAAATCCCTTTATGTTGCACAGGGACAACGTTTATATTTCCAACTACAGAGTCGTACGAGAACATTAGAACAGGAGGGTAAAAGGATCACGTGGTTCTCCTTTCAGCCCTCCATCCTATATCTCAAGTTTCAAGATGTTCGCCTTCTAATTGTGGCGTTGCAGTACGTACGTAAGCTGGAAAGGGACATTCAATTTAATTGAGTATCTTCATCGGCTTCTCAGACCTGTGCTGATTCTGCGATTATCAAAAAGAAAATGCTTTTAACAAAAGGTTCAGGGAAAACACTCTAGATAATATCAATATCCTTCCTCGCAAGTAGTGAAACGACACACATCATATACAGTTCAAACCAATTTCAAACCTCAAAGTCATGCATCAATAGACGAAACAAATATTTGTATACTTCCACATTAGCCTCACATCATAAAACAAGTTTTCAGCAGTAACTTGAAAAACCAGAAAAAGGGAAATCTGAATATATTACCTGGATTGTATCATATGTCCTTGCGCTCTTCGTATCATGGCAGCGCTCTAACCCAAGGTACTGTGGCTCCCATATGCCATTTTTATCTACTCTCTGGAAGAAAGTAATATTACTTGTTCAGTCTTACTAACGTTCAAGAGAAAAATTAAATAAAAGTAACTAAATGATACGAATAAAAATCAAGATAAGAGGTAAAAGGCAAAAAGTCGACCTTACAAAGACTGGAGATGATGTCTGAATCCTCAAGATATATCATAGGTCCAATAGGAGAAAAGGCAACCTTCCACTGGACATTTTAGAAAACCAAACAACCAGATACACTAATTTAGCGTACAATGCCTAATTTGATCAGTGAAAAGCCTTAGAAGTTAAGTAACTATCGAACAAGGATCTGTAGGATCTACCAGCAAAATAAAAGAAATACCTCAGACAACTTAAATGAAATCTGTGATTTCTCTTCAATGCGTATTTTAACATCTGCTAATGTTTCACCATCGTGAATAACCAAAAAGTACGGTTGCCCAAAGTATTGGAGTCGCTGTTAAAGGAGAAAAAACCATCATATACATTAAGAGCAAACTTATATATGTAGGCATGCACAGAATTCAATGAAAGCTCCAGTACTTGGTCTTTATCCTTTTTGAAATGGTAAACACTAATCAGGTGATCATTAGGCCCAAGATTCCTTTCATCTTCTAGAACCTGAAATAGTATAAAAACATAAATTCTAAGCTGCACAAATCCTTGAGGGAGACAACCATGGGATCACATAGGAAACAAGAACCCCACGCATCATAAGTCCATAACCTCTATTCTGCAGACCTCCTGAGGTTTGTAGTATTTACAGAAACCCCCGCTACTGCTGAAAAAATTACAAAGATCTCCTCTAAAACTAATGGGCGTTAAAAGTGCCTACGGGCATCCATAAAAAGAAAACTATAAACTTAATTTTAAAGATTAAAAAGTTAAAAATAATAAATAGTATAAGACTACTACACCTTTTCCAATTGGGCTGATTCAGATAACATTGGTCAACAAATTGGTAATCCCCTTTTCTTTTAATTTCAATTCTTAAGAACTACATACACCCAAAAAATTGAAAAAACACTATGGAATATTAAGTATTTTATTTCCAGAAATTTATCAATAGGATAAGATATAAATCTTTGTAGCTTTAGTTAATGAATAATAGAGCAATTTAGGTGAATATTTAAAAAAATAAAAATCTATTATATTTATATTATTTTAAAACAGAAATATAATTACAAAACTAAATGATAGATTTTAATTTTTCAGAAGCTTGAAATTGGAACTTCAAAATAAGTTCTCCAGTCAAACTTAATTAACTAATATATGAGAAATATATATATAGAGACTCAGGCATACATAATCAATCATATATCTATGCAAAATAATATATTAAAAAACTCTAAGAACCTATAAAAATTGTGAATTGTTGGTTTATTCCACTTCGTTAACTTTTTATTATATTTCTAGATTCTTTTGTATCTCATGCACTCTTTAATAGTTTTAACTTTCTATGAAGTAAAGAACTCTTTTTTCCCTGTTTCCAAATTTTAAAATGAAATAAGTTTATTAAAATTTTGTGTACTTTTCTCATGTAAAATTCGAAATTATACTTTGCCATCGTTTACTTTTTTTAATTGAAACCAGTAACTTAGATTTGTGCATATGAAAAGAAAAAAAAATTAAATGTAATTTCCTCGAACTGTAAGATAATAATTGACATTGAATTGATTCCAGGATCAATAATGGAAAACACAATTATGCATTAATTATGATGTAAGAATTCTCTAATTATGGATACCGGATCATACTAATTAGGAAATATTCAGTTACATTTTGTGGAATTTTGATTAAGATAGGGTAAAAATGAGATTTCATAGTAAATTGCTCTGTGATTAGGGAAATTGATCTGCCTATATCATCTCCCTTTATATTAAGTTCTTTGTTATGTTTCAGTGTTTAGAACTAGATCTATTTATTGCTAGGATTAGGATTTATCTTTATCCTTATTTGTATTGGTTGATATCTTTTGTTAGGATTATGCTTATCGTTTAGTGTTATTTAGTTTTACCTTAGCCTATAAATATAAGGCTAATGCATTATTGTCAAACTCCCTTCTCATAATTCCCTGATCTCCAAAGCAAAAATTATCCAGTAAACCAAAGAATCGACGATTGACTTTTAAAGTGGTACAGATAAAAAGGTTAATATGGCGTAGCACAAAAGGAACAGCAAAAAGAGCAAGCACAATTTTTGATAAGAAAGCTCACCTCCTGAACATGCAACGAGTACTGGTTCTTTATGTTCTCAGTCGTTTCATGGTTTGAATAAAGCTGCAAAGTAAGGAAGCTTACAATCACAGGATAAACAATTTATCGACAAAAGTTTTGCTAATGCCATCTCCAAGCTTCTTAAAAAGTAGTTGCACAAGATATCTTTCAACTGTAATTCCCCAGGAAAGATTTCAAAAACCAAACAAACATCAGAACGCACATGATTATTGCCAGCTCTGCTTTTAACCAAAATTTCTGAAATAGTGAACATGGCGTAAAACACAGAAATCCTCCTCAATAAGCATGAACATGAAATTCTTAACTTCACGAAACAGGCAAACATTAGATTGGTTACAACGATTACCTTCAGCATCAAGTTATCACAAAAAAATGACATAGTGAATGATATGCTATAAGATACAGAAAATCCTGAAGGGATGCCAACTTCAGAAACATAGAGAACATTACCTTGTAAATCTTGCAGTCGAAAACTTCAAGCAACCTGAGCTCCGCGTTTGGATGAGACAACTCTACCTATTATTGGAGACAAAAGTTGTTAGACCCTATCCAATTTCTTACGTGCTCACCATTTAAGAGACGCCTTTGTGTTCCAAGTAAGCCAACAACTATCTCTTTAAACTAACAGGTAGCAATTCACTGTTCCCCAGCACAAGGGTGACCTGTGTTTTGATGTCATTGAGCATATCTTCAACAGTGCCTTTTTCTGGTAGCCTAATGTTAAGATTTACAACCTGAAAAGGCAATTAAACTAAGTCAAATAACTTAATACAACTTGAGTTGATAGCACAATTGGAGGTAGACCAGCAGTATCAGCACCTCATCTTTCGTGGCATAATGGAAGGTAACTTCCAAACGATTTTGCACATATTCCAAAAATGAAGGAACTTCGGGAAATTGAACTTGCTGTTGACTCTCCGTGAGAGGCCGTTTTTGGAAGTAAATGATATCCCCATCTTTCAGCTGGGAGAGAGGGGAATCGAGGAATTAAGATATTCTAAATTAAATGAAATGCTTTAAGAGGATGAAAAGTATAACAACATAAAAGCACCTGACTCTCTCGAAATGAAGCATTTTTATCAAGACGTTCACACATAACAGACGGTTCAAATCTTATTTCCTGCAAAATGGCATACATGAGCATTACATTATGCAATGGTGTTCCTCGCAACTTAAATAGAAAAAATGAAATATATATCTCCCCTTCTTGCAACAATGTTTTTATTCATGATAGAGTAAAAGTCAAAACAGGTACTGCAATGTGATAGCCACACACACCTCAAAGAGTTCAATCTCTTCATCTGGAGCAAACCCAGCCATTCCATTCAGTATAGTTAGGATCTCAATTGGCTTGCCAGAGCTTTTTACAAAAAGCCTCCCAAGATATCTTCACCAAAAAAAATAAAAAAAATCGAATAGTAAAGAGCATGCACAAGAATATTAAAGAGAAGTCAGTGTATGACAGGGGCACCGAAATACCGAATGTGTTCCTTCTCAGCATTGTAAAGTTTAAAGAATAGCAATATGTCTTCCTTATTTATTTCTGGTGGAGATACCAGAGATAAACCCTACAGATTTAACACATTAAACACAATCCAAAAAGGAGAATAAAAACTCAACATTCAGTTATAATAGTGTGCCATCAAGTTAATCCAGAATGATGTTGAAAGATACCGGTCCCCGCGAGACTTCCAAAAATAACTTCAGATCTGCTCTATTGGAATTCAATGCTCCAACCTGTGTAGTACATAAAACAATGAAACACCTCTCTCTATTGTGATTGTATTGCTCAAGAAGGAAAGAATCATAAATGGAAGAAAAAGAAAACAAATTTCAGTTGAAAAATAAAAAAATCATCCTAAAGGAAATTTTTCATTATATTTCAAATTCTTCTACACCTTCTCAATTCATTTTCTTTTGGTAAAAAATAGAATAGAGAGCCAATTTAAAACCACTATTATATTTGACTTTAGTAACATCTGCTCGCAAGGGGTATTTTTGTCATAATAAAAACCAATGGTTTCATTATTTGAGAAAAGTACCCTTAACTCGCCCACAAAGAGGTCATTTCAGTGAAACTCATCTGAAGTGAATATGATATCTCCATATTTCAAACCAACAAATGGTAATTCCCTCAGAACATAAATTTTAGTAAAATTATAACTATGATACAGCCTAAGCAGAACCAACAACCAAGGAAACATGAACACAGTTATGACATTCTTCTGTTTAGGCTATAATTTTAAATGAGGAACTCTAGATGTACCAAAATGGGCTGAGACCTGCCAATCCCCCATAACGGCCAGAATAGCCCAAGAAAAATAAAGGCTAATTGGAAGAAATTTGAAGGCAGGTCCAGTTTAGTATCTTTAAATGAAGTTTCAAGTTTTGGCAGGTCTGAAGGTTTTGTAGTGCAGTTCATTGAAAGCTTGGAGTTATGTCAATGACAAAGTCGAACACATGAATTCTCTTTCTCCACATTTTTGTTAAGACGAATGTCTTCATTTTAAAGAAAAAAGGCTTTTAAATTGAACGACTATGCTTTGGCGTTCATTTAGTTAACATATATGTGTCAAAGTTAGTTTAGCAGCTGTACGTATTTAGCAAGTACCAAATATATCGAAAATGAATATTGTTTTTAAGCACACTTCATGGAGTAGTTGTTAAAAGGTGTGTCCAAATCTAATCATCAACAAGTTCAGCAATAGGGTGCACCATTATACAACCAATGCCAGTCATATTGACTATTGGCAGGCAAAATTTCAAAAAAGTTACTATTAATATATTTCCTCTTATCGAAAATGCAAGAAAAAGAAATAAGGGTAAAAAGCATCAAACCCCTCACCATATACCTCATTTTGGACTTGCCACTAACTAAAAAAGTTGCTACTAACCCCCCAACCTTTACCAATTGTTGTCAAAGTGCCCCTGGCCAACTTTCGAATGACATACTTCCACCGAAAAAGTTCGTTTTTGCCAAATTTTGAAGTGCAAACATGGGTCTCATCTCGAGTTAACCTCAATTTCAAGAAAAATGGACTTTTTTCCTTTCAATTTCATCTCTTGCTGAAATTACTTTGAAAAACGATTATCGGATATTAGGATTTCAAAATTAAGAAACACACAACAAAAATGAAGGGACAAGAAGGATTTTTAGCTGAACTAAGATTAAAACGAGATAAACCGCCATGTTTACCCGTCAAATTCCGGCGTAAGATTCCGCCAGGTTATTCAGGCGTAAGTTTCCAGCGTGCGTACGATTCCTATTTCTAGAGCTATACTAAGTATTCATGGAGAACACCATAAACAATAAATTTTATTGCATTACTTCAGTTTTATCTGAGAGAGAAGTTATAAGAATTCAAACATCTTGAGGTTTTTGATACCCACTCCCAAAAGAAGCACAAAAAAGAAAAGTGATCCACATTGACAAAATTGGGGCAATTTTTCTTTTCCTCTGATACTCATTTCTTTTACCCATCACTAGCTATTCTAAGTCACAACACCTATTTTAAGCCTGTATTATCAAAAACGTGTCCAGTTCACGTCTCACCATGGATAGTAAGGGTTCTCTGAGAAACATGTACTGCTGCCAATAATTAGTAGCAAATATCTTACTATCATCATGACCTAAAATCATTATAAGTAGAACTTCAATATCCGATCTACTTGGTGATTCTGTATTCATCATAATTAATACAACACGATCTGTCCCCACATATAGTTACAAATGAGAATCTTACAACTTAATCTATCATTGCATTCATTTTTAGATGGGATACTATCCTTTAAATTAAAATGGAAAGAGAAATCATAAAAATACTTACTGTTTTTTCTTCCTCCTGTGGTGTTAATAGCCGTTCCAGACGATAAGTTTGGTTCTGTCGTTTTGCCCATGTCCAGAAGCGCTGTAAATGAACTGGTATACCAAGTTCATAGGCTAACTCTTTCTTCAATAAATAGTCCAAACATTAGTTAGCGTATGCTTGGAGAAAGTGGTAAAAGGCAAAAAAGAACCAAAAGAGATCAACTTGGCTTGGTAAATAAACAAAATTAACAAATAATAGTACTACAGAAAGTAGAGAAGAAATCTGAGCAAAGAACGATTATCAAGAATTTAAACTTATAATTCGGTGTCTATACTACCTCAAAAATCATGAAATTATTGCAATATAGCTGCCAAATAAACGCCTTTGTAATAAATTGTTCTGGTAAGGGGAATAGAGCTCTTTGATTAAGCAAAAAGGTAAGGTTTATAAAACCGAACGAACTTGCACCAGTAATAGCAATCATCTGCGCTGATGATTATAAAACTTATATTCTTAATAGTAACACTGCACCGGTCCATGAATCTTTTGGTACAAGTCACAATGTGATATGAGTATTTGACAGATATCATACATGTCACCATGTGATAAGACAAGAAAGGGAATCAATTCTTCCTGGCATTGATTTCACACAACTATTTAACACATTAAAATAGTAAGATGCAGCAAGAATTAAGTAACATAATCATTTCATGGCTATTAACATCAGACTGGAGAAGATGATTCAACTCTTAGAGAGAAAAATTACACAAGAAATCTAATTCACAAGACCGTTGTTCTAATTTCAGCTATTTACTAATTCTTTAAGGCCGCATTAACTGCCTAGGATATAGGCCACGTTAATCTGACATGAATCCAAACAGCTTTAAGCTGGTGAGGAACATAAATATTGTCATCTCTCTGGGTGAATTCTCTTTGCATGGTTACAAGAGAGACCTGGTTAACTATCTCTTTGCATTAATTTCAGTACCGAATCTGATTGGGGTTCATGGTTACATTTCTGGTCGAACCTTCATCCCAAGTCCCATTAACTCCATCATAGTTCTCGGTCATCTTCGTAGGTGATGCAATAAACAAACCGGGTAACATGTGGTTTGCAATCATATTTCCTATTTTGTCACAGACGTGGCAGAACCCCAAAGGGCTAAATCAGTATCTGTACTCCTAGACCAATTGCCTGTCTAGTTACATAATACAGCATGATTGAAACTTGGAGCTCTGTAAATGCAGCATTTGCTCTTACATGCAAGGCATCCTTTCTTCAGATGACTCAACTCCATAAGATTACGAGAAAAACTAGAATCGGTTTTACTAACTAACGCATCATATAGGTTTTATGAACTGCGTGAACTCCCCCCCCCCAAAAAAAAATGTGAAAACTAAATTAAATAATGTTGGAATAACTTAACCTTGAAACGTTTGAAAGGCATTTGTTTCTTGATTCTAAAGCTAGTGACTTCTTCATGATCAACAAGATCGAAGTATGTAAACTTTCCAATCTGTTCCCTCAGGTCTTCATCTCGAGCAACCTAGAAGTGTAAATAATTTACTTCAGCAATCCAATAAAAGAAATGCAGAGATCGATTTTTATACAAGGAGATCAACAAGCAATAACCATGACAGTAGTATAAAGGTAGGACTCTGCTTTGTATCTTTTCTTGTCTTCCTTTTCTTTTAGTTCCTTTTTCAGTCTTATCTGCAGTAAGTAGGCAGTGTACTTTAGGATACAGAGCAAAATGATGGTATGATCCAATGAGTTTCAAATGCAGAAGGAAAACTCACTTGAAGATGCTCTGCAATTTCCTTCCCATCCACATCACAGATAATATTATCCTTGTCACTCACTCGTATATACACAAGCATGTACGCATTTGATGTTCTTGTGAATTTCAGAGGACTGCTGTTGTAGCCAGGATTTATAAGTGACAACTGTAGGATAAACTAAAATCAGTTTGCACACACAAAAGGAATTAGACGAGGATTCAAAACCAAAAAGCAGGAATACCACCTCTTCCACACCACCAAACTGCTCCTCTAACACCCTGCTAGAATCTTCTTTAGTGACCCTCTCATCATCAAATTTGTACCTGCAAGTAAACATAAAAACACGAAACGAAACCTTATGTGGTTTGACCAAAATAACTGAAAATATATGCAAGGGTAAAATGTAAATAGTCATGAGTCATGACTAAGACGAAAAAACTGGTGGTCCAATTCGCCTTTTTTGGGCAATTTTGATGCTATGATAGATGGCAATTAGTTCAACTTTCCCTCTGCCAGAGTCTTGCCGGGGAATAGGGGTAGACAGAGATAGATTCTTCAGAAGTAAAACATGTACCACTGATCAGAGAGTGTTGGCCTGATGAAAGCATAGTAATGTCCGCCATACCCTCCACCGCTATGAACAAAAACGCTGTTGAAAAGCAAAGAAGCACAGAAGAGAAAAGGGGAACCTTAATTGCTGCAAATTAAACCAACAGAAGCACAACAAGCTTTGACCCTGGCATAACATATACAAAACCTAATCTTCTTCAAAGATCAATAAGAGAAAACAGTATGGCATATCTATCCAGACTTTCTCACATCAACAGAACTTTTATTTAAACATCTCTTACACGCTGCTTACCAAGATGGAAAAGTTAAACATTCCAGTAAACAGATATACAAGGTACTAACATTAATCATAAACTTATTTCAGGCACTTAATGATCTATTAACTCAACTCAATAATCAATGACCAAAAGACAGAAAGCAAAGCCTCGATCAGTAATAAAACGAGTAAATCAAAAAAGTGAAAGTATCTGAGCTTAAACCAGCCAAAAAGGGAATAGACACATGGGTTCATGTGAGCATGTTGAGAGAAACTGAGACATTAGAGTAATTTACAGGTGCATGTGCAAGAGTTTACGTTTGTTAAGTTATTAATACTCTTCAACAAAGTCCCAAAACGAAGGAATGCGGAGTTAGCTTCAGATGAATCTTCAGACACTTCTTGTAATTTCCCAAATTCATACTTTTACCTAACTCCCAACCATATACCTCCTAGTACAAACACAGGAGAAGACAGAGACAAAGATATCAAATATATGTAAAGATGGAGAGATACAGTTTAAGAGTGGGGAAATAACCTATGAAGCGTGTATAGGTTTCGTACACTACTATCAGCTTCAAGTGACAAATACTTGCCATTGTCTCTATCAAGATCCAGTTCCAACGGAAATTCATAGCGATCATTTATCTGCAAACATAGAGCATTTTTTCAACGTTAAAGTCAGAGAATCAGTAATCGAAGCACAATACAGAGTTTTACTCAAAACCATCAGGGTATAACCGTATAACCACAAAAGTGAACCGAAAATTATACGATAGACAAGAATTCCTCAAGAAGCTTGTTCCTGGAAAAGGTTCTCTTCAAAAAATCAAAACCAAGGCATCAAAGCAATCTATTTTTCTCATTTCCATGAACCTGGAAGGATGACGGAGATGAAAAAATATAGGAGCTCAGTATAATCACATAGAAACAAAAGCAACATGAGATAATTTAGAGTCACGTACAGAAATAATCTCCCAAATTGAGTAACTGTGCAAAAGTTGTATAAACCACATTAGCATTCTAATCTACTTGGAGGAACTCTTACAAACAGATAAACTGAGGCTATAATAGACTCGCATAACTAATTATCAGCAAGGACAGTTCTGAAGATAATCAATGTAAATCCTCTTACATGAGCACTATACGCCATATTATCAACTCAAAGAACTTAGAAGGCAGACAAAAAATATTTGGCAAAAAAGCATATATCAGAAATTATCTCTTGCAGAAGCACATGCATAAATATAACTCCAAGTGCACCAAGAGGGAACTGAAACAGTGGAAGTCAGCAGATATCCCCTTATATATGCACTATTGTTATCGTCATCTCAAAAAATGAAAAGGAGAACAAACAATATAGCAAAAGTAACATAGAATCAGAAGTAGCACATGCATAAAGCTACCTCCAACCAAGAAGGAACTGAAACACAAGATCCCGAGAAAGAGAAGCTTTCCAACGTAAGAAAAAAGCCAAGTGATCAACAAAAAAGAATTTTCTCTTGTAATCCGTAAGTTTGGCATAGCCTAGTCATGGATATTGCTGTCATGGGTTTAAGACACCGGTGAACAATGAATAAGCATACAGAACTTGCAAACAACAAATAGACCGAGAATCATCTTTATCACTGTTTCAGTTTCAAAGTTTTATGCCAATATTTGGTCATGCGCCAAAAGATATAAAGGAATAATAATGGATGCAGAAACCATATGTTGTCATATATCAATATAAAAGGGGGAAAATGATACTCAGTCACTGACCAAAAATTAGCAATAAATGAACGACATTACTCTTCTAGCAACAAACCTTATCCATGGTATGTCGAATAAAATTGTACTCAAAACGCTTTAAATGAAGCTGGAGAACTGGAGGAAAGTCCCTGAACAAGGCTCCCTTCTTGGCATCCTAAAATACCAATTTTATTCTTCAGGAGTATATTAAACAATAGAAAACTTCATGGACATGAAATTTCGCAGCAAGTAAACGTATTCATCAAATGGGAACACAAGAGAAAAAGTACCAAGAACCTTGAGACGTATGATTAAAATATCACATAGCAACAAAAACCCGCTTTGTCCACTGGCTCATAAAGTGAACTAAACTGGATGAACCAACTAACAACAATTGTAATGTCACACATGCAAAACCAACTTCAAAACAAATTTCATAACCACAACCTTTTCACATACAGCATGAATACACCGCCATTTAATCCTTTTGCCTCCCAGATTAATCAAGCACTAATGCCAGCTCCCGTAACTAATACCAAATCACTAATCAAGCACTTTGGTGACCCACATTAATCAGGCATATTTATCAATCCTACTGTGAAGTTTGTCCTCTCTCAAGATTTTCTATTATGCATAATGACATGACACCACCACTCCAACATGATGCATTCATTCATAATCAATATAAGAGACTTCACAAACTGTAGACGCGAAGTTGATATTAGTGGATAACAACGTACAAGTAAAAGCGAGAAAGCTCCATCTGATCCAAAGACGCACTTCCAGTAATAAACTTCGTAAATTAAAATCATAAAATCAGAACGCCATTGCTTTGAGTCCACATTTAGCATAAACTAACTCATCCAGATCACAGAAAGTCCAAGAAAAGACAAGATAAATGGATGCGCTCGAATCAATATATCATCTATTGGAGGAGCAAAAGCACCTGCAAACCGTGTTCTGCAGCCTCGTATTTGTTATCGCCTTCAAGACGTTCAATTTCCACATACTTGTCAAATGAAGCATATACATCTTTGCAACCCTTTACATCAAGTTGCAAATCTACGAAAAGAAAATCCATTGAGAGAATTTCCATTGAACCTAAAATGCCAACGAACAGTTTGTGAAACAAAATACCATAGAACGATTCTTTTTGTGTAGATTTGAAGTCAACATTAATGCACTCGATGTAGTTCATGATGTGACCTTCAAACAACTTTTGTATAGTCCCTTCTACAGCAGTTCCCTGCACCATAGAAGAACTACAATCACATTGCAACTTACCTTCTACAGGTACTTTAAATAACAATTATGCATAAAGGCAATGGTGATTTCGGCATTAGTACCTTCATCTTGTGTTCAAGATTTGTGCACAGAACTCTGTTAAATTCTTGAACATCATGTTGCATAAACGAATCATTAGCGCCCCATCCAAATGATTTGGTCAATTCTTTTGTACACAGAGCGGTGTCCCTATATTGGAGCTTGTAAAATAGACGCTGTAAAGCCAAAGGGATGCTCCCTGTGGGATTATCATTCTCTGCTGTGGGCATATGGTACACAGCCTGATACGATAAGTCTAAATTAAGGCCTTTCCAGAGAATGACAAATCAGAACTAGATAAATCACAAGAGAAAGCAGAAACCTTTCTGAAGTGAGGAATATGATACAAAGTTTGGAGCAAAGAGTTCATGTAACAGGTTGCTCCCTGGTTCTTAAGTCCAACATACCCTATCTCTTTCCTTGGGTTGTATGATACGTAATCAACGACCTTACGCACAACAACATCAGCCTCAATAATACAAGTATCATCAACGAGGTAACCGTAACTGGAGTCATATAACTCCTGAAGATGCATGAAGCTTTTAAATCCCCAATCACTATCCTTTTGACTAAACTGGTAATGCGTTTCTGTGAAGCCCACGAACAAGGATCAATAAAACAGAACAACCATGATGCAGGTATCTATTCAGGTGGCCAAATATAAAAGAAAAATCATGTTCCAAAAGTTGATCATAGAAATGAATATCTAACTAATCAATGGTTCAAGGAGAAAAACTTAATGTGACCTTTTCCAACTTACAGAAAGCAAAGTCAAAAATAAAATTAATTTATCTACAGTATTCACTTCCCGACCCCGGATACTGGTATGATCTCGAACTTCCCCACAAAAAACCATATGAACCACTTCTCTAACGTACACCTAGAGAAAATAGAAAAATATCATAACTCCGGTAATTTTTCTATATTCGTTTTATTTATTCTTCATCTTCATCATCTTCTTCTTCTTCTTCTTCTTCTTCTTCCAGGATTTAATAATATTTTAAAGCGACGTTCCAAAATCCAAATGCAGCACCAAATCATATGATTCACCAGTTTTGGTAAGGACAAAACCACTTCACCCTCTACCAATATACGACTATGTGAGTATGTCAGGCCCTGTGCATGTAACAATTATACCACGGAGTGCATCGGGCTTCAAATACACAAAAGATTTTGAAAATCAGAGAGATAGAGATGATACCTTTTTTCATTGTATGCTTGCTATTCATTTGATTGACTACAGCAAAGCTAAACTCTGAGTAAGTAATCCAGCCATCAGGTAAGGTAGCTGAATCAGCCACGTTTAGATATATAGAAAAGTACTCCACATTATTTCCATTTGGAAAAATAATCACCCGCCTGAGAGAATCAATGCAGGTCAAATGCCAGTCCATTTAATCTCCGCAACTCATGGAGAAGTGAACAAGACATAGACGAGATGTATATTGTAATGCCTAGTGATATAAAGAACGCATCCTTCTTTTAATGAGACCAAGACCAACTAACATAATAAATTACTTCGCAACACTTGCCGTTGTCAACAAAAAAAATATATCAACAAAATTGACAGGCTTAAATTACCATTTACAACCCCCAACTGTGAATACATCGGAATAAAGCCTCCGCTTATTTAATTGGGAAAAATTCTGAATTTTCCAAGTATATCGAGATGCTTTCGGCTCATCACTCTCCTGGTTTTCCACATGTCCAGCATTGTCTGCAGGTACCACTAGAAGTTGAATATGCTATCAAGACTCAATATAAAACAGAACATATCCTCGAAAACTTCAAATTTATTCATAAGAAGCAATTGGAGAATCATTCCCAAACATAACAAAATAAACACCAGACAGCAACAATGCTCCACAACCATAAACAACAGCATCTTTGATCCATAAAGACAACAAGAAATCAAGCAGTATAGGAGAGAGAGCACCTTCCATTGGATCAGTCCGTTCAAGTAAAGGCCGAGGGGGCTCGATGAAACTATGGGAGATAGGAGCTACTTCCATTGGCTGAGGCCCTTCAGTTGAAGGCTGCTCTACCATCTCTATGTCTTCCTGTTGCTGCAATTCAAGTAGCCAAATATAATGAGCTCGATCGAAGGAGCAACTACCTAGCTTTAAAATTAACACAATGACGATGAACAGATGCGGAATTAACTAACTTAAACCCTAGCAGATTAATCATAAAACAGAACCTACGCGCAGAGACAACAATTTTTCCCGCCACGAGACACAAATAAAGC
The DNA here is from genome assembly GCA_946800315.1 of Misopates orontium. NCBI lineage: Eukaryota > Viridiplantae > Streptophyta > Magnoliopsida > Lamiales > Plantaginaceae > Misopates > Misopates orontium. The sequence continues at coordinate 42,184,226 of OX326951.1, read as the reverse complement.
AAATTCATAACTAACTAGCTCATGCATGCTCAATATACTGAAATAGACTATGAAAAAGTTGCACATGCAGTATAACAACGGAATGTTTAAAGTACAATGAGCTCAATCTAATGATTTAAGACCTAGCTCTAAAATCAACACCAATCGCAAAGAACAGATACAGCATTAACTAACTTAAAACCTAGCGGATTGATCGCAAAACAAAACGCGCGCGCATAAACAACAAACTTTCCCGCCACAAATCACGAATGAAAACAAATTGATAAACTAACTGTAGCTCGTGCATGCAAAAATTACTGAAATAGACGAAGAACAGAGTTGCGCAGTGAGAATAAGCATAAGCGAGATGTTAAAGAGTAAAAACAGAGTGAAGTTACATTCACCTGCTGAAGAATCGCCATTGTTGTTGCCGGTGAGATAATAGCCGCCGATCGTTATAGTGAGATGAGCTGAAGAGAGAGAAGAGGACGAGCACGAGGAGCGAGAGAGACACAGAGAGAGAGAGAGAACAGGGTAGCGAATTTAGAGGGAGAATGAAATGAAGAGCATTTAAAAAGTGTGGGAATTTGAAGAGGGCATGTTGGGAGTTTTTGAGCACGGTGGGGGCAAAACCGGGATTTAAATGTGAGAAGAAATAAACTGACATTTTTTAAACCCAAAGTTTATTTCGTTTTCGTTCACCTTCCAACTTCTAGATTTTTTACAGATTTTTTGCTTCGAGAACCAAATATAAAAGGTGAAAAAATGAAATGACTATAACGGATTGTCAGTTTGCCACTCTTGTTCTTTGCAATTTTTTGTTTGGGCTCTCTTTGAACGAGCTATTTCATGCAAACTGGTTTTTACTTTAATTTTCGAAAATATGAATATAAAGACTTATCCGAATATAAAATACTCTTTTATTTACTTAAACACACCAAGATTTTGAAAGGAAAATAAAAGTTTGTAATTACTAGTTAAGATCAACTTCTATAAAGTACTGGGTACACAACATTTTCAATATTTTATAATAGTTCCAACATAATTGGTGAACCGAAACTACATAAAAATAATATTAATAGTTAACCACACAAAGATACAGATTTGTTTTGCTAAAAGTGGTAACTATAGTTGCCATTTGTCCGTAGTCATTTGACACTCCACTGATTTGGAATTGGATTACGATAAACATGAGTCTTCGCCGTAGTCCGTACTTGTCGACACTCGGCAGTTGCAAAAAGTAACAACGTAACTAACTACACTTCACTAATAATAAATTATCCAACCATCTAACTAATTTAAACTCCAACATAAAGTTAAGCTCCTACTCTTCTGTAACATGCAGTGGTGCAATCGATTCCGATTATTACTGCTAATACATAATTGATATTGGATGTTGTAAAATCATTGTCCTATACTTTATGAATAGTATATAATTTGAACATATGAAACCATATTACAATGTAGTGACACTTGTCGGGTTTTTTGCATGATGGTATTCATTTTTCTCCGTGCATGAAGTACAAGTATCCATCACAGAAATTCTATAGTTTCTGAAATTTATAAAAATATAGTGAGGTCAAATTAACTATCTGTAACGCTGGTGATGAAACTCTAGAATTTGTTTAGATGTTTGTTCAGAATAAGACTGGTATCAAGAATGCCTGTAAAACTATGTATCTATACCAAAAGAATGTGATCTTCTCTATACAGTCTCACCATCCCCTGTTATAGAAACAGTCGAAGGTAATCAGAGTATCAGACTATCTATAGTACTATATCCACTGTACACCCCGATCAACCAAAATCCCTTTATGTTGCACAGGGACAACATTTATTTTTCCAACTACAGAGTCGTACCAGAAAATTAGAACAGGAGGGCAAAAGGATCATGTGGTTCTCCTTTCAGCCCTCCATCTTATATCCCAAGTTTCAAGATTTTCGCCTTCTAGTTGTGGCGTGGAGTATGTAAGCCGGAAAGGGCCATTCAATTTAATTGAGTATCTTCACCTGATTCTGATTCTCAGACCTGTGCTGAATCTGCGATTACCGAAAAAAGAAAATACTTTTACAAAAAGGTTCCGGGAAAACACTTCAGATAATTTCAATATCCTTCCTCGCAAGTAGTGAAACGACACACATCATATACAGTTCAAACCAATTTCAAACCTTAAAAATATGCATCAATAGACGAAACAAGTATTTGTATACTTCCACATTAGCCTCACATCATCAAACAAGTTTTCAGAAATAACTTGAAAAACCAGAAAGAGGGAATCTGAATATTTTACCTGGGTTGTATTGTGAGTCCTTTGGGTATTTGTATCAAGGTGCTCTAACCCAAGGTACTGCGGTTCCAATATACCATTTTTATCTCTTCTCTGGAAGAAAAGAACATTACTTCTTCAATCTTACTAAAATTCAAGTGAAAAATAAAATAAAAGTAACTAGATGCTACGAATAAAAATCAAGATAAGAGGCAAAAGGCAACATTCCAACCTTACAATGACTGGAGACGATGTCTGAATCCTGAAGATACTTCGCAGGTGCCAGAGAAAAAAAGACAAACTTCCACTGGACATTTTAGAAAACCAAACAACCAGAAACACTACTTTAGCAAACAATGCCTAATTTAATCAGTGAAAAGCTTTAGAAGTTAAGTATTATTGTCTCACAAGGATCTGTAGGATTTACCAGCAAAATAAAATAAATACCTTAGAGAACTCCTCATCTGAAACCTGTACTTTCTTTTGAATGCGTACTTTAACATCTGCTAACGTTTCACCATCGTGAATAACCAAATAGAACGGTTGCCCAAAGTTACGGGATCGCTGTTTAGGGAGAAAAAAAGCATCACTTTAAGAGCTAAATTATATATATATGGGCATGAACAGAAGTCAGTGAAAGCTCCAGTACCTGGTAGGTATCCTTACTGAAATGGTAAACACTAATCAGGTGATCATTAGGCCCAAGATTCTTTTGTTCTTCTGGAACCTGAAATACAGAAATAGTATAAAAGCATAAATGGTAAGCTGCAGAAAGTTAAAAATAACAAAATAGTAAAAGACAACGACACCTTTATAGATTGGGTTGATTCATTTACATTGGTCAACAAATGGGTAAATCCCTTTTCCTTTTAATTTCATTTTCTAAATCTACTTACACTAAAAAAAATAGAAAAAAACTATAATATAAAAATATTTTATTTCCAGAAATTTATCAATAGAATAAGATATAAACTTTTGTGACTTTAGTTAATGAATAGTAGAGCAATTTAGTTAATCAACAGAAAAATTATTACATAATAAAAGCTTGAAATTGGAATTTTAAAATAAGTTCTCCATATAGTTAACCATAGAGAGGTAAACTTTGTATAACATTACTCCTTTACCCCCTCAAACTTAAAAAAAAACACCCTCACAATGAAGGGGGTAATTTGGCCTAAAACTAAATTCAAATTTAAAACTAAAATTAACCAAGGGCAGAAGTATAAAGTTCATTACAATTTCTTGCTCCCGTCCACAACTTTATAAGTCGGATCTAATTGTAATGTTAGTGCAAGTCTTAGGGAGGTCGCCATAATTTTTCCAAACAGTGGGACACGCACACCTAATCTCAAGGCCCTTTTGCAGTAATCCACAGCTTACACAAATACCAATTTCTAGTTCAACATATGAACAATAAAAAGATTGATGCTTTCTTAACTTTTCCAAGAGTGGAATTCATCCAGCAGATCAACTACTGTGTTAAGTTGATCGATAACAAGTTCTAACTGGAACAAAATGACAACTGTGTGAAAAATGGAACAAAATTATGACGCTGCAATAACTTGCCAATATCCAAAAGAGCATAACGACAATTTGGAAAACAAATTTTAATGACTAATGTTCAAAATGATGCAAAACAAGACGTGATAAAGATTGTTTCCTAGTATTTTGGGTTATTATTAGGATTTATATTAAGTTCTTTCTTATCATTTAGTGTCTAGATCTATCTATTGCTAGGATTAGGATTTATCTTTATCCTTACTTGTATTGGTTGTTATCTTTTGTTAGGATTATGCTAGCTTTATCTTAGCCTATAAATATAAGGCTACTACATAATTGTCAAACTCCCTTCACATAATCTGTACACCAAATTATCGACGATAGACTTTTAAAGTTGTACAGATAACAAGGTTAATATGGCCTGGTACAAATAGACAGCAAAAACAGCTAGCACGATTTTTGATAAGAAAGCTCACCTCCTCGACATGCAATGTCCAGTACTGGTTATACATGTTCTCAGTCGTTCCATGGATCGGCAAAATCTGCAAAGTTACGGAATCTTGCAATCACAGAATACACAACTTATCCACGAATATTTTGCTAATGCCATCTCCAAGCTTTCTTCAAAAGTAGTTGCTCAAGACATCTTAAACAGTAATTCCCAGGAAAGATTTCAAAAACCAAACAAACATCAGATCACACAATGATAGTGTCAGCTCTACTTTTAACCAAAGTTTCTGAAATAGTGAACAGGGCATAAAACACAGAAATCCTCCTAAACAAGCGTCACCATGAAATTTTTAACTTCACAAACCAGGCAACATTAGATTGGTTACAACTTAAAGTGGTTACCTTCAGGATCATGTTATAACAAAAACTTGACATAGTGAATGAAATGCTATAAGATACAGAAAATCCTCAAGAGGTGCCAACTTCAGAAACATAGATTACATTACCGAGTAAATCTTGTGATCGAAAACTTGAAGCAACCTGAGCTTGGCATTTCGATGAGACAAATCTACCTATTGTTGCAGACAAAAGTTGTTAGACGCTATCCAATTTATGCTGCTTTTCTTACGTGCCTCAGTTATTTCATTATTCGTGGAAACATTCATATAGAGGTAACAGAACATGAAAAAGTAAATTCCAAGCCAGGAGAAGTCCGAGGAAAGAATCCTTTTAAGAGATTCCTTTGTGTTCCAAGTAATCCAACAACTATGTCTTTAAACTAATAGCCAGCAACTTAAATGTTTCCCAGCACAAGGGTAACCTTTGTTTTGATGTCATTGAGCACATCGCCGATGGTGCTATTTTCTAGTAATCTAATGTTGAGAACTACAGCCTGAAAAGACAGTTAAACTAAGTCAAATATCTTAATACAGTTTGAGTTGGAAAGCACAATACGAGGCAGACCAACAGTATCAGCACCTCATCTTTTGTGGCATGATGGAAGGTAACTTCCAATGGTTTCAGACATTGCGATTCTGAAAGAGGAATGTCCAGCACCTCATAGTACAGTATATCAGATCCCTGTCATCAGAACCAAAGTACTATTACTTGATCAGTTATATCAAAAGGTACAACAAATATAAAATCTCCGTAATATACTCCACCTCCCTCCTTCCTCAACAACCACAAAAGAGAGAAAGGAGTACATCTGTTTTACTCTTACCTGATTGTAATGGACAAGCAAGTCTAACAAATATTTGACTGATCCATATTTTATAGGACTGGGTTTTGGTTGATGAGAGTAGCAATTGTGAGGCGTAAGCCGGATTTTCGATGGATCATTCAAGCCAAGGCGCTGGGCAACTCTTCCTACAACATCATCATAAGTGTGATTTTTCGCCCTGTAAATTAAAGCAAACACAATTTGTTCAGAAACCACAAGTCCTAAAACAGTTTCCTCGCAAGTCACAGTTCTCAACAATCCATATAAAGATATCAAAGAGTACTCACAACTCTAGGCAAAATTCGTCTTGCTTAGGTCTCTCCAGAGCTCGAAAATGGACAGTCTACAAAGAAACAATACAAACTTAATCAATTAAAAAGGAGTGCACAGGGGAGCTCTACACATAAACAGTACTTTCCTCTAGGACAAATTACCCAGTTGCAAACTTAAGCAAAATGTTTTGTGACGAAGAAAAGCCATAGTAGCTAACCCAAAAAATATGTAATTAATATATTGATGATATTACCAAGAAATGTTTTGAAAGAAGATTGCTGGGAGAGCTAATGAATCTAAAGCAGGAAATATAAAACGAACTGATTAATGAAGTTAAAAGGATGTGTATTAGATTAACTAAGAAAGGTACATAGTTAATCTGGACAATGTTTGTGCACTGTGAATATAATCTGATACATTAGGCAAGTTGTTTTGTTTTACATTCTACCTATCCTTTTACTAATCACAATAAGGAAGGACCCAAAAGACCATCCAGAAAGAAGAATAGATTGACCTGACGATTTTGCACGTATTCCAAAAATAAATCAACGTTGAGAAATCGAATTTGCTGTTGACTCTCAGCGTGAGGCCGCTTTTGGAAGCAAATGATATCCCCATCTTCCAGCTGGGAGAGAGGGAGGGAGGAGTTAAAATATTATAAATTAAGTCAAATGCATTAAGAGGATAAAACTATAACAGAAAAACCTGACTCTCTCGAAATGAAGCATTTTTATCAAGAAGTTCACACATAACAGACGGTTCAAATCTGAATTCCTGCACAATGGGATACATGAGCATTACATTATGCAATGGTGTTCCATGTAACTTAAATTGCAAAAACAAATGTATATCTCCACTCTTTCAACAATGTTTTTCTTCATGATAGAGTAAAAGTCAAAACTAGTACTGCTATGTAATATCCACACACACCTCAAAGAATTCAATCTCTTCATCCGGAGCAAACCCAGCCATTTCATTCAGTATCATTAGGATCTCAATTGGCTTGGCAGAGCTTTTTACAAAAAGCCTCCCAAGATATCTTCACCAAAAAAAATAAAAAAATCGAATAGTAAAGACCATGCACAAGAATAACTAAACATAAGTGATTGTATGACAGGGGCACGGAAAATACCGAATGTGTTCCTTCTCAGCATTGTAAAGTTTAAAGAATAGCAATATGTCTTCCTTCTTTATTTCTGGTGGAGGTACCAGAGAGAAACCCTACAGATTAAACACATTCAACACAATCCAAAAAGGAGAATGAAAAACTCAATAATCAGATATAATAGTGTGCCATCGAGATAATCCAGAATGATGTTGAAAGATACCGGTCCCCACGCGACTTCCAAAAACAACTTCAGATCTGCAAGGTGGTCTATATTGTAATTCAATTCTCCAACCTGCATAGTACAAGTTTAGAAGACTACATAAATAAAAAAAATGTTATCAAGAGTTGTCTCGTGGAAGAATTTCAGTAAGCAAAAGTAACACATCACAATCATGAAATAAGAACTTGATGAAATTCTCATAGTTGTTGAACAATGAAGCACCTTTCTACTATGATGAGTATATTGCTCAGAAAAGGAGAGAATCATAAAGGAAAAAACAAATCAGTGAAAAAAATTATAAAAAAAAAATCATCCTAAAGTAAATTTTCCATTAAATTTCAAATTGTTCTACACCTTCTCAATTATTTACCTTTTGGTAAAAATAGAATAGAGAGCCAATTTTAAACCATTATTACCTATGACTTTAGTACATCTGTTCGCAAGAGGGTGTTTTTGTGATTTAAAAATGAAGGTTTCATAATTTGAAAGAGTTGCCATTAACTCACCCAGGAAGATGTCTTTTCAAGGAAACTCATATTTGAAACCAACAAACGGTAATTCCCTCAAACAGAGGCGGAGCCAAGGGGGGGCATATGGGGGCGGTCGCCCCCCCCCCCCCCCCCCCCCCAGCTCCACCGCTCCCACTACTGTATATATTGTAAAAGAGAGTTGAATAGTTGTGAAATCTGTAAATGATAGAAACCTGACATCATAATTGGATTTATTTCTTGGGTTTGCTTCTTTAGTTATTTAGGAAGAAGATCATTCATATATATGACTGAATTTGAAGCAGTGTTTGCTTCTTTAATTGCTGAGGAAGACGATTAAAGAGATAGTGAAATGGTGAATTTGGGGTTCTGGACTAACAAGTTAATGGAGAAGATGATGTCCACGTGGACTCCACTAACTTAATTATGAGAAGAGACTTAGCCACTTAGCAGGCTAAATATTTAATGAATGAGTATTAATTTGTGGTCTCTACATAAAAAAGCTAATTATTTTAAAATATATTTGTGGTTTAGTTTATACACAACAAAAATTGGTATCTATACATATTTTTTTAATTATTTCATCAATTAACTTCCTGATGATTCGTGATACTAGTTTCTCTATTCTACATTTGTTTCATTTTAATCTTTCATGTAGTTTGTAAAAAATAAAGATGTCCATGAAGATAATAAAAATTTACATCTTCAACTTTTTTGATATTTTTACAGTATTTGAACATATTTTTGGGTATAGAAAAAGTATAAGTTAAAATGAAATACAAATAGCGTTGTAAGACATATGAGCAGTATTTTGGTTTTTGTGACATCAGTTACATCTGTTTATGAAGTGTTTATATTGATAATGTATTATTTTAGAATTGTTTTTACAATACATTAATTTTCTTTTGTGTTACTTGTGTCTTTCATAACATGTTACCATAATATTGATTAATTAAATTTAAAAATATTAAATTCTATTATAAATAATTTATGATTCTAAAACGAAATTTCGCCCCCCTAAATTATATTCCTGGCTCCGCCCCTGCCCTCAAAACATAAATTTTAAGTAACATTATAACTATATAATATAGCCTAAGCAGAATCAACAACCAGGAAAACATCAACAGTGATGACATACTTCTGTTTAGGCTTTCATTACAAATGAGGAACTCTAGAGGTAACAAAATGGGCCTGGAAGTCCCTGCCCCCCCCCCCCCCCCCCCCCCCCCCCTTCCCAATAAGGGCCAGAAAAACCTAAGAAATTAAAGGCTAATTGCAAGAAATTTGGAGGCCGGTCTAGTTTAGTATCTATAAATGAAGTTTCAAATTTTGCGACAGGTCTGAAAGGTTTTGTAGTGCAGTTCATTGAAGCTAGGACTTCTGACACATGAATTCTCTATCTCCACATTTCTGTTAAATGGAATGGCTTCATTTTAAAGAAAAAAGGCTTTAGTTTTAGCATTCACTTACTTAAAATATATGGGCATCAAAGTTAGTTTAGCAGCTGTACGTATTTAGCAAGTACTAAAATATAGAAAATGGATATTGTTTTAAGCACACTTCATGGAGTAGTTGTTAAAAGGTGCGTCTAACTCTAATCATCAACAAGTTCAGCAATACGGTGCCCCATTACACAACTAATGCCAGTCATAATGACTATTGGCGAGCAAAATTTCAAGAAAGTTACTATTAGTATATTTTCTCTTATCCAAAAGCAGAAAAAAGAAGAGGTAAAAAGCATCAAACCCCATAGTATATACCCCATTTTGCAACTTGCCACTAACGGAAAAAAGTTGCAACTAACACCCCAACCTTCCCTATCGTTGCAAAGGGCCGCTGGTCAACTTTCCAGTGAAATATCTTCACTGAAAAAGTTTGGTTTTGCCAAATTTTGAAGTGCAAACATGGGTCTCATAACCTCAATTTCAATAAGATGGACTCTTTTCCTTTTAATTTCATCTCTCCCTGAAATTACTTAGAAAAATAATTATCGAATATCAGGGTTTCAAAATTAAGAAAAAACCCACCAAAAATTGAAGGGACAAAAGGGATTTTTAGTGAAATTAAGGTTAAAACGAGATGAACTCCCATGTTTACCCGTCGATTCCGGCTTAAGATTCCGCCATGAGGTTATTCTGGCCTAAGATTCCAGCGTAAGATTCCTATATCTAGAGCTATACTAAGTCCACATGGAGAACACCATAAACAGTAAATTTCAGTGCATAAATTCTGTTTTTAACTGAGAAAGAACTTATAGGAATTGAAACATCTTGAGGTTTATGATATCCACTACCAAAAGAACAAAATAAAGTGATCCCTGTGACAAAATTGGTGCAATATTTGCTTCTGATTCCTTACAACTATTTTTCTGATACTCATTTCTTTTACCCATCACTAGCTATATTCTGAGTCATAACACCTATTTTAAGTCTATCATTCAAAACAGTTCATGTGTCACCATGTCTCACCATGGATGGTAAGGTTATCTGAGAAACATGTATTGCTACTGCCATTATTTAGCAAATATCTTACTATCATCATGACCTAAAATCATTATCAGTAGAACTTCAACACCAATGTAATTGGTGATTGTGTATTCTTCATAACTAATACAAAACAATCCGCCCCAACGTATAGTTAAAAATGAAAATCTTAAAACTAATCTATTGCATTCACTTTTAGATGGGATACTATCCTTCAAATTAAAATGGAACAAAAAACATAAAAATACTTACTGTGTTTTCTTCCTCCTGTGGTGTTAATAGCCGCTCCGGACGATAAGTATGGTTCTGTCGTTTTGCCCATGTCCAGTAGCGCTGTAAATGAACTGGTATACCAAGTTCACTGGCTACCTCTTTCTTCAATAAATTATACAAACATAAGTTAGCATATGCTTGGAGAAAGTGGTAACAGGCAGAAAGGAACCAAAAGATATCACTTGGCTTGGTAAATAAACAAAATTAACAAATAATCGTACTAGAGAAAGTAGAGAATAAATCTCAGCAAAGAACGAGTATCAAGAATTAAAACTTTCAAAATATTGCAATATAGCTGGCAAATAAATGCTTTCGTAACATCGCAACAGAAAACGTACACTAATATTATTAGACTAATTACTTGTAGATAAATAAATATAAGAAATGGTGATAATCCCACTCACGCATGTAACACAAGCAAAGAGCAGAGGCGGAGAAGGATGAGGTTGCTAACATGATGTACTCATAATCTCATATTATGCCACTGAAAAGATTTAAAAGAAAAAGGAGCACAGAGGATTCCTGCTATTGCCAACATCCGCACGGCACACTACAACTATCCAGAGACCACAAGAGCTCAGTGACTGAATAAAGGAGATATATGTTTCTCTACGAAATTTTAATTTACTCCCATCAACCCCCAAATCAACATATTCCACATACGAGTAACCCTCAGAAGATGAGTAATCTCATACGTGCTATGCTTACAGAAGCTGGGGTGGGGGCAAGTGGATAGGGATGAGGAGAGCGTGAAGAGAAGAGAAGTGTCAGAAAAATAGTGAGATCGAAAGATGCAGAAGAGAGAGAGAGAGAGAGAGAGAGAGAGAGAGAGAGAGAGAGAGAGAGATGGGGGGAACCATATTTCTTCACTCTAGTTTATGACGGCGATAAATTGTTCTGGTAAGGGGACAATGAAGATAAAAGTTCATAGAGCTCTTTGATTAAGCAAAAAGGGAGGTTTATAAAGCCTAACGAACTTGTACCAGAAATAACAATCATCTGCGCTGATAACTATTAAATTTATATTCTTAATAGTAACACTGCACCGGTCCACGAATCTTCTGGTTACAAGTCACAATCTGATCTGAGTATTTGACAGATATCATACATGTGATAAGACAAGGGAATCAATTCTGCCTGGCATTGATTTCACTCAACAATCTAACACATTAAAAAGTAAGATGCAGCAAGAATTAAATAACATAATCATTTCATAGCAACAGACTGGACAAGATGAATCAACTCTTAGATAGATACATTACATGAGAAATCGTATTCACAAGACCGATGTTCTCATGTCAGACGCGTTTCAGCTATTTACTAATTATTTAAGACCGCTTAACTGCCTAGGATATAGGCCACCATAATCTGACATGAATCCAAATAGCTTTAAGCTGGTGATGAACATAAATATGTCATCTCTGCGAGTGAATTCTCATTGCATGGTCACAAGAGACCTGGTTAACTATCTCTTTGCATTAGTGTCAATACTGAATCTCCTTGGGGTTCATGGTTACATCCCAAGTTCCATTAACTCCATAGTTTTCGGTCAACTTTGTAGGTGATGCAAAAAACAAACCTGGTAAAATGTGGTTTGCAATCATATTTCCTACTTTGCTACAGACGTGACAGAATGTTGGTTTCCTTTCTCTGCATCCCAGAGGGCTAAATCAGTATCTGTACTCCTCAAGACTAATCTTACATAATATCAGCATGACTGGAACTTCTTCATCTCTACATGAAGCTATAGCCCTTGGAGCTCTGTAAATGTAGCATATGCTCTTACATGCAAGGCATCCTTTCTTCAGATAACCCAATTTAACTCCATAAGATTACGAGAAAAACTAGAATCAGTTTTACTAACTAAAGCATCACATAGGTTTTATGAACTGCTTGAACTTCCACAGACAAAAAAATGTGAAAACTAAATTAAATATTATGCGAGTAACTAACCTTGAAAAGCTTGAAAGGCATCCGTTTCTGGATTCTAAAGCTTTGGACTTTATCATGATCAACAAGATCGAAGTATGTAAACTTTCCAATCTGTTTCCTGATGTCTTCATCTCGGGCAACCTACAAGTGTAAATAATTTACTTCAGCCATCCATTTTTAAGAAATGCAGAGATCACTTTTTATACAAGGAGATCAACCAAGCAATAACCTTGACTGTAGTATAAAGGTAGGACTCTGCTTTGAATCTTTTCTCGTCTTCCTTTTCTTCTAGTTCTTTCTTCAGTCTTATCTGCAGTAAGTAGGCAATGTACTTTTGGATACAGAACTCTGCAAAATGATGTTACGATCCAATGAGTTTCAAAAGTAGAAGGAAAACTAACTCGAAGATGCTCCGCAATTTCCTTCTCATCCACATCACAGATAATCTTATCCTTGTCAGTCACTCGTATGTACACAAGCATGTATGCATTTGATTTTCTTGTGAATTTCACAGGACTGCTGTCGTAGCCAGGATTTATAAGTGACAACTGTAACGTAAACTAAATTAAGTTTGCCCAAACAAAAGGAATTAGACGAGGATTCAAAATAAAAAAGCAGGAATACCACCTCTTCCTCACCACCAAACTGCTCCTCTAGCACCCTGCTAAAATCTTCTTTAGTGACCGTCTCATCATCAAATTTGTACCTGCAAGCAAACATAAAAACACGAAACAAAACCTTATGCAGTTTGATCAAAATAAGTGAAAAGATATGCAAGAGTAAACTGTTAATAATCATGACCAAGACAAAAAAACTGGTGCTCCAATTCGCCTTTTTTGGCAATTTTGATGCTATGATAGATGGACAATTAGTTCAACTTTCCCTCTGCTACAGTCTTGCCAGGGCATAGGGGTGCACAGAGATAGGTTCATAAGAAGTAAAACATGTACCACCGATCGGAGAGTGTCGGCCTGATGAAAGCATAGTAATGTCCGCCATGCACTCCACCGCTATGAACAAGAACGCTGTTGAAAAGCAAAGAAGCAGAGAAGAGCAAAAGAGAACCTTAATTGCTGCGAATTAAACCAACAGAAGCACGACAGGCTTTGGCCCTGGCATTACGTATAGAAAACCTATCTTCTTCAAAGATTAAAAAGAGAAAACACTATGGCATATCTATCCAGACTTTCCCTCATCAACGGAACTTTTATTTAAACATCTCTTCTTGTACGCTACCAAGATTGAAAAGTTAAACATTCCAGTAAACAGATACACAAGGTACTAACGTTTCGTCAAATATTTATTTCAGGCACTTATTGATCTACTAACTCCTCAACTCAATAATAAATGACCAAAAGACAGAATGCAAGGCCTTGATCAGTAAAAAAACGAGTAAATCAAAAAAGTGAAAGTATCTGAGTTTAAACTAGCCAAAAAGGGAATAGACATATGGGTATATGTGAGCATGTCGAGAGAAACTGAGACATTAAGTAACGGGAGTAATTTACATGTGCATGTGCAAGAGTTTAGGTTTGTTGAGTTATTATAGATTCTTCAACAAAGTCTCAAAACAAAGGAATGTGGAGCTTAGACACAAATCTTCGAAAATTTTCCGAAGTCATACTTGACCTAATTCCAAACCATATACCTCTAAGCAACAAACACAGGACAAGACAGAGACAAGGACATTAATATATGTGGAGATAGAACGATACAGATGAAGAGTGCAGAAATAACCTGTGAAGCGTGAATAGGTTTCGTACACTACGATCTGCTTCTAGTGACAGATACTTGCCATTGTCTCTATCAAGATCCAGTTCCAAAGGAAATTCATAGCGATCATTTATCTGCAACCATAGAGTATTTTTTCCAATGTTAAAGTCAGAGAATCAGTAATGGAGGCACAAGACAGAGTTTTATTCAGAACCATCAGGGTATAACCACAAAAGTGAAACGAAAATTATATGACAAAGACAAGAAGTCCTAAAGAAGCTTGTTCCTGGAAACAGTTCTCTTCAAACAACCAAAACCTGGAAGCAATCTTTTTTCTCATTTCCATGAACCAGGAAGGATGAAGGAGATGAAAAAATATAAGAGCTCAACACAATCACATATAAACGAAAGCAACATCAGATAATTTAGAGTCAGGTACAGGCAGAATCTCCAAAATTGAGTAAAAGTGCAAAAGTTGTATAAACCGCATTAGCATTCTAATCTACTTGGAGGAACTCTAATAAACTGAGGCTATAATAGACTTGCATAACTAATTATAAGCAAGGACAGTTATGAAGATAGTCAGTGTAAAGCCTCTTACTATGAGCACTATACGCCATATTATCAACTCAAAGAACTTAGAAGGCAGACAAAAAATATTTAGCGAAAACGCATAATATCAGATATTATCTCTTGCGGAAGTACATATATAAATATAACTCCAAGTTCACCAAGAGGAAACTGAAACAGTGGAAGTCAGCATACATCCTCTTATATATGCACTATTGCTATCATCATCTCAAAACATGAAAAGGAGAACAAACAATATAGCAAAAATAACAGAGAATCAGAAGTAGCACATGGATAAAGCTACCTCCAACCAAGAATAACTGAAACACGAGATCCCGAGAAACAGAAACTTTCCAACGTAAGAGAAAAGCCAATCGATCAACCAAAAAGAATTTTCTCTTGTAAACCGTAGTTTGGCATAGCCTAGTCATGGTTATTGCTGTCATGGGTTTAAGACACCGGTGAACAATGAATAAGTAAACACAACTCCCAAACAACAAATAGACCGAGAACCATCTTTATCACTTGGTTTCAGTTACAAGGTTTTATGCCAATATTTGGTCATGCGCCTCAAGATATTAAGGAATAATAATGGATGCAGAAACCATATGTTGTCAAATATCAATATAAAAGGGGGGAAATGATACTCAGTCACTGGCCAAAAATCAGCAATAAAAGAAAGACATTACTGTTCTACCAACTAACCTTATCCATGGTATCTCGCACAAAATTGTACTCAAAACGCTTTAAATGAAGCTGGAGAACTGGAGGAAAGTCCCTGAACAAGGCTCCCTTCTTGGCATCCTAAACTACCAATTTTATTCTTCAGGAATATATTAAACAATAGAAAACTTCATGGAATTAAATTTTGCAGCAAGTAAATGTATTCATCAAATGGGAACACAAGATAAAAGAGTCCAAGAACCTTCAGACATATGACTAAAATATCACGTAACAAAAAACTGCTTTGCCCACTGGCTCATAAAGTGAACTGAACTGGATGACCATCTAACAACAACTGTAATGTCACACATGCAAAACCAACTTCAAAACAAATTTCATAATCACAACCTTTTCACATACAGCATGAATACACCGCCATCGAATCCTTTTGCCCCCCAGATTAATCAAGCACTAATGCCAGCTCCAGGAACTAATGCACAATCACTAATCAAGCACTTTCGTGACCCAAATAAATCAGACTTATTTATAAATTTTACTGTGAAGTTTGTCCTCTCTAAAGATTTTCTATTATGCATAATGACAACACTACCACCTCAACATGATGAACTCATTGATAATCAATATAAAAGACTTGCCAAACTTTAGATGTAACGTTGGTATTAGTCGACAACAGTCTACAAGTAAAAGCAAGAAAGCTCCATCTGATATCTCCTTGATTATAGGACTGCGGACCTCCAAATACGCATTTCCAGTTATAAACTTCGTAAATTAAAATCATACAATCAGAACGTCATTGCTTTGAGTCCACATTTAGCATAAACTATCTCATCCACATCACAGAACTTCCAAATAAAATACAAGATAAATGGATGAGCTCGAATCAATATTATCATCTATTGGAGGAGCAAAAGCACCTGCAAACCGTGTTCTGAAGCCTGGTATTTGTTATCGCCTTCAAGACGTTCAATTTCCACATACTTGTCAAATGAAGCATAAACATCTTTGCAACCCTTTACATCAAGTTGCAGATCTACAAAAGGAAAATCCATTGAGAGATTTTCCATTGAACCTAAAATGCCAACGACAAATTTGAGAAAAAAAATACCATAAAACGATTCTTTTCGTGTAGATTTGAAGTCAACATTAATGCACTCGATGTAATTCATTATGTGCCCTTCAAACAACTTTTGTATAGTCCCTTCTACAACAGTTCCCTGCACCATAGAAGAACTACAATCACATCGCAACTTAAATAACAATTATGCATAAAGGCAATGGTGATTTCGGCATTAGTACCTTCATCTTGTGTTCAAGATTTGTGCACAGAACTCTGTTAAATTCTTGAACATCATGTTGCATAAACAAATCATTAGCGCCCCATCCAAATGATTTGGTCAATTCTTTTGTACACACAGTGGTGTCCCTATATTGGAGCTTATAAAATAGACCCTGTAAAGCCAAAGGGATGCTCCTAGTGGGATTCTCATTCTCTGTTGTGGGCATATGGTATACAGCCTGATACGACAAAGTCCGAATTGATCAGGCCTTTCCAAAGAATGACAAATCAGAACTAGATAAATCACAAGAGAAAGTAGCAACCTTTCTGAAGTGAGGAATATGATACAAAGTTTGGAGCAAAGAGTTCATGTAACAGGTTGCTCCTTGGTTTTGAAGTCCAACATAGCCTGTCCCTTCCTTTGAGTTGTATGAATCAATGACCTTACGCACAACAACATCAGCCTCAATAATACAAGTATCATCGACGAGGTACCCGTAGTTATGTAACACATAAAGATGCATGAAGCTTATAAATCCCCAATCATCATCCTTTTGACTAAACTGGTGATACGCTCCTGTGAATCCCAAGAACAAGGATCAATAAAACAGAACAATCATGATGCAGGTGTCTATTCAGATGACAAAATATAAAAGAAGAATCATGTTCCAAAAAGTTGGTCATAGAAATGAATATCCAACTAATGTATAGTTCAAGTAGAAAAGCTTAATGTGACCTTTTTCAACTTACAGAAACCAAAGTCACAAAAAAAAAAATTATTTATCTACAGTATTCACTTCCCAAACCCCGGACTCTGGTATGATCTCGAACTACCCGAGAAAAAACCATATGAACCACTTCTCTTACGTACACCTAGAGAAAATAGAAAAATATCATAACTCCGGTAATTCTTTTATATTCTTTTTATTTCTTCTTCTTCTTCCAGGATTTAATAATATTTTGAAGTGACATTCCAAAATCCAAAGGCAGCACCAAACCATATGATTCATCAATTTTGATAAGAACAAAACCATTTCACCCTCTACCAATATACGACTATGTGAGTATGTCAGTGCATGTAAAAATTATACCACAGCGTGCATCAGGCTTTAAAAACACAATTATTTTGAAAACCGGTGAGGTAGAGATGATACCATGTTTCATTGTAAGCTTGCTATTCATTTGATTGACTACAGCAAAGCTAAACTCTGCGTATGTAATCCAGCCATCAGGTAAGGTAGCTGAATCAGCCATGCTTAGATATATAGACAAGTGCTCCACATTATTTCCTTTTGGAAAAATAATCACCCGCCTGAGAATCAATGCAAGTCAAATGCCAGTCAATTTATTCTCCACAACTCATGGAGAAGGAACAAGACATAGACGTGCTTAGTGATATAAAGTACGGGTCCTTCTTTTAATCAGACCAAGACCAACTAACATAATATATTACTTCACAATACTTGGCGGTGTCAACAAGAAAGATATAACAACAAAATTGACAGGTTTAAATTACCATTTACAACCCCCAACAGTGAATACATCGGAATAAACCCTTTGCGTAGCTAATTGGGAAAAATTCTGGATTTTCCAAGTAAATCGAGATGCTTTTGGCTCATCACTCGCCTGGTATTCCACAGGTCCAGCATTGTCCGCAGGTACCACTAGAAGTTGAATATGCTATCGAAACTCAATATAGAACAAAAAATATCCTCGAAAAATTCAATTGTATTTAGAAGAAGCAAAATCATTTCTCAAATGTAACAAATAAACACCAGACAACAACAATGCTCCAAAACCATAAACATGCAGCATATTTTCCCCATATATAGACAACAAAAAATCAAGCAGCATAGGAGAGAGGAGCACCTTCCACTGGATCAGTCTGTTCAGGTAAAGGCTGAGGGGCATCGATGAAACTATGGGAGATAGGAGCAACTTCCATTGGCTGAGGCCCTTCAGTTGAAGGCTGAGAGACCATCTTTACGTCTTCCTGTTGCTGCAATTCAAGTAGCCAAATAAAATGAGCCGGATCGAATTAGCACGACCGAGCTTTAAAATTAACCCAATCACAATGAGAAGATGCAGAATTAACTAACTTAAACCCTAGCAGATTGATCATAAAACAGAACACTTGCAGATAGGGCAAATTTTTGCGCCACAAGACACTAACAAAGCAAATTCATTACTAACTAGCTTGTGCATGCTCAATATACTGAAATAGACCATGAAAAAGTTGCACAGGCAGTGCGACATCGGAATGTTAAAGTAAATAAGCTTGATCGAATGAGTCACGAAATTAACACAATCGCGATGAACCGACATCGTCATGGCGTGAGAGTGAAGCATATACGGGAATGTTACAAGTAAAATGAGCTCGATCGAATGAACCACAACCTAGCTCTAAAATCAACACCAGTCGCAATGAACAGATACAGCATTAACTAACTTAAAACCTAGCGGATTGATCACAAAACACAACGCGCGCGCATAAACAACAAATTTTCCCGCCACAGCACACGAATGAAAACAAATTCATCACTGATTAGCTCGTGCATGCAAAATACACTGCAATAGACGACGAACAGAGTTTTGCAGTGAGAGTAATCATAAACGGAATGTTAATAGTAAGAGGAGAGTGAAGTTACATTCACCGGCTGAATAACCGCCACTGTTGTTGCCGGAGAGATATTAGCCGCCGATCTATGTCAATATTGTGAGAGAAGCGGAAGAGAGAGAAGAGGAGGAGCACGAGGAGCGAGAGAGAGAACAGAGTAGCGAATTTAGAGGGAGAATGAAATGAAGAGCATTTCAAAAGTGTGGGAGTTTGAAGAGGGCATGTTGGGAGTTTTTGAGAACGGTGGGGGCAAAATCGGGATTCAGTGAGATAAAATAACTAAGATTTTTAAACCCAATTTTTGCGTTTTCATTAACCTTCCAACTTAAAATTTTCAACATATTTTCTGTTCGAGAACCAAATATAAAAGGTCAAAAAATGAGATGATTACTTGAAATCTTGTTTTTTTTTTTTTTTGAACAAACTTGAAATCTTGTTACTACGTCAAATAACACATTTCAATATCTAGTGATAATTAACTATTTTGGTCATGGAACTTCCAAAAAATCGCATTAGAGTATTAACTACTAGTTTATTATAACAAGTAATTTTAAAACAAGAAACTACAAAAAGAAAAAACGGGTTAAATGTATTAATTACTTATCGTTTCATACAATAAAGGGTTTTCTATTTTCATGGAAAACTATAATGAATTGTCAATTTGTCACTCTTTTCCTTACAATTAAAGAATTATTTAAATATAAAATACTCTTTTATTCACTTAAACACTCCACGCTAACTCATTTTTGAAAGGGAATAAAAATCGAACTTCACAAGTGCATTAATGTTATTCGGACGTTGCCAAATAAGTTTGTAATTAGATTAAATTCTATAAAGTACTCGTGACACTAAGATTTCCGATCACGTATGTCAAATTCTTCAGTAATTTTAAAATAATTCCAACATAATTGGTGAACCAACACTACATAAAATAATATTAATAGTTAACCACACAAAGATACAAGGATTGTTCTGCTAAAACTGGTAATTAAAGTTGCCATCTGTCTGTAGTTTTTTGGTACTCCGCTGATTGGAATTGGATTACGATAATCACCTGGAGTCTTCGCCGTCGTCAGTACTCGTCAACACTTGCAAAATGTGACAACATAACTAACTGTACTTATATTAAATTATCCAACCATCTAACTAATTTAAACTCCGACATAAGTTAAGCTCCCACTGTTTTTCCCTTGCAATGTTAATTACCAAATTATTAGGTGTAGCGGCTGCAACATGTGGTAGGTACAACAAATTTGATTATTAATACAAATACATAATGAAATGAGAAGTTGCAAAGTGATTGTGCCATATTTTATGAATAGTATATAATCTGGACATTTAATTGTATTATGTCAACATGCAGTGGCTGCATGAAATTTCTCAATATAGTGAAACATGTTGCGTTGTTTGCATGATAAAAATCATCTTTCCCCGTGCATGAAGGACAAGTTTCCATCGTAGAGATATTCTATAGTTTCTGAAATTTATGAGAATATAGTTAGATGAAATTAATTATACGTAACGCTAGCTATGTTTTAAAGAGAGAAGAGTGGTGATTAAATCCTACAATTTGTTTACATGTTTGTTTAGAACAAGACAGGTATCAAGAATTCCTGTAAAACTATCTATCTATACCACAAGAATTTGATCTTTTCTGTACAGTCTCACCATCCCTTGTTATAGAAATAGACAATAAGGGGATAGGTGATCAGACTAACTATAGTACTATACCCACTTTACAACCCAATAGTCCCAATCAACCAAAATCACGTTATGTGGACAGCAGCACAGGGACAACATATATTTTTTCCAACTACAGATGTGCGAAGATTCTACTGACGCCAAAAAGTCGTACCAGAAAATTAGAACAGGAGAGTAAAAGGATCATGTGGTTTTCCTTTCAGCCCTCCATCTTATATCCCATGTTTCAAGATTGTCACCTTCAAATTGTGGCGTTGGAGTACGTATACTGGAAAGTGCCATTTATTTAATTGAATATCTTCAGTGCCTTCTCAAACCTACGCCGATACTGCATTTATCAGAAAGACGATGCTTTTACAAAAAGGTTCAGGGATAACACTCCAGTCCAGATAATATCAACATCCTTTCCCGCAAGTAGTAAAACGACACACGTTATATACAGTTCAAACCAAATTCAAACCTCAAAGATATGCATCAAAAGACTAACCAAATATTTGTATACTTCAGCATTAGCCTCACATTATCAAACAAGTTTTCAGCAATAACTTCAAAAATCAGAAATGAAAATCAAGATATATTACCTCGCTTTTCTTGGAAGTCCATTTGAAATTTGTATCAGGGTGCTCTAAAGCAAGGCACTGCGGCTCCCGTATACCATTATTATCTCCTCTCTGGAAAAAAATGAATATAACTTCTTCTACATCACTAAAGTTCAAGTGAAAAATAAAATAAAAAGTAACTAGATTGTACGGATAAGAATCAAGATAAGAGGCCAAAGGCAAACTGTCAACCTGAAAAAGACTGGAGACAATGTCTGAGTCCTCAAGATATTTCGGAGTTCCCACAGACAAATAGGCAACCTTCCACTGGACATTTTAGAAAACCAAACAGCCAGAAATACTGATTTAGCAAACAATGCCTAATTTAATCAGAAGTTTAGTATAATTGTCTAACAAGGATCTGTAGGATTAACCAGCAAAACAAAAAAAAAAAACCTTAGAAAACTCCTCATCTGAAACCAGTAAGTTCTTTTGAATCCGTACTTTAACATCTGCCAATGTTTCACCATCATGAATAACCAAAAAGAACGGTTCCCCAAAGTACTTGAATCGCTGTTAAGGGAGAAAAAGAACGTCATTTACTTTTAAGAGCTAAATTGTATATGTAGGCATGCACAGAATTCAGTGAAAGCTCCAGTACCTGGTTGGTGTCCTTACTGAAATGGTACACACTAATCAGGTGCTCATTAGGCCCAAGATTCTTTTGTTCCTCTGGAACCTGAAACACAGAAAAAGTACAAAAAACATTAATTTTAAACGGCAGAAATCCATGAGGCAGAACAACCACTCTATCACATAAGAAACAAGAACCCCAAGTATCATACGTTTGCTTCTTTCAAGGGATAATTACAGCTCGGCCACCTGAGGTTTGTGTAATTACGGAAACCTCCCCTCCTATTGAAATAAATAAAAAGACCTCTAAAACTAATAGACGCGAAAAGTGCCTATCGGAATACCCTAAATTTTGAAAGATTTAGAAGTTAAAATTAGTAAATAGTAAAAGACAATAACACCCTTATCAATTGTGTTGATTCATATTACATTGGTCGGCTTATCCCTTTTTTTTCTTTTAAAAAAAAGTTCAATCTAAAAAACTACTTGCGCCCAAAAAATATTGAAATAAAACTATAAAATATTAAAAATCTCATTTCCAGAAATCTATCGAGAGGATAAGATATAAATTTTGGTAACTTTAGTTAATGAATAATAGAGCACTTTAGGTGAATATTCAAAAAAAAATATTTATCATACTTGATTATTATTTCGAAACAGAAATATGATTACACAATTAAAAGATAGATTTTAGTTTCTCAAAAGCTTGAAACTGGAATTTCAAAATAAGTTCTCCATAAATTCACACTATAAATACTAAATAGGTAAACAAAACATTACATGTTTACCCCCTCAAACTTAATTAATATGACACTCCCGGCAATGAAAGGGTAATTTGGGCCAAAACTAAATTCAAAATTAAAACTAAAATTGACCAAGGGCAAAGGTATAAAGTTCATTAAAATTTCTCCTCCCATCCACAACTTTATAAGCCGGATCTAATTGTAATTTTAGTGCAAGTGTTGCGGAGGTCGCCGTAATTTTCGAAACACTGGGAGTGGTTTTTGTAGTTACACCTAATCCCAAGCCCCCTTTTCAGTAAGCCACGGCTTACACAAATACCATTTTCTAGTTCAACATATGAACAATAAACATTGATGCTTTCTTAACTTTTCCGAGAATAGAATTCATTTAGCAGATCATCTACTGAGTTAAGTTGATAGCAAACATGATTTAACTGGAATACACAACTGTGTGAAACGCTGAAATAACTTGCCAATATCCAACAGAGCATAATGACAATTTGAACAACAAATTTTAATGCCTGACATTCAAAATGAGGCAACAAAAGATGTGATAAAGATTGTTTCCTAGTATTTTGGGTTCTTATTAGGATTTATATTAAGTTCTTTCTTATCTTTTAAGGTTTAGATTTATCTATTGTTAGGACTAGGATTTATCCAGTAAAACAAAGTATCGAAGATTGACTCTTAAAGTTGTACAGATAACAAAGTTAATATGGCCTGGCACAAAATGGACAGCAAAAAGAGCAAGCACAAATTTTGAGAGGAAAGCTCACCTCCTCGGCATGCAAAGTCCACTGCTTGTTTTTTAAGTTCTCAGTGGTTGAATGGATCGGAAAAATCTGCAAAGTTAAAAGTAGTTGCTCCATATATCTTTAACAGTAATTCCCCAGAAAAGATTCAAAAATGAACCAGACATTAGATCGTACAATGATTATTGTCAACTCTACTTTTAACCAACATTTCTGAAATAGTAAACATGGCATAAAACACAAAAATCCTCCTCAACAAGTGTGAACATGAAATTCTTAACTTCACGAAACAGGCAAACACTAGATTGGTCGCAATGATTACCTTCAGCATCTAGTTGTAACGAAAAAACTGACATAGTGAATGATATGCTATAAGATGCAGAAAATCCTCAAGAGGTGTGAGTGTAACCGTGATAATCAAAACTGAAAGCAGTTTATAAGTATTGCAATACTTTGCCAACTTCAGAAACATAGAGAACATTACCTTGTAAATCTTGTGGTCGATAACTTCAAGCAACCTGAGCTCGGCATTTGGATGAGACAACTTCACCTATTATTGGAGACAAAAGTTGTTAGATGCTTATCCAATTAATGCTGCTAATTTCCTGAGTGCCTCAGTTATTTCATTATACGTGGAAACATTCATACAGAGGTAACTTAACAGGATAAAATAATTTTCAAGGCAGGAGAAGTGTGAGGAAGGAATCATTCAAGAGAAGCCTTTGTGTTTCAAGTAAGCCAACAACTATGTCTTTAAACTAATAGCTAGCAATTAACTGTTTCCCAGCACAAGGGTGACCTTTGTTTTGATGTCATTGAGCACATCCTCGATAGTGCTTTTTTCTGGTAGTCTAATGTTGAGAATTTGAACCTGAAAAGACAATGAAACTAAGTCAAATAACTTCATACAACTTGAGTTGAAAAGCACAATACAAGGTAGACCAGCACTATCAGCACCTCAGCTTTTGTGGCATGATGGAAGATAACTTTAAACGCTTCCAGACATTGCAATTCTGGAAGAGGAATGTCGAGCACCTCATAATACAGTATATCAGATACCTATCATCAGAACCAAAGTACTATTACTCGATCAGTCATATCAAAACACACCACAAACACAAAGTCTCTGTATCCCACACCACCTCCTCCTTCCTCAACAACTACAAAAGAGAAAAAGGAGTAACTCATCTGGTTTACCACAAGCATGTCTAATAAATGATTGACTGATCTATATTTGACAGGACTGGGTTTTGGTTGCTGAGAGTGGCAATCGTGAAGTGTAAGCCGAATTTTTGATGGATCATCTAAGCCAAGGCGCTGGGCAACTCTTTCCACAACATCATCATAAGTGTGATTTTTCGCCCTGTAAATTAAAGCAAAACACAATTTGCTCAGTAACACCCAAGTATTAAAACAGTTTCCTCGCAAGTCTCAGTTCTCAACAATTCATATAAAGATATCAAAGAGTACTCACAACTCTAGGCAAAATTTGTCTTGCCTAGGGCTCTCCAGAGCTCGAAAATGCACAGTCTACAAAGAAACAATACAAATTTAATCAATTAAAAAACAGGAATGCACAGGGGAGCTCTACAAATAAACAGTACTTTCCGCTAGGGCAAACTATACACAGTTGCAAACTTAAGCAAAAGGCTTTCTAACAAAGAAAAGCCATCATAGCTAACCCAAAAGATATGTAATCAGTATGTTGATGATATTACCAAGAAGTGTTTCGAAAGAAGATTGCTGGGAAAGCTAATGAATTGAAAGCAGGAAATATAAAATGAACTGATTGCAGAAGTTAAAAGATATATATTAGATTAACTAAGATAAGTACATAGTAAACTTGGACAACATTTACATGCACTCTGAATATCATCTGAGTACATTAGGCAAATTGTTTCTTTTCACATTTTACCTATCCTTTCAGTAATCACAATTAAAAAGGACTCAAGAGACCATCCAGAAAGAAGAATAGATTGACCTGACGATTTTGCACGTATTCCAAAAATGAAGGAACGTCGGGAAATCGAATTTGCTGTTGACTTTCAGCCAGAGGCCGTTTTTGGATGCAAATGATATCTCCATCTTCCAGCTGGGAGAGAGGGGGATGGAGGAATTAAAATGTTATAAATTAAATGAAATGTATTAAGAGGATAAAAGATAACAACAGAAAAGCACCTGACTCTTTCGAAATGAAGCATTTTTTTCAAGACGTTCACACATAACAGACGGTTCAAATCTTATTTCCTGCAAAATGGCATACACGAGTATTACGTTATGCAATGGTGTTCCATGCAACTTAAATAGCAAAAAGAAATATATACACATCTTCCCTACTTGCAACAATGTTTTTATTCATGATAGAGTAAAAGTCAAAACTGGTACTGTAATGTAATAGCCACACACACCTCAAAGAGTTCAATCTCTTCATCCGAAGCAAACCCGGCCATTACATTCAGTATCGATAGGATCTCAACTGGATTGCTAGAGCTTTTTACAAAAAGCCTACCAAGATATCTTCACCAACAAAAAAAGTAAATCGAATAATAAAGAGCACATGCAAGAATAATTTAAACAGAAGTTATTGTATGATAGGGGCACCGAGAATACCGAAACTCTTCCTTCTCAGCATTGTAAAGTTTAAAGAATAGCAATATGTCTTCCTTATTTTTTTCTGGTGGAGGTACCAGAGATGAACCCTACAGATTAAATACATTAAACACGATCCAAAAGGAGAATAAAAAACTCAACATTCAGATATAATAATGCGCCGTCGAGATAATCTAGAATGTTGTTGAAAGATACCAGTCCCCACGCGATTTCCAGAAACAACTTCAGATCTCCAGTGTGGGCTCTATCGAAAACCTCCCTCAATGCTCCAACCTGCATAGTAACAAGTTTAGGGGACTTCAGAAACAAAGAAAATGTTATCAAGAGTTGTCTCATGGAACGAAATTCAGCAAGCAAAAGCAACACATATCATGTTTATCAAGACATGTTTTTTAAATGAAACTTGTCCGAAGCGAGTAAGGTAATTCCCTCAGAACCTAAATTTGAAGTAACATTATCACTATAATTCAGCATAAGAAGAATCAACAACCAAGAAAACATCAACGCAGTGAGAACATACTTCTGTTTAGGCTAAGTATCAAGCATCATTAAATCATTTCAAAGAGGAACTCTAGAGTTACCAAAATGGACCGAGACCTGTCAATCCCCGATAAGGGCCAGAATAGCCCAAGAAATTAAGGGTTAATTGCAAGAACTTTGGAGGGGGGTTCCAATTTAGTATCTTTAAATGAAGGTTCAAGTTTGTGGCAGACCTGAAAGGTTTTGTAGTGCGGTTTGCCGAAAGCTTGGAGTTCCGTCGACGACAAACACATAAATTCTCTTTCTCCACATTTTTGTCAAGTGGAATGTCTTCGTTTTGAAGAGAAAGGTTTTGAATTGAACGGCTATGTTTTAGCATTTACTTAACATATATGTATATCGAAGTTAGTTTAGCAGCTGTATGTATTTAAAAGATGTGGGCCACAAAAGTTCGATATATTCACATACTTTAGTATGGCTACTAAGTTATACTCACACATGTTAACAATGGGAATTATTGTATTTGTTCAGGCTGAGGGGTGTTACGTACAGCCATATACATTGGGGAACAACTCATATCAACTAGGTTCCACTATTATAAGAATTGGGTCTGAAAGCCAAAGGAGAGACTGGACACGGTAGGCAATTAAGGAAACACGAGTTCAACTCTCATCATCAATAGGTTCAGCAATACAGAGCCCCATTACAGAACTAATGACAGATAATGACTATTCGCAAACAAAACTTCAAGAAAATTAATACATGTAAAAAAATCTTTAACAAAATGCAGGAAACAAAAGGGACAAAATCAATAAAACCCTCAAGATATACTTACTACCTAAACTAAAAAAGTTGCAACTAAACCCTCAACCTTTCCTAATCATTGCAAAGTGCACCAGGTAAACTTTTCAATGAAATCTTTTTGCTGAAAAGTTTATTTTTGCCAAATTCTGCAGCACAAACATAGGGATCCATCTCAATTTTACTTCAATTTCAATAAAATGCACTCTTTTCCTTTCAATTTCATCTCTTCCCAAAATTAAAGCTTGTCAAATAACTATCAAAATTTGGGTTTCAAATTAAACAGTGCAAAACAAAATTAAAGGGACAGAAGGAGTTTTTAATTACGGTTAAACGAGATGAGCTTTTATGTATAGCTTTCAAATTTCGCGAAATCAGAAAGTTGACTTGGAACAAGTGGCACACCTTTCTTTGTTTTGAAACATTAGGTTAGTTGCAACTTTTTTTGGGTCGCCTGTTGTAAACATGCTACAGGGATAAAAGATTTAAGCCCCTTTACTTTACCCCCACCTATCCTTTTGTTTTTGGCAACTTCTCCCATGTACTATTGATAAATAAGCACTTTGCCCCCTAAGTCATTTTTTTACCATTAGATTTGGACATGTGTCCGCATTTTTTCATGTTGCATTATGCTTCAGGGAGCAAAGTGCTTATTTTTCAATAGTATAGGGGGCATGTTACAAAAAAAAATAGAATAGGAGATTAAGTGCAATCGGGTCATAGTATAGGGGGTTTAATGCTTTTATCCCATATATATAACCCATACCTATTTGTCTCATAGGGGTTAAAATAACCAAGCGTTCGAAACTCATTTAATCAAGTAATTACTTGGGAACAACCAACTGGCGGTGGTGTCTTAGGTGCCTCATGAGGCACAGAA
This sequence comes from Misopates orontium, assembly GCA_946800315.1. Lineage (NCBI taxonomy): Eukaryota > Viridiplantae > Streptophyta > Magnoliopsida > Lamiales > Plantaginaceae > Misopates > Misopates orontium. The sequence goes on along the minus strand of OX326951.1, from coordinate 42,156,032 downwards.
GACGTTCCATGGCTATATGCCTATAACTAGAGCTATACTAGTCCACGTCCATACCTACAGTTTTTAACTTATAAAGAAGTTGTAAGAATTCAAACATCTTGAGGTTTATGATACCCAAACCCAAAAGAAGAAGAAAAAAAAAGTGATCGTTGTGACAAAATTGGGGCAATTTTTCCTTTCGATCCCTACTTTTACTTTTTACCCATCACTAGCTATAGTCTGAGTCACAACACCTATTTTAAGCCTATGTCATCCAAAATGAGTCCAGTTCACGTCTCACCATGGATAGTAAGGGTTCTCTGAGAAACATGTACCGCTACTGCCAATAATTAGTAGCAAACATCTTACTATCATCATGACCTAAAATCAATTATCATGACCTAAAAAAACAACTTTCAACACACCGTTGTCATTGGTGATTGTGTATTCTTCATAATTTATGCAACACAATCTGCCCCCACAAGTAAGTAAATATGAGAATCTTACAACTTAATCCATCATTGCACTCATTTTCAGATTTATCCTATGAATTAAAATGGAAGGAAAACGTAAAATTACTTACTGTTTGATCTTCCTCCTGTGGTGTTAATATCCGGTCCAGACGATAAGTATGGTTCTGCCTTTTTTTCCATGTCCAGAAGCGCTGTAAATGAACTGGAATACCAAGTTCAGTGGCTACCTCTTCCTTCAATAAATTATCCAATCAGTAGTTAGCATATGCTTGGAGAAAATGGCAAAAGGTAGAAAATATATCAACTTGGCTTGGTAAATAGACAAAATTAACAAACTACTATAGAAATCTAATTCACGAGACCGGTGTTCTCATTTCAACTATTTACTAATTTTTTAAGACCGCCTTAACTGCCTACGATATAGCCACCATAATCTGACATGAATCCAAACAGCTTTAAGCTGGTGGGGAACAAATATTGTCATCTCTTTGAGTGTATTCTATGTATGGTTACAAGAGGACCTGGTCAACTATCTCTTTGCATTAAGTTCCGTATCAAATCTCATTGCTCATGGTTCATGGTTACATTTCTGGTGGAACCATCATCCCAAGTCCCATGAACTCCATCAGAGTCCTCGATCGCCTTTGGAGGTGATGCAAAAACAGAGCTGGTAACATGTGGTTTGCAATTGTGTTTCGTACTTCATCACAGATGTGACAGAATGCTAGTTTCCTTTTTTTGCATCCCAGAGGGCTAAATTAGTATATGTACTTCTTAAGACCAATTCCCTGTGTAGTTACATAATATCAGCAAGACTGAAACTTCTTCATCTTTTCATGAAGTTATTGCCCTTGGAGTTTTGTAAATGCAGCATATGCTCTTAAATGCAAGGCATCCTCCTTTCAGATAACTCAATTTAACTCCATGAGTTTACGAGAAAAACTAGAATCAGTTTCACTAACTGAAGCATCAAATAGGTTTTATGAACTGCGTGAACTTCCCCCGAACAAGAAATTTGATATTATAAAAAAACAAAAATAAATATTGCTGGAATAACTAAACCTTAAAATGTTTGAAAGGCGTCTGTTTCTCGATTACAAAGCTATTGACTTGATCATGATCAACAAGATCGAAGTATGTAAACTTTCCAATATGTTGCCTCAGGTCTTCATCTAGGGAAACCTACAAGTGCCAATGATTTACTTCAGCAATCCATTAAAAGAAATGCAGAGTTCAAATTTTATACAAGGATGTCAACCAAGCAATAACCTTGACATTCATATCATTCATAAAAAGGTAGGACTGTGCATTGTATCTTTTCTTTTCTTTCTTTTCTTCTAGCTCTTTTTTCAGTCTTATCTGCAGTAAGTTAGCAATGTAACTTTTTGAGACAAAACTCTGCAAAATGATGGTCCGATGAATTTCATATGTAGAAGGAAAAACTCACTCGAAGATGCTCCGCGATTTCCTTCTCATCCACATCACAGATAATCTTATCCTTGTCACTCATTCGTATATACACAAGCATGTACGCATTTGAGATTTTGGTGAAGTTCAGAGGACTGCTGTTGTAGCCAGGATTTACAAGTGACAACTGTAGGGTAAAGTAAAATTAGTTTGCATGCAAAAGCAATTAGACAAGGGTTCAAAACCAAAAAGCACGAATACCACCTCTTGCTCACCACCATACTGCTCATCTAACACCCTGCTCAAATCTTCTTTAGTGACCCTCACATCATCAAACTTGTACCTGCAAGCGAACATAAAATCACGGAAGGACACCTTATATGATTTGACCAGATAAGCTGAAAGTATATGCAAGAGTAAAATGTGAATAATAATGACCAAGACAAGAAAAAAGAAAGAAAGCCAGTTCGCCTTTTTGGGCCAATTTTGATGCTATGACAAAAGGACGATTAGTTCAAATTCCCCTCTGCTAAAGTCTTGCCAGGGTGGCGCGCAAGCGGGGGCGGGGGGGGGGGGGGAGCAGTGGGGTTTGCACAGAGGTATACTCTTCAGAAGTAAAACATGTACCACTGATCAGAGAGTGTTGGCCTGATGAAAGCATAATAATGTCCACCATGCACTCCACCGCTATGAACAAGAACGCTGTTGAAAAGCAAAGAAGCAGAGAAGAGAAAAAGAGAACCTTAATTGCTGCAAATTAAACCAACAGAAGCACAACAAGGTTTGATCCTGGCATAACATATAGACAAATTACTCATCTTCAAAGATCAATAAGAGAAAACAGTATGGCAAATCTATCCAGACTTTCCCACATCAACGGAACTTTTATTTAAACATCTCTTATATGCTACCAAGATGGAAAAGTTAAACATTCCAGAAAACAGATATACAAGGTAATAACATCAGTCATAAATTTATCTCAGGCACTTAATGATCTATTAGCTACTCAACTCAATAACAAATGACCAAAAGACGGAAAGCAAAGCCTCGATCAGTAACAAAATGAGTAAATCAAAAAAGTGAATATATTGAGCTTAAACTAGCCAAAAAGGGAATAAACACATAAGTGTTTGGTGAGGATGTCGAGAGAAACTGAGACATTAAGTAATGGGAGTAATTTACAAGTGTTTGTGCAAGAGTTTAGGTTTGTTGAGTTATTAATAGATTCTTCAAAAAATTCCCAAAACAAAGGAATGCGAAGCTTAGCTTCAGATCATGAATCTTCAGACACAAATCTTCTGAAAATTTTCTAAATTCTTACTGTACCTACTTCCCAACCATATACCTGTTTGTAACAAACACAGGAGAAGACGAGGACATAAAAAATATATGTGGAGATAGACAGATACAGATGAAGAGTAGGGCAATAACCTGTGAAGTGTGTATAGGTTTCGTACACTACGATCTGCTTCTAGTGACAAATACTTGCCATTCTCTCTATCAAGATCCAGTTCCAACGGAAATTCATATCGATCATTTATCTGCAACCATAGAGCATTCTTTCAATGTTAAAGTCAAATAGTAAGTAATCGAAGCACCATCCAGAGTTCTATTCAAAACTATCAGAGTATAACCACAAAATTAAAACGGAAATCATATGTTAAAGACAAGAAGTCCACAAGAAGCCTGTTTCTGAAAAAAGTTCTCTTCGAAAAATCAAAACCAAGGCATCGAAGCAATCTATTTCTCTCATTTCCATGGAACTGGACAAATGTGAAAAAGTATAGGAGCTCAACATAATCACATAGAAACAAAAGCAACATGAGATAATTTAAAGTGAGGTACAGAAAGAATCTCAAAGTTGAGTAAAAGTGCAGAAGTCATACAAATGACAATAGCATTCTAATCTACTTTAAGGAACTCTAGCAAACAGATGAAACTGAGGCTATAATAGACTTGCTAACTAATTATCAGCAAGCAACAGTTCTGAAGATAGTCAGTGTAACTCCTCTTACTATGAGCACAATACGCCATAGCATCAACTCAAAGAACTTCGAAGGCAGACAAAAAATATTTGGCGAAAAAGCATAATTTCAGAAATTATCTCTTGCGGAAGCACATCTATAAATATAACTCCAAATGTACCAAGAGGGAAATGAAACAGTTGAAGTCAACTATATCCTCTTATATATGCACTATAGCTATCATCATCTCAAAAATTTAAAAGGAGAACAATATAGCAAAGGAAACGTAGATCAGAAGTTATCTCTAGAAGAAGAACATTTATAAATCTACCTCCATCCAAGAAGGAACTGAAACACAAGATCCCAAGAAAGAGCAGCTTTGCAACGTAACAAAAAAGTCAAGTGATCAACCAAAAAGATTTTTATCTTGTAATCCCTAAGTTAGGTATAGGCTAATCATGGTCATTGCTGTCCTGACTCCTGTGTTTAAGACACCGGTGAACAATGAATAAGCATACACAACTCCCAACAACAAAATAGACCGAGAACCGTCTTTATAACATGGTTTCAGTTACAAGTTTAATGCCAATTTTTGGTCATGCGCGAAAAGATACAAAGGAATAATAATGGATGCAGAAATCATATGTTGTCATATATTTGAAGGGGGGAAACGATAACCAGTCACCGCCAAAAATCAGCAATAAATGAAAGACATTACTGTTCTAGCAACTAACCTTAACCATGGAATCTCCTATAAAATCGTACTCAAAACGCTTTAACTGAAGCTGGAGAACTGGAGGAAAGTCCCAGAACAAGACTCCCTTCTTGGCATCCTAAAATACCAATTGTATTCTTCAGGAATATATCAAACAATAGAAAATTTCACGGAAATGAAATTTTGCAACAACTAAGTGTATTAATTAAAACGCAACACAAGAGAACAAAGACCAAGAACTTTGAGACATATGACTAAAATATCACACAGCAACAAAAACTGCTTTGCCCACTGGCTCATAAAATGAACTGAAATGAACTGGATGAACCATCTAGCAACAATTATAATGTAACACAGGCAAAACCAACTGTAAAACATATTTCACAGCCTTTTCACATACAGCATGAATACAGCGCCATTTAATCCTTTTGCATCCTAGATTAATCAAACACTAATGCCAGTTCCAGGAACTAATTCACACAATCACTAATCAAGCACTTTCGTGCCAAATTAGACAGATTTATAAATTTTATTGTGATGTTTGTCCTCTCTCAAGATTATCTTTCTTGCATAATGACATGACACCACCATGCCAACATGATGCACTCATTGATAATCAAAATAAAAGACTTTCCAAACTGTAGATGCAACGTTGATATTAGTGGAGAACAAGGTATAAGTAAAAGCAAGAAAGCTCCAGTCTGATAAATCCTATATTTTATGACTGTGGATCTCCTAACACGCATTTCCATTATTAGCGTTTGTAAATTAATTTCATAAAATCCAAAAGTCATTGCTCTGAGTCCACATTCAACACCATCATAAACTATCTTATCCAAATTACTAAACTTCCAAAGAAAAGACGAGATAAATGGATGCACTCGAATCAATATTATCATCTACTGGAGGAGTAAAGCACCTGCAAACCGTGTTCTCCAGCCTGGTATTTGTTATTGCCTTCAAGACGTTCAAATTCCACATACTTGTCAAACGAAGCATAGACATCCTTGCAACCCTTTACATCAAGTTGCAGATCTACGAAAAGAACATCAATTGAAATGAGATTTTCCATTGAACCTAAAATGCCAAGGACGAGTTCGAGGAACAAATATACCATAAAACGATTCTTTTCGTGTAGACTTGAAGTCAACATTAATGCACTCGATGTAATTCATGATGTGCCCTTCAAACAACTTTTGTATAGTCCCTTCAACAACAGTTCCCTGCACCATAGAAGAACTACAATCACATCACAAATTATTTTCTACAGGTACTTTAAATAACAATAACACATAAAGGCAGGTGGTGATTTCGGCATTAGTACCTTCATCTTCTCTTCAAGATTTGCGCACAGAATTCTGTTAAGTTCTTGGACATCATGTTGCGTTAATGAATCAGTGGCGCCCCATCCAAATGATTGAGTCAATTCTTTTGTACACACAGAGGTGTCTCTGTACTGGAGCTTATAGAATAGACTCTGTAACGCCAAAGGGATGCTCCTTGTGGGATTACCATTCTCTGTTGTGGGCATACGGTATACAGCCTGATCCAACAAATCTAAATTAAGGCCTTTCAAATAATGACATATCAGAACTAGATAAATTACAAGAGAGAGTAGCAACCTTTCTGAAGTGAGGAATATGATACAAAGTCTGGAGCAAAGAGTTCATGTAACAGGTTGCTCCTTGGTTCTTAAGTCCAACATAGCCTGTCTCCTTCTTTGAGTCGTACGACACATAATCATTGAACTTATGCACAACAACATCAGCCTCAATAATACAAGTATCATCAACGAGGTACCCCTTGGTGGGGTCATAGAACTCAAAAAGATGCATGAAAGCTTTATATCCCCATTCACTATCCTTTTGACTGAACGTGTGATGCGTTTCTGTGAAGCCCACGAACAAGGATCAATACAACAGAACAATCATGATGCAGGTATTTATTCAGGTGGTAAAATGTAAAAAAAAAAATATATATCATGTTCCAAATGTTGATCATAGAAATGAATATCTAACTAATGTATGGTTCAAAGAAAAAACTTAATATGATATTTTTCAACTTGTACAAAACCAAAATCATATTTATCTACAGTATTCACTTCCCAAACCCCGGACTCTGGTATGATTTCAAACTTACCGAGAAAAAACCGTATGGACCACTTTTCTATCGTAAATAGAAAATAGAAAAGTACTAAACAACTCTAATAATTTCTTATGTTCTTTTTATTTATTCTTCTTTCTTCCAGGATTTAGTTTTACTTTGAAGTGACATTCCAAAATCCAAATGCAGCACCAAAGCATATGATTCATCAAGTGTGATGAGAACAAAACCACTTCACACTCTACCAATACAAGACTATGTCACTATGTCAACCTCTGTGCATGTAGTATTATACCATGGCGTGTGTCAAGCTTCAAAAACACAAAAGATTTTCAAACAGGTGAGTTACAGATGATACCTTTTTTTATTGTATGCTTGCTATTCATTTGATTGACTATAGCCAAGCTAAACTGTGCATATCTATCCCACCCATCAGGCAAGGTAGCTGCATCAGCCACGTTCAGAAATATAGACAAATCTTCCGGATAACAAGTCACCTGCCTGAGAGAAACAATGCAAGTCAAATGCCAATCAATTTGTTCTCAGCAACTCATGCAGTAGTGAACAGGACATCGATGAGATGTATGATGTAATGCCTAGTGATCTGAAAAACGGGACCTTCTTTTAATTGGAAAAGTAACATAATAAATTTCTTCGCAACACCTGCCGGTGTCAATGAAAAAGATATAAACAAAAAGATTGACAGGTTTAAATTACCATTTATAACCCCCAGCGATGAATACATCAGAATAAACCTTCTGTGTATCCAATCGGGAGAAATTGTGAATTTTCCAGGTATATCGAGATGCTTTTGGCTCCTCACTCGCTTGGTTTTCCACAGATCCAGCATTGTCAGCAGGTACCACTAGAAGTTAAATATGCTATTAAAACTCAATATGAAACAGAACAGATCCTCAAAAAAATCAATTGTATTCATAAGACGCAATTGGAAAATCATTTCCATAATGTAGCAAATAAACACCAGACGACAATGATCCAAAACCATAAACATTCAGCATCTATTCCCCATATAGACAACAGAAAATCAAGCAGTATAGGAGAGAGGAGCACCTTCCATTGGATCAGGGCATTCAAGGAAAGGCTGAGGGGCATTAATGAAACTAAAGGAGAGACGAGAAACATCTATTGGCTGAGGGCATTCGACCAAAGCATTAGGGAGCTGGAGTGCCCATGGCTGAGGTGTTGAAGGCTGTGAGACTTGGACTAAATCAGAAGGCTGCACCACCATCTCTACGTCTTCCTGTTGCTGCAATTCAAGTAACCAAATAAAATGAGCTCGATCGAATGAGCCACATCCTAGCTTTAAGAAGTTTACACAATTGCAATGAACAGATACCGAATTGACTACCATAAACCCTAGCGGATTGATCATAAAACCGCACTAGCAGAGACAACAAATTTCCCGCCACAAGACACAAATAAAGCAAATTCATAACTAACTAGCTCGCGCATGCTCAATATACCGAAATAGACTATGAAAAAGTTGCACTGGCAATATAAGAACGGAATGCTAAAGTAAAATGAGCTTGCTCTAATGAGCCACGACCTAGATTTAAGATTAGCACAACTGCAATGAACAGATGCAGAATTAACTAACTTAAGCCCTAGCTGATTGATCATAAAACAGAACGCACGCGCAGAGACAACAAATGTTCCCACCACAAAACACGAATAAACTGACTAGCTCGTGCATGCTCAATACACCGAAATAGATCATGAATAATTCGTACAGGGAGGCATAAACAGAATGTCAAACTAAGACGATACTGAAATTACATCCAATGGCTGAGGAACCGCCATCGTCATGGTCGGTGAGTGAAGCATAATCGGAATGTTAAAAGTAAAACGAGCTCGATCGAATGATCCACAACCTATCTCTAAAATCAACACCAATCGCAATGAACAGATACAGAATTAACTAGCTCAAAACCTAGCGGATTGATCACAAAACAAAAAACGCGCGCATAAACAGCAAATCTTCCCGCCACAATTCACGAACAGAGCAAATTCAAACCTAACTAGCTCGTGCGTGCACAATGTACTGCAATTCACTACGAACGAGTTGCGAAGTGAGAATAAGCATAAACGTAATGTTAATAGTAAGAGGAGAGTGAAGTTACATTCACCGGCTGAATAACCGCCATTGTTATGGCCGGAGAGATATTAGCCGTCGATCGATGTCAATATAGTGAGAGAAGCTGAAGAGAGAGAAGATGATGAGCACGAGGAGCGAGAGACACAGAGAGAGAACAGAGCAGCGAATTTAGAGGGAGAATGCAATGAAGAGCATTTAAAAAGCGTGGGAATTTGAAGAGGGCCTGTTGGGAGTTTTTGAGAACGGTGGGGGCAAAATCGGTATTCAAAATGAGAAGAAATGCAGAGAGTTAACTAACACAATTTTTGACCCAATTGTCTGCCTATTCATTGACCTTTTCGTTTTTTGTTGACCTCCAACTTCTAAACTTTTCAGCATATTTTCTTATTCGAAGACCAAATATAAATAAATGGTAAAAAAGTGAAGTGACTGCTTGAAATATTTTTACCAAGTTAAATAAGTATAACACCATTTCAAATTTTCTATATCTAGTGATAAATGATATTTAACGATTTTGGCCATTGAACTTCCAAGAAAAATTGCATTAGAGTATTAACAACTAGAGTATTATAACAAGTAAATTATAAGAAGAAACAACGAAAGAAAATAATAGCAAAGTAAATGTATAAAATATAAATTACATATTGTTTCATACAAGTTGTCACTAATCAACACTCAACACTCAACACTCAAGTTCAACAGTTGCAAAAAAGCCAAATAGTAACAATAATATAACTAACTACACTTAACTAATTATAAATTATCTAATCATCTAACTAATTTAAACGCACGCAGCTGGCATAAAACATGACAAATTCATAGTGACGCATGCATGATAAATTTCATCTTTCTCCGTGCATGCATGTATGACAAGTGTCCATCAAACAAATTTTGTATCATATCATATATATCAATAAAAAAGAAAAAAGGGTTACAGTGATCAAATTAAAAAAAAAAAGCTCATATCGATACACTACTTTTGTTTTTAGAGAATAGGAGAATGGAGAAGACGGACGTAACGGCGGAGACGAGCTCGTCGGGGCCGGAAGCAACGGAACGGGAGCCGCTCTTGACGGCGTTAGTAACGGAGAAAAAGATGAAAGTGCTTGTGCCTATAGACGAAAGTGACGGTAGCTTTTACGCGCTGAGATGGGCGCTGGATCATCTCTTGAGTAAGGATTCGGTGCAGGAACCGAACACTGTTACGCTGCTCCATGTTCAGCCGCTTTTTCAACCCTTCATGTACCCTGCAGGACCAGGTAAATTATTCTTACCTTTTAAAGACATTTTGTGTATTTATTTTATATTAATAGATATACTCTTTTTGATATAATTGAGTGTGTATTTTTTGAAATAAAAGATTGGTATAGACAAGATTAAGTATTAGAACTAAAGATGATTTCTTGTATATATATTGCATTAGTGATACAATTAAAGAATAATTATGTAAAATTTAAAAGTAATTAATTTGATATCTCCATGGTACATCATTAAAAATGTCTAAGCAAAGGATGTTGACAATAAGTTCATTGTCATATATGTAATACAGAAAAAAACGCATGTGAAAAAATAGACGGAGATACCACATGTGACTTGTAAATAAGCGAACAAAATTTATGGAAGAAAATAAGTAAATGAACCTTTTCATTCGGAAAAAAAGAGGGGGGAGGGGGTTGGTCTTTTATTTCTTGAAAAGGTGATCATTGCGGGAGTTTTGTGTTTTTCTGTTAAAGTAATATGTTTTCGCCATGAATTATATTTTTTGTCATAAATTGAAGAGAATTACCAATAAAAAATCATACATAAGAATGAAGGAAAAAGAATTCGACATTGTTTTGCCTTTAAATTTCTGGCTCTGCGCTAAAAACGCGCATGAAAGAGCAATAGGCTTGGAGTTGGGCACATTAGACCCGTGAAAAAAACAATAGGCAAATTACTCTATATGTTCTGAAAAAGTGCCAATTTACCCTTTTAAAAAATAAATAGGCGGATTATCCTTGGTGTATTTATATGTTATGGAGTACCTGATTTTATACCCCAAGTACAAGGGGTGGTGTGCCACATTTTAAACACAATGGTTGGCCTGCCTAATTTTCTGTCACATGGGGGCAATGTGTTTACTTAACATATTATAGGGTTTGTGTAATTATTTATTTGAGATTGATAAAGTAACTATTTCACGTAACACATGCAGGAGGGGTGAGATGCATGCCATTAGCTCTTAAATTTTGGATTTTTGGTATCCGGTTGGTAATTGCTTTTGACCTTATTGGTTCAGCTCTCTGATTGATTCCTGCATTTAGGTCCCGCAGTCGTTTATGCAACTCCTGCAGTGATTGAGGCAGTGAAGAAAGGTCAAGAGGAAAATACTGCTGCTCTCCTCTCTCGTGCCTTGCACATCTGCAAAGAAAAGAAGGTTGCTTAATTAACTATTTCATGCATTCTCAAGAACACTATTAAAATAGATAATTATATGGCATTTGTAGGACTATATGGTCCTTTAATAACATATTACTATTATCTCATTGTTTTACTACATCATTTGGCGATACTTGTGAATCTTGAATGCACTATTGTTGTATAGGGCCATGACTAATTGATATTCAAATAAGATAGATCCACTCATAATGCTTCCGAGAGAGGTAGACTAAATAACCCATGTAGTGCCGGGCTCATTTAACCTACTCCAGTAGACTAACCAAATGCACTTACAGCATGTCTAGTTGTTTGCATACTCTCTAACAAGCATGTATTAGGTGCTTGTAAACAGCCCCGGTGTTTTTCTCTTTTCTAAAGGCTGGTTTATTGAAAGACTCACATTTTGTATCGTTGAGCCCACAAAATGTTCCTTGGTTTTAGTAGTAATCACATTGTTCTTACTTCTTAGTGTTGATTTAGAGCACAAAAATCTTGTAGACCTTGTTTTTACCGTCTTCAAATGTCAGTCCAAGAATTACATAAATTTGGGCTTGTGAGAGCACCAGTTCCTTCATGTGAAAATGCAATGCATGTGGTATTTTAGGTGGATACATGCTATAAGATATGTTTTAAGGTAGAAGCGCCTTTTTATGGTTTGTTTGTTCTGTACTTTGTTAATTACTGAATAAAATTGTTTAGCACCAGTAATTCTGAAATTGTGTGCATACTCTGCATACTTTTTAGATCAAGGCAGAAACTTTGATTCTTGAGGGAGACCCAAAGGATAAAATTTGTCAAGCTGCAGATCAATTGCATGTCGATCTCGTAGTTGTTGGCAGCCGTGGGCTTGGCACAATTAAAAGGTAATATAAATACGTTCTGAAGTTCGCCTTATCCTATGAATCCATATTTCACATGATCAATTGCTGCTGCTACTGCTGCAAAATGCATCATCTCCAACAATTCGTAGTTCTTTAGCCTAACTGCAAATATATATCAATGTATCAACTCCAACAGAGACTCTCTTGGTGGGATTCTTCTTTTTTTGTTTTCTCGCTATATGTTGATTGCTTATAATCTATACTGTTAATTGCGGAGTTGCAGGGCGTTGCTGGGAAGCGTCAGCAACTACTGCGCCCATCATGTTCGTTGCCCTGTCCTCATCGTGAAACCTCCAGCCAAACAAGCTCATGACTGAAGCAGGAAAAACGTTTTTGGGTATTAATTGTGTGTGTATTACAGTTAAATATGTACAACGAATTGTATGTGTTTCAGTTTGAAGTGGGAAAAAAATCTGTGACAAGTAGCGTTGATGTAGTTTTCTGCCTTCACTCAAAAAGATGTCCAACAAGAAGTTAGGCTTTATATTTGCAATCAGGATACAGAGATGGCACTTATCTGAGCAGAAATCCTAAGTTCAGCCATCTTTATAGAAATAATTGAGAACTAAAATCTGTACAATTACTGCAACAAACCACAGACCTGGTTGAGTATTTTATGATCCAAGAGATGCATCCATAGTTATTGGTTGGTGGTACTTGATGCATGATTTTTTATCAATACTTATTTCCATGTAAAATTCTAGGAATTGGTTTTGATGTTTGTTTCAAGTTTCGAACTGTTCAAATATTGAAGCTTTTGGGAGTTATTCACAAAACTAGGACTCTGCGGGTACTTACCGTATTTTTATGTTTCACGAGTTATGTTCGTTGAAGAATATATGTGAATGAACATTAATTCTCTTTACAAGTTTGAGCAGTTTTAAAATCTCTGGTCATTCATTTATCAAAAAGCGTGATGTCTAATAAGATTTAATTATTGCACGTCTTCAGCTGCGACAAAAGAAAATTAATTAGATCTTGCAATTGTAAGTAGAGTTTTTAGATTCAAATTGAGTTTTTAGATGAACGGACAATTGTTTACTAACAACTGATATTTTCGTAATGCTGCGAATCTAGAGCGGAATGAGTACCCAAAATGTGAATTTTTAAAGTGGAATATTGTCAATCGCCATTTTGATCCTAGCCTGATTCCAGGGTCTAATTTAGCCTTCCTCACTCAACCAACGTTGAGCAATTTGTCTCCAAGAGACATTACAACCAGTACAACGGCAGACAAAGATACACCACCATCATACTCGGAACAAAATAACTAACAAACTAACCGATTGACAACAAGGCATTGACTCGCCTGATTCATGACATATATGAACTTTATGAAAGGCTGGTCCATATTCATTATGAAGCACTTCAAGAACTTAGATTATAAAAACGAACTTCAAAACAATTAAAACAACACAAAAAACTTATTAAATTATGAGCAGTAAGTTACAAAGATGTCTAAGATCTGCATCTTGGTATAAACCATTTTCATTTGCCAATCCAGTGAAACTGCTTGCCGAAAGCAAACTAATCAAAAAACCTAAAGCTACAAAGATCTTGTATTGTTAAGGCATAAACAGAGACCGTACGATATTACTTGTAGACTTACATAATAATTAACTAGACGTACATATTACTGTATTAGCAATAGCAAGAAGCTCGACAACACTAAGATTCTGTGTCCCACTCATTCAGCCTTGCCCCAGGGTCATAGCTTGTAAAAAGCCGAAACTCGTTGCCAAGTTTGCTGGAGTGCTGAGGTCGAAAACCGCACGGGTGCAAGCCTAGAAGCTCTGCAGCTCTATCCTTTTGCACATCACCTATTCAAATGGGAGAAAGGAATGAAGGCATATTCTTCCATCAACACTTAGTTTCTAATTGGAAGTATCATCATGATTCCACTGAGGTGTCTAGCACAGCCTAAATGCAACTTATCGTTCTCAGAAGCAAAAGTGTTAAGCAGCGTTCTTTTGAAGTTTTGCACATTCAGAAACATATACCAGGATCACTAGCTTGTGAGAAAAAGAACAGGATGCATAACAACAGATGTAGTTTTATCGTGACAATATTTCTCCAAACCCAGTTACTTTCCTCATCTAAGAAATGCAATTAAATGGTCAGGCACAAAGTTACCTGTGAGTAACAGCAAGTAAGGTTTTCCTGGTTTCGATAGAAATGCAATCGTTTCAGCAACTTTCTCCAAGCACTCCTTGCTCTGACACCAAAAACCATTATAGAGAATTTCATTCATGTCAATTATTAAGTGCGTGTGAGAATTTTATAATTTACAGAAATGAGGTACAGTTTTACTTCTACTATCTATTAAAGCCCAATAATATGGAAGTGTTAAAATACTTAGCCACAGAGATAAAAAAACAAGATCTGGGACTAAAAATACTTCTCTTTCAGGATAAAAGAGAACATATTATTTATTAATGCAAAATACATTCACATAATAGTTCATGGCCTGCAGCAGCAGTACGCTTCCAACAAAAGTAAAGTTAACTATGTTATTGTCACAGCTTTATCCTTGGCCATGATCTCATTGCAGTTCAATCTGATAAAAGTACTTGTGTTAAGAACAAAACCTTTGTGATCTCTTTAAAGATGCAGCATCTAATGTGAGGCCTAGAATAGGAAGGATATATGCAACCCTGTAGTTCTTCACATAAACTTCTCATAAGCCCAATAAAAAACTGGATAAGTAATGTTCATAAAACAGAAACAACAGCTATTTACAAACTTCATTCACATTTCTACTTAGTTCTTTCTCTTGAAGAATTACTCCTCAATATATAACTTTATTCATCAACAAGACACACTTGGATTCTCTACCATTTTGAGATTCCAGGGGAAGACGTATTTATACCAGGTAAGGAGGATCGGCAACAATAATTGGAAATGAGTGCTTCAGTGATAACGGAAGATCCTGTGGTTGGTTGTAATCATAGAACGTGAACTCGCTCCCATACTGCTCAAACCTTCTATCATACTCGAGAAGCTGCGCTGGCACTTCTGGACCAACTTTCTGAACATTTCAAATACATTTCACGGATATGAGAAGGTATAATCAAATTCCTCTGGAAAAGAAATAAATTCAACTCAACTTCAACCAAATGTAGCAGAAATATCGTGCTTGTGCAGTTGCAACTAGACACAATTACCACCTACTAAAACTTAGCTCCAAATGCAGCATAAATTGCGTGCTTGTACAGTTTCCGTTCGGCACAACTATTGCCTACTAAAATTGAAATCAAGTTCAATCAGAAGCAGCAGAAATATCGTGCTCATACAATTACAATTCGGCACTACTATTGCCTACTAAAACTGTAATCAAATTCAATCGAAACTAGCAGATTTATCGTGCTCATACAATTACAATTCTGCACTACTATTGCCTACTAAAATCGAACTCAAAATCAAGCAAAGCAGCAGATATATCGTGTTCATACAATTACAATCGGCAAAACTATCGCCTACTCAAAATCAAGCAAAAGCAGCAGAAATATCGTGCTCACACAATTAAAATTCCGCACAACGATTGCCTACTAAAATCGAACTCAAATTCAAGCAAAAGCTGCATAAACATCGTGCTCGCACAGTAACAATCCGCTACAATTACTACACACTACAAACAGAACAATTGTACATTATGCCTCAACGAATGTACCTTGAGATACGCATAGAGCGTTGGACAAGCAACACAAGCGACAGAAGGCGAATCTATAGTTTTACAAAGCGTGAGGACTTCGGATGCAATTGTTTCCGCTGTGACGCGGTCGTACCAGAACTGGCTGAGCCGCCAATCCTCAGCCACTAGATCTACTTCGTCCGGTTCATCTTCGGCTGGAATCTGACGGTTCTGCTCGGCTAGAAATTCCTTCAGCGCATCGAGTGCTTGTGAGCTCAACATCGGAGGATCATCCTCGTCGTTGAAGTGATTGATCTCATTAGAGATTACGACGTCGTTTGACGGGATTTCGACGGCGTTTTGTTGTGTTGCTGATTCCATTTTTTCTACTGGAGGATTGAAGGGGACGATGAGGTTTATTCAGGGTTTATTCATATGGTGTTGTACGTCGTGTTGTAAGTGGTGTACGTTTTTTTGGAAATTGACATTTTAGTCCTCGTATATTTTTTGCCTTTTCTTTGTGTTAATAATAATTCATAGTCTTCTATCAAAAATAATAATAATAATTCATAGTCTTTTCCTATGTAAATCACAAAAAGAAAAAAGGTATTTTGACTATTTTCCTATGAAATGTTTATCTATTTTGGAAAGACATGCAGCAATATTTATTTCGATAAATAACACTCTTAACCGTTTTTAACTATAGTGAAAGTGGGTCCAATATATTAAAGTAAGAACTTAATTAATTATGTTAAATTACAACGAATAATCATCTCAATGTTTTATTTCGATAATTCCTTCTTGCTCCTTTTCTTTCACTATTTTATAAAATTATCCAATAATAGAATTTCAAAGAGGTAATTAAACACATTTGACCAAGAAGCAAGAATTTTCATTAATGATCTATTTACAATGATGGATTTTGAGAAAAATCAGATTCTAAATTAAACTTTAGCTTGCATTTGGAAGCGAAGAATTGTGCTCGAGCATATTACTAGATTGATGATCATTCATTATTTCAGTTAAATAATCAAATTTAATCTAGACTAGTACTAAGTACTAACCTAATTGAAGGTATGATCCAAATTCCATATGACCAAAAAAAAAAAAAGAATAAAGGAAAAAAAATAAACATTTCCATTTCATCTAATATCCCACTCCCTAAATGCTTTATTTAAAATAAGCATAAATTTAGTTACAAAACTCTTGTCCAAATTAAGTTTATGTGTATTTTGTGACAATAACTTCTTACGGATTAAGATAATAAAATTTATAACATAATTTTTCTTGTATAGCAAATTATGCACAAGTATTCTAATAATCATCCAACAATACAAATGCATAGAATAAAAAGTGAAAACCGCAACATGAAATTCTCGCTTTAAATTTTCCACCTAACCCATTAAACATGTAAACTTACATTACATATAGGTTCTAATAACATGATCATTTATCAATTAACCAGAAAAACAACAAATGGCTACTACTTCATCACTCTACTTGCTCAACCACATCCTCACGCGCCGCCGCGACCCAAACTCACGCGCCTCCACGCTCAAATTCTTGTTCTACTTAATGCCCACAATCTTAGCTCTTTCAACCTCTCTCATCATACTCCTCTACATTTCCTCTACTTCCACTCTCTTTTCCATCCATCCACACCGCTCTCATCTAACCCACCCTGTCAACGAAGAATCAAGTGAGAATTTCACTATTTCCACTCCAAAAGTTGCTAATTCCAGTAATACCCCCCATTTCTCGGAAAAAGGTGGTGTTTTTGGGGAGACTGATAATGAGAGTACTGTAGAGGTTCCTATCTCTCAGGGTATGTATGTACATTTGTAGCTTTTGTTTGTTTCTACATTTGTCGAATTGTGCGTTTCGTCTATGACGCTTTTATGTGCTAACTATCTTGTGTAATTTAATTGCGATGATGAGACGTGCTTTGGATCTTAATACACTAAAAGTACGGTTTGAAATGGCATTGACTATCCGTTGTGGTGTTTTTATCTATTGGACGTTCATGTTTAGTGCTTGAATGAACTTTTAGTGACAGTATGATGTTGGTCGCGTGGTAAATAGGCCAGAGATTTGACATTGCTAGCATTAGAGCTGTCGTATAGTATTTTGTGTTGTGTTTCGTCTCGGGTTCTAGTAAAGTTGTGCTTGATGATTCGTTATTAGAGGAAATTGACTGCAGGGGGTAAACGTGTTGTGCTGTTGGATGACCAGTATTAGTTTGTTTATTTTACGCGTTTCAATTCTTATTTTTATGGATATAATGGGGATGAGACGTAGAAAGGTATAAAAGAGTGATGAGTTGGATCTCAGAGTTCTATCTGTACGCAACTTTTCATCCTTCGAGATTTGATGTGTGTGTTTAAGTATGTGAAATCAAGTTATGCATTTTAATTTAACTTTTCTAAGCTTAGAATATAGGTGGAAACTTTCATGTATCACACTTAGTTATTGTCCGAATTGTTTGGCATAGTAAATCAAACATACTATTATTGTCTCCTTTGGTGTATTTGTGGTTTATGCTATTGCAAAAATTAGGCATATGCATGTAGGTGCTGCTTCATTAGTAGATTTTCCAGTTGGACATGTCATTTACATCCAAGAAAATTCTATGGCATTTGAGCACTTAACTGGCTATTGAGGCTATTTTTGTATTTTCTGAAGTATGTAACTTTTGGACTATTACATGGTTGGGCGTAGGTTCAGGAATGTATTTTAACGACAAGAAGTTGTTCCATGACAGAGATATCTTCCTGGAAAACTACAAGGAGATGAATAAAAGCTTAAAGATTTTTGTTTATCCTCATAAATACACTGATCCATTTGCTAATGTGCTCTTGCCTGTGGATTTTGAACCTACTGGTAACTATGCCAGTGAAAGTTACTTTAAAAAGGTTCTTCTGGGCAGTCATTTTATTACAGAGGACCCTTCTTCAGCAGATCTCTTCTTCTTACCTTTTTCAATTGCAAGGTTGCGGCATGATCCAAGGGTGGGAATTCATGGTATCCAAGACTTTATTAAAAATTATATTCTCAACATTACTCACAAGTACCCTTACTGGAATCGTAGTGGAGGGGCTGATCATTTTTATGTTGCCTGTCATTCGATTGGACGTTTTGCCATGGAGAAGGTAGTTGAAGTGAAACTCAATGCTATCCAGATTGTATGCTCTTCAAGCTATTATCTCTCTTCCTATGTCGCTCATAAAGATGCATCCTTGCCACAAATTTGGCCTAGACAAGGAGGTCCTCCAAATCTTGCACTTGAAAGGTTAGTTAAGCATTACTCTCATCCTTTTCATTTTTCGTTTTGTTTGCTTTTAGGTGCATACCTGTACTGTTTTTTTTCTGTATAGTGTTAGAACCATATCTTTGGGACCTTGGGGGGTTTTGACTTAAGTCTGCATATTTATACTATTGAAACGGCATCATATCATACACGTTGTCCACAGTCTGGGATTCTCCAACAGCAATACACTATGGATGTCAAGCTTAAAACTTTAAGCTTACAAGTTTCAGTACATAGACATAGATTTTCTTCAATAAGAATGGTGAAATACATCAATAATGTGTTATGAATCACGATATCTTCTTCAAATCAGTTACGTGCTCTCATCAATACGTGCTGCAATGTTGGCTTCCAGTTGCTGTGGAAGTGTTGTTTCTAACATTCTTGCTGTTAAGTGGAGCTTTACGAACTACCAGTTTTTTGAGAAAATATCACCTATGGAGAGTGTAATCTGTAAATATGACTAAGCAGTTGATTAGAGACATAATAAAATTCCCTTCTTGTTTAAGTTGGAATATAGCTTGTTTCATCTGGTTCGTACTTGATTAACTGAGAATCATGACAGTTTTGAATGCAAAATTTTTCAGGACAAAGCTGGCCTTTTTTGCGGGAACAATGAACTCACCAGTTCGTGAAAAGCTTCTTCAAGTGTGGAGAAATGACGCTGAGATATCTATCCATTTTGAGCGTCTCAAGACATCCTACTCTCAGGAGCTCCTCACAAGCAAATTTTGCCTTCATGTCAAAGGATTTGAGGTTAATACGGCTCGTATTGGTGATGCACTATACTATGGATGCGTCCCTCTAATAATTGCCAACCACTATGATCTCCCTTTTGAAGATATACTAAATTGGAAGAGTTTCTCAATAGTTGTTGCCACATTAGATATCCCTCTTCTGAAGAAAACCCTCGAGAGAATAAGCAATGAAGAATATTTAGTTCTGCAAAACAATGTGTTGAAGGTGAGGCAACATTTTCAGTGGCATCTATCTCCTGTTGATTATGATGCCTTTTACTTGACTATGTACGAGTTATGGCTACGACGAAGTTCTTCAAGACTTAAATCTTTACTTATATAGGATGTTAGTCACAGTAGTCGTTGAAGACAAAATCTTACTAGGAGTAGGTCTTTGTAGACCTTGTATACAAAGTTATAGAGCTACAAAGACCTCATTCAAGTCAAATCACTCATAGTAGATAAGATAGCTCCTAGGCTTCTGTAAAGCATTTATGCACCATTGATTGTTACATTTGATAAATTTGCTGCTGGAGGGGGTGGGGGTTTGTTGAGAGGGAGTCGGGCTAGGATCTGCAATGTACTTCCTCATAATAACATAATGAATTTATACACATTCACGTACGCTTCCAAAGACCAAATAAAACAACGACATAATATATTGTATAACTTCAGTAATACACATCCGTAAATTAGAAGTTCACATGTAAACTACATGCGGGCTTGCAAACCCAAGTTCCTATGGCAACAAGTAAAAGAATAGTAACGGAAAAAGCGTAGGAAGGATAACAATTCTCAGTTGCGTGCTCCATTGTGATTTATCATTAGACGATGAGGTCAAGAACTAGGCCCCCTTGGTCTGCCACGGCTTAAGTACCCCCACAACAATGATAGCAACAATAATGAGAAGTATGATGATTGCAATGCACATCCATTTCCTGGAGCTTTTCTGCAAACTTTTAGCCTTCTGAAGAGCAGTATTCCCAGATTGTACGTGGTCTACGGCAGATGAAACCTGAAAATTTGAACAGTTGAAGATCGTTCATTTTAATTCTCAGAAAATTCAGCCAATTAGCAATGGGTGATTAAAGTTAAGATTACATGTGACTCTATGTTATCAAGCATGTCTCCTTGGGCATCCACCAGTACTGCCATGTCCATGAAAATCTGCAAGATGGCAAATATTAGATAAGCATGTCTTTTATTAACTTCCCATAATTTTCATTCCGAGGTTGTTGATCCTGGTTAAGTATTACAATAACTTAATGAAAAGGACATGGGCTCAGAGTTGACCAAGAATTGGACTCTGGATCACACAACTATACCATGATCATTTGCTAAACCATGCAACTGGGTAAAACAAATATACCGACATAAACCAGTTCAGCTGCAAAATGGTTGAAGAGCAAAGACAGGAGAACGGTGTCCTTATCAAGAGTAAGTTCAAAATACTAGTGTACGAAGTCTTCCATATAGCAACTAACGAGGATTTACTTAGACCAGAACCAGCCCTAGTGAAGATGTAACACATGATAAACCAGAAAACTAACTGCGCTTCCTTTAATCAAACTGCATTACAATCAGCTTGGTTCTCCAAATGCCAACAACATAGATCTCTGATGCGCCTGTTCATACTGGAATATTTTGTTAAACCTCTTCCAAACTTGCATGTGCTAAAATGCCTTCAAACATTATATCCAACATCACACAGTATGATCTACTCCCACTGAAAATAACTAGCATTTGATATGGTTTTTTAACTTCAGCAGACAGGTTAGAAACTTAGATACCTGTTGCAATCCAAGAAGCTTTCTCTCTAAATCCCTGACGGCATCATGTCGCTCTTGAATTTCAGCAAGAGTGTCCATAACCTACAGGAAGTAACAAGATTAATGTTACTATGCATGATGGAAGAAGTCGGTAGAACTAATGTGATATTAACTTGTGTTACCAAGCAATCTAGTAAAGATTTTTTATCAAACTTCACGACTTACAAATGCTTCGTAGTGAAAAAGTCAGCAATATATGCGAGCCTATCGACTAATGTGTTCAATATATGAAACACAGACATTACAAGAAGACAAAAATAAAATAGAGAAGAGAACCAAGAAGTACAAGCTAGAAAGCGGTCAGACCTGGCCTCGGCCTTGTTCTCGGATTGCTTTCTGAAATATCTGCTCACTATCCCCAGTCTCTATTAATTTATCAATTGTCTGCGAAAAAGGTTCAGTAAGTCAAAACAGTTCACAATAAATGGAAGTACTTGAAGATAAAAACAGCTACCTCTTCATCCGCCCGAGTGCCCGTCACTGAAAAGCACATGAAATAAGAAACCATTAGATTGTTTATAAAATGGAAGAAAGCTTTTGGAAAAAGTAGAGGAACATATTAAGTAGTATCACCTGTGAATACCCGCCTTTCAACAACTTCACGATACTCTTGATGTATATTTTCTCTTAAAGTCTACAAAAGTATTCATTAAGAAATTTTGAGAATGAAGGGACCATTGTTGATAGAAATTAAAACCAAACATACAGTAACTTAACTACCTGAAATTCAGACATTCTGTCTTTGAACTTCTTCTTCAAAGCCCTGCATTCAAAGATAACCATTTAAGAAATGATACTGAGTTTCTTTTGTCATTCTGTACCCATTGGATCTATACACTCAGTAATGCATGAAAATACCAAGAAACCATATGCAAACTATTGTTCATGTAGCCCATGAGTAACAAATATATTATGGGCAGCACAAATTTGATTTAGACATTTTTCATAACAACGATGTTCCTTGCCGGGTTGATTTAATTACTACACAGCATGCCTAAAAAGCCTCATTAACTGCCTCAATTATACTTAGTAATTATTGTTAATTATAGTACTTAACTGAACCAACAGCTGTTATTCAAGTGATTAATACTATTCTGTTACCAGATAAAAAATGAATCCCGTGAGTGAGACTTGTACTGCCTAGGAACGCAAAGTTTAACTATCAACAGATTTGATAGAAGCTCCCTAAATTGCCGCATATACTCAAATAAAATATAAGGATGTAATATACTTTACCAAACAAAGTACTAAATATAGGACAAATATTCACAGACCCAGCGGATGAGTACACTTGCACTTGCAATGAAGGTTGAAAACAATAAAGGGATCTCGATTCTATAACTAGTATCCTTTCATCATCGTAGTTGTACATAAGGCTAAGACAAGTGTGCTAACTCATACACTTAAGCTGATGCTAAAACATATTTATAGTTCTTAAAAATTAGCTTCCTACTAGGAAGTACAAAAACCATACACCAACTGCAAAGAAAGAGACGTGAAACCCAGTTATCATAACAGGAGTTGCTTGAAGCAAGACAAGCTTACTCTGTCTGCAAGTCCAGTAAACTATGATAAGTGAAATGGAGAAAAATTGTTGACACTATATAGAGATCTGCTCCCAGTTGCTTTTGTCACCCAAGTTCACAAAAGTGTTGTTTTTTTCAATTTATAGAAGTAATGCATTTAAGCAGTTGAAGCATATTTATAACAGGCACTTGAATGATCAATTTGCAGTCCTACTCTCAGCCACACAAAAAAGAGCAGGAAAATAGAAACAAAAGCCACAAGAACAGATGTGCAAGTATGTGTGTCTTTCACAATAATTAGGAATTGGGCAGAAGATCTTTGTTTCACTGGTGGACAATTCATGTGATAGTCGGCTTTTTACTTTCAATAATCTTCCCAGTGCAAGGGCAAATAACTAAAAAGGCTCTCAATCTTCCAACTCCAAAATCTCTTTGGAGAGAATTTAAATCGCCGGAGGTCTGTCCATCAAGACATCATGAATATATTATCGACAATACCCTGTTCATAATTCCTACAATTATCCGTCTATCCAAAAAATTGGGTCAATTGAGCTAAGCTTTTCATTTGAAATAAAAAACATGAACCGCTTTCCTATCTAATAGAAAAAGGATACATGATGGTGGGTTTTATATAGCAACATTTGTGGTAATCTTCCACACGACTATCAAATTGTTAAAAGCTGATTTTCGCAAAGTGCAAAAGCAACTCATATGTTACGTATATTTGGATGTTTAATATGTGTCACCAGCATCATATTAGACAAGAATGAGTTTTGGACACGTAGGGAATGCAAATTACACTGTTGTCGCTGTTCTGGATCTGTCTACCCCTGATCCTTTTCCACATCCAGGCTTTTGTCTGTTAGCTAAATTCTGGACAAGAGCAAACAAAATTATCACTACTGGAAAAGAAAATACTGAAAGACCCGAAACTCAACGGAACATGCAACAGATTGCCTCACCTCTTTGTCGAGTTCTTCAATTTTGGATTTAATAGAACGTGCAATTTTTCCAACTTCATCAACATCTTTCTCCATTCGCTGCTTGATTGCTGTTGTAAAACAATTCATCATGAAGTGAAACAAAGAGAACCATAAAAAAAGTCATTTTATATATTGCTCGACACATCAAAAACAACACTATGCACATACTTGAAAAGATATGGAAAAGAAGAAAAAGTTCTAGGAAAAAATTATGTTTGGTTCAGCACCAAAGACAGCATAGAATCGTGGGAATTGTAAATCAAAATAAGAAGGTATAAGGAAAGAGAAATCACTTTAGTATAGTTTATGCCCAGAATTACACAAACGAAGCACAAGTCCCATTTGTTTCAAATAATTTTTTAGGCCGGTCTTTAAATGGCAATCTTAGGATTGTATCTCCACTCCAAAAGATGTACAAATCCACTTTGCATAATTTATAATAAGCAAATTTGAACACTACATATCCTGATATGATGTTGCCACAACTTTAAAGCATTCTCTTGAAATGAAACTAATCTACCTTTCATGACAGAAGCCTTGGTAACAGCCTTTGATTCCTCGTGAGCATCCTGTGATGTACAGAGATGAATATTATCAGAAGTCATAACTCACAGGCTAGCATGAACCAAAATTTCCAGGGTCATATAGATTACGAAGAAGTCCGAGGAACTTGCCTGGAGTTCACATTAGTTGGGACCTTATATAATCACAGCACTTCTAGCCCATAAGACAATTACCTTTCTCATAGACAGCCCTGTAATACTGGGGCTGTCCTACTGTAATTAATCAATTAAACTGATGCAACATGTAGTTGAAGGTGTAAATAGTCTTGAATAAAAAAACAAAAAAAATTAGTTTCATATTAATTTTCCTTGTAAAACTTTTCGAGCTAATGAACATTTCAAAGAAACTAAATAGGAATCTGGGAGTTAATCAACTTCCAAAACCTTCACTGGAGTGAAGAAGCTCCTAGAATCAGTTTCACGTACTTTTGGACATACAAAATCTTAATTGACAAAATAAAAAACCATTTTTTTTCGAAGAGTTAAAGAATTGTGCGATGTAGGAAAGCCAAAAGTAGAGTATTTCGATGCTGGGTGTATATAAAACCAAACAACCAACAGAAAGTGATATTAAACTTCAAATGAAACAATGGACACCTTTTTCAGGTGTTGGATCACACTGTAGGGGCAATATTTCTTAGTGTAGCCAGCCAATAGGCATAAAATACAAATCCTATTATAAGTAAGCAGTCAAAATACCATATCTTTTTCTCTAAGTAGATTATTACGTGGTCCTACAGTTTGAACTCAAAACAAAGGAACAAAAATGAAAAGTATATATTGATAGGAATTAGGAATTTCACAAAGACGAATAGATAACAGGAGGATGAAACTGGTACCTGAAGCTTCCGCAGTTGTGCATTGAGTTTCTCATATTGTTTCTCAATCTCTTGCACCTAAAATTGAGACACAAGAACAAAGTGAAAGCATTAATTTGAGAAAAATAAGATGATCACCAATTCATGTGATCCAATTATCGAAATTCAGGCAATGGAGAATTAGAAGAAGGGCCAAATGATAATTCCTCCTCGTAATCCACACAACGCTATATTCATGCTAAGTTCTACCCACCTTCTTAAAGAAATTTTCCAAGCCTAGGTCTTCCGTGTCTGTGGGTCTCGTTCCCATTTCAATATCTCCATGTCTGTTATCTTCGTCACGAGGGATCACAAAAGAATCCTGCAAACAAGGCACAAGAGTTAAAAAACAAAAAAGTAAGAAACAGGAGAGCGAGTATGAATTCTTGTAAACAGTGCACATGGCGGATAGAACACGTGATGAAGGTTATTTCAGATTAGTTATTTTAATCAATTGCAATGATGTTCCCATGCAAAGTTTATAACAAATAGAGCGACAAGGAAGGCGGGTGTTTTCTGTGTCTAGAGTGATACATAGGTTCAAAGCAAACTATCACTTAGTTATTCGAGGTATCTTAGCCAGGCAAAATGATCCTAAATGACATTATGATCTATGAGTTCTGGGGAGAAACTTAGCAGGATTTGTGGCATTAGGCTTTCTTATGTTTGATACTCTAAAGATAGATTATTATCATTAACAAATTGAATGGCATTATCTGGTCTCTCTATAATTCGCTCTCTCCAGAACTTGCAACTTGACTGGAGCACATACACAGGGCCTGTGAGATTGACACCAGTAACTCAAAAATTCACCGTGTTAGATGTTCAAGGATAAAATATTATGGCCATTTATCAACGATATCACCCATGATACCAGAAACAGAAAAGCATTAAATAGTGATATTCGGGATGAGTCACGAAGTCGAGTTTTTAAGTTTGGATTCAGCATACAAGACATTCATTTGATCTTAGTCCTGCACAGATAATTAGACTAAAACGGCCACACTGCACGGAAAAAGTATAAAGACCGAATTAATTTCTTATAACCAAATATAAACTCCAGCAATCACCATATCTTAGCATCATCCTAAAAAACTCGTTATAACAACCGAAACTCGGTGCCCCATGTCTTCTCACCAAAAACCATTCTGCTAAACTCTCCACAGTGAGCTCATTTTTGCATTAAAACAATCAGAATTTGGCATCTTGAACCAAGGGATCAACCAAGTTCTCAACTTTCACAGCCAATACTCCTCCAAAACTTACAAAAGCTACATACATCAGTAGATACAAATTACCCAAAAAGGACAGATCTTTTTTATCTTTATCATTGTAAATTAATCCAAAATCACAAACCCACAAGTATTAGCCAAAATCTCAACTAACCCAGACCCCAAAAAAAAAAAAAACTCTCTTCAATTTTCAGCTCCACTTAGGCCCCAAAATTTCAAATTTGAAACACTGTAAACAAATCAAAATTAAAATCTCACCGTCAAAAGATCATTCATGTTGAGCTGATGGATTTGCCTCGACGATTAAGACTAGATTGTAACAGAGATCTTCTTCCTTTTTCACTCTCTGTTTCTTTTTGTTTGGAATTTTTTGATGAGAGAGAGAGAGAGGAGAGAGAAAAACAGCGAGAAGAGACGAAACGTGAAAGCAGGTCTTTATTTTCTTTTAACTTCAAAAACCCCTCTTATATTTTTATGTGTATTTATTTACTTAATGCTTAATCTATTGTTAATTAGCATAAAAGAATATCTATTGTTAATAGTTTCTAATTAATTTAAGATCTAATCAGTTGGTAAGTGAGTAATAATACTATATTGACAGGCTTGCACAATGTCTAGGGATAAATTACGCATTGCCAAAATTGAACTTTTTTACTTTTTTGTATCGAATGATACCTAATTTGCACTATTCTACTTAGGAAGGATCTATATTCTTATTCGAGATAAATTTAAAGATGTTTTTATTTTTGAAATAACAGGTCATAAATTTTCTTCTTAGTCTCGTTACTAATTACAAATAATCAAATTAGATGCACAAAATCATCGTGCATCAGTTGCACAAAATAACTTCTCCTAATTCCCGCAGAAAGCTTAGGACGATTTCAAATTGTATATTGTATTATTTTTATCTAAAGCTAGCATGATGCAGTAACAAAAATGGAAGTGTTTGGTAAAAACTTTCAATCTACATTTCCATAAATCAATTTCTTTATGTCGTAAACGTATCTCTTTTCGATTCTTTAAGATAAGTAACAAAATAGCTCCTGATTCTGAAATCTTCAAGGGCATTTTTATTGTAAAAAGTTTATAAATAAATTTGAAAAGCTTGTGTCAAGTAATATTTTAAAATGTGACAACGAATGATGATTCACAACGAATGATGATTCCTTTGACATTTTAGATTTAATATTGTGGTCTGTGGATATGGGACCCAATACAACTAAGATTGTCTATTGTCCAACGGTCGCCGCGGAAAGGAATGTCTTATTTGGGCTGGGTTGTATTGGGTTGGGTATTTCGACCTCTTTGTTGATTTTAACATATTATTTAGTTGATTATTTTTTTTGTAATTATTATTTTATTGAGTCATTTCAATCATAGTGTGAATTAATTAAAGATTAACTATTGTTTGCTCCATAAAATATTTGACTTCTAACAAGTACCTTTGAAGAAGCTGTCCATGTGTACATCTTGCCCGTTAAAGTGGTCAGTGATTGAGCCAAATAAATTTTTAATCTTGTAATTATAGATATGCCCGTAATAGCTTAAACGACTTCAATACAACCGAAAAAAATACAAGTGCCTAAAATAATTTATTACCTATTATCTCAATTCAAATCCTTGTCATATTAATTTACTTTAATTGATGTTTATCACATTAAACAATTAAGATTATGGAATGCGTATAAATTCACCATGTAATATGTTGGATTTGCTTTTGTCACATAAACACATTACATGTTGATTGTATCGATGTTAAGGTTGAATTCTAGACTTAACATTGTTGACATATTCGATCATATACTAATAAATCTCTAAGCATGTGTCGCTTAAATTTCAGTATGGGGCCTATAATCTATTGCATCATTAGAATTATTCTCCAAATCGACTATGTGCTTGCCTAGCACTCACGTGTTAAGATCTTTCACGTTCAGTTATGTCAAATGTTAGAAGACGCATTGAAATATGTTCAACATTTCCTGCTACATGGGTTTGGCCAATATTAACCTCTTCATCTTCCTTTAATACGGTTTTCCAAAAGGCGCGAGGGCCCTAAAATCCAATAACAAGTCCATGTCCAAAAATGACCAAAACATTTCCACATCCAAGCCCATTAATTATCCTACTCCAGTCCACATCCAAAATATATTTATTCTTTTTAATAGCCTTGTCATTTGGGTACCGTACAAGTGAGGAAGCCCACAAAGTCCAAGTCAAACATTACTTAATGTTCCTTAGCCAACAAGTTCAAAAATTTGAGCAGCTGTCCGAATTAATTTGTTTTAGGACATATATATACCCCTTATAAAACGTCACTATCATAGTTAGATATCCTCTTCTGTACTGTCTATACCACCCCCCTCTCACACGCAATTGACACCGTGTGCGTGTTGCGTTGCTCACACGTATTTTGCACCAACACACTCTTGTATATATATGGACTAAAACACTACAAAATCTATAAGCATAATCTGGAAACTTGAACTCACCAAGATCCAAGAACAACTCTAAAGCTGCTCATTCCCATCATTTGAAGAGGTACCCTTTGCTCAATTTTACTTGTTCGTGACGTTTTTTTAATGTTTGACCATGTTCATGTTTTTGTTGGCTATACAATCTTTATGTAAAGAAAGTTGTAAAGTTGATTCTTGGATGATCAATGGTGTTGTTGTGATGCCTGAGTTTATGGTTTTTAAACATATACTAGTTGATTATGGATGAGTATAGTTTAGAGTAGAGAAAGCGAATGATCATGTATTTAGCTTTTGAGCATGGATCAATCTTTAGGTTTGGCTATGCGTCGTCGCAGCCCACCGAATATTTGAAGCTTGTTTCACAATGTCTCTACTCATTTCCGTAAAACTAGTTGTTTTGATGGACGTGAGAAATACTTGTATGATTTTTAAGAAATGTTGCGGTAGTTTTCGAGGAAACATGTAGAAACTCTTACTTTTGGGAAGATTGCTAAGAAACAGAAAAGAGGAGATGTTTCAAGATAAGGCCTTTCTTGAACATCTACTTTTCTTGATTCTGGAATATTGATATTTTTAGGCAATATTTGCTAGTGACTGATTAATCCCACCATGTGATTCATTTTTGTGGCTGCAAAAGTTTTGAATCTTAATTTTTCCTCCTGATGTTTCTGTAAGTACCATGTAGTGAGCAAGAAGTCATTTTGCCATTCTGCAGTAAGATTATAAACACCATTTAATTAATATTGTTCACATTAGCTTTTTAAACATATGCCGATTCTTCACATTAGCTTTGTCATTCACCATGTAACCGCATAAGGGAGTTATACTAGCAGCATGGGCCATCTTTCTGTTAAATTTATCCCTGTTACTGGATTTTGTTAAAAATATTCAGTTCAGTCTTTGATTGAACCAAGTTTCTGTTCAACTAGATTGTTCTTTCTTTAAACTAGTACTTAAATTTGTTTTCTGTTAATTGAGTGATTGTTATACTAGATATACAACTTTTTTGCTTTGGTTCATACCACGATATGGTGAGCAGTTATTTTGTGTTACACTGAGTTTGGGAGTTTGATTATGGTGTACCTCTTATCTCCTCAGGTACTTCTGATCAAATCTACAAGAAAAAACTAACTTTTGTAGGACAGGGATAGTGATGGAAGACAAAAATCTGGATATTCCTATTACAGAAGATAAGGTGGAGAAGGAAAAACTTGAATTTAAAGTCGAGAGCGAGATAAAGAAACACGGTGAAGCGGAAGAAAAGACTAAGGCGGAACTTGAGCTGGAGACCAAGTCAGTAGTGAAGGACAAGCCGAAACACAAGGAAGACAAGGAACGTGAACACAAGGGGGACGAAAATAAATCGAAAACTAAAGAGGAAGGTGACAGTGTTGAAGATGCCCAAAAGGAAAAGAAGTTTGGAAAAGAGAAGAGTGATGTAGATGAGGAGCTTGTTGTAGATAAGAAAAAGGACAAAGAGGACAAAAAGAAGACCAAAAATGTGAAGTCTGAGGATGAGACGGGTGATGAGAAACCTAAGAAAGAGAAGAAAGAGAAGAAGAAGAGCGAAAATGAAAAGTCTGAGGAGGTAAGTGACGAAGAGAAACCCAAAGAAAAGAAGAAGGATAAGAAAGAGACAAAGAAAAACAAGAGCAAGGATGAAAAGTCTGATAAGGTAAGTGAAGAAGAGGAACCTAAAGAAAAGAAGGAGGAGGAGAAGAAGGATAAGAAAGAGACGAAGAACAAGAAGAGCGAAAATGAGAATTCTGAGGAGGTAAGTGATGAAGAGAAACCTAAACACAAGAAGAAGAAAGAAAAGAAAGAGAAGGATGGAAAGGAGGACAGCAAAATTGAGAGATCTCCAAAGGAGAAGAAGAAAGAGAAGAAAGATGATGGGAAAGAAAAGAAAAAGGAAGAGGAGGGCAAGAAAAAAGTGGAGACTGAACGCAGCGAAGATATAGCAGACAAAAGTGTAGTAGAGGAGAAAGATGTGAGTGGAATGGGAAAACAGAAAGATGTTGGTATCAAGGAGGATGAGAAATGTAGTAGTATGGGAAACAAGGAAGAGAGTAAAGAGAAGAAAAAGGATGAAACTGATGAAGAAAAGGTTGAGCCAGAAAAGGACAAGAAGGAGAAGAAGAAGAAAAATAAGAACAGTTGTCGAAAGTCCAAAAAGAAAGATTCTGCAGGGGAATCCAATGACGAAACGGAGGGAGATAAAGATGAGGAAAAAGAAAATAGAAAGCAGAAGGAACACAAGAAACATAAGGACAAAAAACACAACAAAAAGGAAGGTGAAAAGGAGTTGAAGGAAGAAGAGCCTGATGAAGAAACTGAGGATGACGACAGAGTGAAGGAAAAAAAGAAAGGTGAAGAGAAAAAACACAAGGGCAAGAAAGAGAAGAGGAGTAGTGGGAAGATTGTGGATAAAGAGTCAGAAGGAGAAGCTAACAAAGAAACTGAAGATGAAAAAGATAAGAAGAAACATGGGAAGTACAAGGAGGACAAGAAAATCAAGAAAAAAAGATCGAAAGGTAAAGGAGAGGAATCTGGTCGCGAAACTGATGAGGACAAGGCTAAGAGAGGTGAAGATCTAGCTGAAGCGGAAGTCACCTCAAGGGAGTTGAAACTAGATGGAAATGGGAAAACATCAGATGTTGAAGCTGAGAATAAGCAAGGGGCAAAGACAGAAGAACGCGAGAATAAGAAAGATAAAGACAAGAAGGAATTGAAGGATAAGAAGAAGCAAAAACTCGAAGAGAAGTATAATGTGAAGGATCTTGAGAGGCTGAAGA
The DNA here is from genome assembly GCA_946800315.1 of Misopates orontium. Lineage (NCBI taxonomy): Eukaryota > Viridiplantae > Streptophyta > Magnoliopsida > Lamiales > Plantaginaceae > Misopates > Misopates orontium. The sequence goes on along the minus strand of OX326951.1, from coordinate 42,124,042 downwards.
AAAAGTTGCAGAAGATCAACGATAAGATCGACAGTCTCATGGAGAAAAAGGCTGACATAATGAGGCTGATGAAAGTTGCTGAGGATAAGAACCACGTTGCTGCTAAGGTGACTGAGGATGCAGCAGAGGATAAGGCCTGAGATGTTGCAGCAACTGATGAAGCTTGGGACGCTGTTCTTTTGCAACTTACACTTGTACCTCTATATACCACTTTAAGAACTCCTATCCTTTTTCGCATATGTATCTGCAGTAGTGCAGTTCACTTTCTTTTGTATAAGCACTCCTGGTGCAGTAGTTCACTCCCTTTGGCATGTTGATGAGATATATAGAATAAAGTTTTTTGTATTTTCAACGCCTTAGAGGTTTTTGATAATTGCCAATGAGAGATACAATTCATATTCCCTGTCAATTCCTATCCCAGCATGCAAGAGAATGCATTTTTAAGGTTCAGCAGGCTATCCCAAGTTGCTGCGATTCATGTCTTGTTCAAGAATTTCAGGATTTTTGGACAATCTTGCATCACTACAGAATTGTTGGATTGTTTTTCAGACATGCTGATATGTAAAAGTGGTTGTACTTTTCTAAGATTAACTGATATTTGCCAAACTTACAGAGTTTAGTAGACGATTTTACAAATACCTCTATGCTAAATCTACAATGCCAGAGAAACAAAAAGTAGAAGCAAATCTGGATATCTGTTTCAGGAGTGAGGAACATTTCCAAACACTATAATGAAACTCTTACCATAAAATTATTATCCCACTAACTCATTTCCAGAACCAAACATGAAGTCGTCACAGTATCCGAGAGAGTACAATTTTGCAAAAATGAACATACAGAGATTACAATTTGCAAAACGCACACGGTATTGCTCAGGACAGCTTGGTAGTTCGTTACCTCTCACCACGAGTCTCCTAATAACTGATTAAGTAGTCTCACAGCCGAGCCATATTATTGATCCTTACCAGCTTATGAAGGAGCTGGGATAGAATTCCACAATACAGATCTATGTAAATGAGCATTATTTCCACATAAATGTGTGTGTATAAGCGAGCCTTTCATTATTGATGCATCCGCGCAAAGCATGCAAAAGATGCATATTTCGCCCATGAATTACTGCTACATATTGAAGATCAAATGGGGATCATTATTAGATTCATCTAGATTAAATCAAAATAAAACTAAGTCTGTACAAGTTAATCTACAAAGTACAAAGAGTGCTGCCTAAAGAAAAAGAAAAATATGTTGGTGCTACAATTGTCCCCTTATGACTGGTTTTTTACAATTCGAACACTGCTGTAGAAGCGCTTGAGGTCCTTCATAGCTTTCTCTTCAATTTGGATTGAACGAATTGATGAAGTTGCATCAGCCTCGGGTTTAAACCAGCGGTTCATGCCAGCAGATTCTGACGGTGATCCCTGACCGGTTGTCACAGAGAACCCAGTGGTTGTAGTCTTCGGGCTATGACAAATGGCCTGATGATGTTTTCCCTATAAAACAAATCACCATAAATTCTTTTAGTTGTGACTCATAGAATTCATTATCCAATGAGGAAAAAGAAACTGCAAAACCCACCTGAGACACTAATGAAAATATTAAAAGCTACACTTGGAATGTAATATACAAAAATTGACAAACAAATACAGCTCAAGTGCATGTAACCTGACACTGTGAGTGCAGCGGACAATATATGCAAAAGTGCAGAGTATTAAATAGAATATAACCATCCTGCAAAGGCATATAACAGTTGGGCTTTTTCATGACAAGACTAAATGCAACGGTATGTGAGCTTCAGGTTGTCTGCATCCTCATCAGTTAAGAAAAGGAACAGGAGATATAAAATGCGGCTTCTTCCAGATTGTTCAAACTTAAATGTTGTTCCTACTTCACCTCTAACAACAGTACTATTAACCTAATTAGCATCTAGCACAAGCATAAATCCAAAATCAATAAGCAACATAGGAGAAAAGCAAAACGCCAACAAAGCAATACGACCCATAGACCAATGACCATAAAACAGTTAAAGAAGAGAGTTTCGAGTGCATGGCAGAGAGAGTGAAGCACACCTGTTGCATCTGGATATCCCTCAAAGACGGACGGGAAAGGGAAGGTGGAGTGCCAGATGCGGCCCAAGGAGGGGTGTTTCTTTCTCCATCTGACACCTGTCCTTTTCGAGCCATAGGAATTGGACTGGAAGGCAAGAATGAACTTAGTGGGAGTCTCCCACCCCTATCAGAAAGATCTTCCGAAATTTCTTTCTTTTTTGCGGGCTTAGTCGGGTTAGTTTTGCTCTGCTCATCCAGTATCAGACGAAGTGGGGTTGACCTTTGCGTAATTTTAGCACCTCCCCAAGCAGGACCCTCACTTTTGGGCAACACAGGCGGCTGGACCTTTGGAATGTCATCAAGGGCGCCACTCAAAAACATAGAAAGCCCACCTTTTTTATTCTTTTTCTTGGACGTAGCTGGCGAAGCAACCTTATCTTTTGGAATGTCTCCGATTGCTTTCTTATTGCGGAATTGGGAATCACTGGTCTCTTGTCTTGCTGCAGCACTTGCACTAGATACATCTTTCTCCTAAAGGTCATTAAGAAATACAAAAAGTAAAATTTTCAGTAACAATAATATCTAATTATAACTAAGAATAAGGTGATTTTGTACATCACAACACAGGCCATTATATCCAACTATGGTACATGTGCTTGACATGCTAATAATCTCGGACAAGCTTCCTCTTAGCAGATGTGAAAAATTCAGCTTCAGGTGCAAAAAGGAAATTATCTCGAAGAGCTAACAGCAGGCAAATATTATGTCTTCTCTGGTGGGTGTCTACTGTGTCACATTTAGAGCTTCATAACAAAATAACCAGCCAAAAGAACAGGGAACATTTAACACCAATAGTTCCAACTCATGACACTTCATCAGAACTTTGCCACATAAGTCTAGCACATGCACAAAGAGTAATTTCAAAAGACAGAGATGGTACTTACGTACAATGTCATCGGCACGAATTTACACCAATGAATAAGAAATTCCAGAGATAAATGACTACATGGTTATATGATAAAGGTGCTAAGCTTTGCTTTTCCTATTCTAATCAAATAGAAGAACATACGCACCTTATTCATGTCAGGTGGAATCTCCGCATCCATGAAACTCTTGACTATGTCTGATTCAGTATTAATAGCAAAATTACTAGATTCCTCTTCCTTTTCTACTGCCTTCTGTTTGCTCTTTTTTCTTTGCTTTCTAGATGACCCTCTCTTGCTCCCTCTTTCATCCACTGACGCACATGCTTTTGTCTGTACTGTTTCAATTGGTGAACCAAGTTCAGCAAGAGAAGTTTCCAACACTGGCCGCATCTGAAGCTTTGCAATTTGCTGGTCATCAAGAGGGTGGCCCTTGGATCGCTTCTCCTCAAGAAGCTCAATCTGCTGCAACTTTTTCCTCAAAGCTCTTATTTGTTTGAAGATGTCATCCATTGCCGTATCATGGGATAGTAGAAAGCCCTCTGATCTCTGATCTCCCTCAAGTCTGAATGTTGGCCTCCTAATACTGTCATTACGTGTTCTAAGTAATTCGCTCTCACTATCCTCTTCTTCGCTATTTATAATGGCTGGAAAAGTAGCAGTGGGGGTAGGGAGCCGACGATGACTCCATGGTTCTGATGACTTCAAATCTAACAGTTTCTCAAGATCTACCAAAATATCCAATGAAGAACTAATGAAAGCTTGTGGCGACACTGTAAGAATATAATCAAGGTTGCGAATTACAATCTCCTGCAGCAAGTTTGGGCAAGTTTTAGTACATGAGCAATTTCAATCACTTCAAGAGACAATCACTTAACGGTAAATGAAACAGAGACACTGGTAAGTCGCAGAAGATAATCACAATCGAATCCACCCACATTATTATCTCACAATACAGCAAAGTATCCGATCAATCGCATAACTAGCGTATAACATATCGAGGGTAACAAAAGCGAAAAATGAGCAGTATCGTTAGAGGTTTGCTTCACATACCGCGCAATATTTCCTGAGATCATCTGCTCCAAGTGAATCTGCGATCTCTAGCAGTTGTATAGCATTCCGTGGCTCCACCAAATGCTCTGCCGCTGTTCTCTCACAAAGGCTTTTCAAGCTCGGTACTTTATTGTTCTCAGCGTAGTTTCTAAGACTTGGCGGTGTCCATTTTTCAGCATCATCCTTCTCGGCGTTAGATAAAGCATCAGAGTCCACAGCATCAAATATAAAACCTTCTTGCAGATCAGCTAAATCATCCTGGACCTCAGGCTTCAAATTGCCACTGTCAATAGTAGGGGGATAGCTGGGATGATACAGAGAACTAACAATCAGTAGATGTGTCTCTCCAACTGCAACGGAAGTTGACTTCTTCACCCCATGCAACCTGGTTAGAATTGGTGGATCATCTTTTCCCTTCTTACCATCCCACATATAGACATCACCGGTAACAGTAACTGCAGCAGTCCAGTACTTCCCAGCAGATATGCTAACTATACTTTTTCCGCATAGAGAATATACCTGAAGGAACAGTAAGTTCAATTTTTACCGTAGAAATTGCAATAAACTGATCAGGAACAACACATGGTATAAAGTAAAACCTGACGACATCGAAGATCGGGATCGGACGAGGCCCAATAAAATAGTGCCCCATCATCAGTAAGGGCCATGCTGTGTGTCATCCCAGCAGCAATATCAACCACATTAAGGCGTTCCTTGCGATGGAACTTCAGAACAGTATTTCCGGCTTTTTTAATGTTTCTAGTAATGACTACACGTCTTGGATTAACAAGTCGATGACCCCAAGTAAACACCTGCCAGCCATCACAGATATGTCACACTACTGAGACTTCCGCATGCAAAGAAAGAGTTAAATTTATCAATACCAACAAAAAGGGTAATCAAGTTTATGTACCTCTCCATCAGATCCTAAAACAATAGTATGATACTTTGCTGCTGCAACCCCAGTAAAATACTTTCCCTTCAAATACTCAACCACTCTTGGAGTGTAGTTTGATGCTGAGTTAGAGGTACCATAGCCAAGCTGGCCCTCTTTGTTGCAACCCCATGTATAAATTTCACCAGCCTCAGAAACAACAGCAGTGTGTTTGTTTGCAGCAGCAACAGCAACTATTTTTGTCTTCAAAGAACTAACTCTCCTGGGTGTGGGTTGAGTATCGACAGATGTATAGCCAAGTTGACCCTCTGCAGCATATGTTTGAACAAGTCAATTGTGTTAAAATCAAGAAGAGTGTAGATAGAAACTAATTACTAAATAACACTAATGTTATATGTAAATCTATGTGTTACGTCAAACTAAACCAACACCGAAACCAACCATTGTACTTCTTGTTTCGTCCACTTTCTTTTAACAGAAGAAGATATTATAACTTTTTCAGAGGCGATAACTTCAGAAGGTAGTATGAATACTACACCGAATGGTTCCATATTGATTACCTCTATTTGAGCCCCATGTAAATACTTCTCCACCCTCTGTTACAACAACAGTGTGATGCTTAGCTGCAGCTACAGCCTTGACTCGACGCGCTCCTAACCCTGAAGTCACTTGACGAGGAGTAATGATTGCGGCTTGACCACTGCAAAATAAGCGCAAATTCAAGATAAAACTTGCAAAAAGAAGAAGAAAAGAAACTACCGAAAGAGAAAGATAAGGAGCTCCGAAATCATAAGTATGATCTCTGCTTTATCCAGATGCAACGATTTGATTATCTACTTTATCAAGATATGATTATCTGCTATCTGCTTTTTCCAGATGAAACAATTTTAATCTAACAATACACCTTGGTCTTTCTAAACAGGGAAGTCGAGTGAGTAGTAGATAAAATGTGTAATCTGCAACATTAATCCCCAACAGGAAATGAATAAAAGGACGAAATATGAACACTTTCATCTTTAAAAAAATTGCGGACGCTCTCATCTCAAGTATCCTTAATAAACATTTACAAAATATTCCATCTGAAACATATTGGTGAAAGCAAAATCGTCACAAAGAAGTGGTATTCATCATAACTAATTAAAAAATTATTCTGAAACCAAAATAGCATCAAACATATTTTGCTTAATTCTTGGGTTTGCATTAGAATGACAGGCCGTGGTCAAATTCTTTTTGTTACTTTGTTAGACAAAACTGCAACACTCACCTATGTATATCAAAGTCAGGATGCCCAAGACGGCCACCCCTTCCAAATCCCCAGGTGTAGACTTCACCACGTGCACTAACTGCCACACTATGGAACTTGGCAGCTGATATCAATTTGATTAATGAACCATGAAGTGAGTCAACCTTGCATGGTAACTTCTGAATGTGAGCATTTCCAGTTCCAAGTTGATAATTAACACCACTGCCCCAGCTGAAGACCTCCGTAGATACTGAAAAGGCGGAATATGGCATCCTAAAAAGGCTCAAAATAAACCAATAATTTCACAGTTCAGAAAAACAGCATACTTGAATGGTTTTCTGTCCCAACAGTCTGTGCTACTGGCCCTGATATGAGATCAACAGGCATGCGTGATTTTGAATCCTCCAATGTAAAAGACGCACCAGACTCGAGGAGGACACAAGCAACTGCCAGATGGCCAAAATGCAGTGCTCTGTGAAGGCTACTCCATCCTGATTCCCCATCCTGGAAAGGGGATCAACTGATTCTCAGGAAAGGTACACGTTCTTAATCAAAAAAAGGACAAAAGTTGAGACATGTTGCAGGTCAAAAACATGTTTCATCCTCAACAACTACCACAAGCCCAAGATGCGTATTTTTCCCATGGATCCGTATTCTTAGAAATATTTACAATGAACTCATGTGAATGCAACTTAAGATCAAAGGATCTACTTTTGTGGTAAAGCTCTTCATTATTGAACCGGAGCAGCCAATTAACAAGTCATCTAAGTTCGCTTTACATAGGTAGGTTTTCTAGATAAAAAATTGTCCTGATTCTCTGGTGCTTATTGTTGAGAGATAAAGAAAAAGCAATGGATCAATTGTAATACCTAAAGGGTAAGGGAAAAGAACCTGCACATGATGACTGAGATCATGACAATAATAACTCCTTATAAGCCATCAAAGTAACTCCTCAGAATCCACGAACTTAATACTGAATGTATTTGGAAGATTAAAAAGGTTAGAGAGCAAAATATACCCTAGCATCAGGGTCAGCACCAGCTTCAAGAAGTCTCCTAACAACAGGCACGTGATTTCTCCAGGTGGCTATGTGCAGAGGGGTGAGCCCAAATGAGTTCCTTGCATTAACATTACCCCCACTTTTCTTCAGCAATGACAAAGCTGAGTCCACATCAAAGACCGAACCCTCCCGGGCGACAAGCCACAGATCTTTATTATGAGGTGATGATCTACGATGAGTTTGAAGAGCCTGCTTCTGAGATGGAGGCAAAGCTGAATGCTCCATCCAGAATATGTTATTAAGCTAAGAGTTGTTATCTAAACCTGCCACTAAATTATTTCCCTTCTCTGTATGTATGTATTGGATCTGCCACTAATATCACCCCCTTCCCCAACTGTAAAAATGTAATTACAAGCTAGTTTTGAGAGGAATTCTTCCAGGTCTTGCTTTGTATTTAATGGATCAGGACATTAACAAAAAGCTAAAAGGGCATCATGGCTGTAAATCAAATGGCACCATTTTCTGTTTTCACCTCTATCACATCCAACCTAAACTAAAAAAGGAAATCATTAGCTACCAACTTTGCACCGTAGCCTCCCAAATTTATCAAGAACAAGCAGGATCTGCAAAAATTAAACCTCAAGTCAGTAAGAGTAGTTATATTAAACAAGAACCAGCCACAACAGTAGGCACTTTTCATCAAAAAAAATCTTCTTTGCCAACAATCCCCATCCACTAAAATATAATCCAAGCCTTTTTATGGATATAATCCATTTTCTTACTGAATGTAACAAATAAATAAGCATCAAAAGTTTGCCGATACAGTAGGATTAACAAAACGAGCTACCAAAACTAGATCATTCAAGTGATGCAAGCAAGGGTCGAACAATTAACGGCTGTACCAAAAACTTCAGTCCACAATCAAACAAAAGGAAGCACTTAAATCACAATGATTAGTCTGCATTAACTTCAAACAAACTCTACCAAATTGGATCCTTCATTCCTAGATCACATCTCCCAAATTCAGAAATGTAAAATAAATAACAGTCCAACTCCATTGATCTAACAAATCACAAGCCAATTCACGCGAACACGAAGACTCCTAAACCAAAAGGCAGAATCTTTACACAAAACTCAGCATTTTCTGAACTCAAAACAGCTAAACCATCCATCAAAATCACAATTCCTCAGCCAAAACCCCCCAAAAGAAAATAACCCAAAATCACAAATGCACAAATCTTAAGCAGAAACTCATTCAATTTTCAGAAAAATTGAAAATCCCAGAAAAATCTCCCTCTACCAAACCCCACCACACCATTTAAAACGGTAGCTCAAAAATCAAACAAACACCCAAAAATGCCAATAAAAATTGAATCTTTACCACAAAAACACAACTAAAAAACGAAAATTCACCTCAGGTTCATCAACCGAATCAATCCATTCGCCAAAAGTATACAAATATTGTTCCAAAATTCAGCAAAAAAAACCGCCACCACTCGCTCTCTATGAACACATATAAAGATCACAAACTATTGCTGTATATGTTTATTTTTTTATATGTGTATGCACGTGAACAGTTAAATATGGCTTTAAATTATAATTCACACAGAGCGAGATATGAGAGATGAGAAGAATATACCCCAAATGAACCCAAAAGATGCAAAAATGAGGATTACGTGCGTTGCAGAGAACTTAGGAGGTGTTCAAGGGTATTTTCGGTATTTCACATGTATGACGAAAATGCCCTTGGATTTTGTTGGAATTTGACCCGCGAGGGATGTGGGTCGGAGGGGTCGAGTTGTCCTCGGCCACGATTTCTGTGTTGTGAGCTTGACTGTCCGTGGAGATGCCACGTGGAATTTTGAAAAGGTTAAATAAATTTTTGAGTTATTTTATTTATTTATTTATATGTGCTTTACGTCTGAGGTGGACATTTTAATTTTCTTGCTTAGGGAGAGGTCCTTTGTTTGAGGTATGGAATATGTGACAGATATTCTGTTTTGAGGTGGATTGAGTATCCTATTGGAGATTTTTTTAATTATTACTTCATTATTGTAGAAAATAAAAGAGAAATATATTAAGTGTCAAGTGATATTCATGTTTATTTTCCTTTTGACTTATTAGAAAGGAAAACAATCTATGTAATATGTTTAACCACTCCATCCAAGATTTGTATTGTTTCCCCAATCAATCTTGGTTCTCAAGCACAGAAACTGTAATATTTTTTTCTATTAAAATCCTTTATAAATGACCTTAAAAAACTACAAAATTTAAAAAATTTAAAAAAAAGGAAAAAAGAAGCAAGATCCACGATCAATTGATCATTCAACATTTTAGCGTGTGTATAATAAAACTCGAATGAAATGAAATTTAGAACTACCAGCAAAAAGAATAAAACTAAACATAAAAAGAAGTACCAGCAAAAGGATATACCTAAAATTATCTTTTTAAGTGTAGAATTTCGCCCTTGGTTTTGTGTCCTCGACAAAGCACAAGAACTTATCCAGCTAATTGTTGCCGAATTAATCACATCAATTTTGTGGGCTGAGTATCCTAAAAGTGTAGATAATTGGGTAATTTGTAACGTTATATTTGATGTTTTGACTTTTAAGGAAAATTTATTTTACATTTTTTTCCTTATAATATCACCATTCTGTTTGTTTACGTGTCTAGTCCAATGAGAAGATGACACGTTAGAAGTAGGGGACTAGCAGTGGCAGTTGACAATGCCAAATCAGTTTAACGAGAAATATGATGCATACAGTAGTACAACTGCCACCAACCGCATGGGTATTAACGAGCAGATTTATTGCAAATAAAGTTGCATCTCTTACTGGCTTTAAGGTGTCAGTGCCAAACACTTTTCATGTGATCTCTTTGTAATTCAAGTATTTTAACTTTCCACATTGGCAGCTGAACCTCGGTCAATGTAGTGAGTTTGCAGTTGCATAACTAATCTTATAAATAGAAGTAGGATCAGAAGAGTTGAAATTTGAAAATATGATAATGTTGACATTTCTTCTTTGTGGCGAACCTGTAATAATCATAAATCTTAGTGGGGTGCAATGATAACCCTGTGATTAGACGCAACGGCTTGCAAATAAAAGTAGAAGAGCAAACCACATTAAATAAACATATTGCAGTGCAAAATTAAAAATATAGAATCAAATTGCTATCGGTAAAATTCGAACTTGAGAAAAATAATTCACGCTTTAACTAACTAGACCACCCTTGGTGGTCCAATAGTATTTGAGACTTGAGTCAGCTATCTGAAAGGCATGTTGTGTTTTACATTGAATGGATCGGAATGTCTTTTGGATCGGTCAAATTTTGCGCTAACAATCTTAATCCCACATGCAGTAACGTGCGATACTGCGATATGAAAGTTTTTTTGTGGTTAATATAGTTTTTTTTTCTTTCTCCTGAGGCAGTTTCTTCATTTATTTCTGCTCATGAAAGTCAAGGCCAACTGTTACAGTTTGGCTTCAATCGTAGATAAAATCTAAACACAGATAGAGACTGTGAGATGCAAGGCAACCTCATCTGGCATGGCGATTTTTGTTTTTCTTGTTTTTTAATCGAATTGCAACATGCTACTTAGTCGGGACGTAGAAATCACCACATCTTTGTCCCAGAAAAAACATTTTAAAAAAATTTGAAAGGCAAGTGGAACCTTAATTATAGGAAAAAGACAAACAACGTTTTGGTCCAAAAACTCGTGCCCTCGAGAACCGGTCTCAAGGAAAAAGACAAACTGATAAAGAAACTGAGGACTTGGCCACTACAATCCTAAAAGTTCTTCAAAATGATTGACTAAAATCTCCATGTTAAAAAAAAAAAAGTCGAGATATGATGAAAGTTCGAAGTACAAGATGAGAAAGTGGGATAAAGAATGTAAATGCCCATACAAATTCATAAAACCAATGCAAGTGCAGCAATGTTACAAGTAATGAATTCCACGCAAGGTTGAACAAACGTATAGACAATTTGGATGAATTGCACATTTAAGTGTAGAATTACAGCGTCTCACATGAATCTGCAAACAACGAATCGAGCTAAATGTTCAATTTTTACATGAATGCTGCTTCAAATAGCGGACCAAACACCTCCTACTATTGACTAATAATCATTTCAAAGCAAACCATCATGAAGAGAGCAACTGTTCTGCCAAAACACCAGTCACATATTTTAGGCCACAATAGAAGGATCCTGGATGCCAGAAATGCAACAGAAAATGAAGAAATTAGATAGATTCCAGACAAATATAACAATATTCGACAGATAACCAAATTCATAATTAGAATGCGAAGCTCTTTCTAGCCAAGAAAGATCATTTTATGGATAATATGATCGAACTTCTTGAAAAATAAAAGTGGCTTTTTTTGTCAAGAAACGAAACGAGAACACCGCACAACTCAGAGGAGCTGCGAGAAAGAATAAATGATGGTAGGGCGATGAGTAACACAGTTAGCCATGACGTGCAAATAAGCATATACAAGAAAACGAGAATAAACAAAACTCGGCAATACACACATACTGCGTGAACTCTTAATTTGGAAATAATTTGTGACATTCTCTTGTGAGGGTTAAAGTCTTGCATCAAGGCATGCAATGACTTCATTGCGTAATTTCTCTTCTTCTACTCAGAATATGTACGTGACAATCATAGACAAAAAACAACAAGATCAAACAGACCTCAAAAGAGTTTTAATGCCATGAAGCACAATAGAATTTGTGGTTACCAAAATTGGTAGACACGACTGCAGATGATGGTTAGCAGGATAGAAACAATTACACATATAAAGATAAAACAAAAAACAAAATAAAAACAATGGAACTATGAGATCTATAGAATCTTAAACCAAGTCAACCTTAAAAAAGTTTTATACGCTAACTCTATGATCCTAGCAAACATTGCCAAGACAAACTTATTGATGTTCAATATAGGAGTGGGCCGACAAACCTTTGCCGACAAATTAGAGAGAGCCGAGTTCCATTTTTCTCTAGTTTTTACACCAGCTACTTGTCCAGCTTTTGCTACTTTGCTGAAAGCACCAGTTAGCCACGTAGATCCAGCTGTCACATACCTGTTACAGATATATCTTTAGCCGATTCTTGTAAATTCCAAGAGAAGAATAAGGACAGACCATCACAACCAATCACCAGACAAATAGGGGACTAAGTCCAAATGTTAAATAAACAAATCGGTTTGCAAAACAGCTGGTTTTTCTACTCATTCCTACTTTTTCATAATCATAGAGCAATAAACAACGCCTGAGTAAATAAATTTGGATGATACCAAGAAAAAATCTTGTTCTCTTCTTATGTTTGGATAGAAAACAACAAATAAACATCAAAATATAGGACAGAGTTTCTAAACCTGCTAGATTTCACAGCTGATCCAGTATTATTTAATTTCCTTTCCGCAGCCATAAGAGCTGACATAGTTTTATCAGACACCTGAAATCTTTGATCGACAGATTTCACCTTCTCATTTACTACAGATATTCCAACAGTAACTTTTTCTGTAAGCCCGACTCTCCGGTCAAAGGAATTTACTCTAGCAGATGCATTAGCAGTCAACCTATGCTTTTCATCAAATGCTTTGGCCTTGTTTACAGCATCTTGTCCAATAGCTGAACCCTTTGCAAGCATACTCGAAACGACATCCTGTGCTTTATTAACATAAACTCTCCCATTATTTGGACTTGTCCTCCCCTGCTGGCAAAGAAAAGATTATGAAGATTAGACAATAAAATTACAAATCTAAGAAAGATGGAGACACCTTAAACATTGTAACTTAAATTACACTCTCCCCACGGACCCATACATATATGAATATGTAGGGAAACATGTATAAATTTATATCGGCGTTAGCCTACTTTACTATGGATAGAATTTTTGGCATCAACCCTCCTTGTGTTATGCCGAATTGGCAAATTATCCCAAAAAAAAAAAAAACCAATGTGTATTTTGCAGATGGGAGACCGAGAGTTGGAAGAACTTTTTCCAGAAAAATGCATGCATACCCTTTTTCTAAAAATAATATTATAGAAATGTATATCTTCTATTTTTATGCTTTGAGTTACAAAAATAAATAAAAATTACACAATTTAATTTTCAATTGCAGGCAAAGTAATTTTTAGAAACACCAAGGCTATTTTGGTCATTACACATAATAAATACACCGGGGGGGGGGGGGGGGGGGGGGGTGCTACTTTTTGAAATCATAAGAGAGTGGTTTGCTACTTTTCTTTTGATCACAAGGGGTTATTTGCCTGTTCGGCATAACACAAGGTAGCTACTTTCCATTAGCCCTCACTGATACCACAAGTGACTGTCCAAGCAAAATGTAACTTGATCAGTATTCAGTTTTCCACAGGATACTTCAGCATAACTTATTACCTCAGAAACTGGGGAAGCGTTATCCTCAGACACGCTTACACCATTATCAACAATCCTCACCTCCTGAACATATCAGCTAAAGTATAAGACCAGTTTCAATGAATATGCTTGAAAAGATTCATAAAAAATGTTTATCGCAGTATTACTCGGATATCAGGTTGTGGTACATAGTCTTCTGCAGGTGTTATGATAACAATCTGGTCCACTATAGTTGCTCCCTACAAAACACAATTAGCGAACTTTTTGAGGTCTGGTCCTCATCACTTCTCGCTTGTACTAGCATAAGAAGTATAAATTTGGCAATCTATGTAAATTGAACTTGCGAAGGTAGTTTTTATGTACTATCATGTTTGGTATCAAATTTTGATGCCATAACAAGTAAAGAACTAGATGCCCTTCCTCAATAGTTGCAACAGAAATATAAGAAGCAAAAGTAGTTCTCGTAAGTTGAGGGTAAACTGTAAAGGAAAGACGATAAGCTGGATAACCAGGACACGTCACACTGCATATATCATATAACAAATTTCAATATGCACACTCGTTAATTTTGACAAAAACACCAGTCAGGTGTTGAAGAACCTCATATTCTTATTAAAGCAAAGATGAATAAGCCACTTTTTGTGTTCTATCCTTCCATCAATACAAACTTCACAATTGCCTACTGAAACAAATCCTTCATTTATTGACTAAAAGATCTGTTCCGCGTTCTTAATATTTCAAAGACGTAATAGCTTACGAGGATACCAGAAGCCAAAGAACAGTACCAATCCGGTTACACACCACATAACATCAACAATACCACTTGACTATTGTCAAATAACACTTTCTAGATTGACTTTTTCTCCTTTCATTCGACGAAGCACCATATTAATTCATATGCACTCAGAATTACTTGAACTGTAAAAAGTAGAAACTCAGCAAACATTAGAAGTAACGTATAAATGCTACCAAATCAGATTCTCAACAAAATAACTCAACAATCAGCATGATAAAAGCAAAAATCAGTAACATACGGACAATAGCAACGCGATTTCAAGCGCCTTGGCGTCTTTAAACGTGACGAAAGCCGTTTTAGGCTGCTCCGCATCTCTGCAAACCACACAAGACTCAAATTATCGAACAAAAACAACTACAAATCAAACAAACACGAAAAAGTTGAGAAGAGCTGACTGGCGGATCTCGATGCGCTCAATTTCACCGGAAAATGAAAAGAACTCGTGAACTTCTCTCTCCGTAGCTAGATCTGACACTCGCTTCACTTCTACAGTTCTCGTCTATCAACAAAAAAACATCACAATATCTCAAACGAAAACGAAAATTTCAAATTTCAATTCAATTCATCAGCAAAAAGCTGAATTAACAACTCACCTGCATTTTTTGTTATGCTCTGTTAACAGTTTCTTCTGCAAAATTGTTCGGTGAAGATATATGTGAATGTGTAGCCGCGTGAGGTGCGTGTGTGTGTGTAAATGTGCGTGTATTGTAGAGAGGGAGAATGTGCAAAAGAATGTTCAGGTTGAAATTGAATTTTCAAAGACTTTTTTTGGTTTTATATATTTGATTTGAATTATTTTTTTTTGTTGAACTAATTTTTTTTTTTTTTTTACTGTGTATTTGAAGAGAGAGGAAGATTCTCGCTGATGGCATTGTTCATGGCGCGTTTGGATACGCTTCTTGTGAAAAAAGCAACACTAAGCTGTAAAGTGTAGAGCAAATTTCATATTTTACTTTTGGGTTTTGGTTAATTGTCTCTTATGTTATGTTAAATTGAATTTTTTCTTTAAATAGTTAAAAGTATACTCATGTGATTTCATAAAATTGTGTAGTGCCTTGGTATGTCTTTTAAATTTAGTGATCATATTACCCTTATTATCTTTAACATTTTTATTTTAGAATTTAACTGTAGTATCTCTTCAGAAAAAGTACAAGAGTAAAACACTTTATAAACAATGATTAGTTTGTCATCCTCATTCTCAAGTTCCGGCGAATTTTCGAAACCTCTTACAAATAGAATAATGTGCTACTTTTTGAAATTATCGTAGATAAATTTGTCAATTTACATAAAACAATGATTAGTTTGTCAAAACCTCAATATACTATCTTTTTCAGTCTGCCTTGTGAAATAGTAAATATCGAATTACTTTTTGTTTAAAAAATAAAATAATATAGCTAACTTCAGTAATTAAATAAATTTCACTGCATAAATATTTGCAATGATCGAAAATCGACTTGTTCACAAAAAAATCGAGCGTCGACTCAGAAGTCAACCCCTAAAAGAGCAACTAGACTTCAAATATTTAATATTTTTTCTATTTATGTCTAAAAAGAAAATCCACATATATCATATCTTAAAAACTTCTGCAATGTATAAGAGAATACTATTTGAAGTTGACCTTTAAGTTCAGAAAATTAAAATAATAAGAATACTTTTCATGCTTTATGCATCATTCAAGCAACATCAAATAAAATATAATTTATAATATATTATGAATACACCAAGTACTTGCTTTTCTACATAGAGTCAACGGTCAACACATCTAGGCATCATTTTGATAATAGCTTCTCAATTTTTTTAGTTTTATCTACAACGATTATAACTTATGCCGACATTCTATATTTAATTAAAAAATACTGAAATAATAATAATGTTTTTTCTCTGGCTTTTATAATTTGAGACGCCCTCCATTATTCCTTGAATCCCATCTAAAGATGCATTTAAATAAGTTTCGGAATTAAAAAAAAAAAATCTAATCCTCAATGATTTACGTGTTTATGCAAAATACAGCAACTACTATGAGCAAACATCATTTTTCACTTTGAAAACTATAAAAATGAAACCAATCAAAACCAGAATTAATATAGTGAGGTATGCAAAGATTCCTTAAAATGTAAGTAATAGAACTATTACTTCTCTTCCAGCTGGGTTCGTTCAATACAATATTTTCAAATTATACTCTAACATGAAGTAGAAACGAAAAAATTAAAGTTAGATGCGAAAATAAAGATATAACCTGGTTAACTTAAATAATTATTGGATTCAAAGAATGCATTAAAAACTACGATCAAGTACTAATCATAACTATTGTGAGGTCAATATGATCCAATAGTAACCGGATTCGTGGATCAAAGTTTTGATTCAGCGTGTACTTCGATTCTTTAAATAAAATTATTCTTTTCAATGTTTCAACACGTTTTCCGATAAATTTTTAAAAATCTTTCACAAACTTTTACTAATTTAGTAAATTATAACAACCGTAGGTAAACTTTTCTTTAATGCGATAATGTCTAGGTAGGTAGTGCAATGCCGGTCAAAATAAGAACATGTCACTCTTAAATGACAATTAAACCAAGTCTTATTCATGTGCTAAAAAGTAAAACACTATTTAATAATTTAATACGACATCAATTGTTTTATGACTTTTTGGGTGTCTCGTGCCCAAACACGTCCTTCAAGTGGCGGACATAGAAGGCCATCAAATTGGACAAGATGAAAACGACGTCGGATGGCGAAAATAACTATAAAGGTCAAAAACTTTACCTACCAGCACAAAACTACAATTTTCCAACTACCATCCACTTGGCAACGGTTCATTTTTGCCTAACTAAGACTTATGAAATTCAAGAAAACCTAATTATGAAAATGTAAAACTATAAATATCCATGAAAGTGAATGTATAAAGTATAAACTTGAATAGATTATAATCTAGTACTAAATGGTCTCTAATAAACTATATAACGCATCAAATGCTCAACTTACAAGTAATTACTCTGATATAAAAGGTTCTTAGCTCCGGGATTTACCCATTACACTTTATAAGAGTTGCCAATTATAAAATTAATTATAGGAAGTAATTTTTTTGTATATCTATAGTAACAAAATTATGAATAGCATCCGTGCGTAGTAGGATATGATCATATTTAATTGTGATTAAGGGTTAATCACAAAAGATATGCAATCAAATCAAAATTAGTTGCAATTATTATATGTGCCAAAAATTGGTGATTGTAAGCCCCGTCACACCAAGGCTGGTTATTTCACTCGTTGATAAAGACCTTAGTTGGACAGGGACCCAGTTTAATTTGCCCCTATCTACATTGACTCGGTTATAGTTTAATTACTGTTTTTTTATATTAAAGTTTTAACTTATAAGCAAGGATTTACAAAAGTACCTTACCCGCACTATTAAATTAGCACGAGTACAGTACACTATACTCAAAGGCCGTGACATACGAAAAAGATTGTAAGGTTTTACTCATATAATGAAAAGAGTTGCGTATATTTAACTAAAAAGATTATAAGGTTTTACTCATATATTGACAAGAGTTGCGTATATTTAACTACACCTCCGACTTCTATATGTGATTCATTTGTTTACATAGCATAACTAATTGTAATCTAAATTTTGTATTTATGAATGTCTAGAGCGTGTTTCCTAGTTACTACCGTATATAAACCGCACTTTGTTTTACATATTGATAAAAATTGCGCGAATGACCAATATCACTAATCCATAACTTCACACACACATGTGTATTAAACGTAGAAGCTAAGATCGTTGATACTTCATGAAATTTAATTGAAGTGTTTGTGCAAATTATTATTGTGATATGTCAATCGACGACAAATTACTCCATGTAAAGAAAAATAAAATCATCCCCATTTGAAGTAGCACACTGTCTCTTATATCAAGAGGTATAGTTTACGCGTCTAATGTGACGAAAATAAGACATTTTTATTTTATTTTTTTCTATCATTAAATTGTGAACAATAGCAAAAGTATTTTGATCATTAAATGTAACAAATACACAACAAAAATGAAAGGTGGTCACTTTTAAAGGTCGTGTGTTGTTTTTATTTTTATTTTTTTTATATAGGGGAGTGATTTGCTAAATTGTCATAACGAGCAAAATTTGATGGTATTATTACTTTTGAATTGATTATTTAGTAGTATTAAAAATAAAGGATCAACATAAATATATTTAAACTGCTCCAAAGGAAATAAACACCAAAAAGAATTATTCCTTCTTAAATAATATACATCTATATCTCTTATCTTCTTTGCAACAATTATAGGATGTGTATTGATGTTGCACGATCTCCCTCCGTTTGCTTATTGACTAGCTGGTAGGTCCCTTGACCAACCTGATAATCTTTATTTGCAAGTGGAGTCTCATGCGGTACTTGTCGATGTGATCAGATCTACTTATGTTTTCATGGTGAAATAGTGCGACCAACAATCAAAATGACAATTTCTTAAATTTTAAAGAACTAATTCTCTCATAATCCAATCACAACTGTACATTTACACTAATAAAGAATCAGTTACATCATCTCCCCGTGCAATTATTAGGGTTTAGAAAGAGAACAGTATGCCTCCAAGTGAATTCCTTCATTAGTTTACCCCTTGTTTATCTTTTTTTCTTTTCAAATTTTAGATTCTCCTTTCAAGTTTCGTGTAATCTCGATTAGTTGACAAGACAAACAAAAAGTAAGAGCACTTATTTTAATGTACTTTTTCCATTGCTCCATTTTCCTATCACAACATATAAAAAATCGAGACCCCTAACAACCCCTCGTCCATGAGAATCCTTTCGTCTGACATTTCCGACGTGTCCCCCCCTCGTGGGCAGGGTAAGCAGATTAGAATCGATACAAGTTTGGGCCGGCTCCAAACTGGCGGTAAAATAGTCGGACACGGCCCAACTCACAGTTAGACTGGGCCCAATACGGCCCGGCCCACTGAACTTATCAACCCCATGCCTAATTCACTATAAAATCTCGACTAAGATCCCGATGTACAAAATTTTGTAATAAATCTTCATGAGCTGCTATCTTAAATTTGTTATTATTTATTAATAATTCTATCAACTAATTATAACACCTATATATAAATCAAATAAAATCAAATTAATGAATCGTCCTTTTAAAGCAAAACAGCATCAATATTATTCAGTTTTGAGCACACAGAATGAAAGAAGAAGACAGTGCTGCTGCATCAAAAGGTGGGTCCCCCATATGGCCGCGGCGGCGAACCACCCGCAACACCGCCCGTAAGTCAATCGCTTCGCCTCCTCCTCCTCCGATTGACAATTCGGTGAAAACCCTAGCTCCCAATTCTGATGTGGGTAGTGTTAATGTTGATGAAAATGCGGAGAATACGAGCATTCGTGTGGAGAATGAAAACGGGACGGGGAGGAAGAGGATAATTAAGAAGACTGTGAGGGTGGTGAAGAGGGTGATAAAGAGGAGAGTGCCGAAGAGGGTTTTGAACGGTGGATTGGAAGATGGAGTTTCGGTGGTCGCGTGTGCGGTAGCTGGTGTTGATCATGTGAGTGAGTTGATTGAGAATGCTAGTGTTGTGGGTAATGTGGTTGGGAAGAATGATTTTGTGAATGTGGCCGAAGAGATGTCGAAAAGAGTAGATGATGATGATGTTGTAAGTGAATGTTCTAATATTGCGGACGGCGTGAGTGAAAAACGTAGTGATTTGTGCGAGGTATCTGAGAAATTGAACATAGTGGATGAGATAAAGAAGGGGGTGTTGAATCTTGATAGCAGTGCACTTGTTTCAGAACCGATTGTTTGTGGAAATAGTAGCGATCTTAGTGGAGTTGATCCTATAGAGATGGAAACAGCGAAATCCAGCTGTGGGGAGGCTGTTTTGGAACCAAGGATCGACGAAACAGATCATGATCTACGTGGCATTGGTTGTATGGAGACGAAGACGTTGATTAGTATTGTTGGGGCACATGTTCCAGAACCAGAGGTCAGCGAGAAAGTTAATGACCAAAATGCGATGGAGACGGACACTATGAATAGTAATGATGTTACTTCTCAAGTAGACAGGAAGGGCTTAAAAGAGCACACTCCTGTTTTGTTGGAAGTTAACATGGTAAATTATGCAGCCAAAACTGCCGTTGAAAGTGCAGGAACTGTTGGCATAGAAGATTTGTCAACGGAGAACTTGTTGGAAGATTCTGTTAAAGAAAACCAGAACATGGACGTCATCAACGAGGATAATGTGGGCCTAGCCACAGGTCAAGATTTGGATCCAGCAAGAAATGTGTTTTTGGTTCAGGAAAAAGAGGAAAGTCTTGGTAAACCCAAGAGTAGCAAGGCTGAGGTTGACAGTCATAGTAACGGCCTGAATGAGCAATTGCTTAGCGGAGAAATGGAGGCTTTAGAGCGAAGGAAGAGACGAAGAACAGAGATTTTTGTCGGAGGCTTGACCAAGGAGACGAAGGAGGAGGATATTAGGAAAGTGTTTGAAGAGGTTGGAGCAATCTTGGAGGTGAGGTTGGTGATGAATCTTTTAACTGGGAAAAATAGAGGTTTTGCCTTCGTGGGATTCGCTACAGCTGCTGATGCAAAGAATGCATTGGCAAAGTACTCCAAAGTTGAGGTAACTCTCAAGTTTGGTTCTAATTGAAATTTTTGCCTTGTAACAGCACATATTGTTTGTCTTTGTTAGGAAATATTGTGTTAATGATGTGCAAGTTGTGTCTTATACGCTGGGAAGTTGTTGTATTGCGCTTGTTAATGGTCTCTGCAACAGTGCGTATTTGCAAATGGCAGTAAGTTGCCGTTTCATACAGAAGAGTGGAATGTAATTCAGCTTATTGGAACTGCCAGTAGGTGCCCACTTAGTCGCATATATTGCTGGGAAATGACAAACAAAATGTAATATACTGTAAATAGTGCTGTGAACATAGTGTTTTAATAAATGGAACTAATTCAGCTTGTTTAGTTGTTTGGTAGAGGGATTATTTTAATGCTCTTTCATATCAAGCCTTGCTTTATAGTTGAAATACATAATAACATAATCTGGACTAGGTAGTTGCACAATGTATTTTCATGTAAGAGGTCAAAATTGACAATTTTTAGATGAAATAAAGTTGGTACGAATGTTATTATTATTGACAATGCAAATGTGTACTGTAGGTAGACTTTGCCAGTCCTCCTAAAATGAAATTTGAGTTAGAAGATCACCTTTTGTACTTGATAATAATATCAAACTTGAATGGCCCGATATAACTCGTTGGGGGTAAACCTTGGTTCATTCTCTCGTAGTCTCCAACTGCCTTTTCTTTACTAGTTTTCTAAAATATTTCCGGCTATTACGTATATCCCGTAGTCCCTATCTATTATGCTGTCCCTTGCGCTGCTAACCAGTTGTATATTCACGAGAACCAAGATATTATTAAATAAAATAAGTTAAAACCAAGAGCAGTTGAGCAAAGTGATGGAACTGCTTGAACACCCATTAGGCTCAATTAACACTCTTCGGGCCTGGTCCTAAAGTATTGAAGGATCATACTGCCTTGTAGTCATAGCGTAATCAAGATTCTAGAAATACTAGAAAGTATGTTTGATAATAATTGTTAACTGAATTTTAGAAGGAGCAATACGGGCTATCAAATTTATATTTTCCATTTTCATCTCACCATGACTAATCAGTGCTTAGTGAATTCAAATTAGAAGGAATCCTCTTAACGTTGATGTGATGATTGTAAAAAGTTCCTGCGAAATTTGGTATAGTGACTTTGTTAATCCAAATTTTGTGTATTTACCCTTGTTGAATCATCAATTTTTCCAAATCTGAACGAGCAACTGTCAAGTACTTGGATGTTATACTCATCTCAAGACTTGGCAAAGTGTAGGCTGCAGATTTCATAGTTCCTACTGGACTTATTTACATGAGTCAGATGTTTTGGCTTTGAAAACTTACTTATTCATAAGAGTTGTGTTAACTCCTGAAAAAAATTATACAAATATAATTGTGATTTTCATTACTGGGCTCTTTTATTGATTTTCCCCATTGTGAACAGTTCATGCCAACTCTAGCCAGCAAGTAGTCATTTGTCAGGTCTTTTAGCTAATGGTCGTTTTGCTTTGATGCTTATCAGAGCTTTTGGTTTCATTGTTATCTTCCATCATTTTATATAAGGATTATTGATAGTCATTTTATTCATTTTATATGTATGGTTGCATCGAAACACTTTTAGACTGTTGTCTGACATTGAAGTTCCGTGGGGTATATTAGTGTGACAATAAATCTCTGATTCTGGGCATTTTTCTTTTGTTTGGTCTAACGGTCTAAGAAGTTTAAGTTTGTGGCTTTGTTGGAAGATTTTAGTATTTCCCTTTACCAGGATATAGGCCAGTGTTTCTGATTTTCCGTTGTTTCTGTAAATGCAACCGTAGATATGTGGGAAGCAGTGTAAAGCAGAAGCAGTGGAGGGCAATGATACAATATTTCTCGGTAACATAGATAGAAAATGGAAGACTGAAGATGTGAGCATTTCTTTTATGCACTGGTAGTGGAGGAGAAATTCCTTCAAAAGAGAGTAAACTAACTAAAGGATTGCCATTCTACAGGTCCTGCAATTGTTACAAAAAGCTGGCATAAAAGAGATAGATAAAGTTACTGTTAAGGCTGACCCTAAGAACACTGAAAGGAATCGTGGTTTTGCCTTTGTTGAGCTTGGAACCAGCAGGCATGCACAAAATGCTTTTGATACGCTCCAAAAGAAGAATGTACTTGGAAACCAAGTAAAAGTTGCATGGGCACAACCCTTAAATGAGCCAGCTGCAGAAGAGATTTTGAAGGTTGGTTTTCTTCAATCGCGTTTTTGTTTTCAATCTCTAAATTTTCACGGTCGACACAGTTGTTTGTTTTTTGTTTAATTTATTTTTATTTTTACCATAGTTCTATAATTTAGATATGCTATCTTTGGAAGTCATTCTATACATTTCTCCTTTTATGAATAAAGGCCAGTATCTTTCATCAAATTAGACTTCCTATCAGCCCGGCCTAATGTGGAGTAGTATTTTGCTTCCATTAGGTGAAATCGGTTTATGCTGAATATCTACCCTCCAGCTGGGATGAAGGGAAGGTGAGAGAATACTTCAAAAGATTTGGCGAAATTGAAAATGTTGTCCTTGCCAAAGATCTTAATTCATCCAAGAGAAATGACTTTGCATTTATTAAATATACAAACCGTGATGATGCCCTTGCCTGCATTGAGACTGTCAGTAGAGGAAGATCAGAGGACGACGGCTCTAAGGTTCTACTATGTCTTGGTTGTTTCTGGTTAACTTACGTGTGGATACCTATAACCTTCTTGCAATGATCATTTAGGTCAAGATATCAGTCTCTCTTGCAAAACCAAGGAGCATGCAAGTAAAGCAGGCCTCTGCTCCAACTTACAAGCAACTGCCCAAAGAGAAGCCAAAGGTATCACAAGGTATGTTAACACATTCTTTTTATCCCTGCTATAATTAGATAAGGATCAAACTAAGTACATTCATGTGACCTGTTTGCAATCATTTTTCTTAGCAACTCCATCCGTCTAGAAATAATAGAAGAGCAATTAATTTCAAAAACTGTTCTGTAAATAGTATCTACTTGTTGTTCTGAGAAGCCGACATCTCATTCTTGATGGAAAGTTTTGTCCTAGAAATTTTGAAAATTTACTTGCAGTAAGCCAAACTGGCCTTGGTTGAGGTCATTAACTCAAACTTTCTTACTTGATCATTTTCCCTAATTAGAAATATGGGAGTCCAGCAATCCAAAGGAACTGTGGCATGAATATCACGTTTTAGTGTTCAGATATCCGCAGGGTTTACTCTTAGGTTTCTTGGTAGTGAATGGAACTGAAGAGCCCAATGAATAAATAAATTTGGTCGAGCTTATGCCAATATGTGTGCTATTCGAATATTTTCCTCCTCACTCTTTTCACCTTATTTCCTTTTCTTTTTCCTTTTGAAAATTCTGTTAATCCTTATGCCTGCACTTAATACATTGATTATTGTGGAAAATAGCCTTTTAAGCCCTTGGCTTACTGGCCAGTTGGCATATTTGACTTCCTTAACTCGTGACCATCTTAAATAGTTGGTGGTACTCCACTTCTTATCGTCTTTTCCGTACATGAACCATTTGGGGGCCCTTTAACTGTTTATTTATTATTTTTATCTAATGGCCTCTTGTCTGTTTGTTTCTTTCTTGTGTTTTAATTAGATATTTGTGCATGAACCTTTGCTACAGGAAAGCACACCCAGGGCCTGTCTCATTTATAAAACGTGATATAAGCGGACACGTAGGTTTATGAATGAATTTAGGTTGCCAACTGCGAAATCCTCTACCTCTATGAAATGCGATCACCTTGAGCTATAGTTTACTATAACTTTTTATGTTTAGGCTTCTGATACTGAGCTAAGATTGTTTGTTACTTGATGTGATGAAACTTCCGTAGTTTGTGTGATCGATGCATCTTTAGAGCACTTTTATCATCATAAATTAAATTGTTTGCTTTTATTTTAGCCACTATAAAGCTGCAGGAACCGAGAAAAAGTTGGAAACCTGCCAGCAGTACTTACCTTCATGCAAAGGTTGATACCAGGTCTTCTACAACAGATGAACTTGTGCAGCTCTTGAGGCAACAAGCATCCGGTCGTCAAATCCCTGTTTACCCTAGAACAGGTATGTGCTATATAGTAGTTGGATTTTGTTTAATTTCTTTCGCTTTTGTTTTCAAGGAATATTTTGTCTGTAAGTGCCATCTTCTTTATCTGTGAACTGTTTTCTTCTCGTGATATATTTGCAAGCTGCCTTGTTCTTTTTAAGTGCCATTGTTTGGGAGACTTAGAGTGCTTGCAATGTTTGTAGAAGTAGATTCTGTGGCCTAAATAATTTATCTGTAGTCATAAGAAAACTATGATCCTTAATTTTATTTTTTCCTTTGTACCTGTGGTTGAAGAATTCTTTATCATACTTGATTCATCCTCCTGTCTCCCTTTGCTGGCTAGGTCCTGCAATGCGAGATGAACATTTTCTCTTGCCTGGGAGCAAACGACCATTTCCACTTGTGGTGTGTTTCTTAAAGTCTCTTTATATCTCATGCATTTTTTCTTGTCCTCTTTAATACTTTTTCTTTCTTGGTACATCCAAATATCTATATTTACCCTTCTGACCTTGTAAAAGGGACACGATCCACTATATTTGGAGTCCAGAGGACCACTACATCTGGAGCCCAGAGGATCACTATATTTGGAGCCCAGAGGATTACCCCGCCCTCGGATGGAAAGCTCTTATCCTGGTTCAGGCCCAAGGTTTTAGATGAGCTATGCAATATGCCAAGTTTTGAATGCCTAATAGTGGTATTCATTCCTTAATGACTATGATTTTTATTTCTTATTCCAGTGCCTTGTCCCATGGTTTCCGGACTGAATCTTCTTCATACCATCAGCAAGAGCCTCGGTTCACATCTGGTATGAAACTCTGTCATGTACACTTTTGCCTTTGCTAGGTGTACCTACCTAATTATTAATTAATTTATTATTTATTTATTTTTTGTGAAGAATTTCCAGAACCAGTCAATAGGAGGACCTACCCTAGCCATTTTCAGGTATGGAGGCTGCTGTTTTGTTCCTTTAATGGCCGTTTGCATCAAGAATAGGCATTGGAGTAGGATATTTAGCCAAAACTCGGAATTCTATCTGTGGCTAGTTCATTAAATATGGATGCAACTGATTTGGTATTCTATTTGTATCAAGTTTGCGAAATCAGTATAGAGAGAGCTCATGCAGCGACTTTTGGAGATTTGTCGTTTTGGGGATTTTGAATTTTGTTTCTTATTTATTTTTTTAACCTTTAGAGGTTGCATAGTGCAGACACAACCAATATATTTGCATTTCTCATTTGAATGCAGGATAGCAGAAGATTGTGGTGTTTGGAAGTACATATCTGATATATGTTCTCGTCTATTTGCAGGTTGAGGAACAAGCTCCTTATCATGGAAACAACAATGTATACCGTAGAAGTAAGTAAACTTAGCTGCTTCCATATTCTCGAAATGATGTTTTTTGCTCAGCAGCTGGATATTCGTATCTTTCACCTGTTACTGCTACATTCTTTTAGATCAGTTTGTTCATGAAAGGTATTCTTTTACAATATGTGCCGTCTTTTCTAACACTAGTGGGTGCTGTCCTTACTAAAACACCCTCTGTTTCAGATGGTCAATGAGGAACTTGTAAAATCATAATATGTTGTATTTCGTGATTTTGACCACTGACATTCAGTAAGTTCTTTGTCTACATGAATTTACATATTATCATGGGAAAATGAAATGATAATCTTAACCCCCTACTCACCAACATAAAAGGCAGAAAATCCCAATGTGAATAGAAGATTTCAGTAGACTTGAATGTGTATTTATATCAAAGGGTATTATCATTGTTCCATTTAAAAGCTTGAAATTGGGTTGGGAGTTCCTTGTTAGGAAGTTTTTGGGTGAATCTTGTCCCTCTATTCCCCAAGGGGTTTTCTTTGACTCTTCTATATCCATTACCACCGATTTAATTTCTATTTGCTCCTTGTTTTTGTTAACTCAACTGTTGAAGTCCTGCACTTTCTGCGCATTCTTTCCATTAATCTGTTACCAGTTGTCATAATGTAGATTTACAACAAGAATTGAACATTCCAGCCGAAGATGTCTATTAGTAGTTAGTTATTTATGCTGCTTATCCCTGCTCATTTAATTAAGCTATTTTTCGCACAGATGGATGGCAGTCGAGGTAACGACTGGTGCTGACTTGGTGATTTGCTCTGCTTAACCTTCAAATGTTAAATTAACATGTAAATTCAACACGTCAGAAATTATAGTGTGATTTACAGTATGCTACAATCTGCAGTTGTATAGTTTATCTCTTGTCAATAATGGAAAGTTGTTTAATGGATCTCAGTGTTTTTCTTGTAATGTAATTCTGTTCATGTATTGCTAAATGTTGAGATTTTCACAACATGAAGTCGTTTCAATACGCCTATTCTTTTCATAAATTTGAGAAGTGGGTATAATTGTTCTTATTTTTCTTAAGCAAAAATGATAAAAATTTAAAAGACAAAATGTGGAGTCAAAACGAAGTATTTGTATCAATATAATGTTAAAAAAACCATAGAAAATTAATTAATTCACATACTTTACTTTCCACATTTATTTGAATTGCATGAGGTTATTCTTTTAGGCCTTTAATATATTCCAAATTTTATGAAATTAATAGACATTTATCGAGTTAAAACATAAATATTGAAAGAAAAACACAAAGGCAACAGAAAACAAATTGATTAGGTTGGTTCTACTACTGCAAGTCTGCAACCTATAAAGAAAGAAGAAACTCTTTCAGAAAATACTATCTAAATATTCTAAATAAGGATATTAAATTTTAATGTACTTTTAGTCATGTTGAAATATATTTTATGGTTAAGTAAACAAAAGACACTCTACTATATGTATTTTTTCAAGTGTACTTATGAGTTTGATATGAGAAAGACTGAGTGGCTTGTGTAATATAAATATATATCTATAGAAGATTAGCTACTTTGTCTTTCGATTTTTTTTTTCTTCAGAAAAAGCCATTTACTTTTCTTGCGTTAACAATTCAACAACCACAAAATAGCAGAATCCACAATAAATCCAAAAAAGAAGCAGGTTATCTAAAATGGAATATGATGAAAATGCCTCTGATACATATCATATGAAGTGAAGGTACATAAGCAATCATATAGGGCAGCTGAAAAAAATTTCATCACGAACACCAGTTATTCAATTGATCATATAATGATCCTTTCAAACTTGATAATAAAACAAAACAAATAACAGAATTCAAAAATTAAAAAGCTCATTTAGCATTGGCGAGCTCGGTGCGGAGGAGTTTTGCAGCAGCAACCATGTTCTCGAGTGCGGGCTTCACTTCACCGTACTTGCGAGTCTTGAGACCACAGTCAGGGTTCACCCACAAAATGTTAGTTTCGAGCACTGCAAGCATCTTGTTGATTCTGTCAGCAATCTCTTCGGTTGATGGGATTCTTGGGGAGTGAATGTCGTAAACTCCTGGCCCAATTCCAGCACCGTACTTCACTCCTTCACGGAAAACAGAGAGAAGCTTCTCGTCTGAACGGGAGTTCTCAATGGTGATCACGTCGGCATCCATGTCGATGATCGAGTGGATGATGTCGTTGAAGTTGGAGTAGCACATGTGAGTGTGGATCTGTCCAGTTAATGACAAAAAATTAGCACAGGAGTAAATAGATTTGACCTAACAATATTATATTTAGATTAATTACACCTAGATCGCCATGGCTTGATCTAATTACGTTAAAGGTTTGAATTGATACAAAGCTCTAAAACTATGTAAAAATAGATCTATATGCAAAAATGCTTCTTTGAAATTACTTGAACATAATGGGAAATCTATCCATATTGTTTCTTTAAGTTTTCAAAGGTGTTTCTGTGGCTATTCAAACAGTAAACGGTGTTTTTGTAATCCGACCAAACATTAAAGGGTGTAAAGGACAGAAGGAAAGCGCACCTGGGTAGTGTCTTCAATGCCAACATTGGTGATTCTGAATGAGTGGACGGCCCAGTCCAAGTAGAAAGCATGCTCAGCCTTCCTCAGAGGCAAACCTTCTCTCAAAGCAGCCTCATCAATCTGAATGACGGTAATACCAGCCTTCTCAAGATCCTCAACTTCGTCCTTAATAGCCAAAGCAATCTGATAACAGGTCTCAAATCTGGCAAACAAGAATATTATACGTCAATATACATAAACAGCGAGACACCGGAAGCTCAGTAAAATTCTGAGAGAGAGAGAGAGAGAGAGAGATACCTAGGTTGGTCGTTTCTTACAAAAGACCAGTTGAGAATGGTAACAGGCCCGGTAAGCATTCCTTTCATTGGGCGCTTGGTCATGCTCTGGGCAGCAGTGGACCAGAAGACGGTCATTGGCTTGGGGCGGCTCACATCACCATAAATGATTGGTGGCTTCACACACCGAGATCCATAAGATTGCACCCACCCATTGGCGGTGAAAGCAAAACCAGACAATTGCTCTCCAAAGTACTCAACCATATCATTCCTCTGGAATATAGATGACAAAGAGATAGGGATGTTAGTACAACAAATACTTTTCTAGATTATATTCGTTAAATCTAAGATAACATATGATATATTTGTTATGTCAACGGTTGGGATTACAATTGGTTACCTCTGGCTCTCCGTGTACAAGAACATCAATATCAAGTTCTTCTTGGAGCTTGACAACCTTGTTGATTTCCTCTTTAATGGATTTGATGTACTCCTCCTCAGAAATCCTACGATGCAGAAATAGTGCTTTTCAGTTTACAGGCTTCAAGACATGTTAAAGTTGCAATGTGAAGAGTTAGCAAAAATTAATTACTTTTTGGCCTTGTATTCACGGCGAACTCTTCTGAGTTCAATGGTCTGAGGGAATGAACCAATGGTGGTTGTAGGGAGGATTGGAAGGTTAAGCTTCTTCTGTTGAGCATCAAGTCTGGCACTAACATTTGTGGCACGGCGGTGATCTGAACCCCTCAAAGCAGTGGCCTGATTACCACAAGAATAGTTATGTAAGCTTAAGAAACTTGGATTATTTCAGACAATCAAATGTGCGGATTGATAACTTACAGCCTTTTGGACGGCTTCATTTGTCACCCTTGGGGAGGACTTCCTGGAAGCCTGAGCAGCAGCATTAGCAGAGAAGAAAGCCTGAAAAGCACATAACAGCAGAGAAATAAGCACACCAATAATATGTATCAACAATCAAAATAGATCAGAAATTGAGGAAACCTTTCTGCATTCGGTTCAAAACAATAAATATCAAGATTAATCAGAAAATTTCTGGCCCCAATTTAAAAGGAGAATGGATTTTGATTTACCTCATCCTTCTCTCCAGCCAAAGCCTTTGCCAGGGCATTGACTTCAACAACTTTTTGTGCGGCAAATGCGAGCCAGGATTTGATTTCTTTGTCAAGCTTAGGCTCATTTACAAGATCAACAGCGGTGTGGAGAAGTGAGCAGGAGGTGGAAACAACAAGCTTGTCTGTTGCGAAGGATTTCTTTTAAGAACCATGATCACTGAATACACAAAAAAGTACAAAAAACTTAATAAATAGCTTGCTAACATACCTTTTCCGACGATGCCTTCAAGAGATTGAAGGGTAATGAGAGATGCATCCAGATCATTGGCCCAGATGTTTCTTCCGTCAACGACTCCAGCAAAGAGGAATTTGTCAGAAGGGAATCCACTCTTAATCAGGTCAAGGGTCTGGGTTCCACGAACCAAATCAAAACCAAGACCAGTAACTCCGCTCAGTGAGGCAAGGGTCTTGAAGGCAGCAGCAGGGACATCGGCAAAGTAAGTCTCAACAATAACATTAAGGCCAGATAGAGATGACTCGAGTTCAGCATACGCCTTGGTGAATGCTTCCAATTGGTGAGATTCAAGATCCAAAACAAGGGTGGGCTCATCAAACTGAATCCATGAAGCACCTGCTGCCTTCAACTCAGCAACAACTTCCTTGTAGATTGGAAGAATTTTGTCAAGCAGAGAAAGAAGGGGGAATGTTTTCTCGACACCCTTGGCAGGTTTAGAAAGCAACAGGTATGTAACAGGGCCAACAAGTACTGGAACAGTATCAACACCGAGCTGCATGAGGACATGTAAAGATCATAAGGTGGCATACATATTAAATCAGACTTTCAAAATAACATAGTGACATATGTTAACAATAACACTAAAAGCACATCCAAAACATATTATGCAATTAGTGGTTGGCGTCATCAAGGAAAATCTACACCTGCTCTATTTACTGATAAGACGAAAAATATCGCAGGAAATGTATAGAGCTCGTACCGCTTTAGCCTCTTTGTACTCATTCACGGCCTTGTGAGAAGCATAGGAGAATTGGACTTCAGGACCCAATTCAGGGACAATGAAGTGACTGCAGCAATAGAAGAAGCAATATTAGTAAAATAAACATAATCAGATAAAGAAACCCTTTTAAGATGATGATCCATGACTTACTAGTTGGTGTCAAACCACTTGGTCATTTCCATAGCGGGAACAGAGGCATTTCCTCTTGCCATGGAGAAGTAAGTGGAAGGACCAATCTCACCACCAGTCCAGTTGTATCTTGGGGGAACAGCCCCTAGCATTGCGGTGGTATCAAGCACCTGGTCATAGTAAGAGAAGGTGTTGCTGGGAATGTACTTGATCCCGGCTTCGGACATCTGCTTCCAGATGGATGCTCTGAGATCCACAGCCACCTTTTCCAAATCCTCAGCGCTGCTCTTGCCATCCCAGAAAGATTCCAGAGCAAATTTAAGCTCTCTCTTTGGGCCCATACGGGGATATCCAACAATGTGTGATGCCATTGTTCTGACATACAAAATTCAATCAATCAAAAAGCGAGACATACATACATACATACATACATACATATGTAATTTGAATAGTTTGCAGAAAAACAAAGGAAAAGGACCAATATCAAATTATCTCTATTATTTAAAAGCAATTCAATCGGAAAGAACTTCAAAGAGCCGTCCAAACATAACATTGGACTTTGATGACATGAGATCTCAGTTTGAAGTATATCAAATTCATTCGTCGCATGCAGCTACTATGTCTGTCGCTATCTCATAGTGTATTATCTTGTCCTTTTCATAGTGGTTCATTTAAGTAACAAACAAACAAACAAATAGTGATAAAAAAATACAAAATTGAAGCATTCCTTTCAGCTGATGAGCTAAAGACTAGTCATAACTTCAAATATTTTATAGATCGTTAACACGTAGAAAAGTAACGAAAAAAATCTCAGTATCAAGTTTCACTAATCAAACACTCAGATCCACCAACTTACCACCTAAACCCAAAACCCTCCCTAACCCCTAACAACAAAAAAAAAAAAAGGATCCACCAGCTTGTAACAAAAGAATTCCAGATCCAATAGCAGAACACAATGCAGACATAAACTAACTGAATTAACGACATTAATCGACACCAGATCTAATCGGAACAACGCTACGATCCAGATCTAGCATCTACACCCTATCCAAAACAATTCACCATAAACCGCTCCAATTCTACAACATCACATCAACAACAACCATTCCACATCAAACACAACACAATCCACAAATCACACACGAAATTACAATCAAACACGAGCTCTCACCAATAGATCTAAAGCAAAATGACAGATTCAATTCAAAAAACCTCCGTATAACAAAATCACGATTGTAGCAACAGGAACAAACACAGGAGAGTGAGAATTTAGCAAATCAAAACACACAAAACGACCGGTTGAAAATGCTAATCGACACAAAAAAAAACGGAGATCCTCACCTTTTTGGAGCAAAATTAACGGCCTGAATCGAAAGTCCAATTGATTTTACAGCGCTAGGGATTTGAGAGAGAAGAACGAACAAAGACGAGTTTTGAGAATCGAGTGAACGGCCTTATTTATAGAGAGAGAAAGTGAATGAAATAGGTGGGTAGATCAGATCTCGAACAAACAGTGAAAATGAAGCTCAATTTTGCGTAAAACAATTTTGTGTATTTAATTATTATTATTTTTCTAATTGTGTTTTTGTTTTTACTTAATTTGGTGAGATGTGACGCGCGCATTGGTGTGCGTGCCACTCACGCGGGTTCACCAACTCCCGGGGATCTGACGTGTCGGATATTCCCGCGGGGGTTATTTGCGCGAATAACTCCTTTAACGTTTTGTGATTTTCGGTGTGACCCCTGATGTTTTGGGTTTAGGGTTGATGGGGTCCGTCAATACTCCCACCGACAGCAAAAAAGGAAAAAAAAATCTGAATTTGATGGGGTCCGTCAATATTTGTTAATGTAAATATAGTTTTACCAAGTAGCGTGTCTATGTTTATTATCTTTTTATAGTTTACAAAAATAGCCATAGGAAAAAATCCTAATGTTTTCATTTGATTAAAGTTTAATACAAAAGATATTACTTTAAATTTAAAGGTTTTGACTCCACGTCCTACCATGGTATTTGAAGTTTAGGAGATGCTTTGCTATAAAGTGACTAAGTAAATTGCAGACATGCCGACTTAATCAGGAGCAGTTGTTTTTACTATTGAATTAGATATTTCTTAGACTTATTTTTGAACATTTCCGATACACATTTTCATGTAAACTCGTGTATATGTTTATGCATAAATAAAATTCTCCTTTAATGTTAAAAAAAGAAAAAAAATGTGAAATGGGTCTTTATAATTTGAGTAAATACGACATTTTCTTTTCGCTACTGTCCTTTACCACCAATTTATCTCATCATAAGTCGTAACTTCTTTTTTTTTTTACTTAGCACCTGCGTATCTCATAATTAATTGTTGGTCTAAATTAGTTTTTAAATAATAATTAGTCTACCCATGCACGTGACTGTAGGAGAGCGTGAGGGTACGCGCTTGATAAATGTGTGGCCTAATTGTGGGTAATTTTGAGAAAGTAAATTATGTGATGGGAAATATACCAAGAGTTGGTGGGCGTTGTTGGTATGTATCGTTCACATACAACGTCCACCACCACTATAGATTATTCAAATACGAATGTGAAATTAATTATCCAAAAGAAAAATGAATGCACAATTATTTTGAACCCCGTTAAGTGAAACAATATGGTAAGTTTGTAGAGTATATTAATTACAATATGTATCCTCGCAAAATAATTTCGTTGTGTTGATAGATTTTATAGTACGTCATTTCATTTGGATAAAGTAGAAACTAGCTAGTATATGCCTTTTTTGGTTTGATTCAAAATATTTGCCTTTTTTGATTTTATTCAAACTAATTTTTTTTCCATTAGAGACCAATTTGGCTGTTATTATAAAGTGCATTGGTATAATTTTGATTATAAACTCTTAATGGTTATTCCTCCAAATGAAACGAGACCAAGTGGTACCATGTCAAATATGACCAGTTACCATAAATACATACATAGAAGCATAGAAGTGAGTCGCGACCAACTTTTCTTTGTTCCCAAAATACTCTTACAATATATGAGTCATATTATGGAGAGATGATTTGCAAACGAATTATATATAATGCGTGAGTATAAACTATGGAAAAAACACGTAAATAGTTATAACTTTAGTTTTAAATATGCATAAACATTTTATTACATTACATAGGCACGATTATATTATATTGAAATTAATAAAAAAATGAATGCATCAAGTAAAATGAATAGTTAGTTTTGAAGGTAATTTCAAATAAAATTCTAGCACTCATAATAACCAAAGAGATTAAGTATCCATAACCAAAGAGATTAAGTATCCCAATAATCAAAGAAATTAAGTATCATTAATCTTTTAAACCAAACTTTTAAAAGATTATATTATAGAAACCAATATGAGTTGTCAAAGTGAACAATTCAAAGAGAAATGAGATGTAACCAAAGTAAAAAGAAATGAAATTAGAAGTTGGGTTATGAATATGATACATAAGCAAGTATTGTGTTTAAAAATAAGGAAGTGCTGTAGACATGGTTGGAAAGTGGAGAAGGCATGGTCCACTAGTAATGGACTTTCTTGCCAATGGTGGGTTTTTTTTTTGGCCCTTTGTTGATTCCTTGATCCGTTCTACACACACATATATGTGCATATATGTATATGAAAGAGATTCATATTAGGCTATTGTTTTTTTTTTTTTTGGACAAATTAAATTTATGCTTTCAAAATAAAGAGTCAGATACATCAAGAAGCCCACATAAAAGTTAAAACAAAAACAAAACTTCTGAGATATCTCTTGACAGGGAGGGAGTAGAGTCTAGTGGCCTCTAGTGGATCGACTTAGTAGTTGCTGACAATGCCGACTAGTTTGATTGTCATTATGTTTATCGTCTCTGGTTTGCTTGCTTGTTTTTATAGCTTCTTTTATATAGAAATGTTTTTGTTCGCAGGAGAAGAATATGTATTGTCTAAGATGTTAGTTTGAATACGATATAATTGTCGTGGAATGAAAATATAAATAAATTTAAAACATTCCATAGTTAGGAAGTAACAAATATAGTTAAGTTGGGTAATATTTTTCATGGCTAGGTTATTATTTGATAGTAGCTTTCTGATTATAACTTCAAATATCACAACTTTCAGAAGAGCTTGTAATTACTTCCTGTGTAAATAGTTAGAGATTGTATTTAGTACTACCAACGCTTTTCTTTTCGTGAAATGGGTTCATTTCAGTTCCTCACCAGAAATAGTCTCATCCATGTCTTCATCAAATAATAAATTTGAAAAGATGCATCACAAACTGGTGCTTAAGTTTTGTCGTATCTATAAAGGCAAAACCCTACAGGAAAAAGTTTTTCAAAAGCATTTTTGTAGATAATTAGCAACACCAGACAAATTATTCAAATGGCACACTAGATTATGTTTATTTAGTACATTGGCTTACGGCGGATTCAAATATTCTGCAGATGCTATGAAACAGGCAATGGAGAAACTCCGGTATTTGGAGATAGAAATTATTTTATGACCATGTGTCAAAGGAAAAATTATTTTATGCAACTGTTGATTTACTGACGTGGTGCAACCAACGATTGTGATTAAAATATTTTCCAAAATTATAAGAAATAACTTCCCCATAATCCCATCCCAACCGTGCATCTACATAAATAATCGACTTATTGTGCCACCTCACCGTGCAACGGTTGCACGAAATAATTTCTCATGTCAAAGGCTGTCCGAAGGGTTGCCCCGTGACATGCACCATGTCATTTCCTATATAAGTGGATACCGAGAAGATTTGCGCCTGTCAAATCCTGTCAAAAACAACATCAAACAAATAGAGAAAAACAATATTATCAAAACTCCTTATATTACAATCTCATTGCGTATGTGAACCCAAAGTATAGTTCCAATGTTGAAGGAAAAAGAATGAATTAGCTGAAGTTTAGATTACTTACTGCAATATCAGGAAAATCTTCTCGAGTCAGAAGGGCAAGTGTTAGATTCGCGTCTTTCATAACTGCACCAGTTAACTTAGACCCCTGGAATAAGAAATAAACCAATATACCATCAGGTTATGCAAGCTTACCCTCTAACCTATTGCTCGTGACCTTTGATAAGTTACAATATACACCCCAACTTTTCAAAAGTACGTAGTGCGAATTGCCAAATGAGTCGTAGATCATCCCTTCGGTTTGGACACTTCTCGGCATTTTCGACCATTAGATTTGGCTTCAGAGGAAAGTTTAGACATTATGAATAAGCTGGGAGGTGTGTTGTAACTTTTAAAAATTATAAATTATGAATAGGTTGGAGTTTGATGTTTTTTATCCTATAAATTAAAATAATTTTGCATTCAACCAAAAAAGTACTGCTTAATCAACCAAATAATGGATTTCCAATTTTTGTTAAAAAAAATGGATATCCATTGGGAAAAGATTCTGAAGCAAAAACATCAGATCACAATCCTATAACAAGATGAGTTTTTGCACAACACAAAAATGAAACAAGAAAAAGAGTCTTCTCTTGTTTTTTCTTTCCCTAACTTCATTATAAGGAAAATAACTCTTACACGTAAATCGGCCTGACAAAGAATGGCACCTTCCAAGTTTGCATTTGTGAGATCCGCTTGCAGAATGGCCCGGCTAAGATTGGCACCTTCCAAGTTTGCTTTACTAAGATCCGCTCCCTGAAAATTGTTACAAGAGATTCAACAAAATTGGCGTCAATCTCTAGCACGCATCTATGGCTAGATGTATGCGAGGATAGTAATGACAAACAAAAATATTAAACCAGGACTTACTTTTTAACTATATAATCAATGCAAAATTAATAATAATTTTATGAACCAGTTATGCAATATCTTAGAAGTTAAACCAAGCTCATGTCTACATATGATAATTTTTTATTTTTTTTTTCTCTAAATTTTCTCTTTGGAAGGCAAAATAAAATTACCGTGAATTCGGCACCTTGAAGATTGGCATGTGAAAGTAGTACATTTCTGAGGCATGCATAACTGAAGTCCCCTTTTGATAGATCCTGCGTGTTTGAATTCAAAAAAGCTGTTACAAAAGAGAAAAAAACTTAAATGCACCAAAACACTTATATAGTAGTCATGCATAATTTAGGAAAATCATATATATATATATACCAATTTAGAAAGATCAAGGCCAGACAGGTTGACTCCGCGGAATCTGAGACTATTAGTTGACGACTGTATGCATCTTATGACATCTGCACGTGTAATATAAGTAGAACACAACCTCTCATCCTCCTTCCTCAAAGATGCTTTAATTGCATCGATTAACCCCTGAATTTTAATTTTACATATGTATAATTAATCTCTTAAGATAGGAAAAAAGATCGAGAGATATATATATATGTGGTCTTATATATATCTAATAGCATGAGTTGCATGCATACTGTTTGCATGGTGTTACCACTTACCATGCAAAGTGAAAAAAGCAAAAGCAAAACATAAATCCACATGACTTCCAGATATTTAAAATTTGGTCTAAGCAATCCATAGACAAACATGTTATTTCAAGATGAAGAACAAATATCAAATCAATTAGTTAGGCTATCAAATAGTGAAAAAAAAAAAGAATAATAATCTAGCAAGAGATATATAAAAGTGGCAGGAATGTTGAACGGCTTACCAGAAGCTGGAAATATTCAGCCTCGTGTAAAAGCTCCGCGTACCGATAATCCTTCAGAATAGGAACTACACCGTCTCTCAACCAATTCAAAATATGCCGAAAATGTTTTCCATCCCTATCAAGAAAAACATAACCCTGTAGCCGATCGATGTTAGTTAATAGTTGGGTCCAAGCAAGTTTATAATGCTAGACATGGATTGGAATATAAGTTCTACAAACAAATGAAAGGTTTGAGAAGGTATCTAAAAAGATCGGACTACGGATTTGGAGACTTGACAATTTAACATCATATTTAATGGTGAATAAACATAAACATGGAAAGAAAAAAAACATAGTGAGGAGATGCATTATGATATGTGATTTGAATATCATCCTTGGTTATGCAAAATATATATGGTACTTCAGACACTTTTTTCATGTCTTCACAGAAATTAGATATATTTAAAATTAGATCTAGCAGAGATTCTCTCTTGACAACTAAAGGATAAGTTCATTATGTGTCCATTAATTAATCACTTTGTTTTGCACTCTTACTTTAATACTCCTTAATTATTTGAACAAAGTTTCTATATAGTTTAACAATGTAATTAATACTGTACCTCAGGAGAGTCTTGACAAAGAGTGTGGCGACCACTGAACATTGCCGCAAGCATGGACTCCGGCTCACGTTGAGTCAAGGTATCCGTTGTTGTGCAAAATTTTTTGCCCCCTACACCAAAAACATTACACTCAATCGGAGATCGAACTCAAAAATATTAAGTCGAAACATTAATAGTACTTATTCTGGAATTTTATGGCTATAGTGGTTAACTAATTAAAGCTATAGTGATAAGCAAGCGCACCGATATTAAGGCGGACGATGGATGAAGAAGCATGATGGGAGTTGAAGTACTCCATGTATGTTGAAATTTTGGGGAGGAGAGAATGGCTTAGGTTGTATAAGGATTCTCGTGCTATTTATAAAGTTCAGGTCGAAATCTTTCGAGTGTTTTTATGTTGCAACTTCCAAAATCAATAATCCCGAGTGGATCATATATATATATATATATATGTCCCACTTTTTTTTCTTCCTATTTTGTGTCCACTTAATAATAATAATACCTCTATACATAGTTAAATTGATGGAGATTAAGAATTGTATTATAGAAATTATTCCTTAGTTAGAGTTTATTTAGATTAGGAGTCTTATTTATTTCCTTATTATTTATTTCATAGTTATCTTGTTTAAGAATTTTAATATGGTAGGTTTATTTTTTTAGCCTATAAATAGAGAGTTAGGGTTCTTTTGTAGGACAAATTATGGTGAATTGATTAATGATTGTTGTTGCAATTTTCTCCTTACTTTCTGTCTCTTTTCTATCTTATTTTTCTAATTCTCCTATTTTATTCGTCTATTCTTTCTCTAATTCCTCTGAAATCTATTTGTTCTCTCTATTTCTCTAATCTCCATTCTCACAAGTTCCCGATCTCTATCATAAATTCTAATTAAACTCTAGTTAAATAAACCTAATGTTTAAAACTAATTAAAAAAACACAAAAGCACACTCCAGAATCCCACACGATCGATCAGGAGAGGAGTCGTCATTGAATCAGTTTCCTCAGGTCCAAACTTGACATGTACTGATGTACCACGCTACAATATGCAAAACGTGGCCTTACACTTTTATTTCTTTTGTTAAGCTTGGAATATGAGATAGATGAGAGAGAGATAAAAAAAAAAAAAAAAATTAGAATGAGGATTATGTTTCCTGGAGTGATTCGGCTTGTAGCTAGGATTATCAATCCTAGGAAATTCAAACCTGGTTAATTTTAAGAATACATTGGCAAAGTACGTTTCACGAAAGTCATAGGAATATTTTATTTCAAATCAAGGTGGTTTGCAATCATATTTAAAAAAAAGGAAGATAATAGAAATGCAAACAAGAAGGATCAATTAAGCAACAAAACGTCTAATGATTATCATGGATTAGCACTTAATCTACTGCAACATAATATCATATGACGCGGTAAACAAACTTATCAGCACTGCCCTGCAAATTTTAATACACTCATTTCCTGTAATGTTTTTAGCTAAACTAATTCACAGAATTCAAAGATATTCGAAAGTAGACTAATACCTTCTTTTTTCCCTTTCTCTAGGTATAAGCCCATTATCTTAGGGCGAAAAATACATCTTTGTTTGTGCTGCGTGCTAAGCCTCGTGAGTATTTTGCCCCAAAAGGTTGGTCCTGAGCACAGCCTTAAAGTAAGTCCTAGACGTGTTTTATAAAAAAATTAATTGCAGCAAACTCCCATAAGGGGTTTGCTTCATTTTGTTCCCTAACTTATAAAAATGTATGATATGTTCTTAATCTATTGATTTTTATGCAATTGGTTCCTGATGCTAAATTAATTTAACGGACAGAAATATAATCACGTGTTAAAATGAATAATTGATCATGATTCAGTGGGCAAGTTATACAAAAACCAATGGATTAGTGGGTCATACATTTTCATAATTTAGAGAATAAAGTGCAAAAGACCCTATGAATTTGGGTTTGCTGCAACTAGTCCTTCATAAAATATTGGTGTATAATACATACAGTCAGATCAATTAAAAATAATAAGAGATATTTGTTAATTTATAAAGTTCACGAAAGTTATTTGTCGATAAAAATTACACAAGGGGTCTATTTATCAAATTAAACATAATTACAAGGTGGCGGTTATTGCAATTTACTCTTTTATATATTTATTTGTTATATATCGAAGGACAAGAAGAAAACGCAATGCAACAGTATACCCGTTGCATGGCGACCACGTGTGGCGCCGAGGAAGCTAACACCTCGCCACTTTTTCGTATCAATAAAACTGGATCATCCTTAATTTCGTACTTCCTCTTCCATTAAGCATCTTGACTCAAGCAATACAAGAACAAACAATATAATATGGAGAAGAAACATCTCTCGTCAATTGCCAACGACGTTATTCGAAGATGTGCTCAGTAATTTCTCTCTCTCTTTTCTCACTTAATTTTCTTAGCTAATGTGGTCGCTGATTTTGTTATTTTTTTGGGATTGATTTGAGTGAATCGAATCCTCTAATTTAATAAATGTCAATCTTCTCTACGAACTTGGGTTTTTAGCATGAGACGAGAAATTTAATATGGTGTCTAATTCAGACTGAAAAAGAATTTAGTATGATATCAGAGTTCAAATGAGTCTGTACCACCCCACTTATCAAAAATGTCACACGTCAGGCACAACAAAAAGATTTATAGCCCTCACGCTCCTACACGTGGGAGCGTGTTGGAATAGATATATAAATTAATAGACGTCAATTTTTTCTGCAAGTTTGAGCTTCTAGATGATACGGACAATTCAATAATGAATGAACCTTGCGGTTGATCATATAAGATAATATAAGATAAGATGCCATGTTATGAGTAGTTTAATTTGTTTATTTTATGAAATTTTGGCGATAACACGCCTCTAATTTCTCACAGGAAGCTCGATACTTCTGTTGATCTACTGATAGAAGAGTTTGAGGCAGAATGGAAGCCTCAAGTGGGTGGTTATTCGAGGAAATTAGTAGAATTTTGCAGCGCAAAAGCACTGTCGGTTTTTTGTGGTACTATAGACGAAAAGATAAGTGATGGTTCGTTTAGTCGGTTCACGTTTGATATGATGCTTGCTTGGGAGATGCCAAGCTCAGCAGAGGAAGAATCATATACTGTAAGGAACATTTTCTTGTTTTCAGCCATGATGTTGATATTAAAATCATATGTTTATGCTTTGTAAAATAAAATAAGAGGTAGGTTGTGGAAGAGTTTTTCAATGCAGAAGGTATGAGATACATAATTCTTGTCAAGTCATATTGTAGAAACACGCTAGAGAAACCTCGGTCTTTGACACACAACTTGGCAAAATGAAGCTTATCCTAATACTAAATAAACTTATGATCTTTTTGCACTGTGGGTTAGATGACATTCGGCCTGAAAATTCTGGTTAAATATAGAGTAGTACTAAGTGTTCACTAAGTAAATCTTTTTGCTTTACTTTGTCTTTTCTGCTCGAATCGTCTTTTGCCTAGTTTGCGATTTCCCCCCAGTGTTCTGTTTGAATCTCCCAATTAAAAATATTTCTGAAAGTAAAAATTAGTAGCACTTTCAGTGGTTTTGATGATTATAATGGAAATGCGTTCTTTGTCTTCCATCTTCATATTTTGCTCCAGTGCATGTTTAATACACGTGTGGGCGGTTGCATTGGGCATTCAACAAGATTAGATGATATTTTTTTCCTGATCCTGTTAAGTTCAGAGCCTGGTTGGAGAACTCCTCTTCACTCATGAAC
This sequence comes from Misopates orontium, assembly GCA_946800315.1. Taxonomy (NCBI): domain Eukaryota; kingdom Viridiplantae; phylum Streptophyta; class Magnoliopsida; order Lamiales; family Plantaginaceae; genus Misopates; species Misopates orontium. Next base: position 42,081,663 of record OX326951.1, on the reverse strand, counting down.
TGGAGTTATAAACATGTGGTTGGAAACCAATGCATGTGTAGCGTCCTTCCAACATTGTCCGATAACATTATATCCCTATTAGACTTCTCAAATGAATCCACTTCTTGTATTCTCAGGAGTGCATAGGAAAAGAGAAAGAGGAGAAGAAGGTGCCTCTAGTAGCCAGCCAAGTTCAAGATGACATCCCGCTTTTTTATTCTGATCTCATGCCACTCCTTGTAAGTGGCTTTATTTTTACGGTTTTGGTATCATATAAGGTTAAATGTGTATTTGCTACAAATAACTATAACCCGCTCCAAAAATCTTGAATTGAATATCTAATCACTGAGTGCAACTTCTATTTGTAGGTTGATAGAGAGCCAAGTGCTGGAGAAGATGCATTTGTTTGGTTGGGAACGCTCGTTCCTTTGGTTGTAGACATTATAAATGGGAGATTTACTTTTGAGGCATTGACCGCATCTACAGGGAATCGTCTTCATTTTCCAGCTTATGACGTATTTCTGAAAGAAATTCACAAGTAATATTCCATTACTCCATCCTATTTCCTCACCTAAACGATACATGGTCGCGTAGCTTGGGAAAATATTAGCATTCAGTTGATTTGATAGAGTTTAGAGATATGACTGACCTCGTTTATTGTTGTTATTTATGCAATGTATATTTGCAGTCTGGCTTGTGCTGATGAGGAGAGCAAGTTGCCGTTGTATAAAATTCGTTTATGATAAACTTAAAAAACTTAAAGTCGGCACAATTTTATCAAAATTGATTCGTTTCTTTTCCTGACTTGTCGGATGATATCCCCAATATATTTCACAGTTCGTAACCACTGGAAGCATTTGGTGCTTTTATTGAATAAATATTATTTGCCTTCACTTTGTAGTTTAGCACATATCTAAGGACTGAGTATCTTCCTACCAATTTGAGAATCCAATAGTGAGCTATAAGCCTCTTCTTTTTAGTACCTTTAAACCTTATGGCATTTAATTTCACATGAAAAAGAATCAGAGACAAGGATTCGGTTGTAAAAGCTATTTCAAAATATAGTTATGTTGCGAGGTTTTCTTCTGATCTTGGGTCCGTTGATTTTTCATAGATGCATCAAGCATTTACAGAAGCAGGACACTCCAACAGGGGTGGAACTGCTAGATGATGAATTTATACTACATGTGGAAGGAACTGCAGGATCGCAGAGGGTGATCCGTCATATCTGGGGAACTAGTTGGCCTGGTCTGTCTTGTTATTATAATGCATGTACACTACTTATTACTATATCTTGCATCGACTATTGATTCGTAGATTAAAATGAATGTACTGGTTCTAGGCAGGTTAACATTGACAAACTATGCACTTTACTTTGAGGCGTCAGGCGTCATATCTTACGAAGACGCATTGAGACTCGACCTTTCAAAAGATACTGAGCAGAACGTCAAACCCGTGGCAACAGGTCCTTGGGGTGCGCCTCTTTTTGACAAAGCTATAATCTATGAATCTTCCAATATGTGAGCGAACTGCATACTACCACTTTTTATTTTTTTCAACATGCTGATTTTTTTGTGATACAGCGATGATATTGAACAAATTATTCCTGGACTTCTTATAGGCAAGATGGTGTCATTTTGGAGTTCCCAGAGATGACGAGTTCAACAAGACGTGACCACTGGCTAGCTCTTGTAAAGGAAGTCATGTTACTCCACCAGTTCCTATCACAGTTTAAGATTGAATCACCACTACAAGCCTGGGAAATGCATGCAAGGACCATCTTAGGGATCATAAGGCTTCATGCAGCACGAGAAATGCTAAGAATTTCGCCTCCGGAACCTAACCGCTTCTTAATATTTGCCTTGCTGGATGAGTTGCCTAAAGGGGATTACATTCTAGAGGAACTGGCTGAGAGTCTGAAGAAGGTGACTAGCGGACATCCATGCAGCGCCAGTTCTATCCTCAGGAGCTTGAACGTGTCCCAACCATGTGTTCCTTGCTTAGGGACACAAGAGATCACTGATACCAGTGAAGCTGCACAGCCTGAAGAGTTCTCGTCTTTGAAGAGCGCCATAGACCAATCACGGGAGGAAGCGAAAGAAATGGACATAGCCAAAGCTACAGTGGAGGAACTAAAAGAGGAAGGAATCAGTGAAAGTGCCCAAGTTCTTATGGTGAGTTGACGATGAGATATTTTAATATTTAAGAGCCCTACTTTTGCCTTCAAATTCTTCATATCAAGCGCCATATACATGCTTGGTGACGGCAAATGATTGGTTCACAGTATTGTTGTGCGTGAGCTATAGACCCTTGATTTTCGCTTCCTATACCTTATGTCTCCAATATCCTCCACTTGAGTTATTATTATAAAACAATAAGAAGTTAATTTCCTGTGAATAGATGAAACATATGAATAATAAGAAGCATCGGTAGTTTCAGGCTTCAACTTATGTTCACTTGGTAACTTTTGACTACTCATGGTGGTCGCAATTGAGCTTTGGTCTGAAACAAGAAGCATATTTGTGCAAAAGGATAACGTGAAAGTTTTCTCTATATAATATTAACCCATCCTACGAGGAGTCGCAAGAAATCAAACTAGAAAACAGAGAACAATTTAGACGAAGCATGCCACTGATAGATAAATGCATTATATGATTGAGAATTTGAGCTATGCAATTCTTTTTCATTTTTTTTGTGGACCGCATGACATGGAGTTAGCTGTTCAATTGGAGTAGTGGGTGGAAACAGATGTATCTTCTTAGGGAGATGCTAGATGTGAGAATGTTGATGATACTACTAGATGCTTATCATTGTATAGTATCAAATAAACCATATTATATAGATGATCTACTAGCAATCATATTTTGAAGAGGATTCAACCAGCAAAGATCAGTTATCAGTCTTAACCTGGAGTGAAAACATTCGGAATGAAAATGCCTCCCTAGGTTGAATTATAACTTCAAGTGACGGGGACTTTATGTTTTGTATCTGTTGGTCTTTTATTTGAATTTGAGCTAATTTGTGTATCTTCATTGTTTTAGTTAAATCTAAAAATCTTATGAAGAGTGCTCTAATGTCGATCCACTTTGGACAGGGGCTGCTTAAGCCACTTCAAACTATAGTCCCCTGGTTTCAGGGGATCGTCACATGGGAACGGCCAATGACCACTTGTACTGTTATCGTTATGACATTGATAGTTGTCTACAAGTAAGTACATTGCACTTTCAGTAGCCTTAATTAACACATGCCTGACGAGCTTGTGAAGTCTTCAAAGATTTCCTTAGGTTTTAGGGGTGGCACTGAAATTGATCTTAATGCAGGGAGTGGGTTGGCCTGGCTATATCAGCCTTCTTATTGTGGGCGGTTGCCAAGATGCTCAAGGCTAGACGTAAGGGGATTCCGGAAAAGCATAATAAAATCGTTATTCGCACTGGCTCTGATCAGACCACGGTGGAGAGCATTGTATCAGCCCAACAAGGGCTTAGAAGTGTACATGAAATAATGCAGCTAACCAATATAGCAATACTCAAGATATGGTCAGTACTGATCTCAAAAGCTCCAAAGGTACGAATATCTAATTTATCCTCTGTGAGAGGACTTGGGCAACGTAGTGGATATGTTTCTCTGTGAATTTGTGAAGTGGATTTAAAACATTTCATGTGTTGTCCTAGAAGCAATTTTGACCCAATTTTTTTCTATTGGACCAGCATACAAACGTTGTGATGGTGATTATGACATGTGGTGCAATTATATTAGCTTTGGTACCATTCAAGTTCATTTTAATGGCCTTGGTATTATACGGTTTTGTGATGACATCAAAACTTGGGAAGTTGATGCAAAATGAACAAGGGAACCGACGCTTAAGGGAGTGGTGGGACTCTATCCCTATCATCCCTGTTGAATTTGTGGACAAGGAATCTGATAGCTCCAAAATACAGTGAAGTGGGAGGTGAGTCACAATCTCCTGTTATTACATTTTTATTGCTCTCTTCTGGCAATTTTTAGTCACTGTCAATTGATTCACTAACTTTGAACCAACAGGAAGACACAGTTTGGCAACAACCACGTCTTGACAAGTGGCCTGGTGTTCTCTATGGCAATCAAACGAAGCACTTGGCATGATGTCGGGGTTTTTTTATTAGAGCAAGACACAAGACAAGTACACAGATTTTCTATCCTTACTCGTGCATGGTATCTTATATGAGATCGATTATCATAAGAAGAATTTCCTCTTAGTAAACTTCCTCGTTGCTGTGTTATTTGTAATATGATTCATATCACGAAAAGTATATATTGATGCTCCACAGCATGTGAGTAACAAATAAAGTAGCAAGGCTATCTAATAGATTTTATTGTCGGAAATAAAACACGAATACATGACACGACATTGAATTGCGTATTCAAACAGCAGATAGTGATTGATTTTGATTAGATTCCATGGCATCTAATTGCATCAAGAGTAAGACCAAATTTTGTACAATGATGTAATCCCAAGATATAGAAGCTAGCTAATGGCTAATCTCTGCAGAGAACTAAAGATCGATAAGTCTTTCCAGGTTTCTAAGGTTTAGGGGTTTCCGACCAAGCCAGCTCCAAGTCGGTTGTGGTTGGTCTTCTTCAGTTTCCTCTAGCTTTCTCTAAATCAGGGAGATCTGCAATTTCATTTTAAGAAATGAAAATACGTAAGCATGTCAAAAGCCCATAATTTTCATATATTTTTCTTTCACAGGATGACTGTGCAAGCCTTCCATACTATTCTATGAGTTGAATCTTCTCATTCATGTTACTGCAGTGTGTGACATAATAAGAGGGCAGGTTTTATACATCATGTACTTTGAACTAATACTAAATATTGAGATGTAATCATGTTTTGCATGTAAAGTGATAGCAGCTTCAAGCCTAGCAGATGATGGCCCAAAAATGGTAAAATAGAAACCTATCATATATGATAGTTAAGTATGTTATATATCTATAGGTGTGTGAATGAAATGGACTTTCGAACTCACAAAGCATTCCTTCATCATCACTGCTCTCTTCATTTTCACCATTGTCCTAGATAACAAAGAAAAATTCATGTTAGATGGTTGACAACTTCTGATAAGTGCATCACTGAAAAGGGGTTTTGACGATTACCAGACTATCTTCATCCGAAGCCAGATTTGCTGCATGTAAGAAAATCAGACGTTAGATACGGAAAAAAGCCCCGTCTAATAGGAGGCTAGTGTCATGTGTGACTCGTAATCATATAACAAAAGTGAGTGCTAGTTCTCTTTTTCAAGAAAATAATCAAAGTGAGATGCCAAAATGTTGACTTCTTGCTGAGTCGATGAGTATGCTCAGTTCTAGCTAATTGTTCACATGGACCTTAAACCAACATAATGCAGCATGTGCAAAGCTATTCTTCCCCGAAAAGCAATTATACAGATTATTTGTGCAAAACTATAGGCGACAATAGACTTCATGTACTTGAATGGCAACATTTCTTGAGATATCAATACGGTACTTTTTATAATGTGATCTGGGAGAAGGTCCATCGCAATGAGTGCCTCTGTCATTTACTCCGAGAGAGAGCAGTATTTCGTTAAAGGGTCTACCATTTCGCTAGAATTTGAGACTCTACCATTTCGCTTGAATTTGCATACGAGTAACAGGTACTGAGTAATGGTTACAGTATATCAATACAAATTTGGACAGATGCAAGGATAGATCTTTACTCAATTGCTACTGCATCCAAGAATACTGTTCTAGTCTTGAGGGAATGTAGTTCGCCCCAGTTGAAGTTTAGCTTTATGATCTTGTTGCATTAATGCTGAGCAGCCTTCGGTTTATCAAGATATTCCGTTGTTGGGTCTAGCTCCACTCCTGAGTGACGCCTTGTTTTCGAGGATCCCTACATAACCGTAACAAGGTTTCTATATTTGGGAGGCAGTGGACGAGTGGAAAGACCCTCAGGTTCTCTATTTGGGGACTCTATATCTATCGTATTGAGGTTCTCTATTTGGGGACTCTATATCTTATCGTATTGAGGTTCTATATTCGGGAGGCAGTTAATGAATTCGGTCAAGGTTGATAATAACTACGTAAAACATCATATGGATATTGTCAAACTAAATACAATATCAGATGAACTAGTTGTTTTGGTAACTGAAACTGAATTTGGGTCCTGTAAAGGCATTTCTAAAGTTTCTAATATGGTATCCTTCTCCTAGTTATAAATCCCCGTAGTAAGGATTCGAAGGGACAATAGGTCATTGTCCCGGTAAAATAAATTTGAGATGAGATATGTATTCTGGGACAATTATGCTGCCTGAACATCGCTTTCTCGAGTGTGTTTGTCAGCAGCAACAGGGGATGCTATAGGGACATTATGTGTAATGTCAATTTAAGAGACGACTGCAGAAGCTTGTTTGCCTGTATTTCAGCACACCATTTACCCTCAAAAAGAGGTAGTAATGCGACATATTAGATGTTCAGAGCAGAATGTTATACGAGTACTACTCACCTATGAATGAATAGAACAGGAATTAAACCAGCTATGACAATCAAACAAAGCGAAGCCAAACCAGCGCGAAAACCTTTTCTGGCCCATGATTGAGAACGTTGAGCGAGTTTTCCTACATTCAGGGTCGGAATAAACACAGTTGCTAGCTGATATCACACTAGGGTGTTCACCGGTCGACCTATGGCAAGACTCATCAAGGTCTTTTCAAGTTTATTGGCATCTTTTTTCTTCAAATATCAGATCAATGATTATTTCTAATAAAGCTAATGTGTGGATCTGTCCATGAGGGCAGGCCCTTCATATAATACAACAGCAGGGTACAAGAGAAATTACAAAAATTGAAAGAATGTGCACTTATGAACCTGTGAGGGAGACTTCTGAGAATCTCACACATACTTGAAATGACGAAGCATGTGTAAGCTTCTACAACAGAAATATGCATTCGTATCATATATTTCTTTGCACGAAGACTAGACTCTAACATCCGACTCTAACGTAAACAAAGTGTACTCACAGTCAGAATCTTCATCGTCCTCGTCGCACCACTTATTCCAATCCACCTTAATATATGGAGCAGGCTTCCCCTCCGATTTCAACAGTCTCTTCCACCACCCCTTCGGCTCCTTCTTAACAGTGCACAGTATGTTCCTTAATCCAACTTTTGTCTTACACCCCTGCATAACTCAAAAATAACACAACATACGCGAAAATCGTAAACACGCAAATCCTCATCAACAACAACAACAACAACAATCAAACAACTCAGAGTAATCTTATTAAACAATTTTTCAACTTCCAAAACAAAATTCACAACATAAACCAAAATCGTTGAAAATCCTCATCTCTAACAACAACAACAATCAATCAATCAAACTAGTCTTATTCAACGATTTTCAAACAGTAGAACATATATACTTCAAAATCTGCGCATTAACAATGAAAATTACCGTTGGCGCAATATCGCCGTACAGCTGGAGGCTAAAATTGAACCGCTCGCCATTAGAGCCAACAGCGGAGAAGACGAAGATGCCTTCGGGTTCGCATTTGACCAAAATGTCCTTGGCGTCGGGCAGCGATACGGTCAGGTACACTCTGTCAGACCGCTGTGCCCATAAAACCTCCGGCTGACGACTGCACCGGGAAAAAAAAATCGGTCAGTGATCATAAAATGAAAAAAAACTGTGAAAATTTAGCAGAAGAAATTTTGGTAAAATATACCTCATGTTTGGTTTGTGGTTTGACGAAAGAATGACAGTGTGCCTAATTTGCGGCAATTGTGTTTCATTTCACTGAGGCAGCTTCGGGTTTAATTACGAGAACAGTCCCCCCAATTTAATTTAGTTGCATTGCGGTGATAAACCTTATTCAATTTTCATTTTAGTGCCATTTTATGTTTCATTTTAAGTATTGTCTTTATGTGTTGTTTTAGTTTGTTAGAACTTAGTTGTTTAGTATGATTTGTGTCACGTTATGTGTAACAGTAGTTGGGCTCTAATAATCGTAAGAAGTTTAAGCATAACTGTTTACTAATTTAAGCCATCTAAAACATGACACGACACGAGGAAGAGTTTAAAATAAAAATCAAATCAAATCATGAATACTTTTCTATAAGCGAATTTTTACCTTGAATTCGAAAGGATATCTTTCTAACAGTGAAGAAACTCCTGAGAAAGCACAAATATTTTAGCTCCCTGTTTTGACTAGTTTTAGAGAAAGATGGTAGCACAAAATTTACTTGTGAAACATACACATTAGTGTTTGTAAATAAAATGATCACATGTACTACTTTCTCATATTACCGATGTTTTAAAACGCACCTTAAGCTTAAAACATCTGGAGGTAATAGTTGGGGCATAAGTGCATAAACCCCCATGCACGAAAAGCAACGACAAAAGAAAACGTTATTTTAATTCTATTTATCAAATATAATGCTGAATTTATCATTTGACATCAGTAACTATTATAAAATACTTGACATTCTTCTAAGAAGTTGCTCTTTTTGTCTGCACAAAAATTTGGTCATTTACCCCCGCACTAGCTCCCAACTTCTATGGCGTCATCACGTTGTTTCTTCTCGAGTCTCTTCAACATATTTAGCCCCTAATTGACGCACAATAATGCAAAAGCCAAGCACTTATGTTCGGCACTGTGGGGGCAGGTCTGGAATTAGTCAACTAGACAAGCTAGGTTTATTATTGCATAACTTCTGATATGAGAAATATTCAATAAACGTCTCAGATAAAAAAAAAAAAGTCCAAAAGGAAATATAAAGAACACAAGAAAAATAAATGGAAATCAGAGAATAGAAACAAAAATAAAAAGAAGTCTTTAACCCCCTTACACAATCTAAACATAAATGTGATGTCGAGCATGGTTTCAATATACGCACCAAAACTGTAATGTAGAAGGCAAAAACGCATAGCACCGAGGACCAATGCAAAATCAGATATTCGTCGTGAATGTGTGATGCATTACAACGTATCTGTTATCAAAACCATGTATACTTGGTTACAGTCCTACAGCCAATACAACTTTTTTCATCATTTTCTTCTTTTCATCCCTACATCTAGATCAGCATTAGCATACACAGAACTAACGAAAAGTCGCACTGCGATTGCCAGATGCAGGAAACGCCTGACGACGCCTACCCTGTGGTAGTATATCTGCCGTCCCTTCACCTTTCTCAGACTCACCAGTCGTACTCTTTTTCCTATCTCCTTTGTTGGGTCTACTCTTGTTACTACCACCACTTTCCTCCATTGATTCCCTCGCCGAACCTTTCCCAAATTTTACCTGTTTTCTCGCCGCTTCATAATCGAATGGTTCCACCTGCAAGAAACCGACGGATGGCTGAAATTTATTGTCCCCTTTTGAACTTTTACTTTTGTCTTCTGGGGTCAAGCACTTCTGGAAGCTGGATGACAGATCAGAGAGTGACATGGGCTCATTTCCCTCGTCCATATCAGCTTCATTGTTTTCTGGTTGAGATTCGTCTTTTGCTGATTCCTCGGCATCTGAATCATTGTCCAAAACAATTATGTCTTCTACGTTTGCACCGGTGGCGGGTGCCAAGATACCTCTGTGAGGCGAGACTTCTAATTTCTTGGCGGATTCATTACTGTCTAATTGCAATTTGTCGTTCCTGCCCAAAAATGTGTGGAATGGAAGACTAACTGTTGATTTTATATGCTCAAGTTTGGTTTCCTCTAGTTCCTGGAAAAAAGGGAAGGCAGAGGTCTAACGTTAAGCAGGGAAATATATGGTGAAGATGAATAAAGAGCAGCAGAACAGTAAAATTTTGGCGCTTCTTGAAAGCTACACGATTGTGCATGAATCACGCGACGAGTAGCTTCAGGATGACACCATAAAACTCACTCTTTTATCAGGATCAAACTTCCTCTTTGCTGAACTTCCTAGCAATGCCCCAAAAGCACGGCTTGGTTTCTTTAGCACCTGAACTGTTACTTCACCCTAAAAGAACAAAGTAACTAGTTAACCACAAGAACACGCTAGTATTTTGTATCGTCATAAAAAAGAAAAGCCCTGATTTTCATGTGGTCCAATACAACAGTGAGAAGTTTAGGGAACAGGACGATCACTGATATTAATTGGACTCTTAGGCACGAGAAACCAACGGGAAACCACACATTAGCTATCGTGTTGAAAAGCATAAATTTGGGCTCTGAAGTCCACCGCGGTGTGTTGGTCAAATAAATATTGACAGGAACCAATATGAAGGACTAGGATGCTGGCATCGCTGTGCTTTCACAACTTTATCTGACCGTAACACAATAATAAGACATCTTTTGATGAAAGCAGAAAGCCCTTATGTGAAAGCTATTTTTCATGTTATGCAAGAGGTATAATTGGTTTCACATTTTTCCATCAGAAGGTAACTTCTCAAGATGCAAAACATTAGTATGTCGAAACAGAGAAATGACTTACTGAATGTGACAAATTTAGAGTAGTACTTGCATTTTTGGGCTGTCCAGGCACAGATGATTCACTCCGAACACCAGTAGTGAAGCCATCTATAGCACTTTTTACATGTCCGTTCTTCCCAAGAGAATGGAATGAAAATTCTGGTGCATCAGTAGCAACTTCAGCACTAGAGCTTCCAACTTCCTCGGCATTTTTAAGTACTTCAGGATCTTCTGAGGGCAACTCTTCTGATTTTTTGGTAGCCAAAGCCTTTTCTTCATTTACCTGCATAAGGTGATCAAGCTATCCTTGGAAATGTTAAAATATGTTGGTGTTCAGAGAGAGGACATTAAAGAAAGCATATGGGCCATATATGAAAAATGAATCGAACAATTTAAAAGAACCCAATGTAATATCAGATACTTCAACCAAAGACTCAAGTACATCATAAATTTCTCAAAAGACAGCGCAGGGAACTAGTCTTCCTTTAATTATGGAGTGACTCAGTACAGTGCAGATTCGCGGTAGTGCACTGAGAATGGGATTAAAGACCTCTCCAAACCTTCTGTTGCTTAGTGTAGAAGATAATTATCACCAGAAATTATTCTTGTTCTCATTACTCAACTAACGAAAAAAATATAGGAGCAATATGCCTAACTCGAAAACTTGGAACACTTAACGCATAAAAGAAGACTTGTATGGGGGTAAATCAATAAACTTATACACAAGAGTAACCAAGTTAAATCAAAAGAAATACAAGCCAAAGATAACCACTCAGGGTGACCCTGAAAAATGTAAATCAAGACTAAGGAAACAGAAGTACACAACTGGAAATTAAGTATAATAGCATAAGCAAAAGAAGGCACACCGCAGAAAAACATTGAGAAAGAACATAACGAATGTGTTCTTGGTTAAAATTTAGACCATTTCCTTTTATTCCATAGTATAGAATGAGGGTAGCTTATTCATTTTGAGCTGAAAGATTTGAGGTCATGATTCATTGGTTCGAACATGAGCGTCACAAGAATTTTGCTATTGCTTTGGATTCAAATGTTATGTGAGTTTATCTGAAGGAATTGAGTACAACAAAAACAAATTAAAATCTAGTTGCCTAGCTGAACTCTTAATTATTTCCCAAGCATGACCAGTTACTAAGTCTACAAATACTTCTGTTTTTGCAATATTACTTCAAGTAAACCAATCATAACATTTAAATAACATTTTTGTTCAGATTATCAGCTCAAAGATGTAATTTTAGAACCAGTTGGTGGAGACTATTTGTAATATAGACGAGTTACATCGGTGATATCTGATATTTTGTTTCATAATAAGAAAGAAATTATTATGGACATGCAGCAACGTTTGATATGTAAACAAATACAATCAAATACCAACATAAGTATAATTATAATTATCATTGTTATAACATCAAAAACTTCAAGATCGTAGGTAGACCTTTAATCGGAAGAATAATTATTTCAAAACTAATAAGAAGGATAAAGGGTATATGACCACGGAAAGCTCATTTTATAAGCATAATTTTTAAATTACAGGTAGATGGATACGTTGTGCTGGTGAAATGCGCCTAGGTATAAAGCAAATATTAAACACTTATAGCTGGTTTATAGCCGTGTGTATTGATTATTAGTATTATTTTTAATAATTACAAATTTGGACGACTGAGAAACCAATTATGATCTATTATCAGAAATTACTTCAACAGAATAACTTTTTATTTTTAAAAAATAAGACATTGTTAAGATATTATGAGGTGAGACCTCATATTCTACACATTTTGGTAATAGGTAGTAAAATTGCAGGGAACGATCATGCATGAATTGTTCAATGCAAGATGCTCATGCCTATGCACGTGCGGGATGGTTAGTAAATACAAAATAAAAAATAAAGTACAGATACAATAAGAGTTGGATATTTGCTTTCTCGAATAGAAAAAAGCATGCAAAGAAGAAAATTTGGATACATGACGATGAAAAGGAGAGAACAAATAAATAACTCATTTAACACTTACCATTTCCAAGTGTTTCTTTTTAAGATTTTCAGCAGTCTCCTCAAAAGCAGCAGCATTTTGAATAGACTGTCTTATAATACTAACAACAGAACCAAGATTCCGTTCAATGTACGGGTGCTTGGATTTCAACACCTTACGCAGACTGCTTGCAGTGAGAGGCATCTGTTTAGCTGTTTATAAAAAAGGATGCAGAGTTATAAATAAAATAAAATAAAAAAACAGCGCAAGAGTCAACAAATAGACTATAATGCACTGGAAGATCTGGAGAAAGTTGCAATTAGGCAATGACTGGAACAGGAAGTACATACCAATTTCAATAAGCGTCCTATTTGGCAAAACATAGCCCGTGCTCTCATCTTCTGCACGAGCAACAACATCCCTCCAGTCACATAGTCCCTACAACCCAATCAGGATTTGCAAAAAGACAATAGATCAATAATAAGTAAAAGAGGTAGAGAACAAGAACCATGAAAAAAGAAAAACTTGATGCTCAAGGCTAATAGGTTGCTAGTTGCAAGTCACCAATATACTTGAATACCCGACTGAAGGACTTGGAACAACTTGAAAACGCGATGATATAACTAATCCAAGTCTATAAGGAAACCGGCAAACAGAAAGATAATGGGAAAATATTTAGAATAAGCACAGTGCTGGATGAAAAACTTACAGAAACAATTGCTAGCTGCTGCGCATTAAGTTCAGCACCATGCAACCTGGATTCAGCAGAAGCAAATTAGCAAAACAAGGAAAAAAAGAAGAAGAGGCAGATGAATAATCTGATTATACAAGTAACATTCCTCTTTTAACTCGATCATAAATTAACAAGTAACAATGGACCCCATACCCATAAATGTGAAGGTATGAGCTCTCTGTCAGTAGCTCCTTTTCATAGAGATGTGTGCATATGTCATAACTGCGTTTATAAACCTGCCGATAACATACCAATGGTATCCAATTATGATAACAGAAGATGGAGAAGAAGAAAACAAAGTATCTTCCACAAGTTCAAACCATAATAAATGTTTTGCATTTAGCAGTGAGCCAGAGTGGAGAAGGGAAAGGCCGGGGAGAGAAGGAGAATATGCATAGGGTTGTCAATGCCTAAGCTTAAGAAGTGAGGCCATATCCCAAAATTTTCGACAGAGAAAGTTCGAAATTGAAGATTGCGAGAGGTGTCCTTTAGAAGCTCTCAGAAGCCAATTAAGTTCAACACAAGAGAATTCAAGTTCAGTGTAATAGACAACTCCTCTTACACTCTGGGACATAATCAACAGCACCGTTATTAAACAGGCAAAGCATAGAGTCAATGATGGTGTCTGGTTTTATTCTTACAGTTGTAGTGTATTCAGCCAAGAATACCATCATAATAATCAACTATATACACAGGATTTAGACTCGTCACCCTCCACTTTTAGAACCAGGGACGAGGTCAATATTAGTTGAAAGTTTTCCAACAATGGAAGAACCAAGAAGAGGTGAATTTCAGTACAAAGAAAAGTTTCTAGAGTTTGACGACTTCAACAAAAGTTCCAAAATGAGACTTTACAGTGCTCAAGTCTAAAGCTAGTTCTTATCACAAACATTTATGATACATTTCCAGCTGAGTAAAAGTTGTAGTTGCTTTAATAAATTAAGTACAGAAAAATACACAGAAGAGGATACTGTTATAACATCCATGAATCGCCTACTGTGATAAGCTATCTTATGAGTTTACAGCTGTCCTGGTAATCATTCTGGGCTTCTCAAATGCTACAAAACTAGTTACAATGCTTAGAAATTCAATCATAATCCTTATGGCTTTTTTCATGGATTACAAATCGCAGCCTAATGTATTCTTAAATAAAGATATATCACTAACATACTGATTCGCAACAATTCACAGGTTTCTGTCCTGGAAAGTGCTATATTTCCTTTCATTCGCGATAATGGTTGGTCATTCGTCCACAATAAAATGTATGCATATAACTCGGAGTTGCCCAGAAAATAAGTCAGATATCATCTGCTAAGTTGGCACTTTATTTGCAGAACCTACAGCTAAGGGAAGTACCCAGCCAATTGCATAACCAACACACCAAATATCAAGATAAGTACGTTTTAGAAATGTAACCTTGTACGAGGCAGAAAATTCTTACCGAGTACATAGTGAAGTTGTAGGTATTCCAGGTTCTTAGCCAAGTTAACTACTGTGTGTCCTTGCTATCACAATCTACTTAACAAGTTTCAATCAAAGCTAATTCTACAATCGTGTATAAGAATCCTAGAGAATAACTTGAGATGAAGTAAAGAGATTATGCAGCAGACACTCATACATAGCCAATAGAAAAATCGTATAACTCCTCTCTATCGAAGCAGTGACTACTCAAGTTAAACAAGGGGAACGAAGAGGGGTGTGTGCCACTGTTCAACGAAGTCCTAGGTTATCCAATCTGAAGTGATGTAAGAATCTTGATTCTCGAAGTGTCCTAATCACGAGTAGAAACTGGAGATTTTGCAGAATGCTAGGACGACAGGAAAGTTGTAAAATTTAAATAATAATCATAGAGTATGGAGAAGCATTGTTGACTCATTCCTCACTTAATCTTCCTTAAATGGAATGCCTAGCTTATATGAGAGAATATTGTTCAACTTTGATCTCGTCCTACCGAATCAATTAAAGACGACTGGAAAGCTGTAAAATTTAAATAATAATCATAGAGAGTATGACGAAGCATCGTTGACTCATATATCAATTAATCTTCATTAAATGGAATGCCTAGCTTATATGAGAGTATATTGTTCAACTTTAATCTCTTTCTAACCAAATCAATTAAAGAGGAATATAAAGAGCTTGCCTCAATAAGAGGAGGATCAGAATCATCAGATTCAGCAGGCAACATGAGTAACCTCGTCCTCATTAGATCATAGATGTATAACAAATAGTGCGTGTCTTCTCTGGCATATCTGTGAAGTAGGAAGTTCATCAAATGGCATTAATTTCATGTGGAAATAACTAGAGATCTTTAAAATCTAAAGAGATAAAATTTTATTAAATGCAAAAGCATCGCAGAAAGATGCCTCAAAATCATGCTTATATAACAGGTAACCAGCTGTTAAGTTTGAAATTTTCCATGCCTGCAACAAGGACAGCTGAATCCTTTTAAACCTTCAAACCTCAATATTTAGCTCCCCCCCCCCATACATATACATATATATATATATATATATATATATATATGCATGGACGTACACATACACACAAAACATAAATAATTTGTACAACATCACTTTTTTAAAACGAAGTAAGAAATATGTCAGCTAAGGGCACCATATGACTACCTCCAATTCACACTAAGATGTATTTGGCAAGTTATTTCAAAGCAATTGTCACTGATGGTATAAAAAAAAAGACATGTAGCATACTTGCTTAAAAAAATCTAATAGTGCCACAATTGCACCAAGAATCCATGAGAAGGGCCAGTAAGGACCAAGCTTTGTTCTTAGAAAAGCAAACTTTACAATCACTTGGAGTGAATAATAACCGATACTTGGTTTTCTTTCAACCTTGGTTGAACAACTAATACTGGAGAAAACACAATGTTCGGTTGTTCTACATCTTTATTGGATAAGTTAATGCTTACCTTTTGAGGGTCAAGAAAGTTAAACTAATTACAAGGAATTTGATCAGTTGAATGATTTACTCTCAAATGTAACTCCCAATTGATATGTATTCCTTCTTTTTTTGGTTTCCAACAGAAGCGCAATGGAGAAATGGAGTCAGAGAACTAATAAAATAATAGAAAACCACACATCAGAAACATGATAAGGATTCTCTGGATTTGCAGAAAAGGCAACTCTTAAAAATATGGAAAAGGATTCCATATCTCAATGCATAAGAAGAATCGCTTGACCAAAAGATGAAAATCTCAAATATATGTGAGAGCAGACGTCAGTCAGCCTACATCCTATGGCATAAGAAAAGTACATCTAAGGAATAGAGGATATTGCCGACAGTATATCTAATAGATTATATGACATTTATACGGTTTAAGCCAAAAAAAGACAGATAAATCATGCGCATAGGACCGAGAATCGATCCAATCCCATAGAAGGCTCAAGTATTAGCATTTTTGCATACAGAGAGCATACACAAATGCAGGAAAACCACAGTACACAATAGTTTTGGTAAAGTACATACTTGATCATCTCATGAGGAAGTGGTCGTAATCTCCAATCTGCATTTTGGTATCTGTAGAAAAAATATTGAATAAAAAAAAAATGACGTATCATTCTGTCCCACTTGGTTCAAGGAGGGCATTTAACATATATATCTATAATATTGGATGCAATAGCATACTCTTTGTTTGCTGCAACTCCACAAAAATGATTTAACAGGTATTCCAGGCTGTGCCTTTCCATTTTCAATACCCTTGAGGCCTGTCAGCAAAGAATGTATGTGTTCAACCCCAGAACCAGAAAGACTACGCTAGTACTTTGAGAAAAATACCCAAAAAAAAAAGAGAAGAAGAAATGAATCAAAAAACAACTTCCATTAGGTGGGTCCAGCAGAGAAACATCCAGCCATCAAACAAATATTACACTTTAAATAGGGATAAGCTACAATTCTGTTTTTCCAGCAGCAATGTTTTGCCTCATATCACAACTGCAATTTTGTTCCAAACATATATTATTGTTTCAGGCAGATGGGTGACTGAAAGATAGTTCCCCAAACCACCATTATGTAGTGACCAAAAATTGGACACGCCTAAAATCACACATCCTCACTTCAATCAGCTACGAGCTTCCTTGATAGCAAATCAACAACTTCCACGTACTTAAATATACCCATTTCATTTAATGCATAATTTTCATATTGCACGACAGGAATTACACAATATCCAAATGATGAAGAAGAGACGCATGTGAACTAAAACAAAGTAAAATATAACATAACTACAAATAGGTCTACATAGAACAGAAAAACCAAGTTGAAACACAAAGGATGAAACACCACACGATACGCCAACCTCGATAAATACAGCTCAAATATATAGTTTGTCAACTAAAAAAAAAAAATCAGCTAAGCCAAGAACCTGTCCAGTGTCGAACATATTACACACGTATATGCCAAAGTCCCGTTGAAGCCACACAATGTCACGATCTGCTCCATGCAACACCTAATTAAGCCAAGCAATATCATTAAGGCGAAGCAATTACAATCACAATAGTGCACCGAAATATTGATAACTACCTTTCTCTTAGTTGGGTCTTTGAATACTTCCCTGAGATGTGGACCAATATGTACACGAAGTTTCAAAGTATCGATAACAAAATCCTCCGTTCTTGTGGATATCTGCATCAGACATGTCAGGCCTTGGAAAGACCTGTACTGATTATGTTCCAAATCTACCTGCAAAGCATTAACCAATAAGAAACTTAGTTCTTTTTCAAGTAATTTCATTCTTTAGTTTGAAATTTTTTTCTCAACCTATGGATTCTCAATTCTAAAATGTTGCTTTTACTGCATATAGACCAGGAGTTTCATCAAGGGAAAAATCAAACAACTCCAAACACAAGGAGAAACAGCAAAGCATTAAAATTCAAGAAATTGGTCGGCTCAGCATGAAGATTCAAGTCCAAATCAGGTAGAATATTATTCAGGTGGAACAATCAATTCAGTAAAAGGTTGTTAGAGCCCACTCCAATGGGACATCCTTAGATGAGATAGATGATAATTAGAAAGGGCTTAAGACCATGCACTTGTACCGAAGCTATAATCTATCTTTATCTTCCGAAGGAACAGATAAATTTATATACAAAAACTCATACATCTAAAGCATTTCTCAGGATGCATGTGGAAAACGTGTTTTCAAGTAAACTAAACCCCTATGGTACTTAGAAATGTCATACCAACATGGGATGCGGGCCCACACTGAGAACCCCCCACAAAGAACTCTCTAGCACCTTTAATGATTGACATCAGCAGACAAATCAAAGAAATTTAGGGTCATTAAACTAACATATTAAAGACATCCAGATCTCGAGCAAGTATTAGACTATATAAATTCCAAAACAGAGCTACTATATACTAATATTTTAAGAAAAAACATAGAAATTTATTCAAGAAAAAATAATATGAATTATATGTCTCGACTCTTGAGATATACAAGAAAATCTCTCGGACATGAAAGATTGGAAACTGAGTTCAAGAATCACGGCAAATACACATAATTGAACAAGCTACATTAGGACCAAGGCATTAGTGCTAAACAAACTAACCACATGCACAATTACATATTATGACGTGAGGCACTGATCTCTTAGGATTTTAGTACTAGCATTATTACTATGAGAGGTAGGGATTGGCGAGTTTTAACAGAAATGACTTATGGCATGCTTATCTACAGGCTGCTGGAATCGCTAACTATAGCTTATATCATTAATTATGAAAAAAGTAACAGAGTTGCAAAGTTGCTCAATTCAGACCCATTTAAAGTTGTCAAACCGATTGCTAACTTGAACAATAATAACGGCGTCCGACCAATGGACTACCAATTTCACTGAGCTGCATTCAATTCTAACAAGAAAGTCACAATCTATACATCAGAACTCCAGAGCACAATAGGATCTGGAAAAGAAAAAAAAAGAACTCTGGAGTTACCCAAACATGAGATAAGTGTGTATGCCATCTTTCAACAACAATAAACATATAAAATCATACATCTGGGGAACTCTAGGAGTAAACCAAATCTTATCAATATCTCCGTGATAATCATGACTCAAGCACTTCTGACCTTATTCAATGTTTGAATGCCTATGCACATAAATTTGCACAAAAGTGGAGCAAATGACAGGAAATAGAATCAGGAGCATAGTTTCAATTCCACTAATGTATTAATATATTCAAACCTGTGAAAAGACAACACTAAAGGCATCATAAAATAATTGGCATGGAATAGCTTTTCTACCCTAGCCTAAAGAAGCATGATTCAGTGTTTTTTTCTACACTAGAAAGACCAACCATTAATGTATGCGCTCCTCCACGTTCCACATCAAAGAACATCGATTGATAATTAGAAATAGGTAACCTCAATATATCAGAGAACAGATAGCACAAAACTTACCGCAAATTCATTTACAGCACGCAATTTAACAGCCAACTGTTTCAAATCTTTCACGTCTTGGACAAATGTGAAAGGTGTGAGTTCAATTGGAGGAGGTTTTTCAGGCTCAGCAGCATTTTCACTTTTATCAACAAAGTCATGGACAGATAAGTTCTCCTGTAATTGTAAGACAAGTTAATTAGTAATAACAAAGACTTTATATCGTTGAGACGCAAAACAACAGTACTGTCATGAAACTGGTCCATGAACAATAGTTAACTTAAGTCAAAGCACAGCTAAAACAAATAATTGGGGTAAGCACCAACCAAGGGATGTATGAACCTAGACCCGTCCTCACTCCTCTGCAACCAAACATGCTCAAACGGCTGGTTCGAATTATTGACAATAATCTTATACTCATCTTGTGGCTTCGGAATCGTCGCTACGTGAAATGGAATCTTAGGCTTCAACTTCTCCGCAACCTTCACTTCCTGAACCACCTCCATTCTTCCATCAACCACATCCCTCTCCAAACTCAACAATTTCTTATTCTTCTTCCCATAAACCATCTGAAACCCATCCAAGTCACGATCACCGTCCACTCTCATCACTCTCACACCGCTCTCCTCCTCCTCCTTCCGCACCCTCTTAAACGCATCCAACGACGTATCGAACCCCTCGTACAACACGTCGTTCACATTCACCAACCAATCCAACGCCACATCATCGTCCAATTCCACATCCCTATCGTCCGGAAACTCAATCGCGTCAATAAATAACTCCTCCGACGCCCCAATTTTGTTCAACAGGTTTTTCGACTTTTCGTCGATTTGTTTCACCGGACTCTTAAATTCATTGAAATTATTGTAGAAATGGAAGTCCTTATGCGACGGAACAATGCGAGACGAACCTGAGAGCTTCGCTATCGAAGTGTTTAACGCACCGTCGATTGTGAGTTTTCTCAACGAATCTAAATGAGTCTTCACTTCTTCTTCTTCTCCTCCTTCAGGTCGATCGAGCTCCATGATTATATTTCACGGACCGCGAATTGAATCTCTCAGATGTCGGTTAGGGTTAGGGTTTTGGGTTTGGGATTTGGCATTTTCAGGTTCTAGGGTTTTAAGGGGTTTTAGGGCATTTTTGATTTTGCCCTTTTTATCGTGTTCTGTTAATTCCACTACTGATGAAAAAGCGAAAAGAAGAAACTAGTTGTACCGTACAAACATATAAAGGATGTTGGGCCGCACGCGTCAAGCGTTGCGGCACGTGTAACGAAATGAATTGAAATTTCGCGGAACAATTTTTTTTTTTTTTTTGGGTATTTTAAGAATTTAATTTGATATAGTTCTTAAGAAGTCATATTGCATAATTAAATTCTTACTTATATAACATTAACTGTGACATTAACCACGAGATGACTGCATTGAGTATGTCTAATTCGGGTTTAAGGTCACGTATTAACATGTTATTGATTGATTCGTTGAGAGCTGAAATACATTCAAAGTTAAAACGCATAAATTTTAGGTTATCTTTCAAATTGTCTCTTAAATTTTTAATTTCTTGACGCATAAGATCATTCATACTAATGAATAAAGTGATGATCTACAAGAGGGAATATTGTGTCATAAAAAGGGCTAACCTTGGGCGTAAAAACGGAAAAGGAAAGAAATTAGTTTATTTTGTTAGTTATTATACGATTGTACATCAATTCATATTTTGTCTATAAATTATTTTAATTAATAAAATTATGAGTCACTTTTGATCACATTTGTTGATCCTTTTCTATTATTTTACTTGAGTTTTCTTGTAACTATTAAATAGTTTACAATACGTGGAATATATGTGAGGAACACATGAAGTATTTGTATGAAATTTAGGTAGTGCGTACAAAGTAAAATATGAATAATAGGAATTGAATAATTTTTCTCTATGCTATTTGAAATTGTTATTATCTCAATAGTTTTTAACATTTTTAATATATCTCAACCTATTATATTCTTATTGATCTATGCTCTTTTTGTTATTAATATTAATATATAATTTAAAAAACTTCGGGGGCTTATGCCTCGCATCTAAAGAAGTGAAATGCCTCATTTACGTCCACGCCTTTTAAAAAATTGACGCAAACCCGGGTTTTTTTCAACTTTGGTCCCTTAATGAGTACGGACTCCATCTTTAGTCCTCTATTTATTTTTTTGCAACTTTGGTCCTCTAATTTGTCTCACAATTCATACTTGATCCCCTTTTCCACCGAAATCGTCCTTTTTGGCCAAAAAAAATCACGTGTTGTGCACGTAGTCACATGAGGGTTTTTTTCACGTGGCAAAGAAGTCACGATTCTGAGATCGCACCACTCTTTTGTTGTTTTAAGGAAACACTTTTCCTATTAGTGGAGTAAATTGCAAAAAAGTTCAATATGGGACCAAAGATGAAAGCAGTACTCATTAAGGGACCAAAGTTGAAAAAAACCCACGCAAACCCACATACAAGGAGATGGTGCTACAGATGAACATGAAACCGGTTGTTTAATAGTTTTTATAGAGAGTTTAAACAATGAGATAAAGGTGAAACATTTACCAAAGGCGATAAAGAAGTTGGAAAAGTATATGAATTTATGATGGGAAAAGTGATCTGATAGAGATTTTTTCGTAAGGTAAAGATGGATGTTGTTATGTACTATTGTTACACAACCTTTAAGTTGTTCAAATCTATAACCATTATGTTTTGTTTGTTATCCTCGTAAAAAATCCTATTTTCTTTTGATATTTTTTTCTCTTTTTTCTTTTATATCTTTGATGTATAGTCATTAGCCTAAGAGGTAAAAACTTACCTACTACTCTTAATTACTCCACACGTTATAAACTTCAATTTTTGTTTGTACAGTTATGCATTTGTATTGCATAAGAAACTTGTATACATCTTTACGATTTTGTCTTGCATTGTATACATTTGATCACATGACATTATTACTTGTTGATAAAGTTTATTAGATGATAACAACTTCCTAAACACCCCATAGTCAACTGGTTGAAGATATTAATGTAGATCCATTTTTCACCATCATAAATCAATATTACTCAAGATAATTTATGGCTTTACTCTTGTCTTGGTGAATTTGGCAGCAGGGGGGTCATCCATGGAGTCCAACCGACAATAGCAAGATGGTCCTCGACATTCCCATTTAGTAGTTGCACCATAATTAATACAAATCGCATGGCAATAGAATGTGCAATCTTCCGAAGAACTAAACGCATCAACTTTGCGGAATCGCATTTCTCCTTCAATTGAATCCATTAAGAAGCATCCTGTTTTTGTTAATTCATGAGAATGAAGTTATGATACAAATTAAGAAATATAAAGTCATGCGATTCAAAGAATGGTACAAATATTGGTATATATAAAAGGTGAATGGAATGGACCCCATAAGAGAAATAATGAGAGGATGGCAATGACGTCCTTCTTCATGTGCGAGGAGCTAATTCTAGCTTTTAATATTAATTGTTTGATTTGTTTATGCTTGGCTTTTGCAAAGATTACACCTTGTTTTTATAGTGTTTTGGTGGCTGATTGACTATTGCTATAGATAAGCCATGTGTTAATTTTGCATTCCACGTTGAAACATAAGCAAAGACGTACAAAAACGATATTACACGTTTAATTATGCATAGAGTTTTGCAGTTAATTGTCTATAATATGGTAGAAATACTAGACAAGTATAACCCTTTCAAGAGTTAAAGAAAATTTTGTGTACATTTTGCATGGAAAATTAATATATTCTTTTTATATACAAGTGTTGTGCCTGTCTCATTGAGACTTTTTTCTTTTCCTTGTAAATATATAACTATATACCTCTATGTTCTAAGAAATAATGTTCAACTACGTGCACTTATCTATTCAGCCTTTTAGGTATAAGAAGTTATTTTCTGCAATCGTTGCATGAAAATGTGACACAACAATCAATTATTATATAGATGTATGATTTAGATGAGATTGTGGTAGGCTAGTGCCTATAATTTGGAAAATTAGTAGCATTATGCTAGTTGTACCGCGTCATCAATGCAATAGTTGCATAAACTAACTTTTCCTTGTGAACATTATTCGCATTAGAAATGATAAAAGTAAGTGGTAAATAACTATTTGAGTAAAATGCAGCAATTCCCCAAATATGAGGTCCTTCCAAAGTGCCCCTAAAGTTAAGAAATTTTGGTTCATGGATGGAATATCCACCAAATGTGATGTAACCGTTGAAAAAGTACATAGATGACAACGGGAAATATGATTTGATAGAGAATTCTTTTCTCAAGGTAAAGATAGAAGTTATTACTAATGTTTAACAAAAATTTAAGTTGTTCAAATCCATAAAATAAAGTTTTTATCATTACAAATCTTATTATTTATCCATGTGAAATTTCTTTTTATGCTAAACAGACTTCATATTCGACACCAGATCTTGGCACCTTGAGGAGATTGATTCAAATGAGATGCAAAAACACGAGAAATTCATGACCCAACAAAAGCATTTCAAAGTAAAAAAACAACCAAAGTTCGCTAAAAAGTTAACAGTGCTCATTTTTGACAAATTATACCAATTTTCTAAGTGGAAACGACCACGTGATTCTTGCGCCGATATGTTTTTAACCAAATTATGACATTTCAAGGGAGAACTTGTTATAGTTTTGTGGATGAGTAAAAAACAACCAAAGTTTGACCAAAAAGTTAATAGTGCTCATTTTTCACAAACTACGTACACCAATTTTTCAAGTAGAAACGACCATCCGAGTCATGCGCCAACATGGTTTTAACCTAATTCTTATATTTTAAGGGTGAGCACGTCGTTTTCTAGTTTTATGAAGGAATATTTCTTTATTTTATTTTAGTAGTTTTTTAATGATTTTTAATATTTTCTAGCTAGAACTTTATCTTTATAAGGTTAGTCGTTTTTTATGGCAAAATAGTTTGATCTTAAATATAACATAGTTTGAGATTTCATGAGTTTTTACATCTAATTCTAGGTGTTGTCTATGGCAAAATTGGGCAAAACCATAGGAGTTTCGTGCGTTTTACCTTTTCTTTTTAGTGTACAATCACTAGCATACCAACTTAACAACCTATTACTCTTAATTACCTACACACAAACGTTCCTTTTGTTCGTAATCATGTGTTGCATAAGAAGCTTGTATACATTTTATGATTTTAGTCTTGCAAGTTGCAATATATATAGAAATTTGGTCACATAACAATACTATTTATTGATAAAGATTATTAATGATAATAACTTCTTTAATACTCCAATAGTCCACACTCGACTAATTGAATATATTAATGTAAAAATTAATGGTGCTCAACATGATTTTTTATGATGTGGAGTACTCGCGGTGAATTTAGCATCGCCAGAGGAATCCATGCAATCCAACCAACAATAGCAAGATGGTCCTCCACAGTCCCATCCAACAACTCCAACATAATTAAGTAAGCAAGTCGCAAGGCAATTACTTTCGCAATCTTCCAAATAACTATACGCCTGAACCACACGCCATCTCATTCTTCCTTCGGTTGAATCCATTAAGAAACACCCTGTATTATTAATATTGTAAATTCATGAGGAGAAAATTAATGTGTAGATTAAGAAATAAAGTCATATGGTTTAAAAAATGGTACAATAATATTCATGATCATTATACTGGTGAAATGGAACGAACCACATAAGAGGAATAACGAGAGGATTACAATGGCGTTCTTCTCCATGTGTGATGAGTTCTTCGGTTCTAATGTTAATTATTTTTATTTGTTTGTTCTGAAAAAAACAACTTGGATTTTGCAATCACCGCACTTTGTTTTTATAATGTTTTGGCATATCACATTGGCTAAATGTATAATTGCTATAGATAAGGCATGTGTTTAATTTTGCATTCCTTGTTGCAACATAAGCAAAGGCAAAATATGATATTATATGTTTTTTTTATGAACAATGACAGTATATGTTTTATTTTTTATATTTTATGAAGAGAGTTTTGTATTTAATTTGACTATTATATACTAGAAAAAAAGACAGTTATGAGAAATAAATAAAATTATGTGCATATTTTGCATGGCAAAATATTCCTTCTATACACGAGTGGTGCGACAGTGTTAGAGTTAGGAGTTCATTGTTCCTTGTTTAGTACTAGAGATAACGAATTCCATACACCCAAAATCCGGTGTTAGAATTTCATAAAGGCGAAGCAAAAACGAGAACAAGTTCAGTCGAACATTTGCTGTAGAAGAATCTTGTCGGACTCTTTCAGTACACATCAAGACTATGACCCATAACTTAGTCTTAGTCGGTATTTTTGGAAGTAGTGAGGCAGTTCGAGACAGTGGACGTGGTTGAAGTATAAGGTTCAAAAGAAAAAAGAAGCCGAAGAACTAGTTAGGCACATTCAATGTTTTAGTTCGAAAGCTGAGGTCGTTCCCATAGCAGGTTCAAAGCTAGAAGCAAGATTAGATCATGTTTTGCACCATAAAAAGTTGATCAACCATTCTTTTTAGACACGTGTCAACATACATGTCGTTGACGAGAGTTTGTACATTTTGCAATAGATTGGAGGTATTTATGCTCAATTTCATAGGTTAGGCGACACTTTGTCATACTGTAGAAGAAGTTTAATTTTTATTTTATTGGTATTTTTTTCACGGAAGATTTAAATTTGATATATTTCTTAAGAAGTCATATTGTATAATTAATTTCATACTAATATAACATTAACTGTCATTAAACACAAGATGACTACATTAAGGTGGTGTTTGCAAATGCTTATAAAAGGAGCTTGTTGGCTTTTGGAGCCGCAAAAGCATATTTTTAGTGTTTGGAATGCTGACTTTTGCTTTTTCTTGTCTAAAAAAAAAGTCACAAAAAGCACAAGCCCCAAAAGTATGCCCAGGGGTGCTTCCCTAACTGCTTTTGGAATTATGTTATTTTTGAAAGGTCTTTAAATAGAGAAGTTACTTCTCCTTAATTTTTGCAAACACCTAATTAATGATTTAAGTAGCTTTTTAAAAAGATTTGCAAACACTCCCGATTTTTTATTAAGGTGGTGTTTGCAAATGCTTATAAAAGGAGTTTGTTAATTACTTTTACTTAAAGTCACTTTAAGTGACTTCTAATAAAAAGTCGGGAGTGTTTGCAATTTTTTTTAAAAAGCTACTTAAATCATTAATTAAGTGTTTGCAAAAATTAAAGAGAAATAACTTTTCTATTTAAAGACCTTTCAAAAATAACATAATTTCATAAGCAGTTTGGGAAGCACCCATGGGGATGCTTTTGCGGCTTGTGCTTTTTCTGACATTTTTTTAGACAAACAGAAGCAAAAGTCAGTATTCCAAACACTAAAAATGTGCTTTTGCGGCTGCAAAAGCCAACAAACTACTTTTATAAGCATTTGCAAACACCACCTAAAAGTCACTTAAAGTGGCTTTAAGCATAAGTATTGAACAAGCTCCTTTTATAAGCATTTGCAAACACCACCTAAATAAGTCTGATTCGAGTTTCACGCCACATTCTAAGATGTTGTAAGATACTTTTACTTTGGGTAATAGAATTTTCATTAATGAATATTCCTTATGTAGCCATCACTAATTGGAGTAATTAATAATTCATTTCTATATCTAATTTTGATAAATAACTTGATTTGCAATCTGATTTCTTGATGGAGAAATCAACTACAGTTACCATATTTAGGGAGGGTCCTAGCCTAACCTATAAATAAAATTGCATGTGTACACCATCATTAGCACCATTCGGTAAAAGAGATAGGACATAAACACCTCTCTTTACTCTGTTGTGCAGGTACCGGTCGTGCTCAAATGATCTTGATTTAATGATGTAGAAGTGACAATCGAATTCGTTGTGCATCTGATAATATAAAGTAAGTAATTCTTACGGTTGTTGCTTGACAGATTAACTAATTTGTCGAGGGACGAAATACAATTGAAAATGCATAAAATTTAAGTTATCTCTCAAATTGCCTCTTAAATCGATGTGCCATAACCGGAAAGAAATCATTTTTTATACCATAACTTGATACGATTTTTATTTTCATATCTTAATTTGACACTAATCAATTTGTATATCATAAGTTGGATACTTTCTTCACAATGGGTACTCTTACGCTGAAAAAGTAGAGGGTGCCATCTATGAACCCAAATTTGAATATCTAGGCGAATTTTGACCGATTCCAACTTGACACCTCAACATATTCCACGTTAACTACACGTACTTTTTCGGCATCGGAGTATCCAATGTGAAGAAAAATGTTCAACTTATGATATGCAAATTGATGAATGCAAAATTAATGTATGAAAATAAAAATCGTGTCAACTTATGGTATGAAATATGATTTTATCTCTGCCATAACCTATGGTACAGTAACAAATGCGTGGCAATCTCAAAATGCATCTCAGATTCAATTCATAATTAAAAGAAAATTAAGTCAACGTCTTACCAAAGGATTGACACATAAACTATGTCGAGCACAATCCTAAGCACGCAAAAACAAATTAGGCTTGATTTTACCTAAAGATTGATGCACAAATCAAGGATTACGATTGATATTTTTATAATTTCGTGATGGACTTCAACCTAATGATTTTTTTGATTTGGATCATGACCATCTCAACAATGTGAGTATGATTAGGATTGCAACCCACATACTCTTGTTTACGATAGTGGATGATGTACGGTGCTAAAGATGAAAATTGGTCTTCTAAAAGCTTTTATACATAGTTTAGATAGTAGATAATGGCAGAAACGTGGATCAAAGTTTTGTTTTCAACATATGTTTCAGGGTTTAGAATATTAGAAAATTTTCGCTATGTTTTGTGACCGTTTCGACATGTTCTGAAAATTAATAAAAGATGGACGTAGAAAATACTTATATGTTTCATTTCTACATGGTCAAAAATGAAAATGTTTGGAAATTTTGATCTATGGGTGGAACATCCACCAAAGGTGATATAGAAGTTTAAAAAGTACATAGATCACGGGAAATGTGCTTTGATAGAGGGTTTTTTCTCAAGGGAAAGATAAATGTTATTACTATTGTTTAACAACAATTTAAGTAGTTTAAATCCGTAACCATTAAGTTTTTATTATTACAAATCGTATCTTTATCCTCATGAAATTTCTTTTTATGCTAAACAGACTTCAAATTCGAAGGTAAATCTTCGAGACCTTAAGGAAATTGATTCAAATGCAATGCAAATATGTGGAAAATTCATGACCCAACAAAAAGCATCTTAAAGTCAATAATAACCAAAAAGTCAATAGTGCTCGCTTTTCACAAACTACACCAATTCTCCAAGTAGAACGACCATATGAGTCATGCGCCAACATGGCTTTAACCAAATTCTAATGTTTCAAGGGTGAACGCATTATTTTATAGTTTTGTGAAGGAATATTTCTTTATTTTATTTTAGGAGATTTTTTAGTGGTTTTTGATATTTTCTAGCTAGAACTTTATCTTTATTATGGTAGTCGTCATTGATGGCAAAATTGTTTGGTTTTAAATATAATATAGTTTGAGAGTTCATGAGTATTTACATCCAATTCTAGGTGTTGTCTATGGCAAAATTGGGCAAAACCATAGGAGTTTCGTGCGTTTTACCTTTTTTTTCTTTTAGTGTACGATCATTAGCATACCAACTTAACAACCTATTACTCTTAAGTACCTACACGTAGACTTTATATTTGTTTGTACTTATGTATTGCATAAGAAACTTTGTATACGTTTTCATGATTTTTTGGTCTTGCAAGTTGTAATATAGACATTTGGTCACATAACAATATTATTTATTGATAAAGATTCTTAAAGGATAATAACTTCTTTAACACTCCAACAGTCCACACTCGACTAATTGAAGATATATATTAATGTAAAATCCATCTTCACCATTGAAAACTTAATGGTACTCAACATCATTTTTTATGATGTGGACTCATGGTGAATTTAGCATCACTAGAGGAATCCACACGATTCAAAAAACAATAGCAAGATGGTCCTTGACAGTCCCATGCAATAGCTGCATCATATTTTTCTAAGCAAACTGAAGCGCAATTACGTTCGCAATCTTCCAAATAACTATACGCTTGAACCAAGCGCCATTTCATTTTTCCTTCAGTTGAATCCATTAAGAAGCATCCTGTATTATTAATATTGTAAATTCATGTGGAGAAAATTAATGTGTAGATTAAAAAATAAAGTCATATGATTTAAAAAATGGTACAATAATATTCATGATCATTATATTGGTGAAATGAACGAACCACATAAGAGAAATAACGAGAGGATTACGGTGACGTTCTTCTCCATGTGTGACTAGTTCTTTGCTTCTAATACAATGTGAATTATTTTATTTGTTTTTGTGAAGAAAACAACTTTGCTTTTGTAGTGACCAGCACACCTTGTTTTTATAATGTTTTGGCATATCAAAATGGCTAACTGAATATTGCTATAGATAAGACATATCTTAATTTTGCATTCCTCGTTGCAACATAAGCAAAGACAAAAAACGATACGACATGTTTTTTATGAATGGAGTTTTGCAATTAATTTGTCTGTAATGTGGTAGAAAGACAATTATTTGCCTTTCAATAATTAAAGTAACATATGTGTATGCAAATATTCCTTTGTACAAGTCTTGTGGCGGTCTCATGAGACTTTTTCTTTTCTTTTCGTGTAAAAACAATAGGGATGAATGCAGCAAATCTCTCAATCCATGAGTCAAGTGCTCCTAGTCTCTTTCATGATGTCCGAAACACCACCTAACTTACAAAAAAATGTGCCAATTGCTCTTGATACCAAATTTAATGAACAAAAATGCAGAAACCTGCCCAAAATGAATGGTTAATCAGGAACTCACGGGGTAATCAAATACTTTTCAATATGTTGGAATGCTTCTTAAATATTTTGAAAGGTTAAGAGGCACATTGCAACGAATTCCATAAATTGGAGGGTTTGTTCCTTTTTACCCAAAAATTAATCATATACCTCTTTATGTTTGAAAAAAACAATCTTGAACAACCCTTGTCTTATTTAGCCTCCTAGGAACAAGAAATTATTTTGTGCAGCCGTCACATGAAGATGTGAGTATGTGACACAACAAGTCAGTTATTAGTATAAGTGCATGGTTGAGATGAGAAAGTGGGAAGGCCAGTGCCTACAATTTAGAGAAATATTATCATCTTGACTGTTGGTTGCACCACGTCATAAACGCAACAATTATATAAAATAATTTTTTCTTATGAACGTTATTCTCATTAGAAAAAAAAAACTATTAAATAGCTCTTTCGATAAAATGCCGTGGACCCCTAACCTATGAAATTCTTGGCAAATCATTCTGCCTAATCTATGAAAATGAGCGAAGTGCCTCTCAACCTTTAAAAATCTGTGCAAAATCAATTCGATTTAGACACATGTCTGCACATTGAATTTCGCCTCTAGGCTTAGCTTGCACATTTCTCATGGGTCGAGGGGCACTTCGCCCATTTTCATAGATTAAGAGAGTAATTTATCCCAACTATTTTTAGATCAAACATAAAGGTTTATATTAGTAGTAAGTGAATATATTCTCATTTATTCACCAATTCCAAAATCACCAACAAAAACCAAAATTGAACAAAAAGCTGCAACAAAACCACTCGAATAAGCAACAGTAAATCTCAGAAAAAATCGGCGATGGCGTTCGAAGGCGGAGGCCAAACCCTATCGGAGATCTACAACACCTCGAAGCGGCTTTCGATGAAGACCAGAGACGCCTTAGAGAGGCTCGAGCGCCTCGAGTACGCTCCATCTTCGTCAAACGGCGCCGTTTTTGGCTCCTCCGATGATCAATCGGCCGCAATTCGACGAGATATTGACCAGATCCACTCACTCTGCTCCGACATGGATCGGCTCTGGCGTTCAATTGCGTCGAAACCTCAGCGAGATCTGTGGAAGAGGTGTATCATTTATCTATATGTCTTTGTATCTATCTGTTGAATTGAAATTGTTCATTATTGTTGTTTTTGAGCTGAATATACGCGTGTTTTTGATAGTGTAAGGGTGTTTAGGGGTTTAGATTTATGTTCTGTTGATCTGATCTTGGTGTAATCGACTCGAATGCTGAAAATTGGATTTAGTTGCTTAGCTGTAGTAGTACGACGAATTATTCGTAAACTAGTCCATGTACGGTGCACTTAAGCTCGATCTACGTCATGCTAGTCGCTAGACTAGTGGGCGTTTGGTTGGAGTACCAGTACCTGCCTGGAATTCTGATCTTTTGTTTTAGCTGTTGTTCTTTGTCTGTTCCATGTCGTTTCTTATGCTTAGTTTGTGTTAATTTAATAGTAATAATTGCGAGGATGGGATTGCTGAACTCACGTGGGAGAATTTCGTTGGTTACAGTTTTGTTTAGATGGTCTGATTCATGGGCAGAAATGTGTGTATTTTTGGGTTAGCTCAGCTGGATAAAAAAGAAGCTATTTACATGTTGGGTGAAAATTTTACATGCCTGTAGTCTGTTTTCAGCAGATGGGGTAAGGATGAGGGTGTAACTTGGTGGAACTAAAAATTAACTGGTGTCAAGGCTTATGCTTCTCTATGTGATACCATTGTTCTGATCACTATGATTGCTCATATTTTCTTATTTAGGTTTTAAATGTTGACTGATCTATTTAAGTACAGTTATGGCTCTGGGTAACATATGGGGTTTTCTTGCTTTATCTTCATACTAGTTGCATGTGTTTCGAGTCTGGTTCTGTTTAGTTTAGTGAAAAGCCTTAATAACAGTGTTGGTGTGATGGAGAATAAGATAATAATGAGCTGTTACATGGCTCATGAATGCACACTTTTTTTAGAGGAAGAACCCACTCAGTTATGTTGTTACTGTGTTGAAATGATTGATGAATGCTTGCTTATCACATTGATCTTTTTACATGCGTCTTATGATGATATCCTTCTTCCAGAATGAAAAAAACTTGAGATATAGGATCTGCTAGCGTGTGCCCTGATATCTTACTAGTGATGTTGTAACTGATCCGCTGTTCATTTTGTAGGAATAGAGTTTCAATAAATTACTTTCCTTTCCGAATTGTTTGTTTATGACCATTGTTAATGCTTTAAGGGCTTAATTTTCAACCTGTGGAACTTTTATATTTCGTGTAAAGGAACTTTTATCCCTTTTATTGCACAGAAAAGTGGAACAAGTCGGTGAGGAGGCTGATTCATTTAGAGCAAGTCTGGATAAATACGTACACCGGCATCAGAAGCGAATACAAGAAGCACAAGAGAGAGCAGAGCTACTTGGAAGAGCTGTATAGTCTATTTCTAAAATTGAAATAAAATAAAATTACTTGTTCCATTACTTAAGTTCTCAATAGCTCAATAAATTTTAATTTTTGTTTTAGAGTGGGGATTCACATGTTTTGAGAATTTTCGACGATCAAGTGCAAGCAACAGAATCAGTTCGTAGATCATCCAGATTACTAGAGGATACTTATGCAACTGGAGTTGCCATTCTTTCCAAGTACAGCGAGCAAAGAGATCACTTGAAGGTACTTACTTTTGAAGCACCAGCAACTTACCTTATATGCAAACTCTGATTTTTATTCTTTCTGAGGTACATACTTATTTCTCTGAATAATTAAATGCTTGGTATATTGGAAACTTTCTCATAATTAGTACCAGATATGATAGAACAATTAAGGTGAATTTCGTGATCAATTGCTCAATAATAATGTAGAAATTTACTTCAATACGAGTTTAAACATTAGAATCTACATGATTATTATTTAAAGTTCCTTCACATAAACTTTGATTTATTAATTGCTCTGATATATGTAATGATTGTATAGTTTAAAATTATATTTCAGTGAGGTGGCAGGACCTAGTGAGAGTTGTATGATCCGGGATAAAACTGGACATAGAGAATAAATGGTTTGCTTTTGAGTGTTGATTGCATTGTCAACTTTGTTTCCCGGAGATCTTGTTTACTGAAGATTGATATATAAGTCGTGATTTTACTTAAGAATGACAATTTTCTTCAACCTGAAATTCAGAATGGCTTTTTAATAAAAAATAATTAGATTTTCTTTTATTTCATGTTTTGCTCCTGGACTTAAAAAAATATTAACTTTCGTAAAATGCAATGAAGAGTTTCTGTTACCCCTAATATTGCAGGTTAGAGATTTTAAGAAATGATTATATGTTGATAAATTGGCTGCCTCTGATAGCTTTAGAGCAGTTAAAGGTAACGTACAAGAAATATTTAGAAGATAAAAGTTATTCTTCATTAACGCGTGAATCTGTATGGGCTGCGGAGTTTGAATTTTTCAATTACTAGGTTAATAATCTCGTATTTACTTGTAGAACAAAGAATTTAAACTTTTTGTTTAGGCACACATTTACATGCTGACGATTTAGAATCGATGTGGTCAAACTACACAGTTATAACATTTTGGTTACCATGCAACTTCTAGCATCCTGTTTTTCAATGTACCAGTGTCGTTAACGGGCTTCATGTGGCATGTTATCAGTGTACTAGATCTCATTAAATAGCTTTAAGACCATGATTGTGACTAGAAAATTATTTTATGATTTTACAAATTTATACGAGTTTTCTTCAGCTGCAATTGCAAAGAGTTTTGTGATGTGCTACATTTGATAAAAGTTGATCCATTTTTCAACAATTTTAGTTAAATCTCCACGGTGCAGTGAGACAAAGATTATCTGGCTCTGTCGATTTCTATTGACCATCATACCATGCGTTATATATGCATACTGCATTCTGTATGGATTTTTTAGATGCTGAAAATTACACAATAATCTTTTTGCTGGTTTTGCCTTTGTTGTAGAGAGCTCAAAGGAAAGGACTGGACGTTCTTAACACTCTAGGACTATCAAACTCCCTACTGAGAATCATTGAGAGGCGGAATCGTACCGACAAATTGATCAAGTATGCAGGCATGATTTTTACAGTCATCATCCTCTTTGTTTTCTGGAGGTGCACGAGATGATTTATGCTCCATCCCATACTGAGTTATCGTATGTACAATCTTTAATCTTTCTGGTAAAGAGTAAACAATCAGCTTATCACACCTCGGGTAGGTGATGAAAACATATGATGAAAATTGATCTCTAGTTCTTGTATTGGCATGTTCATACCGAGAAAACTTTGCAAAAGAATAGGCGAGGAAGTTGTGGAAGGACTTGAGAAATGACCATATTTATAAGGATGTTTAAATAGTTCCCATGGAATTGTAATTTTTGAGATATTGGGGCTTGATTAGCGTTCTTTCTCCTTTTTGAAGTTAACTATGACTTGCTATATGGAATTGGAAAAGTTGCATGGATTTATCTTATTTGAGTGTTGTGTTTTTGAGGTCTTCGTAACAGAGCGAAATTGATATCTTGGTTATGATATAAAGTACTATTTGCTCTACCACATTATATTACGTCAGATTTCCATCCGAATCATTCACATCCCAATCCTTTTTATAGAGTATAGATGTTCTAAAATCAGTTCTATGTATTTATTTAATTGATATATATGCCTTAAATAATATTTATTAGTATATATTTCTCGTAAAGTAAAATAGCACTAAATTACAACTAATTTGCACGGATAAATAGTAATTTTTTCACAAATCTAAAATTTGATTCCAATGTGTATTTAGCCATTCATCGAAAGAGTGGATTGTGTGGGTTTGATATATTTTTGCGAAGCTATAAGTGCAATGTTTCATAGTTATTGAGTTAAAACTAGAATTATTTTCACAAATTTTACTAAAATATAAAGAAACTCTAATCTACAATGATATTACCCTCTCGTATACGAAATATGTTTATCTTTTCACTAATCCTTTTATTAACTTCACTGTGTACGTTTAGACCAACTTAGAGTGATTGAAGTGCGATACGCATTGAATAAATTTTTACAAGAAGATAAATACTCATAAATTTAAAATATATAAGTATTACTAATTATAAATAACATAATTAAATTTTTGAAATTGAAGCTTGCTGCTAGCCAGTTGAAGTTTCTCTATAGTTCAGCAGTTGCCTGTTGCTTAATCAAATAAAAGATTAAAGCAATAAAACAAAAGGAGAAAGAAGAAAGTAAGAAAGAGCCAAAGGCAAAAGAGGGTGATAGTATTTTAAGAGCTAATTGCAGCAAACTCCCCAATCTATGGGGTTTGTTGCACTTTGCCCCCTAATCTATGAAAATACGCAATATGCCCCCAAATCTATTATTTTTTTTTGCTATTTTCTGCCAATCCGCTGATCAACCGTTCATTTTGGACACGTATCTGAGTTTTTGTCCGCTAGATTTGGCTTCAGGGGGCAAATCGCACGCATATCACACATTTTTATAGGTTAGGGGGCTGCTGCAATTAACCCTTTTTAAATGAGAAAATGAAAAAAGAAAAATTCTTCAATGCTCATTTAACCCAGAGAAAAGTAAAGCATGGGACATGCAGCAGATAATGAATGCTCACTGGCACCTTAAGAGAATAAAGAGTTTCTCTTGTGCAAGAATCTCCTTTACAATTTTGCTTTTCCTTTTGTAATTCAGTCAAACAATTGGACTCCATTAAAGGTGCAAAAGCAGTATTTTAGTTAGCAAATTTGAGTTGTTAAAGTTTAAAAAGAGAAAAGAAACTAAGGAATAACATTTTCAGTATATGAAGTTAGATAATGACAGATTAAATGTAGCTTGAGACAGAGTTTCATGACAAATGCCCACTCACTTCTCTTGTTCTATGCATGGTAAATTTACGTCGAATTGCAACCGAGTGCACTCTTTCGATCCTCCTGATGGCCAAAAATGTAAGCGGAAGGGTGTTTCCGTATTTCTTTGTCCTGTTGATTTCAGTATCCTTCATGGGGCAAGTACAGTCAGCCCAAGTCCGTACTCTTCTCAGAATCCGACACCTACTAAACTATCCACCTTCTCTCAGTCATTGGACGAACGACACAGAATTATGCAATAGTGAACCAACTGAAGCTTTCACCGTTGTTTGCTACAACGATGTCATAACTCAGCTTCACATTGTGGGAGAATATGGAACTCCTAAACTACCTCACAATTTCTCAATTTTTTCTTTTGTCAATACACTTGTGAGGCTTCCAAACTTGAAAGTCCTCACATTGGTTTCTCTTGGTTTATGGGGTCCATTGCCTAGTAAATTTACGCGCTTATCATCCCTGGAAATACTAAACTTGACCTCGAATTTCTTACAAGACGAGATACCGCCAAGTATATCTTCGTTGACACATCTTCAAACTCTAATTCTTGATAGCAATAACTTTACTGGTACATTGCCAGATAGCCTAAGTACCTTTTCAGCTCTGGCAGTTTTGAGTGTCGCAAACAATTCCTTTTATGGATCTTTGCCACATTCATTGGGAAATTTGGAAAGTCTCAGGGTACTTAAGCTGTCGAATAACAAGTTTTCAGGTAACGTGCCTGATCTCAGCAGTTTGACAAACCTTCAAGTGCTCGACTTGAAGAACAATGTTCTTGGGCCTCGTTTTCCTAATGTTACCAATGAAATTGAGAGCATTGTGCTGAGGAACAATAGATTCACATTTGGGATTCCAGATAAAGTTCAATCATGTTATCAGCTGAGAATCTTCGACGTTTCTTTGAACAGATTCGTGGGACCGTTTCCAGTATCTTTGTTATCTCTGCCATCAATCACTTATCTAGATATATCAGAAAACAAGTTCACAGGGCTGTTGTCTGAAAATCTGCCTTGTAATGATGAACTTGATTTTGTAAACTTAACTTCCAATCAGTTAACTGGAAAATTGCCAAGATGTTTGCTGTCTGGTCCTACAAAAAGGACCGTGCTTTATGCTGAGAATTGTTTGATAAACGAAGATGAAAATCAAAAGCCAATTTCCTTATGTAAGAATGAGGCTCTAGCTGTAGGAAACTTGCCGCATTCTCGGAAAAGAAAGGAAGCTATTAAAGTCATTATTGCTTTAAGCATATGTGCAGGTGTTACCGGAGGAATAGTTTTATTCGGTGCTATCTTTCTGGTAGTCAAGAAGTTTCGCGCTAACAGATCAGCAGAAAAACCACTGCCGAGACTTGCAGCAGAAAATACACCAACTGGTTAGTCCTCGAATTTACTTAAGTTTCAAATACTATGGACTTTTAGGTGGCATTGCATATTTGGAATTATAAAGCCAATCTCGTCGCTTGAATAGAAATTGCAGGAGCTGGAAGTCAATTTTCCAATTAATATAATATCATCATAGAATTTTAGGAGATATTTACAATCAGAGAAGTTATGCTCAAGTTCTTTGTATCTGAAATCTAATGATGATGTAACAGGAGTGTCTCAAAGTAAAACTGAATCTTTTGAGTAT
Source organism: Misopates orontium (assembly GCA_946800315.1). Lineage (NCBI taxonomy): Eukaryota > Viridiplantae > Streptophyta > Magnoliopsida > Lamiales > Plantaginaceae > Misopates > Misopates orontium. The sequence continues at coordinate 42,043,761 of OX326951.1, read as the reverse complement.
ATAGAAATTGCATTAGAAGCGGACTTCTTTCTTTTTACTGGTTTGAACTTTTGTACCATAGTTTGGAGGCAGTTAATGTTTGATAATTAATTTTAAGAACCAACTTTGATCATGCAATAGACAATTAGTGAAGTGTTTAATTTATATTTGATTAACCTCGTAGGATATACAACTCAAGCAATGAAGCTAGGAGCAGTTGGTCTTTCACCTTATAGAGCTTTTTCTCTAGAAGAGATTCAGGAGGCAACTGATAATTTCAATACATCGGCTTTCACGGGAGAAGGATCATGTGGTCAGGTACGTATATCATGGTACTAAGATCACCATCACAAACTAAACTTTTTAAGATTTTCGCTTGATATAATTAAGTAGTCATCGTACTAATGAGTTTAATGCATGATACTGTTTTTGTTTCTGCTTTGAACTTCTGATATTATATGTCTGAGTCTGACTGTTGGAATCAGATGTACCGAGGTCACCTGAGAGATGGCTCCTATGTTGCAATTAAGTGTCTGAAATTGAAAAGAAACCACACCGCGCAATACTTTATGCCTCAGATTGAAATGATATCAAAACTCAGACATCAGCATTTGGTCAGCGCTCTCGGACACTGCTTTGAGTATTACTCAGATGATTCCAGTGTTAGCAGAGTGTTTCTCGTCTTTGAATATGTTCCAAACGGGAGTCTTAGAAGATGGATATCAGGTAAGAACAATTGATATCTACATAACTTTACTTTTAAGTTTTATCGAAACGAGTCATTTCTTTGTGTTTGATGGATTGTGACTCGTCATCATATTTTGCAGAGAAGCGCGTTAGAAGAAGGCTTACCTGGCCTCAGCGCATCGCTGCTGCCACAGGGGTAGCAAAGGGTATCCAGTTTCTTCATACAGGAATTGCCCCAGGACTCTTTTCCAATAACTTAAAAATCACAGATATTTTACTGGACCAAAATCTTGCTGCAAAAATTAGCAGCTATAACCTGCTTTGCTTACCAGAGAATATGGAAACAGTATGAAAAACTTCTTAAATCTCTAATTTTCTGTTATTAACATTATTGATCACCCTTACCGCAAACTGATTCTTAAAATCTGCTCAACTTGGCAGGATCATGTCCAAAATATACTTGGAAAATCAAGGGAGTTAACAACCACTTCGAGGTTTGTGCTTTTTCAAATATTTGATTGATCTATGGTTTTCAATATTTTTACTTGTTAATGCAAAGATTTTTAAGGTAACCAATACTTTGAGGAGGTAAAAGACTTTTATTCTGTTTTTTTCACAGGGCAAAGAACCAAGATAAGTTGTATATATACGACTTTGGGGTGATTTTATTAGAAGTTATTTCAGGGAGGCCCATAAATTCCAATGATCACGTCCACGCGCTGAAAAATATGGTATGTCTTGAACTAAACTACATTCTGTTTTGTTTGAAAGAACGATGAATTATCCCACAGCATAGTAGATAAACAGGTAAATGTGCGCATGTTCATTCAATATTTAACAACCTTTTCTTTTCCTGCAGTTACAAGCAAGTATAATGGCTGATGATATATCGAGGAAGAGCGTGGTTGATCCAGCTGTTAAGGATTCGTGCTCGGGCGAATCATTGAGAACAATGATTGAGATTTGCTGCAGATGCTTGGTAAAGGATCAAGCTGAAAGGCCTTCAGTTGATGATGTACTGTGGTATTTGCAGTATGCTGCTCAGGTTCAAGATGCATGGAGGCCAGGTGACTCTCAAAGCAGTGACGGCACTCCTATTTCGCCTCTACGCTCTTCACACTTAAGGCTAACTATTACATAGGAGAAGGAAAAAAGTGCCACCTTTAACTTTAGAAGCCAGTACAAGATATTGTTTTCTTTGCAAATTCTTAGTTTTGGCACTGGAAGAAGAGCATTAGACGTTTACATTGGTAAAGAGTGTTGTTGATATTATTGAAACTGTTTGCGAAATTATATGTAAAAAACTCATCGACACATATGTAATCTTCTATATATTATCTCTCATTTTTTAATCTCGTGTACTCATAAAGAGAGAAGTGCATCATATCTTTTCTTTTTTGATCTTTTCAAATAATTTCTTGGCCTTTCTTCTTTTATGGGGATTAAGCAAAATCAATATGGATAGGTTGTATTATGCATGGAAACTCCTTTCACCAGGCTGTACTCGGTGGCTTTCATTTCTCTTCTCTGGACATATGTGTGCATTCTTTTAAAAAACTCAGCGATTTTTCAACTGCAATTAGTTGAGTAGTTTGTGTAGTTTCTCAAATATAACGGTGATTTATGTTAATATATAGTTCATCCCTTGTGAGAATGAAGTTTATGTCATTTATCTATCTTTTAAATGTCATGCTAAAGTTGTGGCGCCTATGAAACTTCACATATATAGATTTGGCTGAGACAAGACCTTTTATTCTTATACTATTTACTGCCTGAATCCAATAAATTTGATCTTTTAGCAACAATCATCTGCTATATTAATGAAAAACTCTAAATTATAGTACAACTGTTTCTAAACAAGTATATGTTACAAAAAAAAAAAAGTGTAATTGAGGACACAATTTTAGAATATAATTTCAGTTGTAAGTGAATTGTGTCAGCAATATATCAAATAAAGAAGGGGGGATAACAATCTTTGATGATACTTAAATTTCAATTGTCTCACATACACAAAACTTCAGAGTAACATCATATCTAGGGGAAACAACATGATCACAATGAGGAAAACAAAATGTCCTAAATGCATACACATCGAGTAAGAGCACTACAAATATGTACAATAGCACATTGGCACTTTTTTTACAATAAGAAAACCATGAAAACAGAGTTCTTTATGACATTGACAGGTAGTAAAATCACTTTGTTGAGTTCGACTTAGGCGAAAAGAGTCGGCTAGGTGAAAATCTCCCAGGTGAAAGTAGGCCTTCAAAGGACCTACGATAGGGCACACCCTGCCCTTCTCCATCATCAATAGGTAAATTCGCACCGTTGAAAGTGCTACACCTCGCCAACTTACCAAGCCATGATTCTTTCTTTCTCTTATGCGTTCCGTTGATGTTATGACACAAATATTCTTTCACATTGCTTAATCCTTGCTCGACAACTTCCATTGGAGGCGACACAAGAGGATTCCCTTCAACGCTCAGCTTTTGGAGCTTGCTGAGACAACCAATGGAATCTGGTAGGGTCGTGATCATGTTATAGCTAACGTCCAATTCGACTAGAGAAATGAGTAGGCCAACGGAGTACGGAAGTGTAGTCAAGTATTGGAAGTTTTGGCTAACATTGAGTATTTTAAGGTTTATGAGGTTTTCAAGATCATCGGGCAAGGAACGGAGGCAGTTGAGGCGGGCATCTAATATCCGGAGACTGGTTAAGTGAGAGGTGGAAGGAGGAAGAAACGCAAGCTTGTTTGAATTGATGGAGAGCTTTTTTAAGTTCAGTAAGTCAAATCCAATTGTGGGTGGTAATTGTTTTATCAGGTTGAAGTTTGCATTCAATTCTTCAAGTGATCTGCAAATGTAGATACCATGGTTAGTTAAAGATGTAATTTTCTAGTTGACATTAGAAAGTTTTGAGCTAGTAAATTATTTTGAATGGATCAAGCAAGCTAGCAGAGTTTGATTGAGATAAAATTTCACTTAAAAACTTATAATAATCTATGGAGAGGGATGAGATTTGTCAACTGATGCTTGATTAGTTGGATCAAAGTGACAATTGGAGTCTGATGTTCTATGAATGATTAATTTTGTCATTAGGTCTCATTCATGTGCTGAATCAAACAAAAAATACTTTAATCTAAATGCTTTCAAGATAAGAGCAATTGGCTGGTTCAATTAATATTTTACTCTGGCTGATCTAGCACTGATCTGTAGGCTCAACCAAATGAAAAGTTGACTTTTACTTTAGTTGATAACCACTTGGCAAATTGTATAAGACCACAAGAAAGAAATATCTGATAGTTGGACTTTGCACAAATATTCAAATAACAACCTAGACAGCTATACAAAGAATGTTTATAAATGAGAAAGGGCAGCTAGTAAGAAAGGGATGGCCTTTTAACAATTCAATATTTTAAGGACAAAACTGTTTTTTATGTCTACATGCAGGTTGTGAGTGAAGCTAATTTAAAGTTTGTGTCGCGATCCAACTTATAGGCAGTTAACATAAAATCTAAAATATGTCCGGTTCGTAATTTAAATAGTCTACTTCTGTGTAATTGTAATCGGACTCGTCGAAAATAGTAAAATATCCTGCCTTAAGACAGTCTTTTTTAAGAACTGGATAAACAAATCTCCGTTTTCTTTTATTACTTTTTCGTGTGTATAATTTTCTATCATCGTATTGATACGTTACAGTTTGTATTGGCAAAAGAGAGTACAGGTGACAAACCTGCAATTTTCGATGGTCGTAGGAAGTGACTGAATAAGGTTGCCAGACACATTCAGAACCAAGAGCTTTGACAGGCATCCTATTGAATTTGGGAGAGACTTGAGCTGGTTTGAGTGCACGTCCAAAATGACCAAGTTTAGAAGCCTTGCTGTTAAAGATTCTGGAATACTCTGTCAAACAAATGTCCAAGAACAAATTAGCTTAAAAAAAGTAGAGAGTAATTGAAAAGAGTTTTGTGTTCACATCCCACAGCCACCCATTCATTGAAAAAAAAGAATCATTTATTAGGCTAGCAAAAAGATTGTAGTCTGCACTTAAGAGGACGTGTTGAAAAACATATGTAAACCAATCCCTCGACGAGCTTGAGCTTTTAGACGAGACGGTAAGTCATCGACTTAGCTCTTCTTCCCTTGACAAACCGGGCCGAGAAGAACACCTTATTTTCAATCCATGATTCAGAAGATGAACTATACGGCTACAAATCTTTAAATAAACATATCTACACGGGCTTCAAAATTTCCATCGAAAAACAATTCTTTCTCAAGACAAGAACTAAATATGAGTTATATATGTAATAACACAAGATTGTTGATATATACATATGTATGTGTATACAATATAAACACAAATATGTTACCTGAAGATTGTTATTGGAGAGGTCTAATTTGTAGATGGCAGCTAAATTTGGAGGAGGAGTGGGAAGGACTTGAAGAGACATTCCACTCAAGTCCAATATCACCTTCTTGTTATCATTTTGTTCATGGACACTATTATTATTATTACTATTTCCCATTCTCTTACTTCTCCTGTTGTTCTCCATCTTATTCCTCCTCACCATATGATCCATCTTCATTTCTTGCTGCACATACATCATATCTTCACACACTTACACAAATCTATTTTATTATATAACACAAAACGCTCTTATGTAAATATAAAGATGTACAAAAACAAAGGATATTTTTGGTAGATTGTTTTCTTGATGAAAAAGTATACTAACATGACACACACACACACAAATATATATAGAGAGGAGGGGTGGGTGGGTGCGGGGTGGGGGTGGGTACGGATGGAGTACAATATCCGTATGGTGGTACTAGGGTTTACTTTTAAGTACAAATTCCGTATATTCCTTTGCGCACTCATGAATTACCTAAAGTCAACCATATATATATATATATATATATATATATATATATATTGCAAATTAATTAATTACCCTTATAAATTAGAAATGAGTTGCTTTCTTGTGTATATTATGGAAATATTTATTCAATAAATATTGGATAAAATCTTCTCGCAGATATATATGATGATATCATATAATTTAGTTAATATTGTGTATATACAAAACGTTTTACTTGTGGCCACTGCTGGCTAAAAGACAAATATATGATAGGTATCATTGTGTTTTGTTTTTGTTTTTTTTTTTTATTATAAATTATAGGGTATCATTGTTTCATAACGTGAATCTAGGCCGATTTTACATTATGGTATCTAAAAGTGATATTTATAAATTGTTAAGGATTTCTATTTTAATGTTATAGATATTCAACTATATATTGATTTAACGGATATGTATAAAATGTGGAGTTAATCAGCATACAGTCGGAATCTACCAGGCACTGACAAATTAGGGATTTCGGCTAGGAATTAGTGAATTTCACGTATACAACTCATGATGATTAAGAGACCATAATCATTCAAGATTAAGAAATTTTCCTAGATTTGTTTTATTATGTAGATTTTAGCCGCGGTCATCGACAAAAGAGAGAGAATAAGCAGGCCAGGTTTCTGTTAATGAAATTTATACATAAAGTCACGTACACAATTAATATATAATATGGGGAATTATAAATCACGTATACTTTACTTATAACAAGAGAATATTATAAGAGACAACTTGCTATGTTGAATACTGCTGGCGAATAAAGAACGCCACAAATTTTAGAATACATATAGTTAATTAAGCAAATTATATGTACACCATCTCAAGTTTGATCTAGCTACAAGAATATTTGAAGAATAATAGAAATACCACCAAAACTTGAATAAATGATACATATAGCTAGGTCCAACCATGCATTGACAAAAATATATAGACAAGATCTGTTGATGTCCATGTAAAATTTTAAAGATAATTTGCTCCATGGTCTAGTCTTATCTTAACTTTCATCCTTTTTCTTTTGAAATTGTGTTAAAATAAAGACTGTACGTATATATATGTCATGTTACAAATAACCTTTATAAGAATCTCAAATAATTTTAGAAATATATTGGTTTTGCTTTAAATGGCTAGGATATATATATATATATATATATATATATATATATATATATATATATATATATATATATATATATATATATATATATATATATATATATGTTGATAAGTTATAACGGCAGGCCAAATCATGTGACCGTTTCACCGAGTCGATCGTGTGACACTGTATTCGTCATTGAACAGTCAGTTTTTCTCAATGTTTTGTAATTGATGAAACTTTAGAGGGTGCTAGTGTAATTATCTTTAATTTAGTGATAAAAAACATTTGGTTGGTTAAGACGTTTAAGTAGATTAATTTTCGTGAAAATGACAAGGAAGCATATATAGACTATAGTTATAGAAGTCAATGGTGCTAGAAATTTCTTAATGGAGACAAACTATGGTGGCGTGCGTTTCTTTTTCTATGTGACGAAAATGTATTAATCACTATATATTAAATTTACTCGCGGATCTTACGGAAAACTGAAATCTTATATTGTCAAAGTAACATCATTGTCCTCACTAATCCAATGGCGGCTCGCGTATTTATGTATATATATTATTTTTTGTGTATTAATTTAGGATAAATGTTCCCTATACTGAAAAATCAGAGCACATTGACTTTATACTATGATTTTTAGAAAAAACGACAAACCACAATAAACAGTATTAACAATATGTTAATCATAGTATAAAGTCAATGTGCTCTGATATATCCCAGATACAACGCTCATTGTAAATATCGATCACTGCAATACATAATAATATTTATAATTGTGAATATATATAAACGATCCAAAAGTTGAACAACTCAAGTTTTATACTCGAATATTATAAGATCATATAAGACGTATGCACTCTTGACGAAATTATTATATTTCTACTTGGATTGTTGGTGTAATGATTTATTCGATTGCTTAAAAGTTAAAACAACTAGTCCGTACAACCGCTAATTTGTTCCCTGGGTTTGAATTAGTAGGATAAGTACTACTGGTTTTTATGAATTATTCAATTCATCGAGTGTTCATGGTGGGTCTCATGACTCAAAATTTATTTTATTACCTTTTATATTATATGCATTTTTTTTCTTCTCTAGCGGACATGTTATGCACAAAATAAAAATCAAGTTGAAAGGTTATTGATTTAATGGTCAATAAATCATGATACTGTCAAGATAAGAAGTAGAATGGGTGCGTGTAGTTCTGAAGTTGATATTTGTTCAATTTAATTATTTTTATACTTTAAGTCAAGATAAGAATTTTAGATGGTGGGTATTAGTAGTGAAATTGAATTTCTTCAAGTCAAGCAATTATATTTATATGTTACACATTCTAGTTTTTTAATAATTCAACAGAAACGTACACTGATAAACGACTTGAGTGTTATTTGTATGATGTATGAGCTTAATTCATGGATGGTACGATAAAGCTAGTGTTGGTTTACTTATTATTGGAGATTAATATATAAATGAATAAATGTCAAACCTCTCTACAAGCTTAAGCTTTTAGAGAAAACGACATTCAATATGGTAACAGAGTTCAGGCCAAATAAGAGGTTTTGGGTTCGAATCTCACCGCCAGCTACTTATCAAAAAATGGCACGTGTCAGGCGTAATAAGAACTTATGAAAAAAATGCGCGTGTCTGCACGTGTCAGGGGTAATAAAAAGATTTACGCCTGCACGTGAGGGGGCGTGTTGGAGAATATGATTACAAGCCTGTGATTTCATAAACACACGTTTTGCTAATGTGGAATTTATCGGCATTTAAGCATATTTAAGTAATGTTAAGAATAAATAGAAAACAATCTAACTTCAAGTATTGAGATATAAGATTATTTAACCTGTTTGACAAAGTTTGATTTATTAAATTGATTGCCATAAAGCTAGTGAACTTGAGAAGTATCGCATTCTCCTTAAAATGTTAAGAATGTAGGACTCTGTTTGCTCTGTTTAAGATCACCAAAACAAGCACTTTGCCAGTTTACCAAATTTTAGATGGATGCTTACATAAGATTTTCATCCTCAAAAACTAATAAACAACAAAACACATAAGAATTACAACATGATGCATTTAGAACATTCACAAAATGAGTAAACTAAGTTATTCACACTAAGATTTTAGCAAAATATTAAGATGCACACGGACAAATCGTCAAGGTTGCGTAAAGAAACTAAGCGGCTAACTGAACCGGTCTTTTTTGGTACAACAACACTAGATTAATGTTTCAGTAGTGTTGTTTGGATTTTCTTCTCTTATTTGTATCTGTGCATGCATTTTGTGAGCTGTCACTTTTCGCCCGAACTTAAGCCTAACCATTTTCGGGTGACTTCATGCTAGGTCCTACCTCAGGCGGTGTAGTGATACCTTTTTGCATAATGACTGATATACGGACAAAACGGATGGAAGAGGTTTGTTGCTGCGTATTTATTTGCATCTTCAAGAAACAATACTTACATTCTAAGAAAAAAATATTGAAATCGAAAAACTTGAGAGAAGAGCGAAAGATGGGAATCGACTTGAGGCAAATGATGGCTGCTATTCTTACATTCTCCATGTTTGTAATGCTAGGAAATATGATAAAGAGGGATCATCTCGATCCTCTTCTGGTAAGTTGTCTGTGCGAATTGTTCGATTTTAGATTTCTGTAGATCAAAATGGTTGCGGTAACTTATGAATCTGTATAGATCACAATTCTGTATCTTGATTTCACAATCTTAATTATGAAAATTTCGCTCGCGATATCTCTTCACTCCGGTTTGGTAATTTCCACCGCCTGCTTTAATTTTACGCCAAAGATCAAGTGAAGTCTCTCTCAGAAAAAAAATTAGTTAGACAAAGTATCATTTAAAAACTTATAATGTGGATTTGTTTTCTGTGGCAATTTCACCAAAATAACAAGTACATTCTGAAAAAAAAAAAGAAGAAAAAAAAGGTATCACATTCAAGATTTTCATACAAAATTTGCGTAATTTTATTATTTTTGTTTGTTTTGTCATAACTTTACAGTAAGTTGTAATTAAACATCTGGTAAGTTTATTAATGCAAGTAGTTTTGAGGTAGAACAGAGTAGCAAGGAGTCATTTATTGTGTTGGTTGTGGAAAAAGTGAAATTAAGGATCAAACACTTGTTTCTTACCTTTAAATTGTCTTTAACTTGTTCTAGTGTTGTACAAAAAGAACTTTATAGATGTGGTTATAACAGAATAGTAGCTGCATTTAGTATGATATTTTTGGTGAATTTAAAAGGGAGAGTATGGATAAAAAAGTATAAGAATAATAAAGGATCATAGGTTTGGATATGATGTGATAAGAGTAATGAGGCAGGTTTGATGCAGAATTTGATCTGATGAACTGATAAACTACACTTTATGACTTAAGTTTCCAAATAGATAGGGAAAAATGACTAGTTATGGAGGTTCCAAGTAGAGAGAGTTCTGATCTTACTTTTGGCAGCATAAGATTCTAAATTGGATTTCTTTTGATAATTTACAACATTTTAAAGACTGTAAGTATTTCAGATATTGAGCAAATGTCACTCTAAATTAATTTGATGTCTCACCACATTCTTATCAAGAATATTGCTCACTGTTATCTGTCAATATCTTCGAAACTTAGGACTAATGTAACATTTCTTCATTTTCATTTTGAAGGATTCCTTAATTTTTGCACCTGGAGTCCAGCAGTATGATGCTTTCAAGATTTCAAAGCCTGCAAAGTTGATGGTAACTGAAAAAATTTACGGAACGGGGAAGGAGCACGACCAACCGGCAAAACCTTGCTGGAAAAAGCCTTCATTCGGTATTCCTACTTGTGTATATAATTATGTTTAACCAATGTAATATCATTCAGTTTCTGTTAATTGCTTCATCAATTTCTGTTGATATGTGTTTCTTTTGAACAAGGGAAAGAGCAGTCCAATGGCTACATATTCTTATCATTGAGTCATGGCCCTGAATATCATGCTTCAGAGGTTTGTTTGAGCATATCCATAGTCTTTAGTCATCTAATATGAAGTTATGTTAGTGGTATATTGCGTATTGCTTCTAAATAATCAATCTTCGTGTTGTTCATTTTTTCGTTTTGTTTCAGTTAGAAAATGCAGTGGTAGTAGCCAGGCATCTGGGAGCGACACTCGTGCTTCCTGATATCATCGGAATTGAAGGAGAAAAGAGGTGATTACTATCATAGTTCTTATCTCAGAACTTCAATCTCAATTATTTCGCCAAATTTTAGTTCATTGGTGAAATAACATCATTTAATATACTGCACATATTTCAACTTGCAACCTGATGAAATACATCAAAATTTCTCATTTTCATTGTTTTCAGGCATTTGGGAGAAATCTATGATGTCGAAAAATTCATGGCAAGCCTGAAAGGAGTTGTCCAAGTTGACGCGAAACCCCCTACGGAATCATCAAACGGGACGCTGCACATTGTAAAAGTGCCTGAAAGAGTTACGAAAGATTTCATATCTTCAAATATCAATCCCATTTTCCAGAGCCAAAAGAACTTGAAGATTGTGACTTATTTCAACTCCACAAATGCGACAAACGTAAAAGAAAATAAGTTTTCAAATGCATATCAATGCCTGGCAATGTTTGAAAGCCTCAAACTCCAGCAAGAGTTGCAAGAACTAGTCGATTCAATGGTTCAGATGTTGCGAAGCCTAAGCCAGAAAATGGATGGCCGTTTCTTGGCAGTGGACTTAAAGGTCGAAATGTTGGAGAAAAACGCCAGTAGTTGGCGTTATAATGCTGAAGAAATTGGGGAGTTTCTCAACAAGATTGGCCTTCCTAAAGAAAGTACTATATATGTGACTCAAACAGGATGGCACAGCAGTCTTAATGCACTAAGGAATGTTTTTCCCAACACTTTTACTAAGGTAACATTTTCCAAAAGAATATTACATTGCTGCACAAGTTTTTAGTTACTTTTGAGTTTGATCATGTGAACTTTTTGACACTTTATATGTTTATGATTTATTCTGTCAGGATGCAATAATGCCTGCTGAAGAAAAGGCGAAGTTCATGGACTCAAAAATCCACGAATATGAAAAGTTCATCGACTATTACATGTGCAGCGAAGGTGATGCTTTTGTGCCAGCTTACAAGAGCAGGTTTTACGAAGGCGTGGTGGGGGAAAGAATAGGTCTTGGAAAACTGCAGATATTCGTTCCTGAGAAGAATGTTTCTGATTCTATCGAGGATCATATTTCTCCTTATATTGTGGAGAAAAGCCACATTGCACATTCATGCTTCTGTTATTAGATGAATTGTGCTTAATGTTTGCTGGTTGGTAGTCGTTTCTGAATTATAAATAAAAATGCTTCAGAAGCATTGGTTTGATGTTGCCAGTGAATGTTTGCTTGTGTAAATTCTTCAATGTCTGTTCTATTTAAGTTTATAAGAGAAGAACTTGTATCTATGGTGATGAAAAATTCAAGTATTGAGATGGGCGTTTAAATTGTTCTTGTTTGGATCAATTGCGTTAAACCCCTAACTTAATCCCCCAGTTTCAATGTCCCTCCTAACTTATAAAATGTTTGATTTGCTCTTAACCTAGTGAAAAATGTGCAAATTGTTCCTTGAGACTTAAATAACTGCTCATTTTTGATACATGTCTATATTTCCATCCATTAAATTTGACATCGATAGGCAATTTGCACACTTTAGTATACTTTAAGGGGGTAAATCAGATATTTTGATAGGCTAGGAGAGGCTTGGCAACTGGAAGGCATAATTTAGGGGGTTTAACACAATTAACCCTTTTCTCTTTGTATGTTTAAACAAATATTCAATTGCGAATCCAGCATCAATCCTACATCATTCTTTTAACTTTTATAGTTACTATTTTTCTAAGCATTAAGAACAAACTATATGTCGCAAGGATACAAATACAGTAATACGGAAAAAGATTATTTAATCCGTCAAAAACAAATGATCGTGCATCATAAAAAACATAAAAGTATTGATTTCCACAGCATCAGTGTCCAACAAGTATTGAAGTGTTTACCTTATAAAATTATGTTTCGAAATATTCGTGCGACATAAATACAGTAATACGGAAAAATATTATTTAATCCGTCAAAAACAAATGATCATGCATCATAAAAAAACATAAAAGTATTGATTTCCACAGCATCAGTGTCCAACAAGTATTGAAGTGTTTACCTTATAAAATTATGTTTCGAAATATTCGTGCGACATAAATACAATAATACGGAAAAAGATTATTTAATCCGTCAAAAACAAATGATCGTGCATCATAAAAAACATAAAAAGTATTGATTTCCACAGGATCAATGTCCAACAAGTATTGAAGTGTTTACCTTATAAAATTATGTTCCGAAATATTCTTGCGACATAAATACATTAATAAGGAAAAAGATTATTTAATACGTCAAAAACAAATGATCGTGCATCATAAAAAACATAAAAGTATTGATTTCCACAACATCAGAGTGCCAAAAAAGTATTGAAGGGTTTACCTTATAAAATTATGTTTCGAAATATTCGTGCGACATAAATACAGTAATACGGAAAAAGATTATTTAATCCGTCAAAAACAAATGATCGTGCATCATAAAAAACATAAAAGTATTGATTTCCACATCATCAGAGTGCCCAAAAAGTATTGAAGTGTTTACCTTATAAAATTATGTTTCGAAATATTCGTGCGACATAAATACAGTAATACGGAAAAAGATTATTTAATCCGTCAAAAACAAATGATCGTGCATCATAAAAAACATATAAGTATTGATTTCCACAGCCCAACAAGTATTGAAGTGTTTACCTTATAAAATCATGTTTCGAAATATTCGTGTGACCGAAATACAGTAATACGAAAAAAGATTATTTAATCCGTCAAAAACAAATGATCGTGCATCATAAAAAATATAAAAGTATTGATTTTTTTCAGGCATTTTGGAGAAATCTATGATGTCGAAAAATTCATGGTTAGCCTGAAAGGAGTTGTCCAAGTTGACACGAAACCCCCTACCGAATCATCAAACGGGACGCTACACATTGTAATAGTGCCTGAAAGAGTTTCTAAAGATTTCATATCTTCAAATATCAATCCCATTTTCCAGAGCCAAAAGAACTTGAAGATTGTCACTTATTTCAACTCCACAAATGCGACAAACGTAAAAGAAAATAAGTTTTCAAATGCATATCAATGCCTGGCAATGTTTGAAAGCCTCAAACTCCAGCAAGAGTTGCAAGAACTAGTCGATTCAATGGTTCAGATGTTGCGAAGCCTAAGCCAGAAAATGGATGGCCGTTTCTTGGCAGTGGACTTAAAGGTCGAAATGTTGGAGAAAAACGCCAGTAGTTGGCGTTATAATGCTGAAGAAATTGGGGAGTTTCTCAACAAAATTGGCCTTCCTAACGAAAGTACTATATATGTGACTCAAACAGGATGGCACAGCAGTCTTAATGCACTAAGGAGTGTTTTTCCCAACACTTTTACTAAGGTAACATTTTCCAAAAGAATGATACATATCTGCACAAGTTTTTAGTTTCTTTTTAGTTTGATCATGTGAACTTTGTGATCTTTTTGACACTTCATATGTTTATGATTTATTCTATCAGGATGCAATAATGCCTGCTGACGAAAAGGCGAAGTTCATGGACTCAAAACTCCACGAATACGAAAAGTTCATCGACTATTACATGTGCAGCGAAGACGATGCTTTTGTGCCAGCTTACAAGAGCAGGCTTTACGAAGGCGTGGTGGGGGAAAGAATAGGTCTTGGAAAACCGCAGATATTCGTTCCTGAGAAGAATGTTTCTGATTCTATCGAGGATCATATTACTCCTTATATTGTGGAGAAAAGCCACATTGCACATTCATGCTTCTGTTATTAGATGCATTGTGCTTAATGTTTGCTGGTTGGTGGTTGTTCTCCTGTCAAGTATAAATGATTCGTTTCTGAATTATAAATAAAAATGCTTCAGAAGCATTGGTTTAATGTTGCCAGTGAATGTTTGCTTGTGTAAACTCTTCAATGTCTGTTATATTTAAGTTTAAAGAGAAGAACTTGTATATATGGTGATAAAATTATGTTTCGAAATATTCGTGCGACATAAATACAATAATATGGAAAAAGATTATTTAATCCGTCAAAAACAAATGATCGTGCAGCATAAAAAACATAAAAGTATTGATTTCCACAGCATCAGTGTCCAACAAGTATTGAAGTGTTTACCTTATAAAATTATGTTTCGGAATATTCGTGCGACATAAATACAGTAATACCGAAAAAGATTATTTAATCCGACAAAAACAAATGATTGTGCATCATAAAAAACATAAAAGTATTGATTTCCACAACATCAGTGTCCAACAAGTATTGAAGTGTTTACCTTATAAAATTATGTTTCGAAATATTCGTGCGACATAAATAAAGATACGGAAAAAGATTATTTAATCCGTCAAAAACAAATGATCGTGCAACATAAAAAACATACAAGTATTGATTTCCTTAGCATCAGTGTCCAACAAGTATTGAAGTGTTTACCTTATAAAATTATGTTTCGAAATATTCGTGCGACATAAATACAGTAATAACGAAAAAGATTATTTAATCCGACAAAAACAAATGATTGTGCATCATAAAAAACATAAAAGTATTGATTTCCACAGCATCAGTGTCCAACAAGTATTGAAGTGTTTACTTTATAAAATTATGTTTCGAAATATTCGTGCGACATAAATACAGCTACGGAAAAAGATTATTTAATCCGACAAAAACAAATGATTGTGCAGCATAAAAAACATAAAAGTATTGATTTCCACAGCATTAGTGTCCAACAAGTATTGAAGTGTTTATCTTATAAAATCATGTTTCGAAATATTCGTGCGACATAAATACAGTAATACCGAAAAAGATTATTTAATCCGACAAATACAAATGATCGTGCAGCATAAAAAACATAAAAGTATTGATTTCCACAGCATTAGTGTCCAACAAGTATTGAAGTGTTTACCTTATAAAATCATGTTTCGAAATATTCGTGCGACATAAATACAGTAATACCGAAAAAGATTATTTAATCCGACAAATACAAATGATCGTGCAGCATAAAAAACATAAAAGTATTGATTTCCACAACATCAGTGTCCAACAAGTATTGAAGTGTTTACCTTATAAAATTATGTTTCGAAATATTCGTGCGACATAAATACAGTGATATGGAAAAAGATTATTTAGTCCGTCAAAAACAAATGATCGTGCATCATAAAAAACATAAAAGTATTGATTTCCACAGCATCAGAGTGTCCAACAATTATTAAAATATTTACCTTATAAAGTAATTTTTCGAAATATTCGTGCAACATAAATTAGACCTCATTAAGGCCGAAAGACAAATAGAAATCTTAATCACTTTCTTCATGATGAGAAGAAAGACTGTTCTTTCCTTCTTTTTCATTCTAGTTGTGTCTATTTTCATGATGTCTGTTTGAGTATTCCTTATGCTCACTTTCTTCTCTAATAAAATTCTTGTTTTGCTAAAAAAAAAGAAAAAAAAAATTGGAATCTTAATCATTGATACTTACAAAGGTAGAGATGTCTTAATGAAACCAAGAGTTTTTTGGTATTTTGTGGCCTAACCTAACAATTCCAAGACATAATTAATACTTTACAAAACAAAAGTAGGCATATTTTTTTGTCATATCCAAGATAATGAAAACTTACATTTGATAAAAGAATACAAATAACTAGATGTGAAACCAACTCATCAGAAAAATCGTATCAATTATCGCCATAGCTGCAAAAAAATGGCTACGATGCAAAAGATTCCAACTTTCACAAAACCCATCTTCCAATATTTCAATCAAGCTCCAAATTTTAACAAAAACCATATCCTCAATTGCTACAGTAACAGCAGCAGCAATAGGTCACTATCACAGTCACTACAAATTAGTAGTAACAACAATCATGAAAAAGTTGGACGAATGGTGCAAGAATTCAACCCCAAAATCCCAATTGAGGAGGCGTGGACCCCACCAAGCTCATGGTACAACGATCCTGATTTTTACTCGTTTGAGCTCAATCAAGTCTTTCACAGAGGATGGCACGCCGTTGGTATTAACACTTTTGTTTCTTTTCAACTCTTTATGAAAACTGACATAATTGTGTTTTGTATTGTGTTCCGTGCTGCACGAATACTTCAAAAAATCATTTTGTATCGTGTCGCGTGTTGAAACACATGTTTAGTATTATGATACTTCTACGTTTTCTGCGTTGCACGGATACTTTTTTAGTGAAAAATCGTATGTTGCATTGATACGTCAAAAAATCATTATGTACCTTATTTTGTACTTCAATACCAGTCCGATACTCTGGTACTTCTACCTTTTTCTGTGTCGCCACGGATATTTTTTTATGAATAAAACACGGGTATTTTTTAGTGGATGTATAGTGGATTGTGTGTGAAAACTTTTCTGTTGCATTATAGATTAACTTTAATGTATTATGAATTAAAATTTAATGTTTGTCTTCGTGATTTATGTTATCCATCATTTTTTTTAAGTCCGCGTCGCCACACTTGTATGTACCATGCACGTTTTTTCGTATCCTTGCAACTTAGGTGTGTTTTCCATTCACCATTCATCTGTAAACAAATCTTGGCACGTCTTCATATAGACACAACTTTCTGGAAATTAGTAGTCCCCTAATTTTTGTTTTCTGTGTATATTTGGCTGTGATTATAGGATACACGGAACAAATTAAGGAACCACGTGATTTCTTCACTGGCAGGTAATTTCCAGTTGGAATCCTTTACATAAAACAGAACCAAATAGACATTATTAGCTAACTAGTGAACGTAGCAGATTGGGAAGTATCGAATATGTGGTATGTCGGGATGAAGAAGGCGCATTACATGCATTTCACAATGTCTGTCGCCACCATGCCTCTCTTCTTGCCTCTGGAGCTGGAAAAATGCCTTGCTTTGTCTGTCCCTATCATGTGAGTTTTAAGTTAGCTTAGAGGTTGCTCATGGCTTATAGTATCTACTGATACTTTACCAAATATCGTATTTGTTTTTGCTATGTTAAGTAACTGATGACAGTCTGAAGTTATCAATTCCCTTTGCTTAGTAACTCTTGGAGTTTCTTCTAATTTTCTAAGAGACTTGAATAATGTGCTGCAAGTTATGTTAATTCTCAAAACACCTACTATGAACAGATTTCTCGTACGCACATTTTGAGGAGCTATATTTATGATTAATGACTCCCAATTATGTTAACCTTCTAGGGGTGGACATATGGGTTGAATGGAGCACTCGAGAAGGCGACAAGAATTACAGGAATCAAGAACTTCAAAGTGAATGTATGCTTCACTAGAAACTCTCCTCTCTTTTTTATCTCAGTCCTTGGATAAACTTTCCTTTCTGATCTGACTTTACTGGAATTAGGAAATGGGGCTTCTTCCACTCGAAGTTGCCATTTGGGGGCCATTTGTGATAATCAATTCGGAAGGGCCTAGGAAGAACGGTGATACCAATGCCGTAAGCAGTGAATGGCTAGGTAGTACAGCTGAAATACTGAGTAAAGGCGGGGTTGATACTTCATTGGATTTTCTATGCAGGCGTGTATATACTCTTGAATGCAATTGGAAGGTCTGGATTTGCACATAAAGGTCGAGAAGACAGTGTAAAGTTTTTTGATCGTTACTACATATATAGTCACTGAGTAATCAGCACCAGTTGTTACTTTTACTGCAGGTTTTCTGTGATAACTATTTAGATGGTGGTTATCATGTCCCATACGCGCATAAAGCTCTTGCAAGTGGTCTCCAGTTAGATTCATATTCTACAGAAGTATGTGCACTGATTTCTTTTTCTATTATCGTTTCCTTTTAGTTAAATACTGGGAGTCCATACTTTTTTCCAGAAGTGATCTTAGTTATGTCTTCTTGATAGTTGGTAAAAATTATCTAAAAGTAGTTCATATTTTACTCGGACCTCATATGATTGAGTTGTGCCTCTTTCATACACGTGGCTCATTATTTCTATCTCCAAGATGTATGAAAGAGTCAGCATCCAAAGTTGTGGTGGCAGTACCTTGGACAGTGAAGAAGAATTCGACAGACTAGGCGCAAAAGCTTTATATGCTTTTATCTACCCGAACTTCATGATTAATAGGTTAGACCTTGTTAATAATTGGTTTGGTACACCGTTTAACTTGATATTGTCTTGTTGTTTTAAGCTCCGACTTTCTTTGCTGTGACATAGATACGGACCGTGGATGGACACCAATCTCGTACTACCATTGGGACCTCGGAAATGCCAAGTGATCTTTGATTATTTTCTGGACGCTTCTCTTAGGGTAAGCATACATATACGGTATATGTTGTAAATGAGCCAAGAAAGAAGCAGATGAAATGTCTTTATTAATACAATTGTTGGCGGCAAAAGTGTCGATAACACTGAAAAAAATATGTTCTTAGGCATAAGTACGTGATGTTTAACGCATCTTTCATCCTCGTACTCCTGAAAACCTGCAATTTGAGATGCTTGATTCTATAGGTGGTTGCTTAAGCTTGTGTGAAAGCACTTATAACTAACAATAACTGAAAAAATGTTTCCACCCAGGACAACAGCACTTTCATTGAAAAGAGTTTGGAAGATAGCGAGGAAGTACAGGTTTGTCCTACCCCACATTTCAAGCTATTTTGTGTTTAAGTATACAAAGTTATACATTTTCTCATAAAACAAGTTACAAAAGGAGGTTCATGTCCTTATTGTTATAAGATCTCGGAACATCCTACTACAGTACGCCGAACTTGACATTGTGCTGAAACTGAGTCACTAAGTATTTCTAAGTTCTTTAATGAATTTTAGAAATATTATGTCTTTCTCTATTTGATTTAGAAAACTATAATGCAGATGGAGGATATTTCTCTTTGTGAAGCTGTTCAACGTGGCCTCGACTCTCCCGCTTACAATGTCGGTCGATATAGCCCAAGAGTAGAAATGGCTATGCACCACTTTCACTGTCTACTGCATGAGAATCTCAGGGGCTGAATCATTTTCTAGCAATTTAAGGTCCACTCAATTCATGTACAGTTCTCATGTCGAACAGAACAAGCATGCTCCTATGTAAGTACTCGAAGTATGGCACACTTGTCTAGGTGCACTTGTCATTTACCCCACTGGCATCTTTTTTCTTTGCCATCGTTTCTTCAAGTGTAACATCGGGGTAATTGACTAATTGCTACCTTGCCGATTTCCACTCTTCGAACAAACTAACGTGTGTCATAGCACGAAAAACGTCGACGTTTACATTACGATATTTTATTGGGTTGTTGGCGGTTCCCCCTTCCAATAACATTTCTCATAATCATGTTTTCGATCACACTATATTCTCCAATTGTAACATTGACCTAGAAATTACATTTCTGGAAATCACTTTTCACTTGCATATCACACCAACATTTCTCAGTCAGGCAGCAACACTACCTGTTTACTCATCAACACTTACCTGTTTACACGATGGTATAACCGACTTTTCTGGCACTTATCTACTAAAACTTGTTCTCAATCATCGAGATTTCTCAGACCCGTAACCATTTTACAGCATTTGTATAAAATAATACCCCAATCTTTGACAAGTGTGGCTGATTTTATGGGATTAAAACTTTGAGTTCGATACAGGTTCCGAGTATTGACATGCATAAAGCCGAAAGAAAATTGCAACTTTTCTGAAATGCTACAGTGACACTACACAATTTTAGAAAATATTAGATAAAAACATTGCAATATCATTTTCCTTTTTCATATAGAAACTCATCCATTTAAAACATTAATAACAGACTGGGCAACCTTGCCTCTCGTCTCGAGCACTTAAATGGAAAACCAGAACTCCTTGCAGTTTGTACCAAGATAAAGTGCATGCATGTACAGCTCCAGAATGCATTACAATTCCAAAAGAATCAAAGAATCGAGCAATTTCCAAATCCCAAAACACGAAAATGTCGATCCCAAAAGTACTGTACTTAGTATGTAAAATTTACTGTACGAAACCAAAATACTACATTTATCAACATAACCTCAATGCGCAACAGTACAAAAGCTAATGCAGATAGATACACGAACAGAACATGGATATTGGCAACTTAGAGTTAGTTAAATTCACTGTTTTGTTTCATATATACTTGTTAGTCTAAGACTGCAGTATAATCCAAAATGAGCAGCCAAGCGGTTGTCTTCGACCTGAAAAGAGAATACGAAGATCAAATAACTTCTCAGTTACTTTTTTGCTATATTTGAGACCAAAACTTACTACACTGCCAACCACCAAGTGGTTGGTTTGAGTAAAAGAGATGATTTACCACTAGGATTTTTCCGCTGGGTGTTCTTCACCGGCACTGGGATTTCTTTTTCGTTTGATTGTGAAGTATTCAGCAAAAGGTCTCTCTGGGACGGGAATGAATTTGCCCACTATAGCAAGTGGCCAACTGGTAAAAGGAAAAGCAGGAAACAAGATATGAGTCGGAGAATACCAAGATGTTAATACTCACGCGAGATTTTAACTCTTAAAATCGAACCATCACCGACCATTAAAACTCATAACTCAATGACTGAAAAAGGTAATACCAACCTGATAAAAGCAATGGCAAGAGAGACGAGCCATAACCTCCAGCTGAGACGAACTGTGGATGTGAACCTTCCCAAGAAAAAGATAATCAAGACCTGGACAGGGAGACATGTAAGAAGCATTATGATCAAGACTATTTGGTAAAACATAGTTATTTCTGGGGAAATGACAGAAGTACCTGAAGCACCACTTCAAGGCCTACTATTCCCATAAAAAGACGGTTTTTATGGACTCCTTTCCAGACATTTATCTCGTCTGGTTTTCGAGCGTTAAATTCATTGAATACCTGTTAAGTGTACATAGAAAAGAAAATCCATTACAAAAGAACGAGAACGATAACTCAATAATGAAATAGAGTGAGAAGATCTTGATTGTTTACTAAAGGAGGGTAGAGAGCAATTGAATGGTGGGGAGAGTGGTATTTTTGAGCATAAAATAGAGAGAAAAAGACCTATTCATTAAGATAATGCCCTTACCTGACAGAACACAAAAGCGTTGAAGATCAGGGTATTCCTCACCCTGAAAGCCCGATCCCTTGGAACATGCTCTAGATTCAGGATACTAATTCCCCGGAAATTGAGGATCAAGAGAACGGTGACTTGATAGAGAGCCTTCATTCATGCAACAACAACAAGACGAAAACTAAAGTAGTCAATTTTCATTCCCTCAATTAAACTGCAACTAAGATAGTTACAATGAAGTACTTGTTACCTGTATCATCAAATTCCTCCACATGATATTAGTTATAAGAGGCTCCCTGACAGAAACAAATGATATCAACAAGTTAAATGCATAATCCAAACAGCCAAAAGATGCAATATCAGACAACAATTAGCTCCATAAGATGAATACGTAAAATATGGCATCATTACGCCATGTTGCTATCTGATTATAAACGATGCAGGAAAAGTATTGTCCACACCCAGCATGTGATAGCCAGCCAATAGAGCGATATACAACGTCCTACGAATTAACTGTATCTATTACTATATACTGCAATTTTTTAAAGATATAAAGAAGTGTTACTGCATGTATATCGAATGAAAAGAATACACTGAACTAGGAAAACGTACACACATAAATTTATAGAAAAGTGTTCTTATTTTGTATGAACTAAGCGTTCAACTATTTTCAATAAATAATCGAGACCAGTATGTTACGTATGCTTAAAAGGAAAATCATTACTTATTGTGGAGAATTATGAGACTGTTTTTCTCGTAGAAGAGAACAAAACCAACATAAACTGAAACAAAAGTTATATTGCATGAAGTCGTGTAAAGAAAACCGCTATTGTTAAAACTGAATGATGACAACCAACATTGAAAATTTAATTAACTTAACTAAGGAGAATTTATGGTTTCAGAGAAGGAACAAAAATAGAGTTGGAGAGAAAGGAAAAATCATCATGCTTCAAACAATTCTTATTTACATATTCCACCTTACTAATTAGAGTTTATGGGTTAAGAGAAGAAACATAAATTAAAGGAAGGAAAGTTCTCATGCCTCAATCATCCTACAAATAATCATGACAACCATCACACCCAGATGGGGCACAACGTAACACAAGGACTATAACCTAAACCTGCTCCCATCTTGCCGAGAAAAAGGCTACTATCTACATACTTACTCCTATTTCAAGCTTTATGCACCTGAACACAAAGCGTAAAATGCCTCAAAAAATAATAGTTTACATGAGCCTACCTTCTTCCAACAGGAGGTCTAGTCATGAGATGATCTGTGGGAGGCTCTGTGGCAAGTGCAAGAGCTCCTAGCGTGTCCATGATAAGATTTACCCATAGAAGCTGGAAACGATAAAGTATAATTGAATTACATGAAATTTAAAGAGCAGACATCACGCACTATAGTATGCAACAGAGATTACACACCTGCACTGCGTTGAGTGGAACAAAACCAGAAGAGATTGCAGCTACAACATTGATTATCAGGGCTGCAACATTAACTGTGAGTTGAAATTGTATAAATTTCTGAATATTGGCATAAACAGATCTACCCCATCGAACAACCTGCAATAAACATAAATTTATATTACCCACTGACATATCGGCACAATGATTCAATTTTCAATTCCTAACCAGATATCGATGAATATTAGCATTCTAAAAACAAAATCATGTTAAATACTACAATTATATCAGCTGATGGTCCGATTTTCAACTTTTGACTTCAATCTCTAAATAAAACACAAGAGAATACTACTATTACATCCCAACTCTTTAGGTTTGACCTGCACTACAGAAGACTTGTACCGGAAATGCTGAACATGACATGATCAGAAACTCTACATTGGAGTTAAGATCAAGAAAAAATTTCATATCTTAACATACGGACTACAATTCAGCGAAGCAAATGAATGATCAAAATAAGGTGCAAAATTCTATTACTGCCCCCATTATTTTAACTCGTCCTGCACTAAAGAAATTTGAACCCAAACCGCTGAGCCAGGCGGATTATACCAGCAGTTCATTCAGATAAACTGCATAAAGTCCTGCTCTTTAAAGAAACAAAAAGATTCATCAACATATTCTGAGTCGGAAACTGACCTTGACAACTGAAGCAAAGTTATCATCCAATATAATGATATCTGAACTCTCTTTGGCAACTTCTGTGCCTTGAATGCCCATCGCAAGACCAATATCAGCCTACGCAAGATGACAAGAGAAAAAGAATCAGTCAACCAAACATCTCTTGCACTCACAAATATAAAACCACATTACTTTGATAATTTTCGAAAATATAGACGTCTCTAAAGTGGAAAAAGAGCTAGTATCACGATCAGTAATTATTTAATCACCTTACTGTTCAGATGCAACCCAAAAAAAAAAAAAAAATTCTCTCTAATTCACAAGGAGAACTTTATCGAAACCAGACCTCATGTAGTGCTGGAGCATCATTAGTGCCATCTCCAGTGACAGCAACAACATGTCCCCTCTTCCTCAATGCTTGTACTAGCAAGAGTTTGTCATTCGGTGATGACCTCCCCATGACCTGTGCTCAAAATAACACGAGAAGTTATGTGCAGTGGTTCAATGATTAGATGTGCAATACCCAGAATATTAGAGCAGCAAGCCAATTTTCAGATCATACCGAAATCTTATCAGCCACTTCTAATCTCTGTGTTTCACTCATGCTGCGAAATGACTTTCCTTCAATAAGATTAGGCTCAGTAGCATCAGCATTTGAACCTAATATCCCACACTCCAAAGCAATGGCCCTAGCTGTTTGAAGATTGTCTCCAGTGACCATGCGTACCTAAAGAATTGTCCAATAATCCACATGATATTATACATAACAGGTTCAGATATTATACATAACAGGTCCAACGAGTGAAATACAACTTTCAATGATTTTAGCAGAAAATACACATGTCCCGTTGAAAAAAAAAAAGGAACTGCCCATGGAAACCTTGTAAGATTAACGGTTTTTGGTATTCTATTATTAGCATTTGATGTTGTGATAGTTGTAATTCACTCGTTGGAATTCTAGAGCAATGATATCCAGATACAATTTAAGGGAAATGGCGAAATTGCATTGTCTACACTAAATTTATTAATATTAGTAACTATTTTAACACAAGATAGAGCAAAGCAGCTGACAGTTTATATGAGGGATCGTATACCAAGAGTTGCACAACTGCTAAAAGTTTTCTAACTTCCTATGGAATTTTTCAGTTGTTCCCTTTGTTGGTCTTTTCTAACTGGAAAAAGACCAACAAAGGGAACAACTGGAAAAAGATAATACAGGACACAAAATATCATGGAATGATAATCAATTTAGAACGGACAAAAGGAGAAACAAGTGAATTAACGAAACCTAAAGCAAGAAAATCTAAAAAATAGTGGGCGTGTGCTATTTGCTGGTGTAAGTAGCGAAATGCACATACCTTGACCCCTGCATTAACACACAATTGAACTGCATCTCTCACACCCGGGCGACAAGGATCCTACATTAAATATGAATAAACCCCTCAATTATAATAAGTACTTCAAACAGTAGAAGCAGAAGCATAAAAACTATTTTTCCTTAAATAGAGTAGAAAATGAAATTTCATGATGGAACGGCAATAAATGGGTTACAGGTATATCAGCATAGATAAGAAGCAAAAAAAGAAAAAGATAACGAGCACATAGCAGCACAAAAAATAATAAAAAATAATCATATTTATTATTATAGTAACAATAACAATAATGACTTTAGAGATAAACTCAGACGAGGCGTCCAATGCAAGCATACTTTGGTGAGAAGCAAAATAGATAACCAAAGTTTGTCTACTTCCGAACTTGGTAAATTGATGCATATTAACTGAAGTCCTCATTCGATTATTTCAGAAAGCTTCTGCTGATTTACATGAGTTACGTCCTAATAAAAAAGCCAATGTTGCTTTCTTCATGAGACAAATAAAGTTCCAATATAGACATATTGTGTGAACTGTAGAAAGTAAGATGATGGATCTTCCCCAAATCTCTTGATATGAAAATATGTAAAGGAAGTTTTCTCATTAGAACAACAGATTCGTTCATATCTAACAGGAAAGCTTCAAACCAGTTAAAATGATTACCTTGATACCAGCAATTGCTAACAAAATGAGATCTCCCTCAGGTAACTGCCATTTTTCAAGTTCCTCGTCACCAGTTGGAACCTCCTCCATTTTACACGTCCTATAAGCAATTGCAACACAACGCAAACTTGATACGGCCATATCTTCAATTGCTTTCTTGAAAAATGACAACTGCAGACAACAGTAAACTCACTGAACATCTAAAATCAAAACAAAGGATCCAAAAATGCTGGTTTATGAAAGAGAGACAATTATTGGTTCCTCGTTGAAACTTAACAAGGTCAAGACAAGGAACCACAGCCTAGTTATATTTCTGGTCTTGCAACAACAATTGTACTATTTAAGATAAAAATGATATGTTACCAACTCAAGAAGGTTCTGTTAAAAATGATATGTTACCTTGTCCTCATCCATATTTGCCAAATTATCATTCTCGTCAATGTAACTTGTACAAGAAGCAAGGATAATTTCTGCAGCACCTTTCCAGTGCACATGAACTTCAGAATTTGACTGCAGATAAATCATGATCATTACATAGAGACGGGACATATAAAAACTAGATGGCATCGAGGAAGTCTTTTCTCGATACGCAGGTTAAGAAACCGAGAGAAGTTTACTAAAACTTATATAGTCCAAGTAAATTTCTCATATTACCAGTTTCACTGCAACGCCACCACGCTTTTTCTCTGAGTTAAAGGGAAAAGCATGAATTATCACTGAATCTGATCTTGCCGCAGTGAAATCCATTCCAAGCTAGAGAATTCATCAATTATAGACAAAGTAGTGAGATAAAGTTACTGACAACAAAAGAATGCAGTTTAACGGTAAAATGTAATAACTGGAGTACATTTATTCCCCACTGCAGTATGGCCTTCTCCGTTGGTGATCCAGAAATCTCAAGAGCTCCACCACCCTATTAAGAGCCACAGCATCAAATTCAATTGTCATTACACAACAGGTATATCAGAAATGCCAGTGCTACAAGATACACAAAAGTCGACTAGAAAGATGATGAGAAAAACTCAACCCAGATGAGTAGGTGCTTCTACAACTCCCCATTCCAGAATCAGGTATTCCACTAAATCCTAACCAAATCCATTACTACATATTCTTTTGTATAAAAATTGCATTATCAACATTTAGAGACTACAGTGTAGCTTAGAACTGGGAAGTTTGTGGCGAAATGGTGTCAAAAATAAAAAAGGAAGCCAGATACGTTCGAAATAATAATGCAAAAACATACCTCGGGCACAAACACAGATCCAGTTGTATTTTGTGCGATGCCTTCAACGAGCAAAGAGATCACCCTCGGTGGAAGCAATGACTTGTTGTCAACAGGATCAAATTTCTTTCCGCATGAATATGCCTCAACAACAGTCATCTGCACAAGGGGAAGGTAGAACATTACTGTAATTACAAGAAGAAGAAAGAAAAATGCAATTGCTATCCGGAGCCAATGGCCAAAGCAACTGATGCAACATCTCGTGTCTCCCCTAAGAAGAATGGGCTACAAGGAAAAGAGTTGACAAACACCTGATTAAGAGTCAGGGTCCCAGTTTTATCACTGCAGATGGTTGTTGCTGAACCCATTGTTTCACAGGCTGATAACCTCCTTACCTGCAAATTTCAATACAATATGATTGTTAAAAAATAATATGATTATTTTTTCGGAAAACATAGCTCTTAGCAGTGCCTTAGTCCTTAAAAGTACACATACCAATGCCTTATCAGCCATCATCTTCCTCATTGAATAAGCAAGCCTACAAGGCAAATATATGTTAATGACAAGTGACGTGAACAAAGAAGCGTGTGTTTATGCCTCACCAACATGGATAAGGCGAAAATTATGCAACAAATGCAATGGAAACATCACCAAGTCAGATGTTTAACGTGTCGAATGTCCTCAATTGCAATGAACAAAATCACTAATGCTATGAAACGAAGCAGGCATGATATGTTTACAAAGAAGAATATAAAATATAGGCGCGCTGTCAAGATATGTATGTAACTCACAATAAACAAATCCTTCATCCACAGTCAACGTTAGCATCCCAAAATACGAATCTTTAATATATAGTGGGAATGAGTATGAAAACTTACGTCAGAGTCACAGCCAATGGGAGACCTTCTGGCACTGCAACAACTACAATGGTCACCTGAAGTTCACCCCAATGTCAACAACCCAAAGACGAACATACACAAAACTTATTAGGTAACATTCTAAAGGAGCACATACAGCAACAGTGAATATCTGGATGAAGCCATCTATTGCAGCACCAACTGTTGTCCTCCCAGCTATAAATTGGACCCTGCCTTGTGGATCAGTAGTATTCCCAGTGAAGAACCTGCTCGATCACAGAAATTGAAGTTACAACCTACTATCCTCTACAGAGAAACCAATATCAAAATAAGTCCACTGGCCAAGCCCATTACAAGTTACCTGACCACCAGAATTATCAGCACGGCAACTGCTACTGCAAGGCCAACAATACCAATAAATGTAGCAACTCCGTTTAATCTTACCTGAACTCAGTTAACATGTAAAACCTGAATCAGAACCAACTAAAAAAAATTTCAATCAGTTTTCTCAAGATACAAGAAAATAACCTGCAAAGGTGTTTCTTCGCCATTATCCTCTGATATGCTCGCCATAAGCAACCCCCATTCTGTATTTATTCCCACGCTTGTTACCTGGAAAAGAAGGAGCATTCCCAAAGTCCAAACTACTGTTAGCAACAACAATTAAATCCTTCAAAATTTTAAATGGTCTCTGCCCCTATTCACTCACAATGGACGCCGTCCATAAAAAGCATGCACGTCCACAAACAAGGAAAAGTTACCTCATTCAAAATTATCTTAGTCCCGAGCGAACATAAAGTCATCTAGAGACCAGCAACCATCTTTTTTTTAATTTTAAAAAGAAAAGGTTCAATTCATAAGCCAGAAAGAAAATATCAAGCAGGAGGTTAAATCGGCAAAAAGCATGACTAAGTCCAAAAGGCGGGGAAAAAGAAGTAATTGAAATCGTAATCAACAGCAAACAAGTTCCTTCGCATTCCTGTCTGTTCCTATTAGTTACATGTGAACTCACTTGCATATTAGCTTGTAACTAGCACATGAGTACCTCAGTTATAATAAATGAAGCCGACACATCATTAAGATAAACCTATTAAATCACTGACTTAGAGAATATACACATGAAGGCAAGAACAAATGTGATAGGAATAAGTCATAACTAAATCAGAATATAAGGCTAATAGCATAGAAACTGGACCACGCCTGCAACTAACATGAAAATCCCAGAGGCAAGAGAAAACATAAATAAATGCTCCTATATTTAAATGAAGCAAAGCTTATGCAGTTACTGTTAACTGACTAACACTCATGTAGCATAAATATACTATTCATGTATTAATCTTCCCATTGGGTCAGATGAAACTTCAATTCAAGCATGTAAGTATGACAGAAAAGACGAAATATTACCAGCATAATACCATATCCGTCAGCAACTTTGCAACCCGACATGAGAAATGGTGACCTTGTTGGATCCTTGTGGACCTAACAAACCAAATAAACCAGTAAATGATGTATGGAGACTACGATTAATAGAATACAACAAATAAACTCTTAAAGCTTACAATTTTGCTCTCCCCAGTCATACTTGATTCATCTAGAGCAAGGGACTGACCAGAGATTACAAGTCCATCAGCAGGTATCTGTAAAATTAAATGCATGGGCCAATTAAATCACAAACTCATACATAGTCCTAAACCCGCTTTCTGCTCTTAAATAATCCATAAAGAAGTTATGAAGACGACATTTGGTGTTCTTGGAAAAAGAAACACAGAGATCCAGAGAGGAGAAGAAGAGAGAAAGCGAGATCTTCCATTCACCTGATCGCCAATTTTCAAAGGAATGACATCACCAACAACTATATCAAATATAGAGACCTTTATTCTCCGGCCACCCCTAACTACCTGTACAGAATTACCAGACTCGTGAGAAAAAACGAAAGCAAAAGGGTACAAGATGAGAACGTAACATTACACTGTTATCGCTTACCTCCATTTGTATGTTTTGCTTCTCCTCATTCAAATTTTGGAACTGAAGGGATTGTTTGTAATCACTAACAGCTGCAAAAAAAAAAAGATGCATACTTGTAACTGGTGCACATTGAAAACTCCACAACAATATACAAGAAGCAATTACCCTTATAAATTAAATAATGCCTTCTTATTCTAAAACCTACTATTAGGCCACTTCTATAGCATTGCCCTCCAATCCCGCCTCCGCCCCCGCATAAAACAAATTGTGGCTAAATTTTGTAATTTAAAGGAAATATTTTCTTAAGACACCGCATTATAAGTAGCCATTAGCAAAATATTGCATCAGATTGTAATATGCCCAGCTGAACACCATGCCCATATACATAACCCGGATCCACATGCCAAAGTTCCAGAGAACCTGTATATCCTTTTCCCCAAGTCTCCTCTAGTCTAGCTTTCTAAGGCAATTCAACTTTACCTGGTTTGCGGATTTCGATCCTTCCATAAAACAGGCCATAAGTATGTAGCTTATTCAAATTTACCTCAAAAAGTTGAACAAAATGACTTTTATTTCACATGAAATACTTGAGGAAATCCAACTATCCAGATTATCAGCCTATGATGTAATGTATCTACTTCGAATATCGAAATGAAAAGCGTTTCTGTTACCAATTACCTCAGCACCATTTTTCCCTTAAACAGCATCACCAGGAAAAAAATTAAGTGGAGCAATATGGATCCCCAGAAAATTAAATTGCTCTCTCTCTTTCCTTTTTATATTACATTGTCAGAAAGATTTATTAGTGTTCTGCTTCAAACCATAAACATGTGCTAGTAGCTTCTGCAACAAAACTTAACAGCACTCCACGCTTCCCCCTTGAGCATTTTACGATCCAAAACAGTCATGTGGAATTACTCAGACATTCTCAGATATATATAACTACCATTTTATACAGAGTAATATCGGTTATACTTTTGTAAAACCTTAACGCTTGTGCACGAATATCAAATGCAACTGCTAGTTGATAAGAATATCTAAAATATAGAACCGGGGAAAACGCTTCCAAACCAAAAGGCAAATCTGTACTTACGGTGGTTCTTGAACGAATACTTGGTAGACAGAGTGTAAAGCTAAATGTTCAACGGGGATCGGGAGGGGCAGGGCAGTCCATTTAAAAAGAGCAGAGACATATAAAAGATCATCACAAACCTAAACAGGCTTACATGTAAATATAATGACAATGAGGACTGCAATGGCAATGCTTCCTCCATCATACCATCCTTCTTGTATACCCTAAAAATGAATATAGAATTTTGGTTCAACTACTAAACAGGATAGTTGAAATAAATGAGGATGCATGTATTGTTCCCTATATTTTCTACGAGCAGGACCAGACTAATATCACGCCAAACACAGAAGCACAATAATATGACACATACGCAGCTTGAAAAGGAATTCAAAAAACGCTTTTCTCTTTCTTGGGCTAAAAAGCAACCTGAGATGTTTGCATATGCACTTCTTCTCCTCTGTTAAAATAAAAAATTTAACAAAAATAATAATAGAAAAAAATAGAATATAATAATAAGAATGAAACTACAAAGCTTCACCTAGCATGGCTATCAGCTTTAAGCAAATCCAACTAACTAAAAAAAAAGTCATTGCAAATACCACCTGGAAAGTCTAGCGTGTAATCATTTCAGTTCCTAAGCAAGAAGTCTGCCTGGTCAAGCGAGAAATCTATTTTTGAAAATAAGCATTAATCCAGCTTAGTGTTGATCCAGTATTGAAAAACTTGATACAAATCATGCATATCTTTTTGAAAATAAGCATTAATCCAGCCAAAAGATATGCATGATTTGTATCGAGTTTCTCAATACTGGATCAACACCAAGAAAATGATCAACCTGAGCATAATCCATGGGTACAACAAAAAATGCATATAATGAAGGTCCACAATATTTCATGTACCGTGATAAAATATTAGTCAGCACAAACACGAGTACAACATACTGCAGCAACACATAACACCTCATATCTATATGTGCCGCATAAAATATTTGGCAGTCTAACAGTGCAAACTAAAAAAAAATCTCTGATCAACCTTACCTCAGTCTTTATGCCAAGAGCTAATGAAGCAGCTGCAGCGACCATCAAGATGATCAGTGTTGTATCACGGCAGGCTTCCCAGACAAACCTCTATAAATAAGAGTAGTGGAAATTATAAAAACAAGATGATGTTAATCGACAGCACAGAAAGTCTGCCTACAAAACAATGTAATTCAATTCTCACCCAGAAACTCCGCCCTTTCTTCCGAGGATATGTGTTTGATCCAAATACATTCTTTCTTTCTACCATGTCAGTTTCTTCTCCAGATACACCTTTCTCTAAATTGGACTTTAACTTCTCAGCCAGTCCTTCAACCTGATGCCAATAGCATAAGAAAGAAATAAGAATAAAAGGTATCTCAATGACACAATAACGGAAGTCGACTGAAAAAAGGGAGTAAGATCTGTGGAAGCAATTGCAGTGAACTTGCCCCGCCGTTTTGCTGCAGAAAAGAGAGATCATGCTCCCTGTTGAGTGCAACCAGTTCTTCCGAGCTGATACCAAAATCACCAACTCGAGTTGGGCTTGACGGCGTCTTGGAAGATCTTGGAACTAGCAAATGCAATAACATAATTGATAAGTTTCCACAGCAGACAATAGAGGACGTCCACGTTCAGAATAACAAATTTATGTCGGACCAAGTGAATCAATTGCATCAGCATAAAACATGCTAAAGAAAATGAAACCAGACAAAATTACGACCTTAAATACTTGAACACACATTCACAAGCAACAGTATTTAAAGAATTTAAGGACTAGAAAAATCATATAACAGAGTCTACTGGTGTAAGCATACACGCCTCACCAATAAAGGGCTAGCATAAAACAATCATGAGACATCATGATTGTCAGAAATGCCATCAACTTGGCAGGGAAAATGAGAAATAACTATTATCATGATGCAGTGGAATACCTCCCAAAGACTTATAATCAACACAGAAAGTACCAAGTAAAGCTGCTGAAAAGAAAATTACCAGTTACCCCTTGCCCAGCCGCTTGGAAAAGAACAGCAGCCTGTCAGGGAATTATTAATTAACATCAACTGATTAAGCATCAATTACAGAATTAAGAATATTTCAGAATATTAAGTCATAGTTTACCCGAATGACTTGCGCATGCATTCTTATTTTAGCAACCAATTGCTTTCTCTCTTCTTCTTTCTTCAAATCCAACGTGTACCGGAATCGCCTTGAAGCATTTAGTACCAGTGCAGCTTGCTGTAACAAACAGAATCTGTTAGGACAAAAAGTAGAACTGCACCCAAACTACCAACCAACAGCATAGACAACTTAAAACAAAAACAAAACTGTGAAGATGAAATGTAGAGTGCCCAGTATAAAATCTATCTTCCCTGAGAAGCAAAATATGTAATAATCTTCAAGTTTGGATGCTGCATACTCAATAACTAATATAACACCATTTCTTTTCAGTTTAAACTACGTCACTCATACCATCAGATGGGGCTGCTTTTGTTCTATAATAACAAAAGTTCATTCAAAGAAAAGATTCCCTCACAATTAAATTCGCTCAACCGATGAGCCAGGCAGCTAGAGGATTTGCAGAAGAACTAGGGTAAGAAACATCGTTTCAACCCCATTAAAATGCAAAGTAGGAAGAGACAAATAAAGGAAGCTCTATAACCAATTTAAGAAAGTTATTTAAAATAAATGTTCACCCCGATGAAGAAATCATATGATATCCGATCACGATATGCAATTTTACCTATTATATTGAGTAAGTTCATTTTAATAGTTTCAAAACAATCATTTGCAACCTAGAAGTATACACTTGTGAATCTTTACAAGCAGATAGGTCCTCCACTTCTATTAAATACTATAAATATTACCAGTTTTGCATTTTTAGAAGGAACATTGTTCATTTCATAATGAAGCCATCGCTTCACTCAACCTCTAAAGGCGTGATATACTATATGTCATGGAACTAAATAACAACATCAAAACCAACAAGGACTAGTATAAGCCACATGCATGTCCCTCATCATTAATACATATCTTCCCTAAAATGTAAAGCGTCATACTAAAATGCTATTCAAAATAAATATCTTCTGCGTTTAAGCAATAAAAAAGATACCGTGAAAGGTCAAAGAGCAGTCCTAGACTAAAGAACTAAATCAAAACCAAGCTCAGATTTTACATTGTCATTATTTCACAAGTTACATGGGAACATATACTGATGATAGGAGAGTCCCCCCCCCGCCCCCCCCAACACACACATACACTTAAAAACACCATGCACAGAAAATCTTAAAAGACAACATCAACGGAAACAGAAAAATTTCAACATCTTATTGATACTTAACTAAAACTTAATGAAGCAAAACTTTATGAGAGAATTATTACAATAACAACTTGTTACAATCCTCTAACTTATATTTCAGACTAAAACATAACTTTGTTTCCAGCATTACAAATGGCACCAAGAACTATTCAACAAATGCTCAACTTCTCATTCGTTTCCACAGTCACAATTTCCAATGCTCGGCATATCCAAATATATATCCACACTAAGAAATACAAATTCTGAACAGCAAATTGGCAAATATTACACACAACAATTCAGTTAATTGAGTGCACAGGGCGATAGAGTCACAGACGGTTGTTTTAACAAATACCTTGGCTATCAAATCCCCAACAATTCCTGTTAACCCATTCATGTGTCCATCAATACACAATTGAATTGCCCGGAACCAACAAGTACGTAATTGCTAAGAACACTAAAACTATAGTAGAACAAAACGCATCGGACAATGAAGATGCTACGTCCATTTTTAGGAGCATTAATACGCAAAAGACGACAAGCACGTGCATTCATTCATCACATTAAAACAAAAAGTAGGTACAACGTCCACAAGTAAGTCGGTATTTTTAGCCACGGATTGTCTAGTTTTTTTCTGAACAACGACAGCGTCGTTCCAAAACCTTTCACCATATATATTATCCTTTCACCATATATATTATCCGATAGAAGAAAGCACATAAATCCATAACAAACACTTGAACTCAAACTAACTCCCCATCAAAACACTAACTGAAGCACAAAAACTCAAAAACTAAACAAACAACCAAAACACAACCGCAATGGCTATTCAGCTGCATCTAAAACCAACACAAACTCCAAAATACTACCGAAAAAACACAAAATCAACCGATTAAACTTACTCTCCACCGTTTCAGCCGGTCGACAGGCGCACTTTTGGTCCGAACAATATCAAACGGATCAGAACTTCCTTCATCTTCATTGGCGAATCTCCGGCTACTCGCGCCGGATTCCAAATCGTTCTGGTGTCGCCGATAATCACCGCTCATTTCTCCTGATTTTGAGCTGAATTCACTTCACCTACCTAA
Organism: Misopates orontium; assembly: GCA_946800315.1. Lineage (NCBI taxonomy): Eukaryota > Viridiplantae > Streptophyta > Magnoliopsida > Lamiales > Plantaginaceae > Misopates > Misopates orontium. The sequence continues at coordinate 42,008,389 of OX326951.1, read as the reverse complement.
TTTCAGCAACAAACAACACATTGCACAAAACCGCTTCAGATTCACATAAACAATCAAACAAAAACTCACCGAATACTACAGTACTTTCTACTGTTTCACCTTTTTTCGCAACAAAATCACTTCGTGCGAGCAACAAACATAAAAAATCGGCCACAAAATCTTCACAATAACGATAACAATCGTGAGTGTTTGTTTTTGTTCGTGTTGTTGCAGTTACAAAATGAGGCACCGAGTAGAAATTGCGACGAAACTTCGCCTTTTTTGAATTTCGATTTTTAATTCTTTCTGCGGGTGAGTGTAATTGTGTACGGTGTGGTCCACGGAACTAACGTGTGAGGAGGTTTATATATATCTAAGATTTTGGGATCTAATTCTTAGGAATAATATCTTTATTTAGCTGCTCTGTTTATATTCTTTTTTGGACGGAAAGTGAACAAAAATAAAAAATAAGTGTTGCTTTTATTTATAGGAGAAGCGTGATAATAAATAGTTGAGATTTTTAGATACGATTTTGTAGTTTCGACGAAATTGCTTGTTTTGGTGTATGTATAGTTGTGGAGAAGTAACGTATCTAATATGGAATGTGAAATATATATTTAATTTTAAACCTGGTGTATTTACTATTTAGTGAAAGTGGTCTATTTGTTTGACTTAAATGGAAAATAATAGGCATTAAATAGTCTTTATGTTACGTTTGTTGAGTTGCATATTAAATGTGAAATCATGTGTTTTTCATTTGCGGAGATTTTGGGTAAGAAGTAAGTAACTTGATATTTTTGAGGAACCTTTAATTCAAACTGCACATCAAAAATTAACAAGATATTTATGGGATCGAAGTTTAGATTTCTATGTTAAGTATATATTAGAAGGAATGTTTGATATCTTTTTTCACATGTTTCCAAAAAATTCTTAAATTTCTTCATGGCAATGAAAATATCTCAACGTTTCGTTTCCATAAATTTGAAAGTGTATATGATTTAGCATCTTTTTCAGAAAATCATTAGTCCATAAATATGAAAATGCAGTATTTTTCGAAGAAAAATTTAGAAACCTTCATCTATGAGAAATTTGTAAACAAATACATAGCAGGAGATACAAATTTCAACATTAACATAATAATTACTGCCAAGAAGTTTTGGCAAATTGCCCATGTGTTTTTTCTTTTAATTTCAAAAGGCAGCACATTATCCCTTTATGTAATTAGTTATTAAATGTAATAAATACACACAAAAAAGACCGTGTACAACTTTTAAAAAAATATTTAGAATGTATTTTGCTTATTTCTTTCTTATAAGTGGTAATTTGCCAAAAAACTTTTCAAAGTGCATAATCTATTTGTGCTAGCTATGTGTATGTTCTTTTGAGACAAATACTTATATTTTATTATTATAGTTAACACGTCGAACTTTTAAGAAAACCAGCTTATTGTGAATAGGACAGGACAACAAAAGACTAGGTGGAAACAAACCGTGAAAGCACGTCTTAGAAAACGTGACACGCAGCAAAAATATTGAAGATTTTGTTAGCTCACGCCATGTCTTAATTCGACAAACAAAATTTCCGTTTAGAGACAGATGGGTCACATGCAGCTCGCCACATAGAAAAAGGTGACATAATATAATACCACATATATTAATGATTTATAGTTAGAACTTGGAAAGTAGACAAAAAAATATTAGTTGATTATTTAATAAACTCTTTACCTTAGACATTGACACGGATGCATAATATGATAAACTTAATCGTCAAAGGAATAACGTTGTACCCGACGTGTACTACGAATTCGGACTCTATAATGATATTTAGTTAATTACTATTTTGTAGTCTTTTAGTCTTTTTGGAGAAAAATAAATTAATAAAGTGACCTGGATCATTAATAAGTTGAAATTTGAGATTGCCTATAGATATGGGGAGGTGAATGCTTTTTTTCTTTTTCTTTTTCTTTTTTCGCTTAAGAAGTGTTGTTCAAATGACGAAGCAAATGTGATGGCACAGCTAATTTTCAACCGGCCCACGTGACTACATTTACTATAATGGTGTCTAGTTCCAGTGAGAAGTGTGTTGTGCAAAATATGTCTTCTAAATTAATTTGTACAATGAAATAAAGTGGTAGGGTGGTTATTATTGAAAACAGAAATTAAAGTTTAAGAGAATGAGAATTATTTGCATGGGGTATATTTGGAGAGAGACGATATTTATTTTTGTAGGGCTATTGTGTTGTCGGCAGTGGTAGGACTAGTATTGTATTCAGTTTAGTATGTATACAATTAAGCTTAAAAAAATAGAAACAACTTTCATATAACTTGAGCATAATGCAACATCCATCAAAATAAACGGAGATGACATATGATACATAATGTTTAAAAACATAAGAGAATTTTGTCCAAAAGAAATTACATAACAAAGGAAGTTATCCAACTTTTTGAAAACACGTGATGGACTTTTATGAATTTTCTCAAAGTACTCAAAAGCCAATAACGTGTATTCTAAACTCAAATATCACACAAAAATTCGAAAAACAAATAAACCTGATATTTAGATGTCGACGCTTAAAGCTTTTTAAATGAATAGACATAAGGTGTAACAGAGAATAAGTCGGTGGGTAATGATAATTAATTAACTAAACTTTATCAGTCGACATAGAAATTTGAAATAGAATCGAGCCACGTAATTCGTGCATTTGTCGGCTAAGGTTACTTGTGTTTAATGTAACACGATTCATATATAACATCTTATTTTATAGTTATTGGTCTGATTTTTAATCTTAATGCAGTTCTTAAATATGAATATCCAATTAAGTATTGCATAGTGCACAAATAGAGAATGAATACTTCAGGTGTTCTAGTATTTGGTAGACGATGTTCGTACAAATGAACTCGTGCAAGTAAACAGAGATTGATTAAAATAGAAACAATAATGTGCAGAAAGAGTAATACTATATATACTCCATGTTAGAATATAAATTCAAATTATAGTTTTGACATTGACACTTGTCTTAGTTCTAGTGGTTTAATTGAAGTGAAGTGCAAGGTAAATTAGGTTCCGTTGCATCGCGATCAAACGACCAAAATTTTCAAACACTAACCGATTTTAATCAATACTATTTATTGGCCCTTAAGTTTCATTAGGAGATGGATGGATTTTCTTTATCTATCTTTATCAACATGGAGCAAAGTTTTGATTTTCGTGTATATTTCAGTCAGCTAACTATTAGTGCTCTTTCTAAAGTTCTGGATATATTTCGAAAAAGGTAAAAATAGACGTTGAAATAAAAGCAGATTATACTTTTATGTTTCGTTTTTATATGATTGAAAATTGAAACGTCCCTTAGTTTTTTGAGAAAATGTTTAAAAACTTTAATTCATGCTTGACATATATAGGAAATATGCCAGGAAGAAAAAAAATGTAGAAAAGTGAAAATCATAATTGCCAAGAAAAGAAAGTGTCTTGGATCAAAGTTGTATTCTGGTATATATTTAGGTTTATTAAAGAGTAGAAGTTTTTCTTAAAATCTTGAAAGCTTTCTAACATGTTTTTGGAAAAAAAATCATGAAAATAGGTTTTGCAATGAAACTTACTGTTTTGCTTTATTTTAAGTTTTAGATGTCGACCAAAACTTTATTAGTGGGACTACCCGAATTAACTACAAGATCACGTACGTCTACATCAAACCACCAACTGTTACCCCATTCAAAATATCGCTGAGATTTTCCGCTAAAGATATTTTCCTTATTATTCTCACTGACCCCTCAATAATTATGAAAATGCACGACAACTTCAGATATTTATTCTGACTTACATATATAACTAAAGCAAATTTACACTAGGGGTAAAAAGTTAACCAAACTGTAAATAGATATTACGTACCGAATATTGCGAACGATCTTGCTCGAGTAGTGCTGCAATCTTGTGGAATCAGATTTTGGATGAACAGTTGAGTTTCAATCTGCATAATATATACCTTATGTCTCAGTAAAGATGCTTCTAAATTTATAACGTGATTATCTCATACTTTCCAGATTAAAAGTTATATTAATTTAGTATATGGTATCGACTGAAGGCTGGAGCTTTATACTTTGGCACATTTTCACCTCTTGGATTCTCCTTTTGTGAAATTTCGATAGCAAGCTAGGAATAAAGTGATTAGATATTTTAGATGAAAATATTAATAATAAAGGGCATATCTTTTGATAACTTGACGAATAAATCAAACAGGTAAATGTAGAATTAGGTTCGTTAATACTTTAATCAACTTCACTGCACATGATCCCAAAATAATTTCATGCGTAGAAATTAAACTACTTTTCGTAAAAAGAATATTTGTCAAATAGAAAAATGGATTTTTTTCGTACATAAAGAGTCTCATATAACAAGAAATTATTACGTGGAGCGGTTGATGAATGATGATGATCAGTTCGTACAACAAATTCAGTAACTATGCAACTACATAATTGAGAAGGAATGTTGAAACGTTAATGCCTTATTATTTAAAAAATATCTAGAGTTTTTAACTTTAGTGCACCATTTCATAGTGCACTACACTATTGTTCTACTGTTACGTAAAAATCCCATTTTATGGGATATATAGTTAGATGTTGCATTTCAATGAAATGATTTTCAACGTAAAACACAGATTAATGTAAAACCAAGCAAAAATGTGTAGGCGCGTTAAAGTATGAAATTTGTTGGTCTAATTGCTCCTACATTTGAAAAACATGGAAGAATGTTTTGTCAAAATGGCCAAGATCGATGAATATTGTACGTGGTCGGTGGTTCCTGATGAGTTGAAGAAAGACTAAAGAATAAAACATATAGGACAATGATATTGTAAGGGGAAATACATCAAATTCTCGTGTGGTTTACAAAATCTGTACTAAAAGTTTTTTGTATTATGTCTATTGCAGATAATTCAAAATTTGCACTAAACTTCTTTTTCCAAATATGGTGTACATTACATTCACGTTATACGAAAATAGTTTTTCAACTTTTAAACTTTTTATACATATTAAATTAAATAAGAGACACCTGTTACTTATAGAGAACTCTTACATCTTTTCTTTTTCTTAAATAAGTTAATTGATCGGAATTAAACCTAGGCATTGAGGTGAGAGAATACATTATTTTGGTCCCCCTGGTTAATGTAACCAGAAAAAAAAGGGGAAAAAAAATAAAATAAAGCTGTTGTCTATAGCTAGGCCCCTTGCTATTTCATCTTTAGGTTAGAGTGTTGAAGATGGTACTGGTACTGGAACGGATCGATTCTATGATCTAGCTAGGTCATGATCCAAAAGAAACTTATTTTCTTTTACCAGAAATAAATTGCTATATTTGTTGATTGCTTCATCCGAATATATATGTATTCTGTAGCTCATATGCATTAGTTAAATATGGAAATGCTTGATGCAAAATTTAGTGGGTGTGAATCATGTGCTTTCTTGAGGCATATTTTTCTAACTTTTGTTAACTTTTTACTTTTTAGTAATAATCAATTCCATCTCAGAGTTTGGCATGCAACGATTCTTATTTTAGATCAAGTTTATGCATGAAATTAATCAATATTTCAAGATCAGAATTACTACGTTAATACAATTAAATTACACGACAAAACTTGAATTTGAGATTTTAAGATCTGATTGTCGATCGGCACGGTCCATAGACTAAAGGCTAGCTAAAAAACTAAATAAAGGGGGGCCTCTTTAAGGTAAACTAAAATTAAAGGATGGTATGTTTATGTTTTTAGCTTAGCATTTTTAGATAAAATAACTCAATTTTCATGTCTTCTAAATAATTTTTCAAATTCCTCCGACTTATGAATTAAGATGGGTTTTGAAAATTAATTTAAATTACAAATTTCTACGTTTAAAAATGTTTACAAACATTATTTTAGTTTTTAGTTCGTGAATAGCTAAGTAGCAAGGAGTTGACTTCACAATGTCTAGCTCTAATATTTGTTATAACTAATAGAAGATGAGATCGTTGGAAAGATCCAAGTATCTTTTGTCAAGCTAAAAAATCACACAAAGTTCGCTTAAATTAGTTTGCTCGATCAATGATAATTATTGTTTGTAAACTACTACGTCTAATTCAAAGATTTATCTGGTACGGATATTCTGTGGTAGTTGGTAAAACAAACATAGTTTCGTGAAAACAATATATGATATATTGAGTTGAAAGATAAAAAGAGTTAGCAAAACTGAATTTTTATCGTAAACCTAATCCAAATAAGGAGGGCGAAAAATGCTTATCGTTCATGTTGTCAAACACCCAGCACAACAAGTTTTCAGGAGAACATAATTTTCTTCTAATTTTTCCTTACAGATGGCATATTAAGTAATGAAATGAGCTTAAATATCTTATTCACCGTCTAAAAAGAAAATAGCAAAGTATATTAAAGGTGCGGATCGGAATTCTCTCACATCAAGCTGGTATTTGTAAATTGACAGAAAAATTATTGGTATACAAGGATATAACTATTACAATAATAAAAATATGATACTTATCTATCACTATTTTCAGTTTTTCAAAATGATAAAATAAATATATTGCACCTGTTATTTTTATATCGTGCCAACTCACTCTCCTTTTCTTTCTGGATAAGTGCCAATGCACCCTCTTGAGTCTTGATTGAGCGTTCAAAACTAAAATAATTATCTAAACATTTAATTGGTACGTTGAATAACCATACTTATTGTTTCCTTTAATTATTATCAGATAGCTCGAAGGTCTATAGACTCCCTCTAGCCCATAGAGTGTTCGGTATATCGGATAGGGGCATATCGTGACTGTAACTTCCCAGCCCTTTTTCAACTAGGACCCCCACACTTGCACCCTATATATGGGTAATACTTGTGTAGATGATCGTATCAATATTTTAGTCTTTGGGATGTCGTGGAGTTTGCATCCCTTGTTCTTATACTAAATGAATTTTCAAAATTAGACTTAGTAACTCATTTCATCTATTTTTTATTACACTTTTTGATGAGGTAGCACTACCATAAGTCCATAATCACATGACATATAGGCTTTGTTTTAGATCTTTAGATCAAAGATCAGCTTTTTTCTTGTTTGACTTATTCCATATTTTATGATAGAATTTATTTTTTAGTATTATAGTTTTGCCTCTTAACAAACTTTCAGACTGTTTTTTTTTTCCCTGAAGCTACGCTACCGTTTTTATATATTATAAAATATATTTGGGGTTCTTCTTTGCATATTTAGTAGTATATTTTAAAGACAAGGCGTTTGGTCCTTTTGAAAACACTACAATTGCAAGTAGCATGCTCAGGTGCCTCATGACGCACCACCTCCTGCCCTCACATGCATGTGGGCCCCACATGTATGGGCCCCACATGCATGTGAGGGCAGGAGGTGGTGCATCATGAGGTACGGAAGACTATTTCCAATTGCAACTTAAAAGACAAAGGTGCACAAAATGATGCATCATCTTTGATAGGCACATCACTAAATATACAAAAAACACTATATGTAAAGGAAATAAAGTTGTAGCTTATAGGACTAAGATCGAAGTTTTCTTTCTCTTTTGTTTTTTTCTGGCAAAACGTAATTTGAACAACAAAAGAAAAGCAATAATATCATTGACCCAAATAAAATAAAAAGCAAGAATAATACTTGCCTTGTCAGTGAATCACGGGAAAAAGTTGACACTGGATAATTCATTCCACCCAAATAAGATTAAACATCAATGTCAATCGATGCACCGCCCCTGCACGCCGTGATCAAAGGCACGCAATTTTGTGTCACATATAGTCATATATGACGGACAAGAAAAAGAAAAGAAATGTAGATAAATAATATTGAAGGCCAGCCATTTATGAATCAATATAAATCTATACACATTGTATTAATTTTATATATGGTTACATAATGTCGTACAATATGAAGTCTTATGAATGTCATACTTTTCACAAGATGTACCATAAGCTAATTAAATTGTATAAATATAAAGTAGGGTAGATAGCATAAAGGGTACATAGCATAATATGGTAAATGAGAAATATAAATATTATAACATGTACGTATAATCGCTCTTTGCTACAACTCCTTAATTAGTAGCCACAATCTCAAAATTTTCATAAATAAAAAATTATTCTATGCCCTAGTCTAAATCACTGATAAAGAATATTGATATATGTCCTCTATGTAAAATTATATTATATGATCTTTAAAATTTTTTTTTTTTCTAAAGAACATAATATTACTATTTATCGATATGAGCCTGGCCCAACAAGTTGGGCCAGGCGTGGGCTTAGGGCATGAAACTAGCTAGCTAATCGTACCATTTTAACTTTGTTAGATGCAAAAATTATACTTTGTACTTTGCAGATTCTACTTGTTCCATCACGTGTAACATTTTTAAGGTTAAGTGGTTAGTTTTAGCAACATAATTTTGGAGTTTCGTTCAACTATAGAAAACCTTTAAATCTTATTTGTACTAATCGCGAACAAACTCTATACATGATAAATAAATTATTACATTAACGATTAACCTTAATTGTGAGCTAAGTCCGGCTTAAATTTTAATTGTATCTTTATATTAGGAATATCCCATGAATCTATTAGTTTACAAACATAATTTCATCAGTACTTTGGCTGCATTTCGTATTTTATGATATAACATATATATATATATATATATATATATATATATATATATATATATATATATATATATATATATATATATAACAACTTAGATGATTATATAATTGTAAGCATTTTGACTTATCATATTGCAATAGCTTATTATATTAGGAGGTTTATTGAATATTGATTTATAATTTATACACATATAACTAATACCTAACTTGAACAAAAAGTCTGAGAATCGCTTTTTCTGGTTTAAGTTTCGGGTCAAATTTCGACAGGTGCATAAAGATAAGCGACACAATGAGTCAGTACTTCACGAATATGATCTGTATATCCATCAAAAAAGCAGATTACGCGTTTGCTTATGCTAGAATCTTTAGTGGTTGCTTTTGGTATTTGAGTGTAAGAGAAGCAGCTTAATTGAGTGGTACCTTTTTTTAGATATTTCAAATGCCTCGATCACTTCTTTGACTAGCTTCTTGTGCTTCAAGCGAGGTACTGGACGTCTAGCTTCTGCAAATATAGAATAGATAGATGTAGTACACTTTTTTTTTATATTTTTTGATAATATGTAGTACTCAGATTTGGAAATGGTGTATTATTGTGTTGTATTTGTACTAGGTTTTGCAGTGGAGTCGTTGTCATCAACAGCAAGCTAGCTCAGTGAGAAATTTCCAGGAAAAGTTGTGGAACATGCATGTGAAGTGACGAAATAAAACTTACTAATTTATTTATTTATTTCGTATAAGTTACTACCTTTGAGGTAAATCGGGTAGAACTAAACGTAGTAGCTTCCAAATAGCGCCGGTTGAACAGATTATACTAGACAATTTTAGTGTGACAAGTGAAAAACTTCCAACGTGAGTGCAAGCATGCCTCACGTTGACATATACATTTTTGTTTGTGGTGATCCTTAGTTTTGTTAGCATAATTGTAGACAAGTATACGAAAAGTCCATATGTTACTAACCAAGTGGTCATAAAAAAAAACTACATATTTCTACGTCATACAAAAAGTTAAGACTACTTTCGTGATTTGGCTCAAGTTGAGAGGAATAATATTGTAGAACTCAGCCTATAAACACGTATCCTTATCGTCTTAAGTTTAAATCAATGATCAGTCAGGGGTTTGATCCACAATAGGCTAATCTAATAAATGATTTAACTTGAAAAATATTAATTGTAAAGAAATAAATTCTGAAAAGTACATAGATCATGAATATAAATATTAACAAATTTGAACACTAATCAAATTCTGTGTCGCGTCGCGCAGGAATTGGTTTTTGGCGGAGCAGCGCGATCTTTGTTGTGTTAGACTTGATTTCCGATTTGAAGTACCGGAGAAGTGGTCATACAATCAGCTTGTGTAGGTTTTTGTAAATGAAAATGATACTATTATGGATCAAAACTTCTAAACGTTATATGGATAGTACTCTGACGTTTTTAGTTTCGCTTTGTTGAAACGAAGCATACAAGTAGTATTATAAATTTTTATTGCAATACTACGTTTACAACGTCTCTTAAACATGTCCAAAAGAAAATATTACGAAAAGCTTTTAATATTTAACACAACAAAAGACGAAGTAATATTGTAGAAACTTTGATCTATAACGAAATTGATTGGTTCTGTTCAGAATTTCCAGGCTTGAGTAGCTGTGCTGTGAGAACAAGATCTTTTAAACTGTATATATTTCTATTTTTTAAAATGTAATTATTAAACTGTATATGGTTAATTTCAACAAAAAACACTCGTGAGCCATGCATATACCCGCAATTCAACGAGCTCCTTTCGCCACAGTCCACGCGTAATGTGAGGCTGTTGAGATGATCTTGTAAATTTTTGAAAATCTCGACTTAAATTTTTTGAATTTTAGATACAAAATATATCACAATAATAATCAATCTTTCATAGATAATTATATAATTAAATGATTTTTCCACGACCAATAGTACTCTTTGTCAGCTGCCTCGTCTTCTGGTATATAGTAATATAGAATATGCCCTTTAATTAGTACTATTACTTTTTCCGGCCACATTATTTTATAGAAAAATTGCATCTTATTCTTATAATTAATATATATTATATGTAATACTAATTTCAAACTATATTTCGTGCCTAACACGTAGCTAGATTTACGTGACAGCCTAAACAGTTCGATTACACTGAATTTAACCTAAACCACAAGGTCACCTACTCCACTGTGATAGAGTCCGATCCAAAATTTTAAAATAACTAATAATATGTTAATTTGGATATTGAAATTTTAGATTCAAACAAAATATCAACCTGCTGAATCATCCAATAACAAAAATTCACTTCTCCCATATCATATAATTATACGAGTTTTTTAAATTGTAAGATCCTATACATATGAATCAGATTTGGATAAGAATTATCTTGTAACATGTATTTATCAAATCGATTGGAGCCCTATGAAACCCTAAAAGGTGAATGCAATTTGGGCCCATATTATCGACATCACGAGTGAATTACATGTTTGCACACGTATATACGACGGATTATGAAACTTCCATGCAACTACGAAGCAATAAATTAAAGGACAATTATCGAAAATTTCCAGTTCAAACCGTAGTGTCATGTTGGGCATATTTTTGGAAATACATTGACTATAAGACAACGAGGTCCTTCGGTATCCAAACTGTGTTATATTAATCAGCAACAATTATTATCAATTCACATTTAATAGGTTTATCGTGTGGAGCAATTTTCAGTTAATATCGATGTGTATTTTGTTTGCTTAAGCTTGATCAAGCCCGTTATAATTACTGGGACGAATCATGAATTGTGATAATAAGCATCAATTAATCCTTAACCGACCATTACGTAAATTCATATTTTTGGGAATCAATGTCCTTTCATGTTTGCTTCTTCACACACATACATATATATTCTTTGACGCGGGTGTGTTCTCGTGTCTAGTAACATATTATACTTTAAATTTTTTAGCAAGGTAATAACATAAATAGGAAGAAAAAAAACGTGTATGTAAATACATTGACGATCTAAATACTTCATCTCAGACTTGTCCACATGACTGCAACACAAACTAAATTCGGCATGATTGAAAACTTCCTATACTCAAAGTTAGCTCATTAGGCTCGCTGGCACCCCACCCTGCCATGTTTAACCTGGTTCAAAGAGGGTGATGGATCGCTTTCTTCACGAAAAATATCAATCAATGACATACAATTTTCTCATTGCCTAAGTATTATTTGTACGTTTTCTGGTGGATCCGCTATATCGATCTATCTCTTGTTTGCTAAATAATCTATTCAGATTTATAGATTCGATTAATTTAAACATAACTGGTCTAATTGATAAGTGGCTACTTGTGAACTATGGTACATCACTCACATCTTTAGAGAGAGGGAGAGACTTTGATCCAACAACAACCAACATTAGAATTCAACTTTCATAGTGAGTCAGTTGGGGGGGGGGGGCCTGGGTGGGGGGGGGGTGGTCTTGAGGTCTTGCTTCTTTTTTTTATAGAATCCTAATAGGATGAGCAATGACTTAGGTACATTAAAACGACTATTATATTTAAGAAGAAATGAAAGAAGATATTGGAGCTGTAATCAAACCTTTTGTCAGCGCCCAAATTTTTTAAGACTTCAGAGCATAAGAGTTTAGTTTTCCCAGCATGCATAAGGAGTATGAGATTATAAAGTGTTTATCTTTCAAGTTTGAATTCTTTTAGAAAAAAACAGTAACTATATGGTTTGCGTGGCAATTTCTTATTGGGATACTAGCAAACCTACACACGCGGGGACCGCGTGCAAAATTTTTTGGTGTTACCAATTTGCTTGATGTAACGTGTCTCTTTTCAAAGTATGCATGCTATCACTCAGCATCAAAGTTCGAGTGCTTCAAAAAAACTGTGCAATTTAAATCAATAAAAAGGAGATAAAACAAATAAATTTAATTATTTCTCACCAAAAATCACAAAAAAGAGTAAATATGAAGAAAAAAAAAAGTTTTTGCGTGTATACCTGTATAGGTGACCACGAAACTCTTGTAAGAACATTTACTTTGGATTGCTCAAAATCTACAATTCCTGTGTTTAGAGGAAAAAGTCATCCAATTCAAATGGAGCCATCAACCTGCATTTTTTAGAAAGTGAATAGTTGGGTTATAATTTCTAGAGTAAAAGGTAAAGAATTCTCTTATGCTACAAAATGAAAAAGGGGCAAGAAATGCAAAACAATCTATTTGTGCACAAAATTAATTTATTTTTGACAATATGAAATAGATGTAAAAAATTAAATATTTGGGGGAGAGGAACCATATAAGAATCAAGAAACAGGAAAAGAATGAAATGAAACAAATAGTTAGAGAAAATTGTGGGAGGTTTGTTTAATGTTGGAGAGATGTAGCGGTGGTTATATTTCAAATTTCAAATTGTTTATTAAATTTGCTATTAGACGTGAAGTTTAGAAAGAAAGTGGGGGGAAGTGGGAGGTTTTGGAACAAAAGAAATTACAATTTAGGCCTTGATATTAAGTTTTGAAAGGACAAAATTTAAAAGGGTATTTTAGGCATACTATTAATTTGGTATCACACCTCCAATAACTCCCTATTTGTGAGTAAAAACAAGGTTCTCTTATATAATAGTATAGATTACTGCTGAAATTCAGAGAAAAATTTAATCGTCTGTGTACTATGCACGCATGGGTAATTCTTAGTATACGAATCCTAGAAATATGTAAGAAATGTTTTGAGAAATCACCTGATACCTTTTTGTGTGTGTGTGTGTGTGTGTAAATTCTTGATCCATAAGATAAGACCACTTATGATTACTCCTTAGAAAAATATCAAAGGTTATTAAAATCCTTTTACAGAAAAAAGCGGATGAAACTATGGCTTAGAATGATGTAGCTGTTGGACCTCCAAGTCATGATGATAAATGTGGTATTGGCCCCTGATCCAGCTAAGATATACTTATGCAGTCAAATTATAATCTACAATCCTTAAGATTCCGATTTGTATTCTATATAAACAGAAGTATCAATCAAACTTATAGTTTCAATCAATTACAAACTCAATAAGATTTAAATACATACTGCATCGAAGATCAAAACATGAAATTTTTTCCACCCATGTAATGAACAAGTCTTAAACGCGTTCAGCAATTATGTTAATAATACAACACTGTTAGGTTCAAAATTCAATCAAATAAATCTGACAAAATATTAGGTAGAAATAGAATGTAAAAAAGTGAACATGAATTACAGCGCAAGTCCAGAGAAAAACCACATGTTCATTTAGTGACCAAAGCCACAAGAATCCACTGAATAATTCCAGCAGTTGACTGAAGAGAGTAGCAGAATACATGGACAACATGACCAAAACAAAACATTTCTCAAAAATAAAAATTACCATGACTTTATAATTATATAATATCAAAATTTAATTTGGAGTAACTGATTACCACATTAATGGTTTGGGATCAAAAAGTCTTCCAATAATTCATAAGCTGTTATTGCCGAGAGCAGGGCTATTTTGATGCTATTCTTTGCTTTGCTCCACTCACTCGTCATCAGAGTTGTCAAACTTAATCGAGTGGGATTGCAGGTCAATTATTCCGCCTCTATAGCTACCGCGTTTCTTCTTCGTTTTCTCGTGTCGGAAGTCCCTGAATTACAACAGGCAGAGGAAAACAAAGAAAGCATATCATCACCATGCTTGCTTGAAATAAATAAGCTAATACAAAAGTCAGAAACGAAAAACACTTAGTTCTTCCTAAATTTGCATCAGAATAGAGCCTCCTCACTAAAGAAAGAACAACATGTGGAGTACAGTAGTAGTAGTAGTAGTTAAAACTGTAATAACACTGGATACACCAGCTGAGCTCATTATTGATCTTGGCGGACATTTCAGCTTTCTATAATGCAATTGAACAAAAGAAATTCTAAGGTTTTGTTTCCAATCAAAATTGCCATAAAACTAATCTTTAACTCGAGAAGATTAAAATGCTAGTCCTGAGAATTAAATGATCATTTAAAGGATAAATGCACACTTTTTAATTTCTTGCAAAATGTTATGACCCAAGTATTACCATCAAGTGAAAGTACTTTAGGCAGGTTACAATTGGCAGCTATAAAGCAAGTTCATTCACCCAGTTTGAATCTTCGGCGTTCTAATTATGCATTTCTATCAATCCTATGTGCTTAGTCTGTCCCGGTTTTGACCAGCCCACATTCTCCCTCCATACAACAGTTCATCTTTCTGTTACAAATTATTATTTTCAAAAAGAAACATACCTTCCTCTGACTTGTCCCAAAACTTCTTGTGCTTTTGCCCCATAACCGATTTCAGCACCATCCTGAGACAAATTTACAGCATGAATCCATATATATGTCATAAAAACATTTCTCATCTTGTATAAACGTATATAATGAGAACCCTATATATTGCCAAGTTGCATGTGAAAGATATTCAGCAAACATAAAGGAAAACCAACAAACCTTAGCCCAGTATGAATTATCTTGAAGCCTCTCATCAGCAAATTTCACTTCTTCAACTTTCACCCTTTGAAATGCTTTCACTGTTCTTGGCTGAAAAAGATATTGAAATTCATTCATTGAAGAGATACTTCCATAAACTTTTAACATATACGAATATATTCTACATGAAAAGAAAATGATTTTTTCTTTTTTTCATCATATTATAAGCAGCAAATACAAAACTATATGAAAACATTATATGTGATAAACAAACATAGAGAGAGAAGAATGTCTGCAGAAACGAAAGAGCAAGGAGTACAAGACATGCCTACATTTATATCTATATAGTACGAGCTCTACGGAAAATCCATATTAGCACTGCTTTCAATCTCGACATACATCCTACTTCTAGTGATGTGTAATGTTGGAGAAGTAGATATACTTATTCCCTTCCTTCGTCAAAGATCTAATCATTGATGTGGTTGTTTACTTTGGAATACATGGGATTGTTGATCAAGTAGTATATAGATTAGAGTAATTAAGCAATACTTTTGAATCTGAAACTTGTGAGGAGACAACTACACCATGCAGTGCAGTTACATAGTAAGATTCCTCCAAAGTAAAACTCAGTTGTTCCAGAGTGTTAGAAAGCCAAACATTCTTGGGTCCAAAAGGGTCAATCCCGAAGATAAGGTTAGGCCCAGTTAAAAAGTTGGGGAACGCTAACAAGCTAGCACATGAAGATATAATCTGGACAAGATGAAGTAAAGAAGATCAGTAAACAGAGAACAATGTACCTCAGCAATACCGCCGTTCTGCTTCCTACCAGATTTTGAGTTATCGTTTCCTTCTTCCAGACCTTTAGCCTTATTAGGTTTTGATTCTTCAGTTGCTACTTCTACACCAGACTTACTTTCATTTTCATCAGCCATTATTTTTCTTTTCTTGGAAGCTTTTTTAGATTCGTCTACTACATTTTCTGCAGCCTCAGCTGATCTCTTTTTAGATTTGCCATTGAATTCTGTACCAGAAGGAGGTAGTTCTGAAGAAGTGGTGACATCTTTATCAGCAGCCACCGTATTCTTTACCAAGTCACTTTCTTTATTAGCATCCAATAGATTGCCCTTCGCCTTTTTTTTCTTCTTATCTTTTGATTCAACTACAACCTCAGAATCCGTTTTATGCATCTCTTCATTCACCTTAGCCGCTACATCTTTCTGATTTTCATTGACATCCAGTGATTCTAAAGTTGACTTGCTTTTCTTTTTCTTCTTGTCTTCCAAAGCCGACTTGCTTTTCTTTTTCTTCTTCTCTTTTTGTGGCTTATCAGATTGATTGGCAGTAAATTCAAAAACTTTTTCATCATTAAACTCCTTTAATAATTTATCATCCTTGCCATTTACATATGGTTTCTCGACTTCAGCATCAACTTCCATATCTTCAGACGTTCTTCCATTGTCGGTCAATGCAACTTCCCCCTTATTCGTTTTCTTTTTCTTCTTCTTTTCAATGTCTACATGTGCCATTGATTTCACAACTCCATCCTTTTCTACTGTGGCAAGCGCAGGTTCTTCTGTGAAGCAAGTCTCCATTAAGTGTGATATATTGCTAAATCATATCCAACTATTCATGAAAAAGCAGTACAACACGAAGACTATTACGAGGAAAACAACAGAAAGACTAGTCGTTTATAAAATTTACCTCCTTTCTTCTGCAGAATTAAGCCTTCACCAGCATCTTTACTGCACACAACAGGAGTTTAATTGAAAATCAGCATTTCAATTTTATAATTATCAACAGACAGACACAAGGGACATGAAATGTTTTCCAAACATCAATTCCATAGAAAACTATGAACTTAACCTATGAATCAATTCCGCTTATAACCATGATGCAATGCAATAGGTGACCCTACTAAACTTGATTTAGTTACATAAACAGAGGATACATATAGATATACAAAAAGAAATAGAACATTATGCATACAAATGCAAAAGATCCCAGCTTTGTTTTAGTGTTCAATGAGTCATGAATTTACAGCAAACATGCTAAATTGCTCACCTGATCTCCTGGTACTTGGAGAAAATCTCATTCAAATTAAGTGCCTTAGCCTTCCAATCATCATCCTGAACAAATATACAAGTTTAGCTACAACAAAACTTAAGCACAAGCAAAAATTGCAAAATACAGTTTTAAAAGATAAACGAACAAAATTTGACGTTCGTGTTCTTAGCGCGACTCAGCACCAGCAATATCTGAACTCCTACATCTAAATGTTGGTCCACAACACACAGTTAACATTAAGAACATTCCCACGTTCAACAAAACAAAACTTACTACAAACACACGCATTTGAAACATTCAAAACCAATTTTATCCACGTACGAGAAGACTTTTACGAGCATCAAGTAATCAACTTTCTTCGATTTTCTCCAACAAACGACCCTCAAAACTATCCCCAACACAAAGATTCTTAATTTGCAGCAGTAGCATACTATTAGCAACAATAAGCATTATTTTCATCCAAAATCTACTTCCTTTTTCTCAAGCAATATCATCATCATAACACACACACACACACACATATTCATAAACATACAAAAATACATGTTTATTATTATATAAAGACCTCAATTTGAGCTGCTGATAGAAATCGTTTGAGCACTTTCGAGTAGCCTTTGTTTTGGAGCCACAGAGCAACAGAGCAGGTCAAAATCGAATCTTGTTCCGGCTTCAATTGGTTATTCTTCATCATCCCCATTGATGATGATGACGTGGAGCTTCTCTTCTTCTGCTCTGCGAGGAGAATTTGGCGAGGCTTAAGGGACAACAGGCTAGGGCTTACGTCAGCAGTCGCTCCACCACTGAGCATATACCAATACAACAAACGCACTAGCGGAGAAAGAGTGTGTGTGTGCGAGTTGGAGATTTTGTTTTAAGGTTTTGGGTAGGGTTTTGGTTTCGGATTTGGGGTTGTACCAAGTGCTCCGATTCTTGTACACATACAGGGGGTGTTCGTGTAATTCTTCCTATTTAGTATTGTGAAAAAAGGCCTTCTATTAGTTGTATTGTAAATTGAATTGGTTTGGAGAAAACAAATTACCATAATGTGTGTATATAAATTCTAAAAGATGTTTAAAAAGGTAGTGCGAGGAATAAGCAAAGTATTTATTTCTTCTGAGACAGATGCGTGAGACATAGACAGAGCATTTTCCATCTTTATAGATGAGATGTAAGCTTTAATGTGCAAGAGGTAAAGCACACAAATTTTATAAATACACAATATTCAACTAAAGTCAAGTTAGTCATTATATATTTCTAGTCACCTACATGGCTACACGATTAATAACTATTAATATAATATTGTTTTTATTAAGGGTGGGACGGGTCGGGTACCCGCGGGTTCGGGTATTTCCCGACGGGTACCCGAACCCGCGGGTATTAAAGTTTTGGGTACCCGAGATCCTTCACTTCTCGGGTACCCGAAATATCGGGTACCTGAAACGGGTATTTCGGGTACCCGTTTTTCCTGTTTTTTTCCTTGAGATTTCTTTTTTTTTTTTTTTTGATTTTTTTATGAAGGAAAGTGATACTATAGATAAATTAAAATTTTCAGTCGTTATGAACAAAATCTTATGAGGAATTCCAAAATTTGTTAAACGAGATAATTGAAATTTTTTACAAAAAATCTTATTAAAATTACATAAATGCGGTTATTATAATTGAGTTTCCTTTATTTTACCAAAATAATAGGAAATCTTGGAGATATGTTCTTATCTAAGTTGCTTATTTCACTCTTATAGATAAGGTAATAGCTAAAAGGAGGAAAATATATATTGTAATATCTCTTAAATAGAAACTATAAATCAAAGCACAAAATATGTGAACAAGGAAATTTAATCACAGCAATTAAGGAATACTAATTGGTGTAAACAAGTAAATTTAATTAACCAATATTGCAATTATTCCTAAAATGACGGAAATTTAATCACAATAATTAAGGAATATTAATTGGCGATTAATCAATATTGCAATTAGTCCTAAAATAACGGCATTTTTAAAACTGGCATGCATCAACGGGAAAAAAATTTAGGATTCTTCAATCACAACAATTAAGGAATACTAACGGCATTTTGTAAATTATTGCAAGCTCTATCACACCAACTTTCCCTATCTATATCACCTTCTTCAATCACAAATCTAAGATGTTTAGCATAAAAATAAAAAAAAATAAAAAATAAAAAAAAACAACAAACAACATCAACGTTCGGGTACCCGAATCCCGAACGGGTATTTGTAATAATACCCGCACGGGTACCCGAAGTAGGGGTTCGGGTATCGGGTAGTAAATACTATCCGAAAATTCTAATTAGGGTTACCCGTTCGGGTGAAAAACCCGCGGGTCGGGCCGGGTACCCGAACCCAATTTCCCACCCTTAGTTTTTATACATGTTTTATATATGTAATTTGTGAGACGACTCTAATGAAATCAAAAGATTGGTGTGACAATTTTGAAAACTAAACTTTCTTTATATAATATCATAATGTATATAGCGCCATTCCTGGCAGCAAAATCAAGTGATTAGTGTTTTGTAAATGACATTGTTTTTATTTTATCTTGTTCCATCACAACTATAACAATTTGATTATGTGAAAAAACTATGCCATAATTCTTTTCCAAGTGCTTTACTTTCACATACAAAAGAAAACGGTTTACTTTCGAGCCATATAATTAATAATCCAATACAGGCCCAATAATCGTAACTGATCTGGGCTGCACTAAAATGATGCTTTAAGCCCAATAAAGGCCCGTACGAGCTCCCTTCCTCGCGCTATATAAGAAAATTAGGGTTTAACACACAACACTTCTCGGAGCCTCCCTCATCAGAGCAATAAGCCCTAGTTCTCCCTTTGAATCTCAGGTAATTTGCCGATTTCACGTAAATTCTTTACATTCTGTATTTGCAACAACGAATGTTCTCTCATCACATGTGTTAATTTATTTATTTAAATGGAAAAGCTCTTTTTTAATCGGTTAATTATGCTTAGTACTAGTTATTGGAGATGTTGAATATTTGATCTTCGTCTGTGTGGGTGATCTTGTTCTGTATTAATGTTTAAATCAATAAATGTGTGAAAAATGATCGTTTTTTTTTTTTTGTTAATTGATTTAGTGAAAAGTCCTATCTGCAATGTGGGTGAAATTATCAGTAGTTAGCATAATATAATTGGCTTAAGATTGAATTTTTAGGTATGATGCCTTCAGGACTATTTAACTTCTCTGATAATACATACTCAGTTTTATACCAAATGGTGAATTGCAGTATGGTTATTGTTTTGGTTGTTGGTAGGAATCGTGCTCGACTGTAGGGTGGTTGTTTTTGAAGTCTGTCGTGTGTGTTTGAATTTTATTAATTTGTTTTGTGTTTTATTTGTTGATTGGTTGCTGTGGCAGAGCGATGGCTGCGGTAGCAAAGAGCAGTGTAGTAGTCCCGGAGTCTGTTCTTAAGAAACAGAAGAGAAACGAGGAATGGGCACTTGCCAAGGCAACAGAGCTTGAAGCTGCGAAGAAGAAGAAAGTTGAGACCAGGAAGTTGATCTGCAAGAAAGCAAAGGATTACGCGGAGGAGTATGCCAAACAGGTATGCGCTTATTCTCTTGGTATGACCGCCTCGTGGTGCTTCAGTTTGTCTCCAAATTTTGCTAATGTTTTAAGGTTTATGTGGTTTTATAGGACAAGGAGTTGATTCAGCTGAAGCGCGAAGCCAGGTTGAAGGGTGGATTTTATGTCAACCCAGAAGCTAAGCTTTTGTTCATTGTCAGGATTCGTGGGTAAGCTATTTCCGCAAGTAATGTATTTATGGGTATCAGATATGGTATGTGGGAACCTTTAACACTCAAATTATCATTTTTATCTTTCAGTATCAATGCTATGCATCCACAGACCAAGAAAATTCTGCAGCTTCTGAGATTGCGCCAGGTACTAGAATTATATGTGCTACAACAAGATTTGTGCTTTTCCCTGTTTTTTATGGATTTTGTGGAGCTATAATATCCAATTATCATACTTCATTAGTACCGCGTTCAAACATAATTTCAATAGACTCCAAAGTTTGAGATTGTATCTGCTATCTTTGGTCTGTTTCTGCTTTTTTTAATTACTTCATTTTCTTGAGTAAACACTGTTCCTGCTTCGCCATCATCAGTTGCAAATTTTTTTCCGACATAGTATTTTGGAAACTGGAGTAGCTTATTTGCATATCCCATGTTTTCTAGTTTCCTATTTAAATTTGCTACTGTTTCATTCATCTTGTATCAAACATTTCTCATTTGAGTTCCCATTTAAACTCATTTGACTTTTTTCATACAACTTGTATAGATCTTCAATGGTGTATTTCTGAAAGTGAACAAGGCAACATTGAACATGCTCCACAGGGTTGAGCCTTACGTGACATACGGGTAAGCCTTGCGATCATTTTTAATTGAGGCATTAGATAAACTACACGACCAACTTTATAATTCTTCATCCATTTGTCAGGTATCCTAACCTGAAAAGTGTCAAGGAGTTGATTTACAAGAGGGGTTACGGTAAAGTAAACAAGCAGAGAATTGCTTTGACAGACAATGCTATTGTTGAGCAGGTTGGAACATGAACTTGTACTATCTTATATAGTGATGCTTGTGCTTCTAAAATAGCTAACTTAATATTGGATACATGTTTCTAGGTGTTGGGCAAACACGGCATAATCTGCATGGAAGATCTTATCCATGAGATCTTGACTGTTGGACCACATTTCAAGGAAGCCAACAACTTCTTGTGGCCATTCCAACTTAAGGCACCTTTGGGTGGATTGAAGAAGAAGAGAAACCACTACGTGGAAGGTGGTGATGCCGGTAACCGTGAGGACTACATCAACGAACTTATTAGGAGGATGAACTAAGTTTTCATGCAAATTTATTTTGGCATTCAACTGTGTTTTTATTAAATTTTGTGAGACCTTTGAGAGAGATTGGAGTTATATTAGAACTTTTTCATGTGCTTGAATTTTGTAGCTGACTTATTTGAGGGCTGGATCTCTAAAGTTAAATTTACATCTGTTTTGCATTTTTTCGTCGTACTATTTTTGTTATGCCTTCTTTTGAATCTACAAGGATTGTTTTATGGATGTTGACACTTTTGATTCGGGAATAAATTGGTCGAAGCTACCATTTCTATGCTAGTCCACTATGGATCTAATATCTTGTCTTTTTTGGTCGTACGAAAACATAAATCAGTTAAAAGTTTATATGTATCTTTAGTAAATGCTTATTTTGGTTTTAAATTGTTGTATTAACGTTGAGAGATAACTATCTGCTAACCGAACCACTCATTGACTAACGTGGACTTGAGCATATATATAATAATATGCCTCTACATGAATAAGCAATGATAGCCATAATATGTTCTATTTATTTATTAGGGACATGAGGTGCAAAAATCCTTAGGACGAGCCCGTGAGTTATAACAACACTGATAACAACGTTCTTTGTATTTCAACTATTTCAACATTACTTTAAAAGAGTTATATAATTTTTTATTTCTTTTTATAGTTTCAATTACTTTATAGTTATTTGAGCTATTATGGTCTTATATGTTTTTTGTTTTTTTTACTGAAATTCTGTTTGATGACTGATGATGGGTGTTTTGGATCGGAAACTATGGTTTGCCTGATTCAGTATTAAACAAATAGGACATCTTTCAGGAGTATAAATGATATGAATATGTAATTTGATTTTTGGTAATACATATTTTCGATCGATTTTTGGTAATACATATTTTCGATCTTAAATGAATGGCCGTCACTTCTTAGTGGCACACAAAGTGGTATTAGTTGCGCCCCTGACCCGATTTTTGTTTCTATTTAAACTCCATCCCAAGTATTTTATCATTGAGGTACGTTTTTATCTTTTTATTATCATTAGTTAATATTTCTTTATTAATATTAATACTATTATTTAAGAAAAACAAATTGGTTATAAAAAGAACTAAACAGTAAACACATAGATTCAAAGCTACGTGTAACCTTGTGCTTGTGCATGAAATTTTGCGAACCCGGACTGTCACGTAATCCCGCATCACTCGACACGTAACACACATACAAGATACAACTATTAATATCTAAAACTCTTCAAAGGTCAGTACCCATAAAAACAACACTAATTATTTAGCAATATCAATTCAAAGGAATTTAAAATGGAGGCAACAAAGGAGAAAAAGGAGCAGGTGCAAAAAGAAACAGATAAAGATCCAATGGCTAAAACTCGAGAGCTCATTGAAGATGCTATAATCACCAAACCAGACGATGATGATAAGGAAAATGAAAAGAGTGGCCGTACTGCAAAGGATCCAGAAGATGTTTTGGTTTATTCAAGAGCTGTTCACCAAACGGATTCTTCACTCGAGTGATTCCGTGTTCTCTTTCTCTTTTTTAATCTTTTGTGTTTTGTGTTGTTAATTGGTTTTTTTACGTGGTAATAGTGCATTTGTATTATACTTTTTTCGCTTTCTTTTGGGTCTGTTCATTAAAATTAGTTGTGTATGTGTACAACGACTGTGGTGTGGAATATTCTATAACACGATAGTTTGTAGTTGAAAAAATGAAGTATACACGTATTAATTTACTTAATTTGTTGAAAGGAAAAGTACATGCGTTTTTACCAAATGCGAGGAAGAATATTATTGAAGTTACTGTATATGCATCATCTTTATTTTATTATTTTAGACAATTAGTATATGCATAGAAACGTGGTTTTAGAAGTTGAATATCGACATCTTTACTTGGATAATTAATGAGTATAAGTTCATATTTGTTTAATAATTATTTAACATAAATCAGGTTAAAGATAAATTTGCACCACATCACGAAATTTCATCCACCTTTTACACTAGCATACACATTTATAAGATACGTTTCTTTTCAAATCGACACAATTTTGAATTGAAATCGAATAATGTATTAATAATCTTAGTTTTGAAATTGAAATATTAATTTTTTACTCTTAAAACGGATTGATAACGGACTATATAGATTCTCTCTCTCTCTCTCGTGTGTGCGCGATTTTAAGTTGAAATCAACTGATGTAATTTGTATTATTTTGAAACTAAATAAAATTTGTGGCACACACTTTCACACTGATTACTATGGGGGTAAGTTGTTAACATGCATTAGAATGTTTCATATTTGGGAGTGGCTGCTCTATCATCTATGTCATTCAACATAAGGAACTCCGCCATAATTTACAAAAACTCGAGGCAAAGTGCATTGAAAAGGAGGAAAACAAAGAGAAAAACTCTTCGAGATGAATTGACATTTTTCATTTCTCAAATGTTACAAATTAACAACCATAAATTTTAATCCATCGATCTCATAATCTAGAACTCAAGAACATAGAAATTGAAAAACTACTTAGAAACTTAAAACAACAAAATTCATTCCACAATCTAATCCAAATTTCAATAACATGACAAAACCAAACGGCGGTCACATTTGGTGCACACATATCTCCTCTTCACTACAAAACCAAGAGGAATAAAGCACATGAGCCTCCACTTGCGCTGCACATCCACCGCCACCACCTTGCCCCCGTCGTAAGGACACGTCCCCGACGCTTGTTGGCGCCCGAGCTCCCTCTCCTTCACATGCAGCAAGCAACACATACCACAGCACATTGACCTTTTCTTTTTAGTTTGTTCTAATTAATTAATTTATGTTCTTTCTTTTTCTATGTTATAATTTTGGGTTATGTAAACCGATTAATATATAGGGTGATTTCCTAATCCGTGGACGCGTTTTATATTAAATGCACCTAACTCTAGGTAGCTTTTTGGACAAATGTAAGTTATAGTAAATTTAAGGAAAAATTTCCCTCTTAAAGTTGTTTTTGAAGTGGAAATATCTTTAGTAACTTGTTAGGGCATCACTTTGCGCGGCGGTAGAAATTTTAGAATGGGGTTCATATAGCAATGTGTAACTAAGAAATATGTAGAGTTGAGGGGTTGATGAAGATTTTTAATACATGATATTCTTAATAGGAATCCCGAGGAGGCCGGGGCGGAGGTACTCATGATTCAGCTAGGAAGATAGGCTTTCAGAAGCCCCGATGATTAAAAGTGCGCGATGAACTCATCAGATGAACTACTACAGAACAATTCGATCAAGATGAGCGGAGAAATAACAAAGAACTGAGAGAAAAATGAAACAATCAGGATTAGCGGGAGCGAATTTCAAACAACCGAGTCGAACAATACCATATTGAACTTGTAATTGAATCCAGTATTGACATTCAATCAATCGATAAGAATCAATTGAATGATTACAAAGAGTTAACTATTGTGATACTAAGATGAGAGTATATATGAGTAATGTGAAAAAGATCAGACAAAATGATTAGAAGAATTGAATGAAAAATTACATACGATCCTCTATTATACTAAAGCTAAATTGAAAAGAGGTTGAGCAACGGTCATAACACATGCTTGAAATATTTCATAAATGAAAATATTTGATACTTGACCAACTAAGAGAAGCACTACCTTTGTAAAAAAAATACGCCCATTACTGACGACCGAATATAAAGAGTAATTGGTAAATATTATTACCTACGACAATTAGTGATGGCTAGACCTTCAATACTAAAGACTTATAACGTACGAAGATAGAAATTCATTGAACATTTCCGATGGATAGAGCGAGTGAATGTATGATGCTGGAGATAGTTGTTATCCAATTAGAAGGTCGGCATCTACATAATTAATGACGGTGGACCACAATTAGACAAGACAATTTGAATAGAAAAATGATGTACCTTTTTCCAATTGATACGAGAATATTTGTAGACAACTAATTTCTTATTATCTTTTGATTTACCCTTAGATCTTCTGATCAAATCTAAGAGGCCGTGCTTGTAATAAAATGTGTAAGTGCAAACAATACATTTATATGTCATTACGGCACATATATAGGCCATTATAACCAAAACATTCAAATAAATGTCATATTTTGATGTATGTATTTGTTTGTATCAAGGGAAATAGATGAAGAGTAAGTAGTAACATGAAACATAAAAAGTGTTGGCAAAATGAATTTTGTAAGTGCTTAACAAAAATTTCTCCTTTATTTAGGTAATTTTATAAAATGCTACCCAACGCTTCCATATCAATTAATTCTTGGACGAAATAGTAAGAGGTTGGTTAGGATTAGGATTGAGAGAGCTGTTTGGATTAGGATAGCACTTGGGTTTATTTAATTTTCGAAGAATTGGGCTAGACAAATTTTTAAGAGGATGGGTTGGACTTTATGAGAGGGGGTAGATGGGCTAGGCTTGGTGGGCTGGGATCTACCTATTTATTGAAGGTTGGGCTTTTAGAAGTACTCGGACTACGAACTGGGCTTGAGTTTTGGGTCGTACTGAATGGTTTCGAAAGATGAGAGTGGGCTAGAGAGGGAATTTTTGGGCTGAATTTGTAAAGATTTGTAAAGGTTTACTTCCTAATTCTCTAAGAAGCTTGATTTTATGCTCAGGTTTTAGTTGTCATCTGGTCGCCAAAAAAAAGAAAAAAAGGATTTTTCAACAGAGTCCGTGTTCAAGTACAAGATATGGTATTAAGGTTCATACCATTAAAGCAACCATTCTTCACTTGCTCTCTTGTTCAATGTATAATTCACCCTCTGTTTGTAATGTTTAAAACTTGTGGCTTAAACCTCTGTTTTTTGAGTCTTTTCTTATTCTTCTTTTTCTAAAAAATTCTGTTCGCCGCTAAAAAGGGAGGAACGAATTAACCTCTTCACGAATTTATTTGATCCTAATCAAATATGTGACAAAAATTCAATCAGGCCAACAGAAATCATATACAGCATTAGTGAAAATTGGACCCAAAAAGGATAAGTATAAAAAAACTAACTTTAGCGTTTTGAGAATGAATTTTTTTTTTGGGAGAATTACACAAACATCCCCTGAGTTATGGGCTAGTTACACGGACACCCGCTCATGTTTGGAAAATTATACAAATAACACCTCATTACACAAACACCAGGTAGAGTATTTTTTTTTTAACTGAATAGACAAGCTTTGATTTGATGAATAATTTACAAAATCTTTCAAAATATACAATTTTTTTTTTTTTTTAAATGTTTTTTCATTTTCTAAAACAGAATAAACGAGATTTATTTTCTATTTCTTTAGCAATTTTGATTTATTTTTCATTTATTGTACAAGATAAATGAGAGGCTCAAATTACATTCAACAAAATGTAACCCCAAACAGTTCCTTGTCGATATCGAACCACATGATCGTTGCCGGAACGGTTGATGAAAACTCCTGCACTTTCTATTGCCATAGCGGGAGCAACGGAGTCGATACTCTTCCATTTATTGAGCTTCACTGAGTAGATCTGAACCTTGTTTCTTGAAGACATTGTTCTCGTCGTCTAGGAATTCGGCGGGGGAATGTGGGATGATTTTGATAGTTTGAAGGATGGGATTCCAGAGACATACCAAAATTTGCTACACAAACTAAGCCTTCCGAAAAGAGTGGAAGGGCATCTTTAAGTTGAAGCGTGGTGATTCGTGTGGGGACGTAAAGAATGGCGCTGTGTGAAAAAATCTATCGTCGGGGATGTAGACAAGGTAACAACGGCGATTTTTCCGGAATGAATTGATAAAAGTAGGGCTACGAATGAAAGAATTGTACGACGCATGAAAATCTTAACAGGAAGCTTTACGAGAATGGCAGTAATTATATCGTCATGTAGAATAGTTGAGAGGTTCTCCTCATCGATCAACTTTTTGCTCTCAATATTTCTTTTCTTCATCATGAAATAGTACGTGTTGGTGTAACTATGAATTATAAAGGTATATATAGTAAGTAATTGATTTCTAGTCCTTGTAAGACACTGAATTAATTCTAGTCCCGGTAAGAAGAGACGTATTAATTAATGACTAAATTAATTCCTAGCCTAGTCCTAGTAGGTGAGTCCTAGCACCACAAAATAATTTCCTTTTTGGCGTAGTACATTACAGCAAACAAAAAGCACAAGTGAAAAATAGAAAACCTCTCTCGTTTCAATCTGGCTTGTGGTTGTTATATTTGATATTTACTAATCTCTGTATTCCTAAACGTTTATCTCTGTCTCCCAGGGATAGTTCATACCATAACAGAGTTCCATTATCAAGGTTATTGATTTTAATTGGTCCATTTTTCTTTGTTTATCTTTAATCTATTCAATATTAATTGTCTTTTTTTCTAATTTATGATTTTTTCTATGTTGCTTCCGCCTCCGGAGTTTTTTACTTTTCTGGCGTCTTTGTAAACGCCGGTAAAAGTCTACTGGCGTTAATAAAACATCGGGAAAGGCCAAAATAAACGCCAGGAACCACTGTTTTTGTTGTAGTGTAGTTTATATTGATCTTAACCCTCAAAATATATTTTAATTAAGTATATACTAATGACATAACTAATTAATCCTAGTCTTGTGACCAGAGTTTCCTTATACTTAAGTTTTCTCAACTACAAGATACTCCATCAATACTACCGTTGTTATTTTAATTATTCGTTGGATTTAATTGTCTGGACCATTATTTTTAGTTGAAAGAAGAAACACCATCGAGTTTAGCATTGTTTTGATACAATATAATTTGGATCATTATTGGTAGTATCGACTTCAAGAGTAGAGGTACATGACCCGCGTCGTTGGTCTTTAATTTGAGAAGTTTCAGACAAAAAAGGGTATTGAGGTTCGAAAAGTTAGGGACTTTTGAGAATTTCAGACTTGCTAGCTATTTTCAATGAGACATGCACGACTTTGAGTCTACAAAGCGTGGAAAACTGAAATTGTTCCTTGTATTGTTAAAGAATTATTTCTAAATACGCACTTCTTAATTTATTTCAGAATTGAGAAAGAAAAAAAGAAAGATAATATTGATAAACCATGCAAATTGTTTCTTTATGTGACTATCTATTTCTTGAAACTTGGTTCACTTTTCATATTAATTAACTCTTATTCCATTGGAGTTGTGTGTTTTACATGAGACAGTACACAACATCCGAAGAGTGATCACCTATAAAAACCTTAAAAAAATATGAAAAGACATTAGTACATTATTATTGATTTTCATTTGAAAGAAACAAATAGGTTTGCACCGGTCTCTAATTTGTGAAAATTCTTTCCTTTTTTTTATCTTTTGTATGCTGTGGAAAACACAGTCCCACTAATTTTAGTCCTATGATGTAAATACTAAAGTTGAAACAGTAACTTACAAACAATGCCAACTGAGAGACGCACTAAGCAAACTTTGTATGACATAAAATCAAATTACTCTTCGTAGGGATTGTGAGACCAATGGAATCAACTCTTTGACCGACTAAGCTAACTTCTAATTTTATAGCTACAAAGTTATGATATGTGTTTGGCCCATCATTGTGTATAATTCATTTGAACTGCGCTCGAGCCCATTAAAGTTTTACGATTGGTTCTCCTTGACCCGTAAGCAAATCCTTTATTGTCTCGGCTCCTGGCCTGCTCTAAATTATCAGGCCTTTTTTCCCTTTCTATAACATTTTGGGCCTTGGAAAAAGTATTCCCTCTTGCATATATTTTGTGCATCAATGTTCCTCTTCCTCCCACCAATCCTTCTGATTCTTGATACAACAGAGAATGTGAATTCTCATTTATTTCATTATTATATGCTTTTCGTTAGCTGGTTTGTTCTTTTTGTAGGCAAATACTTTTTCAAGAAAATGGTGAATCTCACATGGCAATTTGGCTCTTCTTTTTTAATTAATGTCACAAAGAGTTCTTCATCCATATTTAATTCGATACTTTCGTGTCACTGGCACTGTTTATGGTACGTGAAAATGGCTTGGCGCTACGCTAACGACGCTCCTCAAACCTGTCCCCTGATGCTAAAGAAAAAATTTAAATATTATGAACAAAAATAAGAATAACGTGTCATGTAAACAACTTTAATTTCATTTAAATAACTTCACTTTCTTAACTCAATTGTCGCCAAATGAAGAATGTACTCTAGTCAAATATGTCTAATCAAGTTTTTGTAAAAGAGGGTCGCAGGTCCCACACGGCCCAATTACTCTCAAGAAGAAAGCAAAATTAGCAAAAATAAATCAAAATGGCAAAGTTACTTGTTTGCCAATTTTAGTGGCTCCACTACAAAGGGAAAAATGAGTCCCCAAATTATAAAATATTTTGAGGAAAGTTCACTAGCACCGTGGTGAACTGCTTTCTGAGTTTTTTGTCATTGGCATGTATGGATTCAATTTCACACTCAATTATCTCTACTGCATGCAGTATGCACACCAGTAATATTATAATTGCTACAAATTTGTTAAACTTTTAATGGTTGGTAACAAGTGCTTATCATGATAAGGGAATTATATTTTAGTATTAATTAAGGATCACGTTTGATTAATTCTTATTAATAATCGACTCAATCTGCTTATACAAAATGTCTGGATCTGGAATTCTTGACATAATATCTCGTCATTATCTAGTAATTAATTATGATAATATCTTAAGAATGTGCGTTATATAAGATTTGCACCAATATCACCAATAGTCCCTATTTAATTAGTGAACGTTGACGAGAAAAACAAAGTCAATGACCTAGAGAATGACGTAATGATATACGGGTGATTAATTAAGGTCATATGAACTTGTTAAGTGAATCATTGGCGGTTTTGTATTGACTTCTCGGAACTTCTACTATACTATTTTAATACACAAAGATGATAGCTTCAAATATACAATGAGATGTTGAAAATTAAAGGAAGTTGAATTCGTGGCCAGCCTGCAAATTAGGACTTTTTCTTCGTGTTGACAACTCTCTTTTCAAATTCTTGTTTCCTATTTTTTTAATTCTTGTTTCCTATTTTATTTTGAAATGTAAACTGGCCTTCACCTTCCTGAATGAGATATTACTTTTTTGTATACACTTCACAATGTTTAATATGTGCTTTTTATATCTAATTATCAGAAAAATAAAATTGTCTTATGAAGAATTGACAAACCAAATCTGGACAGAAAATTACGAAAAATAGGTGATGTCTTAGCTAACATTGATGTTAGCATCCACCCCTCTCACATTGATCTGGATCCCACAGATCAATGTGAGAGGGGTGGATGCTAACATCAATGTTAGCTAAGATGCCACCCGAAAAATAAACTTCTTTCTCATTTGTGTTTGAGCAAGTGTTATCTCACTTTCCAATAGAGTTTGACGAAGAAGGGGTCATAATCGGCAGAGTTTACGAATGTGAAAAGGTTTTAAACTACTAGGAGTTTTAAGATAATTATCTAACTAAAAGATAGTAATGCAATTCTGTTAAACCAAAGAAGTTTTATGCATTTTTCTCCAATAAATCGACTTATAGTTTAATGTATATTCCCCCAATAAATTGAATCATTGCAATTATATTCAGCTGGCTGGATTACCAAGAGAATATATACATATATCAAACATCTAAGAATACACGAAAAAAAAAAATGATTAAAGTAAATTTAATTTTGCAGATTTTAATTCAAACATTTTCCTTTTATTTTTCTTCAAAGCTACATTGACAAAAATATACAATACACCAATAACGAATGTGAAAGTGTACATAAACGGGCCTCTAACACGTTAGAAGAACTGAAGACAAACACAACACATGCAATTGAACTGAACAATGAACTTTTTTACTTACTAACAAAAAATTACAAAATTTCCACCACAATCATGATCACCTCGTAGAAATCGCTAATTAATTAATTAAACCAATAATTAGTACCTTAAAAATCGTATAAAACCAAACGCCTCGAACACAAACTACAAAAATACTTGCGCTTAAATCTCAAACAAATCTGCAAAAAACAGAACCTCAATTTGCTACTTAAGTCCACCGCTTGCACTTTACCGCCGCAATAAGGACACAATCCCGGCGCTTGTTGCCGTCCCAATTCAGTCTCCTCTGAATCACACCCTAAAAAACACATTATTACAAAAAAATCTTATGAAAATCTTTTGAGCATGTGTTTGTTTGTTGAAGTGTAATGAAATATTATCATAGGACATGAGAAGTGAAGTGGCTTAAATAGGGTGTAATAAGTGGAATCTTACGAAGATTCGGTGTATGCACGCCCATTGTTTTGTGAGAGGGGTGGTGCTAATGTGCGCTGGGTGTGTAGTTTAGTTGAGGCCCATGTGATGTTTGATGGGCCCGGGAACTGGAACGCCAACAGAGGGTTGCGTGAGCACACACGTGGGTATCGTACGAGGATGAATATGTTACATTACTTTTAATAGTTATTTCTAATTGTCATTATGAATTAAAGTCTTGTATGTTTAAGAAATATTTCACGACTTGATTTTTTTTATATACTTAAGAAAATTCTAAGAGATTGTTGGTGCATGAAACTTGAAAATTACTCTCATATTTTATTTTTGTACAAAGGTCAAAAATAAAAATATTTCAGCACTTTTAGAGTAAATTAAACTTTTTGAGCTGTAGTCGTTAAAGTTTCAGTTGTGGTCGTCTAAATATTAAAAACTTTATACTTTGCGATCTTTTTCAAGATGCTTGTAGAAGTTCTATAAGAGATAGCGGTGCGATAACCGTGCTAATAATATTGTGTTTCTTTTCATACAATCGAAAATAAAATATTTTTGAGAGTTTTCGATTTAGAATTTCTCACTCATGCTCGTTGTTTGGAGGATCATTGTGTTGTTAATTTTGTCGATATTATGTTTCCGCATAATAGTTTTTTAAAATGTAATTAGATGGAAATAAGATTAAATTAGTGACTAAAATGTATTATTTCTCAAAAACAGCCTCTAGAAGCTTTTAATTACAGCTGAGTTGGCTTCTTTGATTGGTGAGATGGTACATGCATTTAATCCGTCACGTAAGTGTCTCATTTAGTAACATTACAGTGACTGCAAAATAGTACATACGTACGTGAAGCGATTATTAAATATTTAATAGCTGTATTTGTACTTGAAGAAAGGCATATGATTGAGATTATGAGA
The DNA here is from genome assembly GCA_946800315.1 of Misopates orontium. Taxonomy (NCBI): domain Eukaryota; kingdom Viridiplantae; phylum Streptophyta; class Magnoliopsida; order Lamiales; family Plantaginaceae; genus Misopates; species Misopates orontium. The sequence goes on along the minus strand of OX326951.1, from coordinate 41,975,259 downwards.
TCTAAAAAAGAAATTTCACGTATATCTGATATGTTAACAGAAGTCTAAACTTGACTCATCTGTATCACTAGTTTCTAATGTTAACGGATATTTTATTTTTTCAGTTTATGGTTCTCGTAAAATTACTGTTTTGCTACTTTCTAAAATATTCTCGTATAGTACCCATTCTGAAAAAAGAAAAAGAGCTTCAAAGGTTTATTCCAAAAGGTATCTGCATAATTTGGTTAATGATTGAATTAATCTTCGATCCTTACAAAGAGCAATTTGGTGTAAAGTTTTAGACGTCAATGCCAGATCCACCAAAATTGTCTTATGTAGTTTGTTCGGCTGAAGTTGTTATGCGAACTACTATATCTAGCTCGAAGTTTTTCATATATGCAACTTAGATAACATAACGGCAGGTTTCCGCAACATCGCAAAAAAAAAGTGCCAGAGGTGCCGTTGGCAATTTGGAGCATTGGTAATGTAAATAAGAATATGATAATTTATGAAAATTTTATAATTTTTAGAAACTAATGCCCCGAGTTTAAGTCGGCCTTTAAATATATTTTTGGCCTAGTAGGAAGACTGGAAGGAAAGTCTCAAACGTACCCAACTTGAATCTTTTTTTGGTGAATAATATTCTGTTGGTCGTGATTCCATAATTCAGTATTTGTTAGCAACCAAACAAAACGTTAGGTCATCATGCCCCAAAAAGCTTCTGAGGAAGTTTCAGCATGTAGTTAACTCAAGCCAGATGAGATGCAACAAGAAGTTTTGTACTATTGCGGTTCTTAATTTCTTATAGGCTCTGTTTGGTTGTTGAGAAAATAGGGAAAACGACATTTTATATGTTGACACTAGCTGCCGACTCCGTGAGCACAAATTAAATAGAATGCATAGAATTAGTTTTTTTCCTATGGCTAATTTCTTTGAGTATATATGTATATATATGACCTGTATATAGGATTTCAATGAGATGTACACTGTTTTTGCCCACAACATAAATTTGCTAAGATGTGATTCTTATGAAGGTAGCAATTGTATTTTAGTTCTATGGTCTAATTTGTAGGAGGTGACAAATAAAAAGAGAGAGTTATTTATATGGGCTTTTAGTCACAAAGAATAGTATGGGGGTATCTAGTGATATTGGGCCAAGCCCAAATTGTCAAACGGTTCGGTGATAAATGGACTGAGTTCGTCCAATTTGCATTAGCAATCCATTATAGTTGAACGGGTGATGATTGGAAAGAAATATTTTTTTTATAACAAAATCAGGAAATACCTAAAATTTTGTTATTTAATATTTTTTAATTGAATAATAAACTCGTCTGGATATTAAGATATTTTGATAAATCATTTTATAAATATAAGTTACATTATATTTTAGAAAGTTATTTTATGAAGTTATCAACTTAAACGTACACCTAATTTGCACACCACTGCAGTGTGACAATCATTCCCCTATCATGAGTAACGTTTAATTTCTTAAAATATCAGACACATGAGCCCTCCTTTTTTTTTTTGCAGAAGTGCATCATCTTTTGTTATTTGTCATATTTTAAATAATGCCATTTTTGATTGATTTCACCATCATTTGTAAACACATTCCACTTCAGCCGCTTGAAGCAATCATGCCTTGTGTTCTTGATGAGCCATTACGAGTCAAAGAAATGATACATAATTCAAAAAGAGAAGCAAAAAAGTGGCATTATTGTCATCTAGTGGAGAAGTGTCTTATGAAAAATGTACTCATTACTTTCATTATTTCCAGATCAATGATAACTAATTACAGTCAAAAGTTCACATTTTTGGCAGAATAATGAAAGTTTTTTGTTATACTTTTTACAAGGAAAAAAGTTGTGTGGCTTAGATAATGTTGTTTATGGAAAGGGATTGAACAAAACTTTGTGGTTGTGAGTTCCATATCCTTCCCATGTTTAATGTTCTCAATAATTAGTTTCACTTTGTAGCTATAAATTATTAGAATTATGCAACATTCCATATAGGCATACATTCATCATGAAATACCTACTTTGGTCCCGGTTTTTTCAAGTGATGATAGAAGATTGCATTGCTTGGACAAAATTATTAAAGAACTTGTTGGGAGATCAAAACAATGGGAAGTCTATGCATAATTGAATTATAGTTTGTATCACTAATACAAATAGCCTAATTATAAATAAGTCTCTAACTTCTATTGCTTTTTGTGGATGTGATTTTCTATCATCGTATTGTTGCGACAACGTCTTCTATTACATTGCAGTTCTATTCATTGTCATGTTTCATCGATAAAATACCAATATGAACTAACTGGAAAGAAAACATGCATGTCTACATAACAATTTGAAGAACTATTTGAGTTGCATGATAAAGAGAATTGATGAATAGTACTAAGAGCTCTAACAACAAACCAGACATTGTATTGAAAAACCCCACCAGTTATTACAACCTAAGAACAGAAAATATATTACAAGAACTTTCAACCTATCAAAGAAACTTGGATCCTTTTAGGAAGACGTGTACCCATATACCCAACCTTTTCACAATTCTCTCCTTTCCCATCTAAACCAAGACTAACACTAACCTTTACCCCCTCTCCGCTATCGATCATCCGTATACTCGTTTGAAAAACGTCTTTCAGCCATTGATCAAACGAGCTGTTGAGAAATAAACCCGAACCTTCAAAAACTTCATCTAAAACCATCTCCTCAACATTGAAATTTGTTATGTTTCTACTGCCATTAGCTTCTTGAAAAGATCTTTGGAAGTTGGACAAGAGCATCTCTCTTGCCTGCTGATCTTGATCAGAGTTCCTGGTGAAAACGAAGCGGTTCTTTATCTTGTTCAGGAACCTTAGTGAACTCGGTTGTTCTAAAATGACTTCGCGGGTCAAATCACTTGAAACGGGGCTTAACTCTCCGCTTTTTCCTTCATTCTCTTCGTCATCATCAGCCACCACATTGAGGTCAAGGGCGTTTGTGGTGAAATGCCTTGTACATTCTCTGTTTCTGTTCTCATCGGCTTTTGAAGAGACCTCTTCCATCTCATTGTACCTTGTCCTCTTGTTCTTGATTGGAAAATCCCAGTCGAATGTCCGCTTATGGTCAAGATGTGGCATCCTGGAATCAAGTTTTGATTCATGGACAATTAGTTTCATCTGAATGACAGAATCCATGTTTTCTTTTACCTTATTGTAGCTTGAATTGCCATCCACTGTTAATATGAATATTGCATCGCCATAATTTCTGTCGCGCACAAATTTTCCATTCTCATAGCCATCAGCAAGAAACTTGACAAACTCAGGATCAGCACAGTGAACATCTTCAACAAGAATGACTAGTTTCTCATGATCTTTCAAGGCCTTCTCCACCATTTCACAGTTCTGAGTCACTGTACTTGTACTCTTTCTCATGTTCATGCAAAAGATCGAGTCTGAGGAACCGAACATAGCCTTTGCTAGTCCAACTGCCAATCTTCTTTTTCCAACTAAGTCATTCCCTTGAATCAACATAAACTTATCTTGACCGATCGCTTCAGAATCTTTCAGTGCTTCTACAATCAAAGGAATTGTCTCTGATTGCCATGGGACATTTTCTCGAATAATGCCACACAATCCTGAATCTACTTCAACTTTCTCACTAGACGGGATGCCTAGTTCGAGCGTGATCTTTACTTCCTTGTCATCCATGCTTTTCAGGGAATCCAAATTCGGTTCCAATGTTTGATGTTTTGAACTTTCGCTGCTGAAACTGAACTCGATATGGCATGACTGCTGTCTCCTGAACAGCGGAAGAGGGCTGGAATTTCGGTTAGAGCAGGCAAATGAAATATTTTCAGAATCGACAAAGGTCCCATGTTTATTTGGTGAACATGGAAGTGAAGGAGTGTAGAAATAATTCCTTCCAGTGTGGCATTGATTGGTAATGACAGAGCTGAAATAGTTTGGATTATGGCTCCGCTGGTGAAGACTTTGACAAACTTTGTTGTATTTTCTCCTCAGTTGGACTAAATCTTCCTGCATTTTAAGTAAAACAATCATTATCTTGATGAGAGTGTGCAATGGAATAGGAATACTTTGAAGAACAAATTAATGAATTAAGTTTCACCAAAATTTTAAAAGGAACTAAGAAAATTATTATGGATGTATACCTTCTCAAGTGTGATATGTGGTTGGAGCCAGAGTGGCAATTGGTTAGAACCATTTTCTGCATCCTTGTTTGTTGAGTTTACTGACAAAGACTTCTTCAGTTTTAGCTTGAAGTCTGCTTCCTTTTGATAATTGGATTTGCATTCTGCACAACAAGTGAGAACTTCTAGTTCCTCCTTGAAACACTCTTTGTCCAAAGCTTGAGATGGATTCTTCAATAAAGTAATTCTTGAATCTTGGGGGCTGCTGAAGAGTAATAATACTAGTAAGTATTCATAGCTGTGAAGAGAACTTTAGAAGTAAAAGAGAAAAGAAAACATTTACTAGACAATTAAATAGATTTTCATAAAAACAGTTTCATAAATTTAGTAAAGAAAAATCAATCCAATATCCAGATTCCCACATCAACTCTTCACCAAAAGTATTTCTGCATGCCTACTTATCTATACTTTTTCACTGTCATAACACAGGCATGTTCAGAGTTCAGACCATGAAGGCTTAAAAAGACACATTAATACAAACTTCAGAACAAACCAAAGACTGGTCAATTTTCACAAGAATGGTGTACATTGATTACAAGAATCCGATACTCAACTTAAGCATCCTTTTCAATTTCTTAAACAAATTTAAAAAAAAAAAGAGCTTTGACTCACCTTGTAGCGCTAAGGCTCAACCCAAGTCCACCTGATGGAATACTCACAGCTTGAAGAGCCCATTGAACATCAAGTGCTGGTTGCTTCATTTGACACTTCATATAAGTCTGATAATTAGCAGAACCAATAAACCAGACCTTTGTGCTTGAGTTTTCATACCAAGAAAGCAACTTTCCAATCTCAGCAACCAAATGATCAACTGGACTATAGCTATAACTATAACTATAGCCACTTTTTTCATTCTCATCAACAGTCCACTTCAAGTCACCACTGTAGATAATGACTCTCCCATTTGTAGCAAAAGAATCCACCTTTCTTCTCAAATCAGCAACACTCATCTCCACCTCTTCTCTCCTCATGAACTTCACTGATGAGAACTGAAACTTGACAAAGTTTGCAGATTTCAGCTCATTAGGTACATCTCCTCTCTCCAAATTCTCCATCAGTTTTGCAGCAAGCCCTTCAACCATAGATAAAGTATCACCAACTATGACAATGTTACTTCTCTTTTTCCTCATCAAAACCTCATAAACCACCTTCATATCTTCCTTGTAAGACATACCATCATTAGTATAGTTCATTTTAATCTTACTTTGAGGAGAAAATAGAAAAGGGTTTTGCTCATGAGAACCATATGGCAACAAATGTGAGCTCCAAAAACTACTTGGGCTCACAAACTTCTCTGTTTTAGGAGAGTTAGGAGTAGAGAATATCCCACCAGAGGTATTGTTATAGCACTGGAAAACAGAGGAAACAGAGTTAGAACAATCCTCCAAGTTATTTTTAACTGCGGTGCTCGAAAAACCAGCCTCCCTCATAACCCTACTCACACTAGGATCATCCAATATGGACAAAACAAGCTGATCCAACTCAACTCTCACGCCAATCAGACTCGACTGTGGTTGTTGTTGTTGCTGTTGTTGTTCGATGCATCCTCGTCGCTGATGCGCCTGCGCTCTTTTTAAGGCTGCGACGAGTGCATTAGACAACGAGGGTGGCGTGTGGAGGAATGTCCCCGGGTTTGTAGGGAGACGATTGAGTGCCACATTGAAGCATAGCTCGAGCGCCCTGCATTGAAGCGGATGAGAGGGCTGATGTGGCTGAGACTTGAGGCAAGCGCGGCGGAGGAGACTGGCACGTGAGCTCAGCAATGTCGCGGCGACATGCAGAGGAGTTACCTGTTGGATGGAGAATATATATATATATATATATATATATATATATATATATATATATATAAATTAATAAACGTCAATCCTCTATGCAAGTTTGAGCTTTTAGAGAGACGACAGTTCAATATAGCGTCAGAGCTCGAGCTAAGGGGTTTGAGTCATACTACTACTATTCACTTATCAAAAAATGTCATGTATCAGACGTAATAAAAAGATTTACCTGAGCGTGGCCGCGGCGCCTCGCTAGCGTGAGGGAGTGCTTCAACACAGAAGCAGCCTCTGGCGAGAGGGTATGTTGCGGTGCGCAAACTCCTGCACGCATAACTTAGCCCCACACCCCAACCCAACACCCCCCAGTATTTCTCAAAACACCTGAAAAAAGATTGAATCTTTACTCTTTAAATATCCTCTCTGTATATTTTTTTTCTCCCCCTTAACACAGACCCAACTGTTAGTGTGTGTCTGTTTGTTTTTTTTTCTTGTTCTTGAGGAGAAGAGAAGATGGACGTTTTCTTTGTTTTGAAATGGTAGTAGTATGACCAGAGCCTTAAAAGGAAATAAGTAGTGCAGTCTTTTTGGTTTTCAAGAGGAGTTTTTGGGAGTTTGTAGTTAAGATAGAGGGCTTTTTGGACTTTCTACTCCCCATATCAAACTTATTCTGTATTCAGTTTATCTTTATTTTCTGTTTTTGTTATAATTAGTGAAAATGAAAAAACAAAAAAAAGGGGGGGATTATTATTAGGGATTCAATTCAAGCATGGCCATATAAGCTGACCATTTTTGGTAAATAAAAGCATCGGCGTTTGTAAAGATGGTCTCGTCGGTTAAAAATGTCAAATTCGATCTACCTATTTGTCTCAAATTCGATCTCTATTGATAGCAATTTGATGATACGTCATTTTAAACCTATGCATTTTACACTAGGTTTGGTATAACGTGGTTTGTCCTACTGACATTATTTGCAAGTCTTTATAATTGGTTGCGAGTTACCACGACATTTTAGAGAGAAAGAAAAAAAAAAAAAAAAAACTCATGCATGCAATTAAGAAGGATATAGTTGTTGAGTTACATACATACACAGACATGTAACATTATATACATCAATATCTCTACCTTAGTTGAATCAAAAAATGGAAAGATTAAGAGTTTGCATGATCATTAGAGTAGTTCTTCTGTCACTCTTTACATGTTTCTTTCAGATCATCTTCAAGATTCAGACCATTTTTCTCCTGCAGCTATAACAAGAAAGGCTATAGCTACTGAGAGTGGCTAATGATTAATGCACAAAATGATCAATTCCAAAAGTTGCACATAAGAAAAAGGCTGGCAAAGTAACAAAAATACAAAACATATATAGGGATAACTTTCTTTTGTGGGAATTCATTCAAATAAGAATTTTTATCACTAAATAATATTTAAAAATTTATTGTTTTTATTATATGTTAAAAATGGCATTTTTGCAGTATTTGTTTGAAGTAACAAAAATATATACTTGTCTGTGAAAGTACTAGTTGCTTTAATTTTTCCACATCAGCTTTGAATGAGTGATAAAGCCGACAAATATTCAAATAAAGTAGTAAAGAGAAAAGCTGAGAAAGAAGGCAGAGTATGTACTGAAGTGAGATAAAAAGTGAGAGTTTTTGCCTTTTTCATGTTTACATGCACTTTGTTTTTTTGCATGTAAATGTGTGTTTGTACAGTGCATGGCTTTGTTTCTTTCTTATTTACTTTTATTTATTTATTTCTAAAAGATTTTGTGAGTGTAAATGTCACGCCAATCCTCGTAGAGATCGCTGTGTTTTATTCCCCAAGTACCCCAAAAGCAACTCTGTGTCTGCTCTCCTATCAACCATTATTGCCTATATGCATGTATATATTTGTATGTATGTACTTGATAGTATTATGTAATTATGAATAAACATGTACAGAACCCCTCGAATATTATTTATTGGGCAAAATTGATCGGAGTTTTAGATTTTATGTATTGAGATCTTTCCATGTCTAATTAGGTCATCAAGGATTCACGTACGCTATGGCTTTAAAACATAAATTTTTACAAGTGTCGACAGTCGAACATATCGATTAATGTAAAATTAAAATAAAATAAAAAAAAAAACATTTTCATTGCCTCTTGTAGATCAAAGTATCTTATGCTTAAGTAATGATTACGCATTCTTGCCGTTTTCTGTATATTTAAATGACTAATTTAATACACATAGTTAGATTAGTAATTGATGTTGTTTTATTTAATTTAAGGTTAAAAATCACGTAATATGATTCTAAATAATAAAGTTGTTCTTTATGCTTGCACTCATACAGCATTTTCACAAGTGCTGGTACCGAAATTTACAGTTAGCATGTAAATTTACATCAACCAAGTTCATTGAAGGTTTCAAAAGAAATATAAATAAAGAGTATTATGGCCAATGAAGATTAAGTGAGTCATTAGCTCGCAAACTAATTTAAATGTAATCGAATCAATGCATATTAAAGGCGATACAACTCAAATTATTATTGAAAAATTATCCTTCTGAATGATCAGTTAATGAAGTTGATTTAAAGATGGAACTGAGGTGTTTGCTCTTCTTACAAGAAAAGTATATATCCCTTTTAGAATTAAATTCATGGCCTAGCAAGTTGCAATTAATGTGCAATACTGAGGGTTCCAAATGATTTGGTTCGCATTTTTCCTGACATATGTTCAACAAAGTATTATCGTAACATTCACATCCTCTGAAAATGAAACAGTTAGGCCCACCCTTCGGACGTGACAAAATGCCAAAAGTCATACAGTCTTTTGTAAACATTATTAATGACTAGTGAATTATATATAATGACATTCTTCACATTTTAAGAAACGTAAACAGATATAATCGTGATGTGATGAATGTGGAGTAAAGTTATTTGAAATTATGAAATGTTGATTTGAATTAATATCGAAAAGGTTAAAAAATTACATCACAGAAGTATGAAAAAGTTACATCGAGGTTCTGCAGTATGCTACCACAGAATTAGTTCTCTTATTCTTTTTATTTTCTCATAATCTTTCATTAAGTGTTCTGATCATCGCAATGGTCAAAACTATATGGTGATCAGAATGTTTTCAATCTTATAGATGACGTATTTGGAGTGTCTGCACAAAACCCTCTAGCTAGTAGTTTAAAAAGTTTTGCACAAAACCTTTTATGGGTTCATGAAAATGAGATTTTGGACAGAGTTTATGAAACTCCAAGGGAGTTTCGTGTAGATTTTTTAAAACCACAAGGGAATTTTAGATTGATTTCCCATTTAATTCCCATGTTTAATGAAGCTAGCTAGCTATTAGGACGGAGTTATTAGTTACCCATGATTGATGATGAAGAGGTACCCAAACAAATTTATATGGAATATATATAAAAGTTAATTAGGTAAGATAAATATTACGCATCAACAAGATAATAGAAAAATATACATACATAAAAAATATAAAAGATCTAGAATCTTTTACTATTTTTAACGAGTCTAATTACAGTTGCACATAATACCTAATTACATTTTACGTAGATTATCCAAAGAATTTGGACCACTATAGTTGGGAATTAAAATGGTACAAGTACACTAGTCCAAATTCCACAAACCATCAAGAAACTGTGCCAAAAAATTAAGGTATTTGCTTTCGACCTAAAGCTAATGATCACTCAATTGCTTTCTCAATTGGATATTGTTGGTAATAACCGAATTAATCATATCTGAATCTATCCAATTACCTAAAAATGACATGATTAAGGTTTTATTTCCACCAAATATGTATCTTTTTATATATTTTTTAGATGATTAAATATAGTGCAAGGTTGGGCATCATGATGATGGGGGAGTCTTTGAGGACCATTTGATGTTTTTGTCTTCATATCATGCACTAATCGATGCATATAAAAGTTTGTAAGATCAAATATTGATGAGAGTAAAAGCCCAAAAGTCATGCATAAGTGGGAATTTTTCGATTCAGAATCATGATGAAATCAATAACTCACCATTTTATACAAAGAATTAAAGCTGCTAGATTATCATCAGGCATTTACACTGGACCATAAAAAGGCCTATATATTTATCTTCTTTATTCTCTCAAAAAACACAAATTGAGTGTTCTTTATACTTCTGATCTTTGTATTTAGTTGGTCCAGCTTATCTCAGCTTCACCAAAAGAAATTAGAGCCTTTCCTTCTATTTGATTAAGTCACAAAAATTCCAGGGGTCCAACTATATCTTACACCCACTATAGTTGGTTTCCCTTTGTTTTTATCTTATTATGAATATATGAAATATTAAGACTTCAATTATCATCTACTGTACTATGAATCTAATTTATCCTCTCTTTTTCTTATGTTGAGAAAGTCTCAGCACATTATGGTATGCATTATAGATGTTTGTATATGTATTGCTAGACGTATATCGACGTTAAAGTTTAATTATTTAAATAAAATTGTCTCCATGCACCATAACTCAATGACAAAATCAATATAACTATTTTTCGGATATTTGGACTATATATCCAATGAAATAAAGTAAGTATATTGGTCAAGGTATAACGAGACTTTCATTTTGAAATGGAGATAGCTAGCATACAGTATTTAAAAGTACATCTTTCTATATTTTGATAATGTAGAATTGTCCTACATTATGATCCAAAAGTCTGAATAGATGTGCTCCAAAACAAACAAAATAAGCGTGCATTCACCCAACTCAATATTTTTATCCGATTGATGTGTTTGTTTCCTAATGCAGTCATCTTTTGCTTTTCCTTTTTGATCCCTTTTCTTGATTTCTTCCCGTTTGCAAACTTTATTTACTTACTCTCAAACCACGTTCCCATTCACTGCCTCGGCCTTTGAGATATACAAAATTTCCACTTCTACACAACAATTACCAAAACTTTTATATTGAGTTTTCTTTTATTCTCTTTTGAGGTTCTATAATAAAAAAAAAAATATATATATTCTAAGACTTTTGTGAGTTCTTCTTAGTTATTTATTTAATGTACTAATCTCAAATTTTATAATTCTCAGTTAATTTCGTAATATGTGGAATAACATGTGAATGGTTTTCTTCTCATTTCTTTTTTTGATTTTATAGCATAAAAATCATTTTAATATCTTTCAAGAAAATTTTAACTCATTCTTTGTCCGTTATTTTTATTAATAAATATTTTTGATATGCAAATAACAAAATATGTAAGGGGTTAAACTCAAACTTGAAAATTCGTAAAACATTGAACCTTACGACTAACTCCTTTCAAAACACTCATATTTATACATCTCAAACTCTTTTCCTCTCAAAATTAAAAGAGAACATGATAAGAATTAAGAAGTCTTTTCTGTCTAATGAAATCTAAAAAGGATCATGGGTGATTAAAGGGATAGGATCATCGCAAAGCAAAGAAAGCGAGTAAATCAGAACAAAGTTAAAGAAAGTATGTGCTTTTTTCCTTTGTTTTCTCCATTTTTACATTTGGCATGCAAAACGACGATAGCTTATGCCTCTCATCATTACTGCCACCTCTCTTTTTCGGCTCCGATCCCTATGCTTACAAACACCTTTTTACAATTAATTCTTTTGACAACATAACTTTGTATCGTGGGAATTGACAAATCATTATTATTTTTTTAATTATTTTTTATAAGAGGAACGTCCAATAGTCCAGTTCTGTTAAGGCTTATCAATAATCAATAATTAATCACACATGTATCTTGAGCAAATCTTGGCTACATCTAACGTATTATTTTTGCTTTATGTGGGGGATGGCCATAATCAGTTTCAAGGAAAAATATATTTTTAATTTAAAATTGTTGAGATGATTCAAAGTTAGTTTAAAAGTGTGTACTTTTTTAACTTTTAATATCGTTTGCAAAGGAATACCCATTGTCTCTAATTTCAGTCAAGTTTATATTTCAGAAGAACTGCTTAGCATCACATTAAATATGTCTCTCAAGATATAGTCTAATTATTTAATATTCATAAAGCCATGATAATAATTTCCTCACCAAACATGAATAGCAAATTAACCACAGAGATAGAACCAAATCATAACTTTCTTGATCAATATAAACATGCATATTAGCCTTTCTACTAAAATTTGGTTGATAAATATACTTACAAATCATAAAGGAGAAATGACCAAAATTGTGGACAATGACTTAAATTGTGGACTACTTAAGATAAAAGACTATTTATCATAAATCTGCTCTACCAAACTAATTAAACGCAACACATTGATATGTACTTTGGCCTAATCATAAAAGGCTTTTGGACTGCAAATAATTACATATAGTCTCCCAAAATTAACAAAAGCATCCACACAAACACTCATAGAGGTTAATTTATCTCTACATATTTTGCAAATTAACCTTATTGAATTTTCACGAGATACTTTTATACTTAAAAAAGAAAACTTCATGATGTGTATATGTAATTATCCCTAGTAAATAATACTGTCCCCTCTTGAATGGGTCATTTATAAATATTATAAGTCACGGCAATATTCTTATACACCGCTTTGTTTGTGTAGTAACGTGCTACTAAATTTAATAGATTGTCACGTTCCCTCTGATACTATGCAGAATTCTGATCATCTCATATTCTTACTTAACAGAATAGCCAAAAAAAAGAAAAAAGAGACAAAAACTGAACTGATAATTGACATGCCAAAAAGCTTTGTCTCTCCATATACGCACACAAAAATATTACCATGCTGATCCAATTTTGATATACACACACAAAAATACAAAAGATACAATCATGACTTGTATATCTACATATATTCACACATATTTAAGTGTGTATGTGTGTCACCTGAGATGCAACACTGTACGTACGGCTAGCTAGGGTTGCATAAGTATATACTGTGTTTGGATTGGAATAGACAAGTCCATAATACATGCATACATAAAACAAAGCAGCTGTACAAAACAACACAGAAAAATGGACAAAATTAAAAACAAGGTCGTGTGACTTTTGTGCTCGGTTATTATTATGTTACTATATCAAGGTCTAATTTGCTGAGTAGGAGCTTATATATATATATATATATATATATGGGCAATGTAGACAATTTACCGGCTCAGTTGCTGACAGAAAGCTGCAGGGTAATTTATTTAAATTGACGTTATTTATACGAATCATTTATTATGTTAGAAAATCACTCTAATTATGTTGTTACTATAGTAACTATAGTTGAAAAATTAAGCCGTAAAGTATCATTTGGAGAATAAAGAAGATGTTTGTCTAATATGTACGTAAATGACTCATATTTAGGAGAATAATTAAATTGGTTATTTAAAATTTCACTGGTCCTGCAACTTCTATTTAGTTTAACCTTATTTATGAAGTCTATGCATGCTCACAAGGGTAGCATATATATATAGTTGTTTAAAGAGATGAAATTCTTCTCTTTGGTCTTAAATTCGCTTACTACATTGAGCAATTTTCATTCTATATATATTACTTAGCTAAGTGGAGTCGGGAGGAGAAGTTCTCTGGTTTTGTACCTATTAGCATCCTCCCAAACTCTATTTTTTGTGACGGGGCTACCCCATTGTAGCTCCCTTATTTTGATTTTGAGTAATATTAGTTGGTTAACAAAAAAAAATAAAAAATCTATATTTTATATGTTTGTGTATGTCACATAGCTGCGAGTCAATACAAGAAAATACGTTATATGATTCTAATTTACTGATAATGAATTATTTTTTTCAGTCCAATTATAGTTCTTATTATATGACATACGTATCAACCTCAATTTAGTATTATTATTCACTGTGATACAATTTTTCTTGTCAATTAAGGGGATGCGTTTTTCAATATTTTGGGAAAATTATGTAGAAAAATTTAATTATCAAGTCCGAGAACCTCGTTCTTCTTCTTCATCTTCTTTTTTTCCAGTGAAGAACCACACACAGACCTTAATCTTTGAACGTAGCCCGATAGTTGTGAACCTACAGCGATCAGTAAATGGATAAAAGAATGAAAAAAGTGACATAGCATTTCGAATTTAGGCAGTAACTTTGATGCATAAAAAGCTATAGAAGCCATATTAATTCCATGCATAAAAAGTGAAAAAGTCACTGGCTTTGATTTGTGCAGACCACTAAAGCTATTTCAGTCAAAAGTCATTCCATCGACTTTGTACGTCTTTCTTACAGTATGTCCATGTAGATGAACTTTTAATGTCGATTACAACAGTACTAATCACTAAAGGTTCGAATCAATATAAAGCTTCGCCCGTATCTATCATCTTAATTTGTGCTTTCATGCATGCGCCTCTAAATTAAGTAATTAACAGACTAAGACTCACAATATTTATCCACATCTCTCTCAATAATTACAAAATTACCTATTACTACCTACTACAAATATGAGTTCATCGACAACGATGCAAAATCAAGAAGTCAGTTGATTCACATAGAATACTGACAATCTGAAACTAAGTTGTTATCTTGTTGTCAGCGACGATCAACACTACAAAAACAACAAATTACACTCTCTTGTGATCGTTTCCATTCGAGAAAATGGTATTGTTACTCAAAAATAGATATGTAAACTTTCTGTTCAAACTCCGTTAATACTAACTTTATAATGCTTCTTTTGCACCATGAAATTCTGATCTAATCCCATTGCATCACTGTTCCAGCTGAGTGACCAATGCCATGTATGAATTTGAGTCCAACAATTAGGTCTACTTAATTAAACTTTTTAGGGTCCTAGTAAAAATCATAGAATCTCTCACTCACACACACACAGATATATATATATATATATATATATATATATATATATATATCCCTCTTGATTCGAGTGTTTATTCTCTTGAACTAATAAGGCTCAAATATTGTCAAAGGCTAGTAACAACTTTTCATCAAGAAGCTAGGATGAAGAGAATATTATAAGAGAATGTTGGAAAACGCCAAAAGGAAAGAACCCAATTACCCAAAAATCATGTCTGAGAAGCAAAAATAGATATATCATATCAAATATCTAATCTTATATATAGTACTAACTACTAAGCAGTATATTTAGATTTGAAGGAACGCATGCCTATCGTAGCAGGGGCTGACATGCAATATTTTTTGCTGTTCACTTTTGTTGTTGGGCTCGCCTTTTGATTCCCATTGCTGTTAATATTCCAATATCATCCCATCACTTTTTTTTTTCAACAGATGTATATACACAAAAGGAAAAAACTGAAATGCTCTAATTAGGCACTAATAAAATAAATTGGCTATATTAAGTACGATAAATTTTCTAGATTTTGGCCTATTATGATTCCCTCCTATTCACTTGCTAAAAAATAAAACAAAATCGAGTTTTATGCTATTTTGGAAA
Source organism: Misopates orontium (assembly GCA_946800315.1). NCBI lineage: Eukaryota > Viridiplantae > Streptophyta > Magnoliopsida > Lamiales > Plantaginaceae > Misopates > Misopates orontium. Next base: position 41,959,951 of record OX326951.1, on the reverse strand, counting down.
AAATAATTAGCTGGTTTCTATTCTTCTCGTGTGTTTTGTTGGAGATGAGTTCGAATGCCAATGTCACTCACTTATCAATGTGCCACTAAAAGATTTACAATCTTAAGAGAGCGTGTTACAAGAAATATATGAACTGATAAATATTAATCTTTTTTACAAGCTTAAGCTTTGAGATAAAACTACACTTTAAGATATTTCACATGCTATAAAGATGAAAAATATCCCAATCAATTAAAGCTAATGGTTGGTTAGTTAGAACGTGCGATATTTGCTACTTTTCTTATATAGGAGCAATGTATTTGGTATGCATCGAATTGTCTTCTGTACCATAAATCAATGGTGCACTCAAATAGGTACAAATGCACTGTGTTAGAATAAGCAATAACTTACCTCGAAGATCACCAATAACATGTTTGTGAGGATGTTTCACACCGCAATGTGATCAAAAGGTCATTGTTTATTTTTCATTTACATAAAAAATAATTATATTTCCATCACATGACAATTTGAGTATAACTCACATTTAAGTTTTTTACCGGAAAAATTGAATCTTTATCAAGTAAAACTCACATTAGAGGTTCGTCAAACACGATTAATTTTTTCAAATTTTTTTTTTTTTTTTGGGTAGTATCAAGAAGTCAGGTCTCACGATGTTTTATCTTATTTTGTAGTGCGAATGCAGAATGAAATATATAAAATTCACACACAGTATCTTGCATGGGAATCACGATCTTAGCTAAGGATTTGTTTATTAAAGTTTTGAAGTCCCACACATATATAAAAAGCCACAGCACTTCAACTGCCATCATTGCTAGATGAGGTTGGGGTTGGCTTTTTGGCCATCTTAATTTTGTTACTTTATTTCAGTAGGGAATAGGGATGAAGGAATGTTTCCTTTGCTTCTGATTGTAAACTTGTTTTTTCTCATCTTTTTGTGGCTCCCCTTGTTTATTCTACCTTTTGGATCAATCTTTAGTGAGATTTTGCTTTTTAGTGCTGTTCTTTTCAGTGATCAACTTGTATTAGAACTTTATGCATATAATATAAGGCATGTGTCCTGTCTAACATTTTAAAAGATAAAAAATATAATCGAATTTACCTTGTAGACATATATTTAGCATTTATAATAAATTTACTTAATTTACAAAGTTAATACATATAACATATCTTTCTTTCTTTATTTTTTCTTTTTTTTTATAGTTACAAAATTTAAAGCGTCCATTTTATAGCGGCAAATGGCAATATCCCAGAACAGTTCATACAGACGGGTTAACACTTCCAAATTGCACATACCTGATCTTGACACTACACTTCATACTCTCTTCCCTAAAGCATCAACCATTAGGCATAACAATTAAAGTTTCGACTTTACATTGAAGGAAAAATTACAATACACATAAATATTATCACCCGTGGGACATGGGACTTCGTGGCATGTTGAGTTAGAATACGATATACCTAATGTGCTAAGAACGTCTTTCCCAAAGGATTTGCTCGTCGATCTTGCTCATCATCTCATCATCAAGTCGCTTCCATGTCTTGATCCTTTCAACTCCATTCCATGCTTTTTCCCCTTTCCCTAGTTCTGCCAATATCACTCTCGTTCTTCTCGGCCACCCGGGAACACCATAGCCATGATAGCCAGCGCCCCCGCCATAACAAAACCATAGGCCTCGAAGAGTCCCACAGAAGTCATTTTTGTGATCGTGGCCTATGAAGACTGCCTTCACGTCTCCCATTGAGACAAGGGTATCGAGAACTCCGGAGTGTACCATGGAGCATGCCACGTATTCTCGGTATTGACCAACTAGATCATAGATGGGACCTTGTCTGATTTCAGGAATTGGGATGTGGAAGAATACCAATGAAGGACTAGGAACTAAATTCAAAGGAACTGCAGCTGATTTACTGTCGTCCAGTTTTCGATCCTGTTAGTACGTGACCTGCAACATGTTAATGATTCTAAATCTGCAATGCAAGGGGGGTTAAAATGAAAGGTCCTTTAACTTTGGGTGGTTGAAAGATAGTCAAGATAAATTAGACCTACAATTGTAAAAGAAGGACGTAAATAGTTGAGAAGTGACAGATAAAGACTGTTTTGAAATAATGAAAAAGTAAGAACTCAAGTTGCAGAAAAGAGACGGACTTGCTACCTAATTGAAGCTAAGAAAATATATTTTTACAAGTTATTGAAAAGTAAGTACTAACTGCAACAATCCAAAAGTTAATCGATTAGTTTCGCTTTTCCCCTAAAATGAAATATATAATAGGTCTGCCTATACTGCACAAATCGGTCTCGTATTCAGTATCCAGAGGTGCAATTAATAATAGTTCTATGATAGACCAGGTCTAGGAAGACAGAATCAGGTTAAAATGAAATGGAGAAGATCACAGAAATTGTATTACGCATAAAACTGGAACTCTTCCAAAGCCTTTCAAAGGAGTAACCATTAAAAATACCCTTGTTGCATAGGAATCATGACAAACAACCATAATAGATATTCTAATATACTATGAGTCGACCAATTTAATTCTGCATAGCATTTATTTTTTTGGATAAGCATGCATACTTGCACGCTTTACGGACTTTGTGTGAGGGATTACGCTTAAGAGCAGTAGATACTTTACCTGAACTTTCTTAGAAGCACAACGGAGCCAATCAAGTTGAGATTCTTTTATCCAGTTATACGTTCGGACCCCGTCAACATAAGCTCTGTCCCCACTGTCAAGAAAAAAAAGATTGAGTACACTGCTATTAGCAAAATCGGAACCTGGAGCACCCCATACTCTCAGATCATAATTCCCGAAGCCATCAATTTTCTGAACTGGGTTCTTTTTGTTGGTATTGGAGGTATCTTCAGCTGATGGAAAGGTCTGTGATAGAGAAAAATCCATGAGGGAGATGAAAGACATCAGCTCTTCACGAGTCATAGTAGATTCTTGATCATGGTTCCCCAAAATTGCTGCCCAAGGTATACCGGATTTTATAACTGGGTCAAAAGCTTGGAATAAAGACTCTGCAGCGTCACTAGCACTTGTCCCAAATATGTTATCACCTGGATTGCAAAACTTTGAGGTCATAAGAAAGAAATCTCACTTGTACTGACAGAGAAATAAGTACAAGATGCAAAGAGAACACACAGGAAATAATAAGTTTACAATCTTGCCACGAGAAATATGCAAGTTAAGAACAACAAACTATGCACTCCAACCCTCAATTATCCGCAATCAAGAGAAAAGTCACTTCCAGTAAGATTAAGCCGCTCCAAGTCCAAACGAATTAACAACACTGTTAACCGGGGTATAATACACTGCCAATAGAAATCCAATCTTGACACATATATTTCCCTGTTCCTAGAGAAACAATGATCAACATGTCTATGCAACTACCGCAGCTGCCAAATTTAGTTAGCACAAACAAATGGTTCACAAACTTACTGAAACACAATCGCAGTGCTCACAACCAATATGCAGTTTCACATGAAGAAGCATTCCCTATCTGTGTGCTGAACCCTTTAAAGTAGCTTTGTCACGAAACACAATTGTGCAGACTATAATATTACAATTACCCACCACCTGTACCTGGCCTTAATTTTCACCCAACAAATATATCACCAGAGAGTACGTCCTTTCTTCCTCAAAAGGAAGAAGTGCAATGTCAAGGAAGCAACAAAAATACAAATAACGCCAATATCACATAAAATTTCACCCAGTGCTAAGGGCTTAATTTCACAAAAAATAGATAAAGCTCAAGTTTAAGGAATATTTTAGTTGACACAATCTCTCACTCTCAGAGCTATTTGATTTCCAATTATCACCAACATGCATCTAACAGTAATTTCTTATTTCAACGAGATTTTACATCACACGCAAGTAATAATGATGGCTGTTGTCTAGAATAAGCTTCAAACTTGACAGGCAGATGAACTCAGTAGCAGATTAATTACCTTTATTGAGGTTAGGACAATCGTAAAAATACACATACACTAGGTAATCGTCTTCGTAGCAATCGTATCTTAATCATGAAGGGCACATAAGAAGCAAACATGCAGACATGACTAACTCAATGAAGGATCAAGCAATCAGTTCAAGTATAATACAAGCCTATATATCAATGTATTTTTCACTTTGGTTGCAGTCAAACAAACTTTTATGTCCTATACCGATTACAGTGAAATGAAACAGAAGAACATAGCTAGGCTATAAGTTTGGTAAACTAAATTAATGAAGTGGCATTAGCTTCACTTTTGGCACATCTTAAGTAAACTGGCATTAATGCAACTTGCTTCTATCATTGACTACATCTCCCCCTTTTTCTTGATCTCCACCTAATCAGATAGCATTTAACAAGCAAACATCATTTATTCAACACATTCAGTAAAAGCATGAACAAAAGCACATCATATTACTACTATCTCAACTACAAAACTAGTAGTTTCCTTCCTTGAATTGTCAAATACAAGCGATTACCGAATTTAGCATGTTTCTCTACAAAATCAAACACTACAACAAGCTACAATCCAAACTCAACTGAAGCTAGAACTTCACCAATTCATCAAAACTAGCATTCAATTACCAGTAAACGCGACAAAATCCGGCTTCTCGAGCTGAATCATCCGCTCAATAAACCTCGTCGTATTGAGATCAGTACAGTAATCGAACTCAGAAGCCAACACATCGCGGCACCGAGTCATCATTCCATTGCCAAAATGCATATCCGCAACCTAAAAACACATCAATCAAATTTCGCCGCAAAAGTCAAATATCACAGAAAATCAACCGATTAAATTTACCTGCAGGATCTTAAAAGTGCCGTCGGAGCTGAATCGCAGCGGCAGCGGCGGTAGTTTTTTGATTTTGACATTTTGGTGATTAACGGTGAGATTAGGGGCGATTAACAGCGTGTGAAGAAGATGAACAGCAACAGTGATGATGATCAAGTAGATTACAGAGTGGATCCATGAGCTGTTACTGCTAACAATGGCGGATCTCATCATTCATCTATGATCTAACATACTGATGATAATACTGTGCCCTGTTACAGAGAGAAAGGGTTTTACATTTGTATGCTTTTTTTTCTTTTTTTTTTCTGTTTTGATTCAATTTTGATAATTTACATCTGCACCCCTACACTTAGCAATAATTACGAGGAGCTTTTCAATTACTAAGATAATGTCCCATAAAGTTTCTAGACTAGAAATCTACTAATAGTTCGATCTAGCCAAAAAGAAATGGTGAAATTTTGATTTGGTCCTTACCCAAATCCGGACGTCGTGAAATTATTTTGTGCAACAACTGCTACACGATGTAGTGGTTTTAAACATATAATGAGTTGTTATCAAGTTAATGCACTAAGAAATATCTGCAATTTTGATATTTTAGGTGCACCACGTCGTTATGCAGCGGTTGGGTGTAATAATTTTTTTCCCAGTGGAAATTGTAACTGTAACTATTTTCTCAAAATAGGCAAATCAATTTTGTTAAGACTTAAGTATTTTATATGTATCGTCTGAAGTAATGTAAATGTGTGGTTAAATTTTTTTGAAGTGACATAGTTTTTGGTTTTTCATATGATAATCAGAAGTTACAACAAGGCTAGCTTAGTTAGGACATTAGCAAAAACATTGTTCAAAATTTAACTCACTCTCATTTTAGGGCCTTACTTACAACGTTTGGGCTTGCTGATAAATATTTCAAGACCAAGACCCGAGCCCAATAGTTAGCTAAAAGGGATAATCTCTTCTGCAGACGGTATTGATTCTGGGAATAATTATTGGACTCTATTCAAAGATCTAAAAAAAACAAAAAAAGTATATATGTAAAAGTTTATCTATAAAAATTAAAAAGTAAAAAGTATATGTTACGAAGGAATCTTCTTCATCTGCTGTATCACACCGTGCTCCTTCAAAACGAAGAGAAAAGAATAAAATTACAATGTAAAGATGTCATTGGTAAGATATAAGAAAAAAGACGTGCAAATGGGGTTAAATATTTAAAAAACGAATAATTGCCACGTGGATTTTGACTTGGTTCGAGTTTGATATGACAAATTGATGCGAATTTTATTAATAATAATGCGTGTTACTGTCAATGCATAAGACAAAAGTTAATAATAGTAATAGACAATATATTTTCTTTTGGTGAAAAATAATAGACAATATTAATAAAGCATGATTTGGTCATATATGACTATCAACATTATATACTGTTTTACTTTTAGTTCAAGTAATGTAAACAAATGATACAAAAGTTTATACGTTACCGCTACATGTAGAACCAATTGATATGAATTGAGTCTCTTAATTTTTTTAAAATCGTGGTTCATTTAAAAAATTGTGACATATCACATATATATAAAGAAAATGGGGCTATTGTCAGCGACCGTCAAAGAGCGGCTTTCATTATTTTCAACCCAAAATTCAAATTGGTTATGTGCGCGTGGTAATTTTTTGTTTTAAGTATTATTTGTCACATGTTGTACTCGTTTTGGTTGTAAGCTTTCCCAATTTGTTTCATACTTTCAGCCTTTTCTATTGAGACTTATTTTCTAATTATAAATTGAACACTATTTAGAGACATATATAAGGAATACATTAAATTAATGTTGTTTAATATGAAAGAATTTCAATTTAAGCATGTTGTATGTGTTTGCAATAGTAATGGGACTCATAGATTAAAGTTTCTTTTCTTTTCCCTAAAAAGTATCGAAACGTTTCTATTATTGATTCTATTGAAAAGAAACATACAAGAATTTATTCTACGTCTATTGTAATACGGAATTTTATGATTTTTTCGAAGTATATCAAAAAAGATCTCGAAATATTGCGAAAAATTTCTAATATTTAGTGTACCAAAATGAACTGTGGAAACGAAACTTTGGTCCATGATTGGAGTGACATTCTGTGGAAGTGAAAAGTGTGATAGATCTTACTTCTTGCTTCTTCTCTTGCTCGTTCGACGTTCTTTGTGAATGTTTTCAGTAGTTCCATTTCGGCATCAATTACAGAAAGCATGTTTGTAGTATCCATAGCTATACTTGCTAGCGCACTCAATTTTTTTGATTTGAATTTGAAGAGTAAATTTATTGATAAATAAACATGATCAATTTACCTCAATATGTTTACAAAATTTATATTAAAATAAGAAATTCAAAGATTTTACCCATACAATTATTTAATCCATAATCCATACAGAATTAGAAACAAACGCCATAAAGGTCATTTTAATATTTAAATATGAACAAACATTTCTTCCGCGATAGTCACGCTCTCTTTTTAACTTTTAAGCTGTGTGAGATATAAATCATATAATAAGTTGCGCACGTGCTTAGTCTATAATTTAGCACATGCTTAATTTTAGCATGTGCAAATGCTGTAGATGTCGTTTACTCAGCCTGTAATAGCAACAGGCATAGGTATCCTATGATCACGTGCACTAACTGATTAATCAAATGCAATTACCACGATAATAACACATGCGCTAATCCTCACACGCAACAAATATAATTATCAATAAGTCTTCCTTGCCTCAAACCATACTCAAGCTTTTTTTAATGGAAAACCATAGATCAAAGTTTCTTTTCGTTTCGTCGAAAAGTATCGAAATGTTGTCATCTTTTATTCTGCAGAAACGAAACATGTATTACTTTTTACATCTATTGCGAAAACAATTTTTACAAAATTTTCAAAACATGGCGAAAAGATCGCAAAATATTACGAAAAGTTTTATTATTTAGCTCACTAAAATATACGATGAAAACGAAACTTTGATCCATATTTGTAACAATATGTGCGTTTTAAATGTAACACATGTGTATCATCTTCGCTTTTGTGTTTGATGACGTTGTCCTCTCCTCACAATAAAAGTTTTATCAAATTATCCCGTGTACTATTTCAAGTTGGTAATTATTTTCTTGTAAAATAAATAGGTCATTTTTTTATTTGTGACCTTTTAAAGTAGCAAATGATCCCCTTATACAGGGAGGTGTAGCTCTTACTCATACAAACTCGAGAGTTAGGGCGATATTTGGTTGAAAACAAATATTTCTACCATTTTTTCTCCAAAAGTATGTCTATCTTTTGATTTTATACTTTAAAATACAAAATTAGAAAAGTATATTCAATTAAGTTTTAATCTTGCAAGATTCGGCTTTTTATACTTTTCCTTATAGCTTAAAAAAAACTACAATAAGATTTTATACAAAAAGAGAAAGTACTTGAAATAGCATAGGTTGTGGGTCGCTAAATATAATAGATGGACTACAAAAATGAATAGAAGGTAATGTGCAATTTTTCCAAATTACAAGAATATTTTACATATTAATTTATCACACATAAGAATAATTTGCTAAATTGGCATATATAGCTCCTAGCTAGATAAATTAATTGCCAAGAAACCCCCTCATAATATATATTCCAGCTTTGTTCTATTCACCAATTTTTAACAGCAGTTGAGGCAGGGTTTTAGTGTGTGAATTCAAGTGTGAACGTATGGAGCCAGATTCCAGCCGTATGTTGAAACTTCACACTAAATAATTCTTGATAAATGGTGACATCATGGAGTGTAAAAGTAAGTTAGTAAAAGTCAAGAAGGCTTTATTAATTATTACTAGGTAGTGGAAATTGATGTTTTGTGTTGGTGACAACTTAAGTGTTGATTTTACTTAGAATTATGGGGTTGAATTTCCATAACCTACAAGATCAATCCTCCTACGTATTTGGTGCATTAAAATACTGATCTATACATTACAATAAAATTATAATTGCTTAATTTGTGCAGTAAAATACATGTTTCTGTTATATGTATACATTAATATTCCAATTGTTTTTAGGAAATAAATTGTTTATTTTGAAAATTTGAGGGGCAAAGCGCAAAAGACCGACATTTTATAAGGCAAAGTGCTCTTCTATATCCTCACTAATAACTGCGGTCAGGATAGTATAGCGAAGTTGATTGGACGATGTCACTTAAGTTAGAATGAACAAAATATTTGGTCGGGTATTGACAAAAACTTTAAGTTTGAAACGGAAAGGCAAAGAGAAATTCTCTTATGAGATCATATTTGGAATAAGAGAGTATGATTTTGAAAATCATGGACACTTAGGCTAAATAAAATGAGCAATGGACACTGATCCACGTCTAGTAAAGCAAACTTAAGTCATACACCATACAATTGAGTATAAAGGTTTAGTACTACGAAAGATAAAACATATTAGTTTTAATTCGTCACATTTGTTTATAAAACTTAATCTACCTAGTTTGATTTTCTTGGTTTGAATAAGAATCTACTCGAACTTATAATACATATACAGAATTAGGTAACTTAATCAAGATTTTGTTCAGATAGAGCCTGTTTTGTACACAAACGATGGAGATTTTTATTGAGATTAGGTCTAAGTAGATTTTTAGTCCAATTCGTTTGATCGCTATTAATGTTAATATCTGCAATTATAGTATTTTTTCAATATTGTACTCGTCCTTAAGCGCTTTCGACATGAGATTTGAGGTATTATTGCTAGGTACGTTGTCCAATTATTTTATTACAGCTCATCTTTTTGGTATTTTGTTTCTCAATTCTTGTGTATTAAATTCATTGTGTCGTGCTACTATTTCAGTATTTAGCATATAATTGATTTCAGGTAATTAATACCCCCTGACCCCCACAAAATGGACATTATCAACAGACTATTCTTGTATCTTTATAAAGAAAACGACATTTTTGTCTCGTAACAATCATTTCCACAGTTTAAACTCCAAGAGAGGAAAGTTTATAAGTCAAATTGTTATTATTTTCTATGTCGTATTCAGACTTATAGCACGTATTGATAGTATACAGTAAAAATTTAAAATATTAGCCAGGCAATAGTTAGAAGAGATGAATAAAAAATTTACCACAAGACAATTAACATTTGACACGAATGCGACGGTGACAAAAATGATGTAACTAACCATTATTTGTGTGTGTTGCAACACATCATATTTTCTAAAACATTAAAAAAAAATTATTTTATGCAAGCGATGTTACAATGCATAATGATGCACAACAACTAATGATCAAGATCGCAATATTCGTCGACAGTAATCTCTTTATAATCTCATTTAACTTGCAAGAGTGGTATATATCAAGTTCGTTTGATTCGTCTTATGTAGTTGTGTTCGCCTGACATTCTATACAAATGACTGCATCTTATTTAAAAGTTTACACCATCTACATTTAATAGTAACGACTAATGGACCCACGAGGGGTTTCCCAATGCGCACTCCAAAAAGTATCGAGGGGTGCGCAACTTCTCATAACATCATAAACGAAATTAGCTCCGTATCATCGTTGTCCTATAACAATTGCACGAAATAATCTTTCTTAGATCGTCTTATTCCCTTACTCTATTGACGGCCAAGATCACTCACACAAAAAAAAACAACAAAACCAAAATCTCCACGTGCCAACGATTGTTCACACTATAAATACCCTCACTCCACTACTAAATAATAAAAAGCAACCAAACATCCCCAAAATTGCAAGCAAAGCATCGACAACAACAACAACAAATCCCCTGTTCTTCACTCCAAATCTGAACACACACTCACACACACACACACTGAAAATGGAAAATATCGATGAAGAGTACAAAAACTACTGGGAAACAAACATGTTCCTCCAAACCGAAGAACTCGACAGGTACACGTACACATAATTTCTCCTATTTCATCTTCTTCTTCTTCTATTCGCCTCTGTTTTTCTCATGCTCTTTTTTTTTGAATATGAACACAATTTTACACACAATCGATCAATCGCAGCTGTTTCGATGATTCTCTTTGCGCGTATTACGACTCCAGCTCACCCGATGGAACACAATTGGCCTCAAAAAACATTGTTTCAGAGAGGAACAGGAGAAAAAAGCTCAACGAACGCCTCTACGCGCTCAGATCAGTTGTACCGAACATTACAAAGGTACAATCAGTTGATTCAGAGTTTGATTTTGACTTAGTTTGACCGATTGATTTTTGGTTGTGAATTAAATTAGATGGATAAAGCTTCGATTATCAAAGATGCGATTGACTACATTCAATCGCTTATTGATGAGGAGAAGAGGATTAAGGCGGAGATTTCGGATTTGGAACTGTGGAAGTCAACGAACTGTGCTAATTTTGACTTTGTTGATGATGAAGAGGAGGCTATTTTTTATCCCAAGCCCAAGAGATTGAGAATGGAGCATTGCTGTGTTGCTGTGGATTATAGGTCATTGACATTTTCGCCAATTGAAGTTCTTGAGGTGTGTTTTTAATTAATTAAAGTTAATTGATTTTGAGTTGTTAATTATTATTAGTCAACTATATGCAAATTTTTTTTGTTTTGTTAAAAGAAGAAGGTAAATTACAGTGACATTCCAATATTTGGTCAATTTATAACAATACTTACTTTCAAAAATTAACAAAGGGTCATTTCGATAACGATCATGTGCGTCACTTTACTTGTCATTATGTTCCATGCGCCATTTACTTCTGACAGTGGCAGGTGTACTCATCCTAATTAAAATTGACTTGTTATTCGGCACATAGAGTGATACACTAAGAGGCAACGCCATTCAATTTTAACGATGACATGTATTTGATTCCTTACGGAAAGTGACTGATTGGTTTAACACATAAAGTGACATACTAAGTGGAAGCGACGACATGGCTAGAAAGACATTGCTATGTTTTGGTACTCGATTTTTTTGTAATTTGACCAAAATATAAGGACTATTATTTAATTTATCTTAAAAATGTACTTTACTCTAGTTTTGTAATATTTGTTTTAAAAAAGGAAAGTTGGTTGAAGTTAGATTTGATTGGCAGTTAAGAGTGTCCAACATGGGGGAGAAGACAATAGTGATTAGCTTGACATGCAGTAAAAGAAGGGACACAATGGTTCAAATCTGCCAAATCTTTGAGTCTTTGAAGCTCAAAATTATTACTGCCAATATTACTGCTTTCTCTGGGAGGCTTTTGAAGACTGTATTCATTGAGGTAATATCATTTATATATTCTGTTATTTTGTTTCTTTTTTCTTTTTATTTTTTTGGTTAGATGTTCTATTAGTTTAATTATAACCCATCATTGAATGATAAAGATCAAGCTGGAAAAACTATTAACCGTCACACGCGATCTTCATATAAATAATTGTGATTAAAAAGTGTATATTTTCCTGTCATTTATTTAATCAAAAATGACATTTTCTAAATATATCCCATTCTTAGGTCTTCAAGGAGTTTAAATATTGGAGAATGGAAAGTGTTGACTATGGGAAACAACTAAATAACATTCATAGTTTACGTATATGTAGGTAAACTATATTAACGATCTTTCTAATAAAAAAACTATAATGACAATTATGAATTGACCCTCCATCTAATTAGTAATTAGCACAATTATTTTATGCGTCCCAAAACTCTATATCAAATTATTATGATAAGCATTACTTGTTAATCATTTATAATTCATCATTAATATATATATATATATGAATATAAATATTGGTGTTTATTAAATTTAAATCTGTCTTGTTCAAAAAAAAAAAATCTGTAACAAATATATTAATTTTATGATTTCATGGGCTCCACTGCTCATTTATCGCTCGAATCAAAATGTCATACAAACCCTTAACAAAAATTTGACACAATCTGAAAATTACTTGAGAAGCTTACGCACACACACGATATTTTTTTAAAATGAACTAAAGTATTTTCATTTAAAAGTGGGACAATTAAAAGCAGACCTGAAATAATGAAAGGTTGTAGCAAGACCTACTTCATTAATTATACAAATATCAAATGTTGCCTTAATACATGCAATAATTCAACATTATTTATAGATATTAGAAATAGCAACGTCTGAACCAAACCAGATACTAAAATTATACTGCCGACCAAATAAAATATGGTACTTAATATTCAGCGACCTAGACAATCTATGGTTATTCTATATTAAACGTGTTCTATTTTCTCATGTCAATGTCAACTAAGAAAAAAAATTCATTGTTCTAGAAGATATAAAATTTACGCTATGGTCCATATATTTTATTAATTTCAGGGTATGATGCGACCTTTCGCTTTTCTTTTATGTATTAGATAAGATAATTAAAATCGAAATATAAGTTAGATGTTAACATTCAACTTTTTCTTTTTCCAATCTTTAAAGTTTGAAAGAGTGAGGACCACACTCCTAAAACTACCAAACTCATCATGAATCAATTCGGTATGTGTTTCGATCTGCTTTATATAAAAAAGAAAAATCACAATTTTGTGAGTACTCTTCAATATATCTCGAAAATGTAATTTTAATAGTTGTTGTTATGAACTTAAATATTTATATTTGTTTTCATAAAAACAAAAACATAAAAGTGTTTTTTGAGAAAAATAAAAATTTCTAAATGTTTTGATCATATTACTCGTACAGTCATTTAACAATTAAACTTTTGCTTTGGGGGTAAAAGAATTGGTATTGAACTACGAGATATTTGTATAACCTATTCAAAACTTAAATATTTTTTTGGTCCCACTGAAAACAGCTCTACCATTTAATTTAACTATTATACCTTGTGACGTACACCAGTATGATATAGTTTATTAAATCTGCATGATGGTCAATGTAGTTTGTTGGTGATTAGTATATCAAATGTTGTTACAAATGACTATATAAATATACTTCACCAATACTTATTTCCAATCACTAGGCGTAAGGAAAAAGTAACGTTAAAGTACTCGAGAATTGGTGGTAGTTTGGATTATTTATTTGATAGCTTTCCCTTTTTTACTTAAATCTTTTTGTGTAATGTAACACTATAAAATGTAAGAGGAATGTGTTACAATAAATAAAATGCTGATTTATTTTGTTAGGAAATTCAGATGAAGTGATTATTTAATAATTATATCTTCTCTTTCCCTTTTGCAGGCCGATGAGGAAGAAAAGGATTTCTTAAAATTAAAGATAGAAGCTGCCATAGCAGCTTTAAATGATCCAGACAGCCCTGTGAGCTTATATGTAAAAGATTTTCATCTTTAATTTCAATTTGCCTATGTTGTTTTTGCCACCTTTCGAGATATGGGTGGTTTCTCTTGTTCTTACCATTTATTACCTTCTTTTTTAGAGAATTCTTCTCTTTCCTATTTTTTTTTTCTTTTCTCTAAAGTGGTTTGCAATGTATATATACCTCTGATGTAATTTTAGTCATGAATGAAAGTTTGAGTTTTAGTGTAAAGACCCGTTAAATATTAGAAACTCATCGCAATTTTGAGATCTTTTCGATAATATTGGACTCGTTAAATATTGAAAACTCATTGCAACTGCAATTTTTTGAGATCTTTTTTACAATCTTTTAAGATACATAAATAATAGTAGCTAGTTATATACTGTTTCTATTTGATACTTTGTGAGAAAACATTTAAAGAATTTAGTCCATGCCGGTTATCAAAAAAAATCCCCAAATAGATGGAATGTCTTATTCTAAAAGATCTCTTCTTGTTTTAGATCTACTTAATTTAGCCCGTGTTGCTCAACGAACCAACAACTAGGCCATTGTTGTCTAAATCAGGCATTTAGCTATTGTTGTAATATCATTATCGTATAATCTGAAAGATTATGATAACTAAATATATCATATAATAACAAACACAAGTTTTAATAAATTAAAGATTTATGGCCACAAAAAATTGCACATTTTCCCTATAATAATTAGGGTGCATTATTAATCAGGTTTCATACACAAATCAATACTATAGTCAGTGCTGCGTCAGCGTACATAATTGGATTAGCAATCATTATCAAGTGTCCATAATTGAGCGACTAATTAAGACTTAAGATTATTATACTTGCTAAAGTAAAGCCACCATTTGAACAGTACGCAATAATTTTATTTGATCAAGCACCAGATGTCAACCCGACTGCCGTTTATAAACATATATTTCTGAATTTGGCAAAAACTTAAAGTAGCTTAATTAATGTTGGTGACTATTTGTGGGCTTTGATAGAGATAGTCAAGATTTGCTCAGATTTCTCAATGAATATTTTAATAATAACCCTATGGTGGTGAAATTCAATAAAGGGCCTGCCAATTATTTGAGTAGTTAATATGGCCCATTTTGGATTTACCTAAGGTTCAGAATATGGGCCTCTCGAATTCCGTATAAACACTTTTTATCAGGGGGACACCGACTGAATACCAAATAATTTCATATGTTAAACTTATAAATTAAATGTTGAGATTTCACGTATTATGTACAAAATTATAATGTTTAATTAATAATTATTAAGTGGAGAGGCGGGGCAATATAAGTGAAGAAACAAAATATGATACAAATTTTAGAGAAACTGCAAAAGCACACTTTTAAATGGAGAAAAACTGAGTTATTATTTTGGAGAGAAAATTGGTTCCTTTGTGATAATAAGAGAAAATTAACTCATAAGCTCTTAAATGTCGAATTAAAAACTACTTCAAGTTCAACTTTAATTATTACCAACGATCAGGGTTGTCTTCAAATGTTTTAGTACTCATAACCAGAGAAAATTAATGTTTTTTTTTTTATAAAGAACGTGTTGTTACATTAAATATAGGAAAACTACGCTTGTTCGCCTTGAAATTTAGCCTAATTATATACTTAAACCCATTTGTTATTTACAATATTATAGGAACCTTAGAAACAGTATAAGTATATCGTACTCCAAATTAAAATTCTATATGAAATGACCAACGTTTGTTCGCCTTGAAATTCGACCTAATTCCCGATTTTAGGGCATGGATGAGGTATACATCTAAAATTTCTTTCTAATTTGCAATTATTGTTAAAATAAAATTAACCCATAAAGGTCTTAATGATCAACCCTTTCAGTGAGGATAGATAGATTCCTGAGAGGTATCTGTAATTTCAGTTAGTTTTTCAAATAATATGAAATTTTTTATAATTAGGATTTCGGGTCCTCTTTATTGTATAGTGACTTTGTCGAGATGAAACTTATAAAGAATTTTAGTGTCATTAAAAAACTTACGAAATTTCTAATATACATAAAAAAACTTGCAAAACATTATGTACCAATTTTAATAACTAACAGAGCAAAATACTCATCAAAACCAAGACTTTGATCCAAATAAAATGAAAAGAATGACCTCTATTGTATTTCTCCACAAGCAAAATATGCACGTATAGCCTCAAATACTATAAACTGTCAAAACATTCTAAATTCATTGGAAGAAATGAAATTGTTGCGGCCTAACATTAAATGGCATGCACCATTAATTGATAAATCCCTGCCACGAATAACAAAAAGAAAACCTCTACCATTATCAGTCTTTATATTAATTAATATACTCAATGATCACACGTGAGATTAATAATAGTTATTAGATATAATTTTTATAGTACGTACCTGAATAAGTTGCTTAGCTGCTTCGACTTGTGAGGGTTGGCCTTTTATCTCTACGGTCATTTCATCAGGCAGGCCTTTACTTCCTTGCACATTCAAAAAAGCCCCACTAGAACGTCGAATATAATCAATATTAGCTCCTCTAACCCCAATAAGATCCTCTGCGTACCCAAAAGGTACTTGCATTCTCTCCACAACCTCAATAAAAAGCAAGAAAAAACGATAAGTATTACAAATTATATGTGGGAGTTATAGCAAGAATTACGCACGTGTTATTTTTAATTGGCAAATCATGTTCATGAATCGATTGGAGTGGAATGATGAATTTTTTTCGTCTATTTGAGAAGAAATCCTAATTCAGGTTAGCAAAAAGCATCTTGTAACATTCTAAAATTAGCAACAAAAAAAAAAAAAAAACTCTAATTGAATAAATATACTGGATTTTCTAAAACTTGCAAAAACATTCCATACAGATGTTTGATAGACATTATAGAGATAATATCCTTGAAGTAGGATTGAAACGCCAAGGTCTGTCAAATTGACACTAATGTTTATTTACCAATTAGTAACAACAAACGTACGTACCAAATGTCCCTCCAAACGCCTTTCTGTCGATGGACTCATCTCAAGTCCGTTTTCGGCTCTGTATAATTGTGAATTTAGCTGACCCGCAACAAGGACGTAATCCTTTTTGGACTTTGATGGCGTAGCACGGGACAATGAGTTGTCAGACATGACTATAGCTATAGTATAAATGAATACGTTTTGTGATTTTTTTTGTTGTGATAACAAAATGTCTGTTCACGAACAAATAATAAGTAAAAAGATTAAAAATATATATTATTCACATTAGAAAAGATACGATCTATAGATCTATAGTTAGATAAACAACAATCCCTAAGTGATCAGGATATTAAGGGGCTTGACTTGATCAGGATATTAAGGGTTTTACTTGGTTGGGTGGACTAGGTATAAAATAAGCATATTAATAAGCATTTTATCCGATTCTTTAGGATAGATATTAAAATTTAAAGTGGTTATTTGCAAGGAAATTTTGGATAATGATGGAAAAGATAGAAAAAGAAAGAAAAATCTTTGTAAATATTTATCCAAAAATTTTACAATTTGCAATTTTTGATTTTTCTTCAAATTTTATCCGATTCTTTAGGATACAAATATTTTTCCGTATCTTTATCAAAGATGTAGTGAGTATGATTTTATTTTTAGAAATAAGCAAACACTTAAAACATTGAAAACTGTATAATATATCAATAGCTATGCATAACGAGAATTACTCTAATTAAATAATTGATTCAAATAGCGTAACTTTGTTTATAATACTCAAGAACACAAAGTCATTCTAAATCTCAATCCTTAATATAACAATGAGAAGAGTTAGGCCGACATTTTGGTCAAAAAGTGGACAGATCAAAGTTAATGTGGATGCGGCATTTTCTAATTCTAAAGCCTCTTCTGCTATGGTGTGGAGAAACTCAACTTGTGTCCCTTCTTTTGGTGCTTTTAATGTGTTTTATTGTGTGGATTCATGTATGCCATCAACAAGAGCTATTCTTGATGCAGTTGCAAAAGCCTTAGCCGAAAGTTACTTTTGAGTGGTGTTGTTTAGAACTTATGAATTTTATTAACTATCCGCTTTGATTGTGAAGTGGAGTTGTAATCCAAAAGGTAACAACTGGTTGCTACATAATTTAGCCGAATGGGTTGGCTCCCACTATTGGGTCGGGGCCATTTCCTTTACGTGGCTTCATGTGAATATTTTCTTGTTATTCAATGAAAGTCTTACTAAGTAACGTGTGTTACATTAAATTTTATATAACTAAGTTTGTTCTCCTTAAAATTTGGCCAAATTAAGGGAACCCATCTATTATTTACAATATTATGGAACCTCACTTAAAACTTACACAAATATCATAATAAATACATCCAACTCCAAAGGATCTTCATGGAATGACAAAGATTTGCACATATCAATAAAATAGAACCAACTTTTAGGGGATGGATGAGTTATTAATTAAATCTTTCTAATTTTTATTTTTATTTTTTAAAATTAAACTAACCCATAAAAGCCTAGGGATCAACCTTTGATATTTGGAAAATGATTATCTAACAGTCTGTAAGGTTACAGACGTTAGAAATGGGCTAAAATTTGATTTTGTAACTGGCAACCGGTTCACTAAGTATTGTCAACATTTCCATAAGTTGCATTTACTCCTAAAAATTTTAATAATTACATTTGTATCCCAAGATTTAAATAGCATAACAAGATTTTAGTGATTTGCATTTATCCCAACTTTGTGGGCAGCTTTTAAACACGTCTTTCTCTTTATTATGTGTAACTAAAATATTTTAGACATTTTTTATAGCTAAATAATTGATGAGTTCTTGTTTGGATTCTCTTTTATTCAAAAATCAATCACATACGAACAAACAATACATCCATTTAAATAGTAGCACAGTATAATTTATTATTATAACTCTATAAATAAATAAATTTGTCATTCATCAACATGAAATACAGAAATCCAAAAATGTGAAAGAAGAAAAAGACTAACGTCCCAAAAATAAAATTACTTGATGTATTAGAAATCTCTTCGAATGCTCTAGAAATTCCGTAAACTTGTTAAATAACTTCGCTCGTGTTGATCTTCTCATTATATAATAGAAAATCAATTGTTTAGTAACTAGAAAAATACGAGTTAGTAATTTTATGGTATAATAATACTAATGCATTATTATTGAACTACCTTTTATTCAAACAATATTTGACTTAACAGTAATTGTTTTGAGGGTTAATTTGGTTGAATTTAATGTATCTCAAGTTTCCTTTTTAGATATTAGGGCTTCTAATAGTTTATAAATAATAATTAGGGGGCAATTTGAGTGGAACTGAAATTGTAGAGGGTATTAATTGCAATATGAGGTCTATTTCGCTTGGAGTCTGTATCACAGACATAAAAAGCGTCTGTGAGGCTAGCACTGCTCTTGATATTTACGCCTTTTTTCTTTTATTTGTGTTCTTACATTAGATATTTTTGTAACGAGGTGCTAGACTAAGTATTTTAATTGCTGTCCAAGTGCTCTCATTTAGAGCTCCATCAAGTGTAGTTTGGGCCTGGTATTGCAATTTGGCCTACATGAATTTGGTAGGATTAAGTGGACAAGATAAGTGAGCCGAGTAAAAAGGTAGAATGGACCGAGTGCAAAGGATAAGGTGGGCCTCAGGTAAAACTGAAACAAAGCCTCAAAAATGGGCCTGCAAAATTTTCTTTCTGGATTATAGATTTTGAGTGGACTATCTCAGTAGCAGAATATGTCTTGTATTTTGTAAAACTTTTGCATGATATAAAATTCACAACCCAAAAGTCAGTCGACGAAAATACACCACCTGTTGACACCATTCTAACCATGATCAAAGTCTGAACAAAAACATAACAACTACAAGAAAATGACCTTGAGTCTAAAACAATCTGCACTTATATATTCAATTAAGACCTAAACAATCTGCACTTGTACATTCAGTTAAGACCTAAACAATCTGCACTATGCATTATTATGCACCACCTTCCCAAAACAATCTGCATTATGCACCACCATTATTGAACTCCTGCAACATTTGATATATATACATATTAGTATGTATTCAAGTAAGACCATATTAAAGTACATTAGTCAATGATCACAAAGATAGGAGATCACTTGTTAACTAGATGAGTTCGACCGATGTTGTACGGACCTTAATGAGTTGCTTAGCAGTTTCTACTTGCGATGCCGTGCCTTTTATTCGCACCGTCATCTCCTCAGGCCGGCCTATGCTGCCATCCACACTCACCTCGGCACCACTGTGACTTCGAATGTAATCGGTATTGCTTCCTGCGGGCCCAATAAGATCTTCGGCGTGGCCAATAGACAGCTGCGTAGTCTCGACAACCTAAACAAAGCATAGTTAGTTATACATGTAGAGGGTACGTATTTCTGTTTAAGTAATCAGTAAAAGTACTTACTTTGGTTCCCTCCAAACGCCTTAATGTCGAAGGATGTACTGTACGCCCGCGATGTGCTCTGAATAGCTCTGAATTAAGGCGAGTTGCGACTAGCAAGGAATCCGTTTTGCACTGGGGTGGCGTTGGGCGAAAGGATGAGCTATCAAACACAACTTGTAGTGTTTGTGTTTCCTGAGGAAAAAAAAAAATCGTTAGCTGGAAATTACTTCACATAGAGACTAGATGGAGCATAACATGATAAGCAAGATCATCAAGATGAAATCAGTTATCAACTTACAGCCCTCTCGAATAACGGAAGAACAGAACCATCAACTAAAAACTTTCTGAGATGCCCGACAACAGCTTTCAATGCTTTGAGAACCTTGAGAGCTTCACCTTCTATCTTCACAATTCTTTCATCGTCTGGACACGCGTAAGCCGCTTTTTTATCTGAATTATTGCAAAAGTAAAATATGACATAATTCTTCAAATCATCTAGGAGTTTTAGGTAATTCCTATTAAGCACGATTTCGCAATACATTACCATTTAATAGGCGAAACACACGGATCATGGCTCCGGTGTTTTCTTGGAGAGACTCGATCAAGGAGCCTCGTTTTCCTCTCAAACTTAATGCCTGTGCAGATGGCACCAACAAACGAACCGAACACATTGATCCAGTGTCATTATCGTGATCACCGTCATTTTGATCGGGGAGTCCATTCGCATGTTTGAAGATTTTTATCGTTGCATTCATAGCTGGGGACAGTTCTGATTCCGGTTCTTCCTTGCCAGATATCAACACCTAAACAAAATTATATTATTCGTACAGTTGTCGAATAAGAACTAATCAGTGTCGAGGTTGGAAAGATATATTAACATGACCCTCATTCCAATTTCTAAACAATCGAAGAGTCATACATACAAGTAGAGATCGAAGATTGGTTCTGTACTGGGATTCAAGAACGCGTATTCTCGAATTCGTTTCGTTTGCTAGCTCCAAAATCGCAGCAAGATCACCGAGTCTGTCGACACGTATGAAAATCCTAAACACGCTATAGCCTGGCCAATCGGGCCACTTTATCAATGTCGTCGATTCTTTACTCTGCAAATCCATGGTTGTTTTTATTTTGAGTTACA
This sequence comes from Misopates orontium, assembly GCA_946800315.1. Classification (NCBI taxonomy): domain Eukaryota; kingdom Viridiplantae; phylum Streptophyta; class Magnoliopsida; order Lamiales; family Plantaginaceae; genus Misopates; species Misopates orontium. The sequence continues at coordinate 41,938,414 of OX326951.1, read as the reverse complement.
AAGAGTTGTTGAAATTGGAAATGAAAGGATGATGTTGTGTTCTTGAAAATGAAAGGAGAAATAAGAAAAAGCTCTGTTCTTGAAACAGAGACTAAGAAGAGAGAACCGCCAAGGAGAAGCTAAAACAAACCGTTTTAACGGTTTCTTGAAAATGAAGAACAAATCGAATATGAGAGAATTTTTAACTGACTTGTGACTTGTGAGCTAATGTCCTCTTGTGGGATTAACAAATTATTCAATAGTATATATATATATATATATATATATATATATATATATATATATGTGCATGTGTGTGTAGTAATTATTTACGGTGTTGTAAACATTAAAAAAAATGGAGTATAGTTTGACATTTATTAATTAATGAAACACCAGCATATTATTAGATCGATTCAAAATTTTGGTATATTTAAGTTTGAATACTTGTGAAAAAGAAATGTTACGGAGTTGAAATAAATAAACTAACTAAAACAACTACTAGGGATTAGCTAACATTTGTTACTATTTGGCAATACATATATGAGATGAAGTATTTGACCTTATTAACTATGTTGCACGGATACAAATACGATGTAATACAGATATGGGGTACGAATTTTGAAAATTTTAGAATAAGATATTGCATGGATAGGCGCGTAGGGAGACATTTAGTAACCAAGAAACGAATGGATTATAATTATTGGAGACTATAATATGATATTTGCAAGATTACATGGTTGTTCGAAACATATTCTATCTCCTACTATGATCGTTTTTAACTTATAGATTATAATTCCACCCTTGAGAGTTATTACCAATGTCATCCAGATTGAATCCGGACCAAAGGCTTACCAAACATGCTAATAGCAAGCCACCTCAAATTACATCCGTAATATGAATCAAGTTTTACCAAATCCCTCCTCCTTGTATTATTTGAATAAACTTGTAGCTCTTTAATATAAGAACAATTTAAAGGGAATAAACTCGAGCTCCCATGCTGGAAAATGAAACATTGCAATGACTGCTTATTAAGGGAGTCAATAATACACGGCTTGCTTCAAGTAGCTAAGGTGATGGGTTCACAACCATCATGTACACAAGCTAACACATCTCTATAGTCTCTTGAGATAGTAAAGGTATCATACACGTTTCCATCACTGCTCTTTTTGTACTCGAAAAGAAGGTATGAATGGTTGACTGCTGTCAGTTTAACAAATCCGAAATCGTAATCCTTTTTAATACTCCAAACAGTTTTGAGTGTGCTGAATCCTGAGAGATGGCTCCCTCCTCCACCAACTACGACGTGGATTGTCCCGTTCACCGTCCCAGAATAATTGGTCGTTTCTTGGTTAACACATTGATTCTGTAAAGAGAAGAGAAACTTGATATCAGAACAGCATGACCTTTTTAATTAATATCATTCCTAAACTGTTAACGATATTGTTAGATCTAACCTGGTAAATGGGGCAGATTCTTTCGTAGTTATGAACGTGTCCGAAAAATGCAATGTCCACCTTGTATTTCTGCCATAGTTTTTGCAAACTTTCTCTTCCCATTGGTTCTTCAAAAGCACCTTCTAAACCGTACCAACTGTTGGAAGAGTAACCAAGGACACGATGAGCGATAAATATTAACCAGGGTTGCTTTTGCCTGTCTGCCGATGCCAAACATTTTTCGATGAACTTATACTGCTCTGATCCTTCCCGCCAATCATGCTCTGAATCTGCTACGCAAAAGTGGAACATGCCATAATCTGTTGCATACCTGAAAAAAAAAAACCCATGCAAGTTCAATAATTGGATGAGTAAAATATGGAGGATAATAATTGGTCATTGCTAAAAAAGATAATTAGATAAGCTAATCAAATGAGCAAATTGTACATAGTTTAATCAATTCAAGAACTTAACTGAAAGATTTTAAACAATACTGATTAAAACTGAGGAAAAAGCCAGAGTATGTTTCATGTCTTCGCAAATCAAAATGATCGTTTGTTCAACTTATGTTTGACGGAAGAAGTGGTGGGATGAACCTGATCCCTAAGTTTAATGGTCCAACATGTGGAGGAATTGGCACATATATATTTGTATATAGGATCAAGCACTGTAGTTACTATCATACAATAGGTAAGATTTTATAGTTTTGGTTAAAAGGCCCAGTAGGAGTTTCTCTAGATCTATATCCTCAGAAATTGTTTTCTTGTAAATCTTTAGATCCACAAGAATCGACTTAGACATAATCAACTGCGTATCGAATCCATTAGAAAAGATACCAGAATTTGGCTCGATTTTCTGCTGGAACGTAGTACATGGTCTCAGCAAGCACACCACATTCTCCACCTGAATCTGGAGTATTGTAGAAAGATCCTGAATTTGGCCAATCACGCTCGTGGTTTCCACTGTAATAAGAAAATAGAGAAGTATAATGGTGAATCCAAAAATACCTAGGTTAAACAAATGGACCGGGATAAACTAATCCTACCTGGCAATCATATAAGGCACAGCAGATGCTATGGGTTCCACTTGTGAAGTAAATTGATCCCATTGTGAGATGTAACCATTTGCATAAGGAAGATCTCCAATGTGGAAAACTATGTCATAGTTCTCAAGGTCCTCAATAAGTCGATCAGTGGTGTTAAGTGAGCCTGGCTGATAATCAGCATATTCATTTGATCCATCACGCTCTGCCTGAAAGACCAAGGACGAACTATAATCTTTGTTGATAAATGAAGATTTTAACAGAAACTTGCTTTTCTTTCCTTGAGAATGTCCGCCAGGAGAATTATATTAACTGTGGTCAAATTATAGTTAATTACCACCTTTCCCATGTCACCAAATATTATAACACGCTGCAATGAATCTTGTCCAGGAAATGGTGATGATCGAAATGAATATTGTTTGCTCCAAATATATGAACCATTAGTTAATAGGTGACCCAACTTATACATATACCTGAAATATAAGTTGCAAATCAGAGAAGAAACTGTAGTGATGCTTTCAAGAACTATAGGATGGAGGAAACGGAAGAACTTACACCATGTTTGGCCACAAATCCTTTAAGAAGCTTGTGTGGAAGAAACCTGGGTCACGCCAGCCCACAGTACGAGCAGGTTCACCTTAAAGCCAATTTTGGAAACATTATTAGCCACAATCCCGTTGTTTTCTAGGTAAACAGGAGCTAGAACACGGATGAACCAAATATTCTTTCAGTCAAAATTAATCATAACTGATCATTAATAGCTATCAACAAGCTCGACTGCGGGACCCTGCTAAAAACATTGGATAGACATTGATATCTTTACATGTAAAAGCACAGATAACTGCAAGAAAATTGTAACTTATAGTTTTTGCTTTACTAGTTTCTTCCATTTAGACAAACATTAGCTACAGGTTGAATACAAAGAAACCTAGCATACAATGTTGTAGGCACCTTCAAATACGAAAGGTAAATGTTGGATCTAACTTGTGTCTAAATCTAAAGCCTCAAGATCTTTTGTAAAATCTGTTTTTCTTGACTTTTGATGAATTCAGGGAGTTTGCATATTAACGTCTTGTAAAATCACGTTTTATCTGGATGGCATCGAGAATAGGAGAAAACATTGCTGTTTCATTAGTATAAAATGGGTCTTGAGCTTATGAGCTCCAAATAAGTTATGTTCCAGTTTTTCTGATAAAAATAAACAAGCATGTAAGTATATTGTGCTAAGTGAACCATACCACACATGCTTCCTCGAGAAAATGTCAGTGTTCCTGCTGGTGAACGCACTTGAGCATGTCCCTTCCAACCCCATTCAACAAAAGGGATGGCTTCATTAATATTATAGCCACTTGTCCAAGTTACCGTCATCTATTGAGAACATAAAAAGAGGGGGAAAGGAAGATTAAAGATTGATCTGTAAATGCATGGGAATAATCAAGATAACTCATGTATTATATCAAGTTGCTAGAAAATGCTCTAAAGAAGACAAGGAAATCAATAGATGAACCAAAAAAAGTAAGTATACTAAGTAACAAGAGCACCCTCTAACCCCATGAAAGGCAGGGTAAATGAACATGAATGTGCCAAAGAGGATGCACAGGAAAGGAAGATGGAAACTGAATGGTGCCTACAGAGAGAATTTTTCGAAAGACCAGATCAACTTACTATGTCCCAATCCTTTCCTTGAGCAAGCCGTGGGTAGAGAGGAGCCTTAGGATTTGAAAATGATATGTAGTTTGAAACTGCCACCAACCTAGGCTGCAATATATAAGAAGTATTAGGTCTTGACTAGTGTCGTCAACTATTTTGCAACTGGCGAAATTACAGAACAAGATGTACTTGTGTGGAGCACTAAAGACTAATTTAAGCTAATTAGCATCATAAAAAATTTACAAGATTTTTTTCTGAATTTTAGCTCGACTGTTATGCTTTTATGCAAATTATCCAATTTATGTCTCAAAAAGTCCAGATAGGCATTTGTTCGTATCTCAAATGGTGTTGAAGAACTCATTACTTCAGTTAACTTGAAAGCTGAGTAAGAGAAAGGGTTTTTGACTCATTGGAAATCCTTTACCCATTAAATTCATAACTACTTTTCATTTAGAGAAATAATGAAGGATCAAGCAACATTCAGGAGGACAGTAAGTTCATCTTACAGACATACATTTGACAACCCGCCAGTAAAAAGTGCAAAAGAGAAATCTGCTCGTTGATTGATCAACCGAAACTTCAGAGATGTCTTCCCTGTCTCTCCATAGCGGGGGTTGGAGTGATTGGCATATTTGTACTGTGATCAGCAACATTCATGTTTAGGGTCCAAATAATAAAAGAGAGAAGTAACAATTTCACGTAAACCATTTCGTCAAATATTGGAGAACACCAACCTTTATTGGCGATGTACATATGTATGGAGTCTCAACCCACCCAACACCATTTGGGTCCGGATCACAAAGTGATTCACTGGAATTCATTTAAATGAAATTTAGAAGTTGTTATCTGACAGGTCTCGACAAAAAAATAGATGCACAATGTTTAAAATTAGGCACCATGTTAAGTACAAATTATTGACACAAGAAACATTAAATTACTTGAATTTTGCAGGAGAAAATACAGCAACCCAGTCATCTTCAGATGGTTCAGGATTCGTAAGATCCACATCAACCCATTCAGCATCTTCATTCTGCAATGTAATACATCATGGATAACGAATGAAATCAAGATGAACAAGAATAAGTGCATCATCTCAATTAGCTTTTACTTAATGCAGGATGCCGATTTTTTTTTTACTATTTCTCCGATAACTTAATATGGATATCCTACTCTCAACCCAAAATCAGCCCCCATGACATGTTCCATAGGGAAAAGAAATGGATAGATGATAAACTTTTCAGGAAAGTCAGAACTGCAGTATATTGGAAACATAAAGATGATACAATTGCACCAAAGTTCAAATATGGCAATATATCAAACAGGGAATGGGAGTAACTGTTAGAAAAGTATTTTGGTATTTCATGGATTTTCCAGAGCTTGCATTTGGGATCTACTACATACTAAACGAGCCTGGGAACACCAATATCTACTCTAAACTTTGGATACTTCCACAAATCGATAGAGATGGGTCAATTTGAAAACTCATAACAAGTAGATATGAAGTATTTGCGAAAAATGATTGAACTGAGATGCAAAATTCACTGCTGTAATTGGAATGAGCAAGCTCAATAAATGTGTCATAAATTAATGTCCCAGCGCAGAAATAGAAAGAGTCGTGCTTTAAAGTGGAATTATTCTAAGATCTATTGCTCGATTTTGCTGCATGCTCTGCTCCCAAAATGCAGAGAAGACTTGCTAGGGCAGATCCGGGTAATATATTACCAAAGATAACATTAAAACTGTCAGCAATGAGAAAGAAACAAAAACAGATTAGTATGTATAGATCTTGATGAGAATTTGCTACTCCATAACCATTTACGGAAAAATCAACTAACTAGTTCCAACAACAATGCCAAAAGTTTCATGATGAAAAGAATGCATACTAAATAGCTAGTAGCTACAGAACTAAAATCAGTAACTACTGAACATACAGAAACAAACAAATTCTGGGATTGGAGGAAAGTGGAAGGTACGCCTTGATTTGCACGAAAGTTAACGTTTAATCTTATCCCCTCCAAAAAAGCCTCCCTCTTTCAAATTCCGTTTAACCATAATATTGAAAGCATCAATCTTTACGTGAATACGAACGTAGCATGAAAAATCAAACAAAAGAAGAAAACTTATACGCACAATATCATCGTGATCAAACGATTAAGACCAACACGAATAGCAACGGCACAAATATACGCATAAATGTACACACACACACACATATACACAGACCTTAAGTCCAAGGAGAAGTGGCCTAGCTCTAATGGATACCGAATCGCGTAGAGCGAGAACTGTCTTATGTATGGCTATTTTCGACAAAGGCTGCTCACCTCCTTGTATTCCATTTCTACCATCACTGTGGAGTTTAAGTACAGAAGAGTTACCAACAATAAGATTCAAAGCAAGCAACGATAATAACAGAGCTACAGCTGAAATTGAGTGGTTTAACTTCATTGTGGCCTTTCATCAAACACCTTGTGCTGATGTTCATTTTATACTGCTAAAAAGCTAATCACTACAAAAGTTGAGTCTTTTACGAAAAGATCATTAAACTAATCACGGGTTTTGCTAATTGGATTAGTACAACAGTTTTTTGATAAAAAAGCTGTAGCAATAAAAATAGATTACCATTGATTTCATTTTCAATCATCTTGATGGGTGAAAAGGAAAAAGCATAGTGAAGAAGAAAACAAAAGAGAGAATAAAATGGAAATAAAATTAAAATACTTTATTGCAGTTTTAAAAGATTGTGTATAGTTTTATTTATTGCAGTTTTAAAAGATCTTAATTAAACTATACTTTACTTAAAAGAGAGGTAGAATTAACAAAATAATAATTATTATTATAATATTATTACTATAATATATAATATATATGTAAATACACGACAGGGGGAAAATGTTTGTAATTAGTACAAACTACAACGTGCAATGTGCTAGGAATGTTTCTTTCAATTCTAGTAGTAGTACGTGGCACGAGGTAAATGGTTCTTCAAATCATTGTCAGTTTTAGAGATTATTGTTATTATAGTGACATGATTAGTGGACAACCATATCTCTTGAAACTATATTTTTATAGTAATTAATTACTTCAGAATAATATTCACGTCAAGCCAGAATTTGGAGAAACTTGGCAGTTGAAATCTTGAAGAGATTTAGCTGCCTGTTAGGTATTATAGAACTGGGATTTTTAATTATTTATTTAGCAAACAAAAGACAATTATAATAATACATTAAAGCAAACGTATCGTTTTGATACACGCGAATTGAGAATGGAATACAACTCTCAAACATTACTCCATAAGAAGGTAAAAGTTAATCCGAATATATGTCTATACGTGAGTGTACTAAGGGAACGTAGAATAATATTTGAGCTTACCCGTTAGGGATTCTACATTATAATCATCTAAGTTCGAATTTGTATAAGTCTTTAAGAAATATACATAACGAAATACAAGAGGAAACGTTTAACTTTTGAATTGGTTCAATTTATATATATGCCACGCCAAAAGCTATTGATGTCACCACGTGAGAAAAAGTTTCATTCGGTATTCAATGGCACGAATATTCGATATTCTTGATACGAGGCATATAGTTTTAAAATGAACGTCCTTTTAAAAATTATTGTATCGAGAAGATTAGGGAACAATAGTGTATTTTAAGATCTTATATAATTATACTAATTATCACGTGATTCAGGTAGATACCAAACTGCAAAAGTTAGTAATAGTGCATATTTAGTGTATAGCTAACAAAATTGACCGTGTAAACTGTTTGAAGATTTATGCAGTTCCAATCTTTTAATATTTAGAAATCACATAAAGCTTAAACAATATAATTGGGCTAATTGCAACGAACTCCAACCTATGGGGTATGTTGCTCTTTACTCCTTAACTTATGAAATGCGCGATATAGCCCTAAACCTATTGGATGTGTCCCAGATATCCAATGTAACGAACAAAAAATGCAGCAATGCGTCGCAAAATGAATGATCGATCAACAATTAAGGGACAAATTGCATGAAATTGATAGATTGCGGGTAGATCATACATTTTCATTAGTTATGGAGTAAAATGCAACATACTCTATATCGTATAATTTTATTGCAATTAATCCTAATCGAAAGTACTCGAAACTAACGTCTATGATCATGGTACATTACATTTCTTCACCTTAGCCACTTAAGTTTTGTTTCACTTAAATGTAAGGAAAAATAAAAAGAGCACTTTGCCACTTTACCCCCAAAAACATAAAAATGCACTTAAACTTTTGGGCCGATTAAATCGTGTCAAGCCCAAAATAAACTCTAAGCCCATAACATATTTTGACAAAGGCCCAACCCAATACAAAAAAGAGAAACTGTGGTCATGTCCACTAACAACTGTTCTAGAGTCGTGCAGCTCATTCTTCAAAAAATTAAATTAAACAAAAATAAAAATTAAAAAAAAAAATCTCCATTTTGGAATTATTCCTTAACACTTTTTTTCCACTTTCCTTTTTGATCATTTATTAGACTTTTCTTCCTCTTCTTCTTCTTCTTCTTCTTCTTCGCTTCAACATCACACCGCCCAAACCCTAAATCTCTGTTACAAGGTCAATATTCTGAGATCTATTTTAAACTATATGTTTGATTGATTCTGTTTGTGATAATAGATTTTGTTTGATTTGCAGGTGATATTGATTTTGATCAAAGTGATGTTGGGTGTTTTAAGGCGCAAAGCCGCTTCAGGCGCCTCATCTGCTAAGGTCACTACTCATAACTGATTTTTGTAATTTTTGCATTTTGAATGTATTTGTTTTGTGGAATAATATAGATACTCGATTGGTGTAGTGCTATTATTATTAATCAATCAGCTTATTTGTAGTTGTAGCTCTTGTGTTGAACGTTTTGATTGATTTCTTAATTATGTCGATAAAAATCGCAAATCGTGTTATTTATAAGGATTGCAATATGAGTATTATGAAACAAGTGTAGAAACTCAGTTTAATTTTGCGTTTTGCGATAGGTGTATGGGAAATCGTTATACAAGCTTAAGCCTGCGGGGACTGCGACGAGGTCGTGTTCTGCGCAGCTGGAAGAGGTAAAGTCGTTGTTTTTGTTTTGTTCTGTAGAATTATTCGTTTGAAGCATTATAATGATTAAACAATTGAGATGTAAATAAACTACTTTTATCGAGTAGTATTGGAGATGGTATGCAATTTTTCTTTGGGCTCGGTAAATTTGAAATTTACTTCTATTTTAGCTGAAATTTTGTCTGTGTCATGATCAGAGTTGGTGTGTCACAATATACGCTCGTTAATATGTATTTTCCTAGTGTAAGCATGGTGTGGACACACTCGTAGTAAGTTAATCTGGTAATTCATATCATTCACTTATATATTGATCTTATGAACAGATCGGACAGTATCCCAGGGGATTTTCTCATGTTAGAAATTTCAGTCACCTCCCTTTGGCTGGTATGATTTTCTTATTGCGTGCTTATTCTAGCATGGACATTTTGCACTTATCTGCAGAAAAAATAAACTCCAAATAATTCTTTTGTGACAGGGCGCATGATAAATGTGGTGCCAAAAAGGTTAGTAATACTTCAGTTACGTGTTTATGCATATTTTTCTGGTAACTTATTTCTTTATTACGTAATGTTTAACATTCATTTATGTTAAATAATGGGACGCCGGTGGGTTCTGAGGAATTCAGACTCTTTTTCAGTTAAATCAGGTTCTCCATTATATCTTTTGATTATATGAACCTTTGGGTATTTTGTAAGTCACAGCACCAATGGGGTTTTGGTCAAACCCACTGGTCAATTTGCATTGGTACCACCTCCCTCCACATTTCCTCTGGGGTTGGACATGGGAACTAGTAAACAGTGTTATGTGCTGCGCCCATGTACCTTGTTTTATAACCATGCTGTTCCAAAAAAAAAAAAAAAAGAAAAGGCTGCGCTTTCCTTGCTCAGTGATTCTGGAGGATTATTGCCCATGAAAATTGTCATGCCCTACATGTCAATGGAAACTCTTGCTCCAAATAAATGGCTTAGTTGATTAACAGAGTAGTAATCAGATTGTTTGATTATTTGGGAAAATGGGGTACATGATTTCCTTTTGTTGTCAAAATTGATGTTTTAGGATCTAGTGATGAAAAGAGATTTATGTCAATAACTATTTCTGAATTTTGGTTGGATGTCCAGTAACGCTATTGGGGAAAAGGGTGTAAGGAGCTAATATTTCATGCATAAACTGAACCATAGTTAACGGGTCACCAGGTTGAGCAGAACTGCAGAGCTGTTTAGAGTGGGGTGAGTTTGGGTCTAATCGTTTACGAGTAGGTTGGGGTGGGTTGTAGGTTCATTAGTGGCGTGAGGAGGTTGTTGAGTGGTTGCTGAAACGTGTTCGAAGGAAGCGTTACTCTTCGCCCTTTCATTCACCCTTGTCGTGCATGTGTTCATTGGGCTGTTGAAGGTAGCGAGGATGATTAGAATTACTAACCTATATATTTCTGCATTTCAAATTGCTCATAGTTTGATTTGAGTATTGAAATCCTATATTGCAACCTTCTGATGTTTGTTTTACCTCTCCAGAGTTATATCTCTAAGATTTACCGCCAACAAATAAGAAAATCTTCTTCCTCATTTCCAATGTCATTATCCGGCTGAGAAATATTTGTCTGCAGGTGGATCTGATGTTTTCTGTATGATTTACAGGGAAGTTGTAGGCAGTCTTCAGCAAGATGTCAACAAGAATATTTGGAGCAGGTCTTTCTGTTCAAATAGTGGTAAAATTTTCATTTGAGTACCAGATTTCTGTTTCCCCGAAGTCTTCAAATTGGTCTCGGTGTGCAGAAACTTGTTACATCTGTTCCATAATATGGCCTTGTTTCCATTTTATTTCAGATTTTATTTCGCCCTTTAAGATCTTCATCATAGGAAGATTGCATTCGTGTACTTGTTAGCTTTTGGATTGGGGGGATACCAAAAAACGATTAAATTTGCTTATGATTAAACAAATAAAAGAACTAAATCTGATAAAGCAACCTACATCAAGTTGCTTTCTTGAATGTGAACAGTTAATTTTCTTTGTTCCTTCTGGGTACATTTGTTTATAGATGGAGGAGATTGTCGATAGGATATTATTGGTCGGGTAACTTTGATTTGAATAGGGATCGGTGATGGTGTTTGCGCTGTTATATTTTAGGGTGGGACGATGGAATTGATTTAATTGAACAGATATGAGATGCTGCGAGATGAGCTAGGGACTTGTGTGGTGTAGACTTATGCTTTTGTATGTGCAGCGTTTATTATGTTTTATCACTGCAGATTGCAGCTATTGGTCAAAATATAAATACAACCACTAGGATGAGTTACCATTATCAAAGAGTTCTTGATAGATTATTATGTGCGCGGAGTTTGTATTTCAATTCTTAATCATACTTGTAACCTGTCCCCTCCTACTGATATATGAGCAGATGGAGATACCGTTGAAGCCGTTGTTCCTTTTATGGGTGAATCTATAAGTGATGGCACATTAGCGGCATTCTTGAAAAGTACGTTTTTCCTATGTGCTTGACCCAATCCCTTGCTCATTTCAATAGTTTTATTCTTGATTGAAGCCCTTGCTATTGTTCTTACATTCCTTTTCTTTTTTGGGTTGCAGAGCCTGGGGATAGAGTAGAAGTTGATGAGGCAATTGCTCAGGTTGAAACGGACAAGGTAATTCCCTATAGCTGATAAACTAAGAGCTTGGAGCTTATACCTTTTAGTTGGCTGTTTTTGTCAGAATAAATTTTACATTATGCAGCATAGTCATTGTTATCGATCTCCTGTAACTCTGTAGCTAATAAATGGGAATGACGTTATAATGCTTGCTGCGACACTTGCATCCTTTTTATACTCCGAAGTCTAATTTAATTAACCTTTTAAAGACAGATCCTTTTCGCATGCACTGATCTAACGCTTGGCTCTCGGCCTTTTTCTCATCGTAGGTCACCATTGATGTCAATAGTCCTGAAGCCGGTGTGATCCAGAAGGTATAATGTCTAGCACTTGACTGATCCTTTGTTTCTGTGGTTCTTAGTTTTAGTTACTTTAGAACTGATAATGTTTGGTTATTGTCAAACCTTCATAGTTTATAGCCAAGGAAGGAGACACTGTGGAACCTGGCACCAAAGTTGCCATCATATCAAAATCTGGAGAAGGTGCAACTCATGTTGCACCGTCTGATGAAAAGCCATCTGAAAAAGCTGCTCCACCACCAGCTGCTGGTGAGGAGAAAAAGGAGAAACCAACTCCTAAAGTTGAAAAGGCACCTGTTGTCGAAAAGCCTAAACCAAGTGGTCCACCTCCTTCAAAACACTCTGCTTCAGAACCCCAACTTCCTCCTAAAGATAGGGAGCGACGGGTAAGTTTGAAGTTTTGACATATGGCATCCTGGTGCTCATCACCGACTCTATCGTTCTTACGTTGTACTCTTTGATTAACTATAGAATATTGTCTCATGATAGGTCCCTATGACAAGGCTCAGGAAACGAGTTGCCACACGATTGAAAGATTCCCAAAATACGTTTGCGTTGCTGACAACATTTAATGAAGTTGATATGTGAGTTTATTTCTTAAGTTATGATTTATGTATTTTTAAAAGTAGATCGCATTCAGATATTCAAAATTTGACTGGCTGACGTGGCTTCGGTGATTATGATGTTTGGTTCTTAGCATAGGAGGTCCTGAAAGAAGTTGTTTATTCCTTTTGTTGCTTATTATATTATTTATTCTATCCAGGTGCATGGATTTCCTTCGTTATATTGTGTAGAATCCTTTGATTGTTCAGGTTAAATGAAAAACAGAAATAGGACGTCATTTATGATTTCAGAGCAATGTCTTGCTTATCATTGTTATCTTAAAAATATTACCAAGGAATTGGTCCATAATAATGCACTTGTTCTTTCCAGCTAATTTCTTATATTTCTATAATTTTAGACGACTTAATTGATGCCAGAATGATAAAGTTGACCTGCTTAGCATTTTTTTCTTCTTGATAAAATTCTGACATTTATATGCGTTGGTTTGCTTGTAACAGGACTAATTTGATGAAACTTCGTTCTGATTATAAGGATGCGTTTGTTGAAAAACATGGAGTGAAGCTGGGGCTTATGTCTGGATTTGTGAAAGTAAGCCGGTTTTCTTTCCAACTTTTTCTTTGTCCTGCGTGCGTCGTGTGTAATAAATTTGCTCCTTCGAATTTCAGGCAGCAATCAGTGCTTTACAGAAGCAGCCAATTGTCAATGCTGTTATTGATGGTGATGATATAATTTACAGAGACTATGTAGATATCAGCATAGCCGTTGGTACCCCCAAGGCAAGATGTGGATCCCTACTTTATTTGATATTCAAGTGATTTTGTTTATAAATGAACTGAAATTTTAATTTATTCTGATACTTATTGATGAAACTAAAGATCTAGGATTTTGCAACACTTACTGTCCTTTTTATGTCTTTGTTTGAGTTGCCCCATGAGGTTGGAGTAAGTGGTGATTTTTACCGTAAATAGCTTTAGTCAATTGTTTCAACTTTTGATAAATCAAAATTAATCTTTGAAGAAAGTATTTTGTAAATCCTCTTATCTTTCATGAACTCGGTAGTAAATTTGTTTCTGTAGCAGTATTTTGTTAGACTAATATGTATGTATGAAATTAGCCATCAGAAATGAAGGATTTTTCAGCTCTTAATTCTAAAGAACCATAATGTTTTCACCAGGGTCTTGTTGTCCCAGTTCTCCGCAATGCTGAGCGCATGAATTTTGCCGAGGTTGAGAAGGAGATTAATAATCTTGCTAAAAAGGCAACTGAAGGTACCATATCAATTGATGAGATGGCTGGGGGAACATTCACCATATCCAACGGTGGTGTCTATGGAAGTCTTTTGAGTACCCCAATTATCAATCCTCCCCAGGTCTGCTTCCGAACGAGTTCTTTATATTAGTCTCTAATTTCTATTGTAATTATGTATTGGTCCTTATATTTGTGTGAAATTGCAGTCTGCTATCCTGGGGATGCACTCAATCGTGAGCCGCCCTATGGTTGTTGGAGGAAACATTGTTCCTCGTCCAATGATGTACATTGCTCTGACATACGACCATAGGCTGATTGATGGAAGAGAGGCTGTGTTCTTTTTGAGAAGAATCAAAGATGTGGTGGAAGACCCTCGTCGGCTGCTATTGGACGTATGAAAATACCGCAGCCGATAAATGCTGCATTCTGAATTTGATAATATACCCGAGTTCATTGCCGGAGAGTTTCCTTGGGTCCGAATAAATGCACAATTGAAAGTTTTGTAGTGTTTATTTATTGCTTTGTTCTTGGAACCTAATGTTTCTTGCACTCAAACCTGCTAATGTCCAAACTCGAAGATAACATATACTCTAAATACAGGTATTTATATTTCTCCTTTCCGTTTGCAAAAACAATCCTGTGTATTTCCCAGCATTCTTGTGCTTGGCGAAACAAGAATATGATTAAATTGTTGTTTGGAGGATCGGTAATCAGATCTGTGAAATTACATTGTTTAAAAAAGGTATTTTGATCTTTGGAGTTGGTCTTCCTTTTTTTGTTGCACGAGTATTTTTATCAGGAGCTTTTTTGTTAGTAATGTGGTTTTATGTACAAGATGGAAAAATGGCCAATAAGTAGGAATTCTTGCATAGATTCGGGAATGGTTTTATTTTTTACTGGTTAATTATTTTGCATTTGTATGCTAAAGATATTTATATATGGCAAATAAGTAAGTTTTTATGCCGCTAGAGATGGTAGCAAAAAGAATACTTTATGTATATAATCTAGAATCTATTTCTCATTTTAAAATAATAAAATCTTTATCTATAGATTTTACATTTTAGTAAAAATCTACATGGGTCAATTGCGATCAACTCCTATCGGTTGTGGTGTTTTTTAGAGTGCTTCATAACGTTTGAAAAAGAAAAATTTGCTCCCTAACGTTTGTAATTTGCCCCATAAGTCCTTGATCTACCTTTCATTTTTGTCATGTGGCTATCTTTTCATTTAATAGATTTGGCATTAGAGGCAACTTGCACATTTTCACAAACGTAGGGGCCGAAGTGCTCTTTTTGAAACGTTAGGTTGGCACTTCACAAAATACACCAAATGTTAAGGGGCAAAACACAATTGACCCTATCTACATATATTTTAATAAAATATCTATGAATGCGTGTTAATACATTATATGTAAAGCTTTCTACATATTGAAGCTTGATGAAAAACTTAGTTCATGTAATCTTTGCGTTATGACGAGCTACAAGCTGGTAACTAAAGATTAAAATTATAGATACAGTCATACATACATTAATTTCTTAACACTCATCTCAATGTACCAATAAATAAACTAGTGCGCACCAACCTCACTGATTAAGAAGACATTAATTTCTCGATACTTATGTCAATAATATACCAACAAATAAATAAGTGCACAATCTCATTGTGCATTACGTAACAATTTCTCATGAGGATGGGGCATCTTACATCGTCCATAATCCCACTTACCGACCTCGCAGGTCGAAACCATACTTGCAACTTTTTCTGTGGTCACCTGATTTATAAATTGGCCCTTAGATATCTTCAAAACCGGCTGCCTAATCTATTCAAATTTCAAGAGATCTGATCATTTGGACATTTGCATATTCTTTCATGGGAATGACATTGACTTCTACGTATGTATGCATATCTACATTTTGTAAAACAACAAACTTGTAATTTCTTATCCAGCAACTGACTTAAAGTTACTTTTACCCATATACTATATGCAAGCAAAAAGGGGAAAAAGAAAAATAATAATAAGTGAAACATACCGTCTCAATTTCAAGCATAAATAGAACGTTACAAACATTAATCTTTTAAATGAGATAATTCCCAATTCCGTGATAATTAATTTGATATTATCTTGGCATTCATGGATGATAATAGTGATATGGATATTCTAGTAGTTAGACATCCTAAACCTCTATTATAATTTAAGATATGATGAATAAAATCAGAATATATGAAAAGAAACGAGTTACGGTCTTTTTATACTAGACACAATTCTCTAACCTGGAAGTTGGGACGACTTTTCTCGCTTCTACATAACTTGTGGTTATACTTTTTTTTTTAATGTTTCTTTACATTCATTTGACTCAATATATTAAATTTATGTTTTGTTAAAACATTAAATATAATGCTATATATGTTACTTTGCCAATTCGAATTATATGGTACCTAAATTTAGTTTTTTCTAAATTATTATGAATAGTATAATAATAGATATATTTGAAATTGTAAGTGTGTCTGTCTTTCATTATATTGGTATCATATCATGTCCCTATTCTCATTTATGTATCTCAGCAACATAGCTTATCATTCCTAATACACTTCTTCAAGCATTGCCAAGGTGCAATATTGAACATTCATCTCTTATTCCAAAAAGAAGTAACTTTAGATGATTATTGCTCTTGAATTTTTAGGCTTAGCTATTACAATTGTTAGTTTACCTCAAAAATTGAGATGATGAAAGCAAAATCTAATTGTATTTATAAATTTTAATTTTTATGATAGATTGGAGGCCACAATTTCAAATAAAAACCATAGAGAAAAAGAGTCTCCTGGTTATAATTGGCACAACTCACAAGAAGTGTTCATATGCATCTGTGGCTCACATGTATCTTGAACATTGCACATTTAGGGTTATCCAAAATCAAAGGCTACAAAATTTCAAGCCATTTTATATCAGAGAGAAGGTAATATATGCAACCAAAATCATGTGACAGTAACTTCTGTGGTCAAGATTACATCTGGATAATATATATACTACAATATATTTTGACATTTACACTTCAAAACTGCCTTTTTCATTCTAGATCTTTACATTCTTTTTTGTTTATATCATTATATGTATTATTAGTCAGCATATAGAACGTACAAGTCTCAAATTCTTCCTCGTCCTTGCAATTCTAATCAGTCTAATCTCTAAAGTAATTAATTGGATGAGCATTGACGATTTATTCAGGAAATTTTGTCACTCGGGCTAAAAAGACAAGCCAACACTACTATAAGATGTATTTTGAAAATAGTAAAACAATGGTTAAATTAACTTTTAATATTAGAACTGCACAACTATGTCTTAAAATGCTATTTGCACAAACATATTCTGATCCTAAAAGAACTATTTCACTAATCACTTTTATGAAGGTAAAAATAATAATCGAATTACAGTGGTAAGGGTGTCAAATTGACACAATGGAATAAAATTGTAAAATCATCCACTATACTGAATAGATAATTATGTCACCTCATGTTATGTTCCATAACTTGTAGCATTTTATTTTATTTATTTCATTTTTGAACAAGACCTCATGAAATATTGAATTTTATACATATATGATGTCGAGACTTGGATAGATTGAGATATTATAGAAATATCTTCCCGAAAGATACCTTAAACCCTCAGGAATATTAAACCCACGGTAGTATGTTTTCCTTAGTGTATATTCTCGAACATAAAATAAATAAATAGACAGAGTCGTAATTTAGGATATTACAGCTTGGCCTCAAAGTACTAAAAATTCACTTTTCACCACTATGTTTTTGTGTCTTTAATCGCGCTCTAATGTAGTTATATTTTGCTCTCATTTCTTCGAATTGCTAAGCTTTAGGTAACAATTACGAGCTCATCTTTGTAATTCTACATATCTTGTTCGTGCTTCTTTGGTACTGTTAAGGAAATGCGTTTAATAATGGATCAAAGTTTCGTTTCCACACTACATTTCGGTAAGCTTAATATTTGAAACTTTTCGCTATGTTTCGAGATCTTTTCGATATGTTTCGAAAAAATCGTAAAAATTGTTGTTGTAATAGACACAGAAAATACTTGTATGTTTCGTTTTCATAAAGCCAAAAATTGAAACGTTTCGGTACTTTTCGTGAAAAAGAAAAAAAACTTTCATCCAAGCACTTAATGCGAAAATTAAAATAAACAAAATGATCGATGCAACGTTCGATTTTTTTCCCAACAATACTAGGGTTTCTCATGATATATTCCAAAAATCATTAGGGTGTTTTTTTAACTTATTCTAATCACAATCTATTGAACAAAAATAGCCTAACGTATGATTGCCATATACCACACATATTGAGTCACAAACCACCAAAACCTCCAGTTGCTCTACTCATCTTATTGCATCCAAAATCAACCTTCCTTTTACTAGATTTGCATGTGAAAATTCCACCAACCAATAACGGGCAGGCCACGTCAGCCCTGAAAATCTAGCAGGCCAATGGGTTTTTGCCACGTCATGAGATAGAGAGGCACTTTTTAACTTCAATGAAACAACAATTGGAATGGATTGTCTTGCACAGTTTTTTTTTTTTTTTTTTTTTTTAATGCAAAATTGTCTTGCATAGTTAAGATAAGTAAAAACAAAATCTATTCAATCACGAAATCTATGCTTGCCCCATCAGGATGAGATTAAATTTAAAATGTATGTATGCTGTGTTAAAATGTGGAACAAGAGAATGCCACTAGTTATTAGTTTTATGTAGCCTACATATTTTATTTAATTTCCTTTTACAAGAACAATTCTTGACCACTATACAATTTTGGACTCTTAAGATTTTGATGATTTTGTAAGTGGCCCCTTATAGAACTTTACAAAAATCTATACAGTTATGCTTTTGAGTTTTGATAACTGAAGATATATATATATATATATATATATATATATATATATATATATATATATATCATGGATTACAGTTTTGGTTTTGAAATATGTTTTGTTTGCTAACTTTATAACCTTTAGTATTTTTTTCGCGAGTTTTTCAACATATTCCCAAATAAAAATAGCTTCCATTATGAACTAAAAAAATACTCTTAAAGTTAGTTATTTATAAAGTAAAAAACGATTCCGCTTCATGGTTTATATATCATTTTATATTTATATGATGTCATAAATACTTTAGGAGCAATACCTTTTTTTTTTTGCGGCAATCTTTTATCAAAAAAGGAAAGGCACACCCTAGACTAGTGCAAGAAAAAGAGTGGATATTGATGAATTTATATCAGTGGACTTTTCCTTTGCTACCCACTGAATTATGTGAATCAAGCTAGTATTTCCTTGATATATTTTATATTGGTAAATCTTAATAGAACCCAATGCTTGAGTAGGTACTCCATGAAATATAATTTGTTAGAGTTTCTATTTTAACTTTTAATTAATAGATTTTTGTTAGAGTTAGAGGAATTCTATTCACAACCATATTACAATACATATACTTTTAATTTTTAAAGCGTTTCTTCAAATGGTGCAACACACGCACAAACATTTATGCACATCAAATATCTATTCACACATGCATGCATTGCATCCTCTCTAAAACCTGAATTAAATGTATCATGAATCATAATTACTATATGATTAAATACAAACAAATGTCCAATGATCATTGTTCAAATCAGGAAACAAGAGGAGTAGAAATGGTAGTAATACCTTGGTAAAATGAACTAACATAATGACCTTTTACAAGTTTGTACTGCTAAAACTGGTAAAAGAGGTAGAAATAGAAGAATGTGGTCCTAATGTCCAAACATTTGCAGAAGCTGAGCTTTGTCCCTTCCTTTTCTCTCATCTCCATACCCTCCGACCATCCAATTTTTAGAGAGAGAGAGAGAAACAAAGGATGGATTCTGACCTTTTATCAGTTGCCCCTTCCCGTGACTTATTGTACAAATTACAAACATACTCTTTTTTATTTGATAATAATTAAATTACAAAGATACTCTCTATATATCAATCATCAATATCCTACATCTATCTATTCTATGTATAAAATAAATATAAATATATAAGTACATACTACAGAGGCAGAGCAGTCAGTCTCTTCTATTCCCTTTTCTCAGACCTCCCCATATTCACTTCTTAGATATTTCATAATTCTCTCAAGTAAATTCCAAAACCACAACATACCTTTGGGGTTCTGGGTTTTTCATCTTATCCCTTTTTGTGCATTGCATTCTTGATTATATAGCCTCTGCTCTTAGCATTCCTCCATACCACAATTTTGGTGCAAGAGACTTCCTTTTTTTTCCTAGGACTTCTCTTTTGAGGAAGTCTGCGATATTTTTACGCAAGAAAGATACTTTCTTTCGTGTTTCGACGATTTCAAGGCAGATTTTTAAGTATTCTGGATTTGCAATACCAATTCTTTTTCTCTGGGGTTCTTCTGGCAGTGTTATATCCCAAGTATAATATTGGGTTGTCCTACTTGGCTTTTACCACTCTTTTATATTAGCCTCAAAGTTTGGTTGACACTGCAAAACAAAGTACTTTTGGGGTTTAAGGTTCTGGTACTTTCAGAATCCTGTTTACTTCTTCAAAATTCAGACACTTGCACCAATCAGCTGCTCATTTCCACTTGTTTGCAATAACTTCACCTCAATTTCCCCAACTTTCTTGTTTCACAATTCTGGTGCAACTGACAATCAGTAGCTGACTCAAACCCAACTATCCTGCAGTTCCTACAACACACACCATAATTGGTTCAATTCTTGAACACAAACTAATATGCAATCCTCACAATTCCCAAGCTTTGCTGGTTCTTTCACCCCAGTCTATCCTGAGAAGCTATTTTAGTCTTCTTTAAGAAAGTTCACAAAAATGTCTTCTTGTATAACTGGAGGTGGCAGAGCATACAGACTAGACCTCGACATAATCAAATCCCCTTCAAATTCATGGATTTCAAACTCATCCTCTCCATCCTCCACCCTCTCCGAATCTAGCAACTTCTCCACGAGAAAGCCCCGAACCCCACGAAAACGGCCTAACCAAACTTACAATGAAGCAGCAGCAATTCTCTCAACAGCTCATCCAAAACTTTTCCCCACCAAACACCTCATCAACAAATTCACGAAACCATACGACCACACTACTAAAAACCCCTTACTATTCGACCCCCACGCCGAATTGCTCATGCCTTATCAAATAATCGATACATCCGAATATTTACTACTTCCGCCAATTGTAAAACCACAGAACTCCCCTGTTCAGCTAAAACAGCTAAGCTCATTGGAAAAACAATGCCAAAGTCCAGGGGAGACCGAGATAACTTCTCAGGGCAATTACGTCGAAATCCCCCCAGACGACGACGACTATCGAGACGACTTCGACGCGGAATCGATACTCGACGAGGAAATCGGAGACGGAATCGACAGCATCATGGGCAATTTGGACGTCGAAAGCGAAAACGCAACCGAATCAACAACAATCGACGATTCCGCTACTTTCTTCACTAATTCACAGATAAACACCTCTTGCTACGGTTATCCAGCTGATCTAGGGTTTGAATTTGGGAACAAATTGAGGAGCGAAATTAGGGCAATTCGAAATGTCGATGAAGGGGACGATTGGTGGAGGTTTCCTAGTGTTAATGTGGCTGCTGATGCTAATAATCACAAATCTGCGAAGATTCAAGGTGAAAAGAGTAAAAAGAAGAAGAAAAAAGTTGAAATTAGGGTTTTGGAATCAGCTAATAAAGAGGATAAATTACCTTCTGAAGAGCTTGTTCCTCAGCCGATTGCGAAGTTGATGCTGAAATTGAATTACGACGACGTTTTAACGGCGTGGTCTGATAAAGATTCGCCGTTCTCCGGCGAGGCTCCGGGAGCAGAAGGCGGCGAAAATGATGTACAGGTATGCATTATATTATGGCACCTTATATTATAGTGATGATTAGACGAACCGTATATTTAGTCATATGTGCATTATGAATTAAATTTTGATATATTTAGATTATATTATATATATACTAATGCAAAAAATATTACTAAATAATTAATTGTACTCGTGCCATACTATATTGAGAAAAATTATTAGGTTCAGCCGATGACGTGGTACAACATGTGGTGGAGATTAAACATAATTTCTAAATAATAAGACAGTTACTTCTCCACAATTCATCTCAACCATACATTTAAACTAATAACCGACTTACTGTACCACCTCAACGTACAAACTAATAACCGACTTACTGTACCACCTCAACGTACAACCGCTTCACCTAATAATCTCTCTTTAGATCACTTTTAAAAAAAAAATTGTGGTTGCATTTATATCTGTGAAAATAGGTTATTCGGTTTGTTTTTTTATATATGACGACGACAAGTGTTAATCATGAATATTTTGTAAATTGAGATGTTATGAAAGAGTTTAGGAATTATTTTTTATCTTGTTGGCTCTTTAGAAAAAGTTATTACAAGATCTTGGCTGGGCCTGTAACGGGCCTGGGCCGCTTATTTTCTGCCAAAATTGGTCCAGCCCACTTATATTCGGCTTGATCTAGCCCACTATTTATGGTGGGTTTGGGCCGGGCCCGACCCACATTACCTCTTTAGTTACAGACTTACAGTACAGCTTATAGCTTACATTTTTACAGATTTTAATGGCTTAATATTTTCTTGACATATTTGTATGAAATTTTCTCTTGGACTCAATAGATGGTTTAGGATTCTTTTATGTTTTGTTTTTTCAAAGTTGAGGTTTAAACTGGTTTTGGAAATGAATAATTAATGTTACCTTAATTTTTTGTTTGCAGGCGAGGTTGGCGCAAATAGACCTATTTTCAGAGAACGGAGGCGTGAGAGAGGCCAGCGTGCTACGATACAAAGAAAAGAGGCGCAACCGTCTCTTCTCCAAGAAAATAAGGTATCAAGTCAGGAAAGTCAACGCTGATCGACGACCCAGAATGAAGGTATAGTATAACACCACGATCCTTTTTCTTTTTTTGGTAATAAAGTATTCACTATTTTGAGTATTTTCATATATATCAAATAAAAATCGAGGTAATTAAATGAAGTTCTAGCCAGTGTTTTTAAAACCGGACAGGACCGTCCGGTCGAACCGGTTGGATCGGGGTCCGGCCCCTTGTCTGGACGTCGGTCGAACCGGTTAGTTAAACTAGTGAACCGGTGGCTCTACCGATTCGATAGCCGGTCCGATTTTAAAAACATTGGTTCTAGCAACAAAAAAAAAACCTAAAACAGGCATAAAATTGTCGTATGTTAAGCGCAATAGGAAAAAAAAAAACTTTATTGTTATGCTTCATAAGCCAAGAAAACTCGAGTGGGTAAAATAAGAAGTTATATTTGCCTCTTATTCTAAAAAGACTTGAAGATTCTTTTGTTTTTTTATTTCCTTTCGATGTTCTTCTGCCAACCATTTGTCCTTAAGAGGATCTTGTTGCTTATTACCGTCATACATAAGTTTTTTTATTGTTAATATTATCTCTTACACATAGATGCAAAATTAACCAGCTCCAGTTCTATCAACATTAAATACAGAATCTAAAATTTTGATCAACTTTACTCTCAAAGAGGAAGATTTTTGCTTCCAATTACGTGATACAATTCAAATTGTAATATTATCTAAATAACAAAAATTTAACTTCCCAAGAATTCAGTTATGCATTATAATATAAATAGAATTGCATGCATCATATTATAGTGCATTTATTGCAAGAAAATAATTACTCATAGCATATTCTTACATACTTGTTATTTGTTATGATGATGCAGGGACGATTTGTCCGAACTCCAAATTCCCCCGATAATGAGCAAGGATGACGAAATGATCGCAGCACCGAATTATACAATTTTTGGCCATGTTGTTCCTATATTTTGCAATTACTGAGTT
The DNA here is from genome assembly GCA_946800315.1 of Misopates orontium. Lineage (NCBI taxonomy): Eukaryota > Viridiplantae > Streptophyta > Magnoliopsida > Lamiales > Plantaginaceae > Misopates > Misopates orontium. The sequence continues at coordinate 41,914,598 of OX326951.1, read as the reverse complement.
TTTTCTTTTTTTTTTTGTTTTCTTTTTTCGGATTTTATATTCGTCGTACGTTGGATATGAAGTACGAGAGATGCAGACTAGTTAGCCGAGAGAGTAGAGCAGAGGAGATGAAATAAACATTTTGCCTGCCTTTTTTGTTGGGATATTTTCTTGATTTATTATTGATATATTAATATTCCTTATGAAGCAGCCTTTGAAGAGGAGAATGTTAAGTACAAACTGCTCATATTTTTGCATACTTCAAACATCTGAAACATAATTTAGGTAAGGAAGAATTTGTGGTGAAGCCACATGAGAAAGTCATTGCTACGAACAATCAAATTCAGACACAAATTACATCAAATTGCATATAGAGTGAAATTAAAGTCATAGGGAGCGTGAAGGTTGACGTTAGTACGAGAACTATATTTCAAGCATACTTGTCACTAATAAACATTTGACTTTTGAGTGATATAAAACGAGAGATCTCTAAACCGCGACAAACGACAGTTTATATCTTTAACTATAACACACAAAAATAGGATCTTTATATCTCATTCTCTCGATCCACTATAAAAAAAATGGAGAATTCAATTTCTGATTTCGATGATGTACGTGGTTTATGGACAAAAGGTGAGTGGAGACATAAATTTGATTATTTAGAAATAAAAAGAGAATAAGGGAACAACTTGTTCGTTCATAGCATAATGTCTTGATAACAAACTAGTTCTTTTTTTAACAAACTATCCGTCACATTAGCATGCGGTACAATAAGTCACTAAAAACGCAATGATTTCTAAATTTCATCTATACTCACATTTCAATCTTGATTTAACACAAACAATCGATATTTTTTTTTAAATGAATAACACAAACAATCAAGTTAATTGTACTATATCCATCATTCAACCGTTGCACGAAATATTTACTATAGATTGTGGCCAGTAAGAAACAAAATATAAACCTAATTAAAAAAACAAAAAAGAATTTGCCTAACACACAATTCAAATATCCCGCGCTTATTAAAACGTCGCCGTTAGCTCTTAATTCAACAGTTTACTAAAAGCGCGCTAATAAAAGCGTCACGTTTATTTTATGTCCTGTAAAAAATTTGGTTCTAAGATCCGCTGCCGTTGTCCGCTAATCGCCGCCGAAGCCTGTGAATTAGGTAATTAAACAATCAATTTGGAAAACCCGATTTACACTGTGTTATGTTAATGATCTTAAAATGAGCTGAATCTGATTGTTGATTATTTGGTACAACTATTGGAACAGTTCATATGTGTTTGTGAAAATGCCTCAAAGAAACCCTAATTTATCTTTTGTAATTGTAATTGATTTTGGACAGATGGAGTCTGTATCTGAGGACAAGAAGCTAGAAATTGTTGCGTTTATGAAGCTCGCGCTAGAACAGGTGACCTAATTTTGAGCTTCTCTGTTTTTTTGTGTAGTTGTTTTTGAGATTATGATTGGATAAAATGAAGGTGATATGGATAGTATTCGAAATTTGTTTGCTGTTGATGTGGAATATTTTGATTTTCAAGCACTGATTATTAATTTGAAAGTTTTGTATCAGAAACAGTAGTAAAATTCGAAATTACAACTGCTTATTTAGGTGATGAATTATTGTTGTTGATGAAAAAATGTGGACTCTTGATTATATACACACTTCTTATTTGATGGTCTCACCTGCATGCTTGTATACACTCTTCACTTGAGCCTTATTGATATGAAAATTTTGTTAGATTGCGAAATTCTGTTACAAGTATCTGGAGATTTTATGTAGTATAACTCTTACGTTTCTTCTGCCAGGCTAAGCTTGCCTTGGACACCCTTGAAGTACCTGTGGGGTAAGCTTCTTTTTTTGTTTTCTCTCTCACACTTCTAAGATAGTATGACATTCGTAAGAAAAGCTAAATTTTTTGACGAGTCACACTGATATTACGATGCCAGTGTTTTAAAGATAACTCTTGAACTAATGAGACTTCACCATGTTCTTCTTGGCCGAGTTTCAAACACTGCAGCAGTGCTGTAATTGATTGATGGAACTGGAATCTAATTCAGACAGATTCATGAATGACATTATGTTACGTTATACTTATTCGACTTGTATGTGGATTTGGTCAGTTGTGTTATTGTCGAAGATCAGAAGGTCATTGCCTCTGGGAGAAATCGAACCACCGAGACAAGAAATGTATGCTCTTGTTTTCTTCGCGTGCTACTTTATATATTTCCCTTTAGTTCATTTATTTATGCTTGGTCTGCTTTTTGTTTTTTGTTTTACTATGCTTATGGTTCTTAATAATGTGTTTCTGAGATGAATTAAATTAAATAGGTTTCTATCGTGTAAATAGAAATCAACATCAATTCTACAATAGCCGCATATGAACTATATTAGACCTGCTTAAACCCATCGCCTCGTGCAGCTGATACAACCGCAGACCCTCTTCTTTAATTTCATTTTTACTTTTATTTCTGTTTTGTTTGAATTTTAGATTTATTTCAATTTTTCAGAGATATGTTGCTTTTTGTGTTGTTAAAATTCTAGATAATTTTTAATTTTTATTTTTGAGCCTTAATTTATGTTCTCATTTTTGTATTTCAGGTTTAATCTTTATATTTTTCCTTGTTGTTTCTCGATTTAATTTTTTCCTCTTTTCTTTTAGTTTTATTTTGAGCTTCATGATATTAGAACAGGTGGGTCTAAGATGCGCGTAAATTCCCGTTCGCTCATGAGTACATCTACTTCTAACCCCCCGGAAGCAATTTATTTGTCGTAACAAAGAATTTCAATCCTAGAATTATTTCTAACATTTGAATGCTTTATTGGATATTACATAGTTGAGGCTCCTTCTTTTCTTCAAGCTTTGCCTTGTTTATATATCATTGGTCAACTGCAGGCTACTCGACATGCAGAGATGGAAGCAATTGATATCCTGCTTGATCAGTTCCATAAAAATGGAGTAACAAAGGAAGAAGTGGCCTTGAAATTCTCAAAATGTACTCTTTATGTTACATGTGAGCCATGTATAATGTGTGCGTCAGCTTTATCAATTATTGGTACAGTCAAGAAACTTTATCTTAGTACTGTTTTTTAGTTTAATAGTTATCCTAACTTTGAGTTCTATCAGGAATAAAAGAAGTATACTATGGTTGTGGCAATGATAAATTTGGAGGTTGTGGATCAATATTGTCGCTGCATACAAGTTCCCCTGGAAGCGATGCGAGGTTGGATAAATTCATTGATTCATCTAATTCATGTTAAATTGCATTTGAAATTTTAAGACTTGCACTGTTGTATCATGTTTCGGTTGTATGAGTATGTAAGTTCTATTCTGTTCGCTGTTTACTTCTAAGAACATGTTAAAATCATTCCAAGTAATTGTGAAATGACCATAGCATTTGTTGTGGTGATGCTGAACAGAAAAAATGTTTAGCTTGCTGTCAAAGTTATTCTGCTTTTTAAAATTTCTGTTTTGCACTTAATATCTGTAATTGAGGACAAACTAGTCATTGTCGGGGAGCTCATATCAAGTTTTGTTGTGCACTTAATATGACGCTCAAATTCATCAAACACAATATATGTCGAGGGGTAAAGTTAGTGAACGTGTGAAACTATTGCCAATTCTCAGTAGCATCAGTTGAGATATAGTGGTTCTGTATGTTGATAAGGTGCAACATTCGATTTCTTTCTTTTTTATATTGTTTGAGAGGTTCCATCTTTTTGGTTTCTTGTTACACTTCCTGGTTTGCATCAACCTTTTGTTTCTTCTAACTTTGAACTCACAAAGGTATATTAGATCTAATTTAATTATTTGATTTATTTATTTTTTACCCGTCAATAGTTCGTACTTGTTCTAGAAGTTTAACAATCTTCATGAGATTAGGCTGTCGCTTCTTGTTCCTGAACAAACCATAGCTTTTATCTCAACCTCGAGATGGGTGCAGGGTTCACAAAGTGATAAAAATTTGTTTAGAAGACTTTTACCTTACTCAAGGCAATATAAAATTCAGTCATAACCTGGTCCATGGGTACTGAATTATTCGTCTTGAGAGCTTTTTGGTTCAGTTTATATCCAATTTCTATGTGGTACTTGATAACACTCTGGACCGGGAGGTTTGGAGATCGGTTGTCGTATTTTTAATCAAAATCCAATTCACTTATCTTGTATGTGCTTATAATTAAACGTGTTACTGTTTGATGGTGATTTTATGTATGTATTACTTATAACTATAATTCAAGGAATTTGCAAGTTTGCCTAATGAACTTTGGTAACAGTTCATTAAGGCCTGCACAGGCTTACTCTTGGATCAATGTGTCGACAGTCTCTCTTTTGTCCAGCCTGGATTATTAGTTTCCAGGGCAATATTTGCATCATATCACCAGTTTGACATGCATCAAAGCAAGATTTAACTGCAAGCTTGAATTATGACATATTTTCACTCGCGATAGTTGTATTTCGAGGAAATTTTGACTTGTCCCTTTTTTCCCCTCCCCTTTTTGCTTATAGTAATGGAGTTTCGAGAAAAGGATTCAAGTGCACAGGAGGAATAATGGCATCAGAAGCTATCGATCTTTTAAGAAGCTTCTATGAGCAAGGAAATCCCAATGGTAAGCCTTTCTCATTATGGCTGGTGATGCTCATAAGTTGACATTCAAGGGACCTATGGACATATGTATAAAATGGGAGAGAGTGTAAAAAGTCTTGTCAGAAATGATTTTCGAGGATTCATTGAAAATCATTTCAGAGCATGTGTTAGAAGGGCATAAAAGGAATTCCTACTATTAGTTGAAACTATATATTCTTTTCAAGGATGATTAGATCATCTTTGATCTCATATCTGCAGCCTTCTAGCAAATCAGAACTTTGAGTTAGAATGCGGGAGGCTTGGGAGTAAACCGAGCTCAAATCCCGGCATCCCCTTGTTACATCAGATAGCTCTTGTAATGTACTAACTTAAACAATTATATCTTTGATGAAAAGTATATAACTACCGTCAAGATACCACAAAAAGTGCTAGTGTCATCAACAAATAGTATTATGAATCATGCAGCAGGTCATCCCCTAAAATGATGGCCAGTAGACCGTAATCAAGTTCCTATGTTCTGCTGTTCCAAGACATTCTCAATGACTTGCATAACCATGTCCACAATATCCTGAGAAGCAGTAAACGTCTGTTGCCTGAATTTCTGACGGTTGGCAAAAGAAACAATTAGCTCATTTTGTAATCACTGAATTTGCTGGTAATAGGAATGGGCACTTCTTCTGGATGCCTGTACTTAAAAGTGCACAAGAAAAGTCATTAGCATTTTTGACATAAATCTTCCATGTTAATCCATTGTGTTTTCTGTTTCCTAGTGCTTATGTGAATTAGGCAACCGGCATAAAGACATAATTGGTGATATGCTTTGGTGAAAAATGCATTCTAGGCCTTCGATAATAAGTTCAGGAACATTAATTAGCAACTCATCAAGGCTAACTGTGTAATATATCCATGGTCATTACTATTAATCTTATCTTTCCACCCATAGAGGTTGTAGTGATTAGCAGTCTCCTCAGTTATCATATGAAGTTATTTTTCCACTGACTTAAAACTTTCAAATTCTGTTAAGACATATTATTGGTCATGTAATCTTTATAAGTGATGTGTTTTCGTTATCTGGTGTTAAGTTGCAATCCTTTCCTGCACCTTCCAAATGCTGTACTTGGTGCAACAACTGCGTTTATTGCATTATTGTACAATATGTCTGAATGCATTTAACACGTTGGTTTATTTCTTTTTGACTTGATTCAGCCCCAAAGCCTCATAGAACACCAGTGCCACGGGTCTGAACTCATTTCCTGATCAAATCTGGTTCTTCTCCCATTTTCAGGTATTTGTTTGTCCAATTTTCTCATTGTATGAAGCATTTGTTTATCTATTTGTTGGGGTTTCTGAGCCCTTCCGTCCAAGAAAAAAGAACCAGCCCGTGCTATGTCCTCCATAATAAGTGCTATACTGGGGTATATCCCTTTGAGATGATTAGATGTCCTACAAATTTGGATCAAAGGGGCTATGTTTGGGACTGTTTTCTTTGCTATTCATCATATCTGTCAAAACCTTTACTCTGTAGTTGTTTACAGCTCCATGGTTTGAAACAATTCAGAAAATTAAATTGCTATGTCGATGCAAAGCGGAAGCTTGTTTAGCGGATGTGTAGCCCAAAACTAGGAAAAGCGTGTAGCTGCCTTACACTTTAGCATGGTTAAGTAGGAAAAGTAAATTTCCAGTTGAAGCAATTTAATTGGTGCTCAATTTGAGCTTGTTCTTTAACATTGTGAATCTCACATATGAACCTTCAAGCTCTAGATTACCAATAGGTAGATGCCTATATGCTCTCCGTCAAGTAATTATTTTCAAGCCCTTTTCGCACCCTAAGCATGTACAAGTTGGTTCTGATATCACGTGACACGACTGATGTACAACAGTTACGAAGAGCAATACAGAACATTGATTTACTTTCATCAGTGTATCTCACTACCTTGTAAAAAGAATTCTAACCTTTTTGTATTTTTCTCTTCCAGGCATCCTTTGGATATAAATGTTGTTGAGAGTGTATCTTTTGCTGCTCACTTTCCTAGTCGACATGCTTAATTGCACGAGTCTGAATATCTCTGGTTAATCGTATATTGTTCACGTACTGCAATGGAGAGCGTTTGCTCGTCTCTGAGGGATCATGTCACTGTACCTTATGACATCCTCACAACCTTGTCCGAGCCAAGCATTTGGATTTAGTTTTGAGAATTTGAATCTGATCTGAAATTGGATCACTGAATAGTACTAGTAATGCACTATACTCCCATTAACATCTCAATTTCAGGTTTCTTGTTGGGATATACACTTTGTAGCTTCTTCTTTAACATGAATAATCTGATTTATTTGTGTGTTTTTGTGTAAGGCTACCTTGCTTGTCTATATAGTAGCACAACAGCATTTTGAAATCCTTTTTCTTTAGCTTTAAAACGTTTTTCAGGACAAGGTGGATGACATTGGGTTTTTACATACTAGTTAGTATAATATTGTAGATATTATATTTTGAGCAAAATAAACAATGGAATTAGAATGCTGATGCATATAATATACGTTCGGCAGAAACAAACATAAGTTTTGTAAATGTTATGGTCTTGTTAAGTGTGAGGTTAAAATATGGATTCCACATCAATACTAATGGGGTTTATTTTGCTTTGGACTTTTCTACCTTAATAGATATCACATAAAATTAGATTCTTAAGGTTAAATCAGCACACGATTAACAAACTTTTTAACTCACTTGGTTGACATAAAAGTTATGGAAGGATGTGAAAGGCGGTGTTTTGTTATAATAATTATTTGATCGTTAAAAGCGTCAAACCCTCTATCATATACTCCTTTTGACACGTGTCCGCTTTTTGTCACGTATCCGCTATCGCTTAAAAGGAGAAACCTGCTCATTAAGTATGTGCGAACTAGCTCAACTTTCCGGAACAATAATTACTTTTCGCAAATATGGAATTCATCATAAATTAACCATATCTTCAATAAAGAGTCTTCTTTTCCCGTTAGTTTTTTGTCATATATCCCTTAATTTCATTATAATTTTAAACCCTAATCTCGAGGGATGCGATGGAATTGAAGAGAGACGATATCTCTTTATAGAAACTAAGGTTAAATTGAGCTGAATCTCATGTTTACGGTTCATATTCGGCGAAAACAAACTCACCCGGCAAAAATATCCGCGAAAAATTTAACCGTTATTACTTGGCGCCAATCAATAAAGATAAGACTGTATGTTTCTCTGTTTTAAACGACAGACTGCACGTTAATACGTTGTAAAAAGGAGATCTCTGAGAGGCGGCGGTTCATCGCTTATTATCCTTGTTTCACTGAAAACCATACTTCACGGTAACTACGCCATTTTCGAATTCATAGAATGTACATATTATACTTTAGTTATAAAATATGTATAAATCCATAAACTCACAAGTAACTATTAAACTATTATATATTGAGACTACTTCACCAAAATTACTCGTTAAAAAACGTGTCTTTAAATTGTAATTATAGAACCAATTAATTTTTCAAACTTTTACTTTTACCACTTTAAGAAGTACTCATTTTTGTTTGCCCATATAAATATAGTGGCACTACTCACAAATATTCATTTCAACAACCAACTCTCTCTTTTGCTGTCTCTTTGCAAGAGAAAAGAAACCCCCCAAAAACTCGAGATTCTCTACTGTGTGTGCAATGAGAGACTAGGTACAAAAGAATCTCAATCTTTTTCGTTTATTTGTTTGTAATCTTTCATTTTTATGTTGTTTTTTAACTGCCCAAATGGAAAAATTCTTAAATTTTGTGTCTTTGTTAATGCTTTTATATGACTAGACTCGCATTCTTGATGCAAGAACCGCATAAACCTGTACAATTTTGTGTGACTTGTTTGATTTGGTTTCATTTGTGATGTGGGTTTGTTGATCATGTGATTTATTGTGGAAGAATTTGTTAATTCGTGTGAACCATGTGAAAAGTTTGCAGAAAAACCCTTTTTTTGTTAATGGAAGTAGGTGAAAAAATAGGTTTGAGAATGATGTGTGTTTTCTGTAGAAAGAGGGTTGTTTGTTGATGGGTTGTGAATCTGATTGAGAGAGGGGACAAAAGTTCATTCATTTGTTTAGGAGATTCTTAAAATTGGGTTGGAAATCTCATTTGATGTAGAGGATCTGGAATACTTGGATAGTTTCGATTTACGGGTGATTTGGAGATGGGGTTGGGTGGGATGTGTTCTTGTAAGGAGTGATGAACTATTTAAACCAAAGTGTAAAAGAATTACATACATATACAAGGAGTAAGACTACTCAATGCAGATGGAGATTGATGATTCTTGATGGGTTTTCATTAAACATAAAGATATTTAGGATTGTTGACTTATATGAAGAAATTATGTTGCTCTATCTGTTTGTCTAATAGGTATGACCTCAGAAAGTCAAGATTTATAGGGTTTCATCACCTTCTGACTAACTTACCTTTATTTTGTTCTGGGTTTCAATATATGTTTGATAGAAACTTATTCTTGAACAGAGAAAGAAACTCTTTTCACTTTCGTAAATCATTCACTGTTGCAATGAAATACGTGGATTGAAGATTGAATTTTGTGGTTAGGAGCAATTAAATCAATTTACAGCAGTATTTAGGATGAGCATGTGCTACTTCTGCTAATAGTGCAAATATCTGTCGTGGTAATTGCAAATAGAGTATCTTATTTGTGTGGTGTAATACGCTAGATAGACGGTTTCAAGTGGAAGTTTTGTTTTCTTATGAAGTAACAGGTCCTATAAGACTCAACAATTAGCAGAAATTAATTAGCAGTATTCTGATTTCGTTCAGTATTGTTTGTGCTGCCATTTCACTGATACTTCCGTACTGTGAGTAAGCTATTATTCTCAAGCCTTTGCCAGACGGCTGAAAGCTGAAAACCTGTGTTATGTGTTGTCTTAGTTCAAGTTATTAACATTCCGAAATAATAACTGATTGCTGATTGATGTTTATTTGCCACAGTTGTAAGTGTTCATGCGACATTCCCCATCCAACTTCACAGAATTTGCTCCCTCTCATGTGTCTGACTTCATGAAATAAGGACATGTGACTGGACGCCACTCATAAAGAATCGGGAAATCAGCTTAATATGTCTCCAATATCATCAGGAGTTTTTGCTGAGGAGAAGAAAGACGACTATGGTTTATGTTCCTTAAACTGCACAGTAGATTCTTCTCAACTATCTGCCTCCAGTACAATGTCTCAAATATCTACACCAACTATTGTATACCAACGACGAAAGCATGATAAAAACTCTGTTGCTACTTGCTCAATCCAACCGCGGATTGGTACTAAACCTAGTAATGGCTCTCACTCTGCCATCAGTTCTGAAGCCCCTTCAGTGGCTGCGCAAGAGCATGCTGTTTCTGTTTCTGCTGTTGCAACCGAAGCTCCTGTTACACACCAAGTTGAGTGCAGTACGGAGGTTGCAGGATCCTTTAATGGATGCCCCCCTTGCAGGGAGGCTGGTTGTCAAGAGGGATTGATAAGTGACATAGACAGAGTTTTGAACGTAACCTGTGCCAATGATATTTGTTCATCATCAAAGTCAAATTTGGAACTTAGTTCAGCTTCTTTAAAAATTGATACGGATGATGCAGGCGAGTGCTCATCTTCTGGTGCAGTGATTGCTGAGAAGTTTCCAGATGAGATGTCAGAAAGAGACATCTGCATCTCAATTCTCAGAAAGCAGGGGCTGGTTGATAGAGTTTATACTAGAAAGACTCGCGTTGCTGCTAAAAAAAATGGTGACAACTACAGTTCGAAGTCATGCAAAGTCTGCGAGCATTTGGAACATACATCAAATTTGCTAATATGTGACAATTGCGAAGAAGCATTTCATATTTCATGCTGCAATCCTCAAGTTCCAAGAATACCAGTTGGAGAGTGGCTTTGTAATTCTTGCTTGAAAAAGAAGCATAAAATCTTGAAAGAGAAATCTATCAGTAATTCAGTCAATATAAGCAGTGAAACTGGCAGGAACGGGTATTCAGTATCAGAAGGTGAATTAGGATCGCTGGAGTTCATGTTCAGAGATACTGAGCCATATATGTCCAATGCACGGATTGGTCATAGATTTCAAGCTGATGTTCCTAATTGGTCTGGCCCAGTAGATGAGTATGTTCTTCCATTAACTTTTCATGTATTTCGATTTGTTTTATCTAATGTTGTTTGTGTCATTAGGTTTTAGTGTATGGTATATTCATGATGATCTGATAACTTACTTGCTTCTTATGTCTATGCACCTTCTATGATCAATATTGGATGTGAAAATTTTCTTTTGTTTTCTGGAAGTATAATGCTCAATGAGTGTTTCCGTTTATCTACTTTGTGTCATGACACCATATTGGTTAAGTTTTTGTCACCATGGAAGCTTTTAGGTGAGGCCTCGTCTAATTATATTCAAGTGGATGCAGAAAGTATATGTGGGACCTATCCCTTACAAAATTCAACTTAAGCAGTTTCATCGCTCATTAAGATTGTCTTAGTTCAACTTGAGAGAGAAAAACCATAATCTCAATGGTGATTCCTTTTGTAGGCCCTCTTATAGATTTCTCTTTGGCTTTATACTCTCTTTGATTTCTTGATATCTTGTCATTGACTCGTAGACCTAGCTATGTCTCTGCGTCTAATACAGGATGCCAGTTAATCTTCTTGTGTGTTTCAACCTGTTAACCTATTTGCACAACAATCCTTTTTGTTTTACCATTCTTTTCGTACAATGCAAACATTACTATGTGGTATTTTCAATCTTTCTCCTTGTCATACAATTGCTGTCTGGTTCTCTTAGTTTCTGTAACTTTTATATAAATTTCTTTAACAGTTCTTAATGCACGCAAAAACCTCATAGCTAGTAAGCTACATAAGCTTCTGTGCTCAAGTAACAGAGAGATAAAATAGGACGTTACTTTAATCTGAGAATACTATTATTTTGCAGCAGTATAAAAGGTTGTTGTTTTCTAGATGGTAGGTTTGAATAAAGCCTATTATGTAAGATAACATTTAGTGTCACAGATGCATGTGAGCCCCAGAATATCCATTCTGCTAGATGCAAAGTACCAATGCTTGAAATCTATGAAATATGATAGTACTTAGAAGTGTTTTCATGCGTGTTTGCTACCCGAATTTTAATTTTTGGTATAGTTACATCTACACCCCCGGATATTTAGTCTAATAACATAAACATCTCTTAAGATTTGAATAATTAGCAGGCTTTCTATAATGTTCTTCAAACATCATGGGATATGTCTGTAGCTAAGGGTAAGGGTAAGCTATATGTAATTTTCTTTTTAAATTAAAGGGTGTTTTCATAATTACTCAATGGTAAGGGAGGTTTCTGCCTACCCCAACAAAGAGGGATTACAGGCTTGGTTGCTGTAGATCTTGTAAGGGAGGTTTATGATTAGACCAAGCCCCAACGGGTGCAAATGTAATTGTTCCTTTTAGCGTTCTTGTTGCTTTTTATGTATTCTACACCTGTTATGCAAAGTTTCACCACTTTTGAACTTGCTTATGTTTTTTTCTTTGTATATACAATTTTCTCGTTCCACATCCTATTACCTGTGCTTATTGATCTTCATAACTGCTACAGTTCAAGCGATCTTATTGGTGATCCATTAGAAATGCATCCTTGTAAAGATGTTGGCCTGCAGGTGATGTTTGAATAATTTACTTATTTTTGTGTCAGGTAAAAAGCATTTTATAATGGTATTAAAGTAGATGTATCACAATTCTTTTTCAGGTGTATGATTCTGCCAAACCCCAAAAGTTCAGTTCTATTGGGAATTGGCTTCAATGCCAAGAAGTCATAGGTGCTGATGGAACTATATGTGGAAAATGGCGCAGGTAATTGCATCTTTCTTTTGTTTTCATGATGAGCACGAGTTTTGGATTTCAGGCAGTGAGATGGTATTAGTTGTGGCAGCTTTAAATAAGAAAAGAAAAACATGTATTTTGTATTATATAGCCTTTGGCATCTGCAATCAAACAGACTGTTCTAGATTACTATCTGAAAACTAATGTGATGTTAAATGGGAAACCAAGGTTCTGATATTTCTTCAGGGGTGAGGGCAGGGAGTACCTATGGCTTCATTAGGTATGAAGTTTGAACGTTAACTCATTGTTTTGATCTGGTTCTGTTAGAGTAAGAAAAGATTTTGCAAATGCTGAAGGGATGGATGTAACAATAAGATGCAAGCAAGAAACAAACTTGTCTTGATTTCGGAAGCTTCCTTCTCAAATTCTCACTGCTATTTGTTGTTATCAGTCTTTAGCATCCCGGGTTGAGGATAATGATGCGAGACAGTTGATGAAGGAAGGGGTGGCGTGATTGATCATGCTATTTATAATGATTGTTGAGGTTTGTCAGGGTCCCCATAAGTAACCCAAAATTTGAGATTGATGGTTTGTATTTTCATGTTTGTTGTGGAGTGCTAGGAATTATATGAATAATGGATAAATTTTGAACGATAGTGGAGCCATGTGATACAGGTCTCAGTCAAAGATGAAAATTTTGAAATGAAGAGTCTCAAAGGCTAATTAACATGTTTTTGACCAAGTGTAAGAGAAAGAAGGGATTTTGGTCAAGCAGGTTTTACCATGCTGTTAGTTTCTTCCAACATTATTTTTATGAGAATCTTTTCATTTAGAGATATTTTTTTACGAAAGGGACCTTACCGAAGTGCATATTTGTCAAGTGTGTAATATATGGTGAAGAATGGGTTTGAGGACGGCTGGGCGTGTGGGAAAACTTGATGTCAAATACTTATTGAGGATCTTGAGTTTTTAGCTTAGTTTCTGAATAATTTGATCTCTCTGTGAACACACTTTTGTTCCTAAGAGTTTACTGCATTAAGCAGGTTGGAGAAACAGAATGGCCTAGAGCAACATTTTTGTCATAGTTCATTATTTTCTTGCAACCTGAGCTTAGGAAAACAAACTTCCAGCTAAAGCGCGATCTTTATTTAAACCCATTGAATCTTGCATTTGTTGAGCCATTCTTTGAAGTTTAATTTATTAGGGTGTATAGGCCAGAAAAACTTTTAGAGGCTACTGGTCCAGCCTGAAATGTGACGTAGACTGTGGAGATGATGGAGGTTATGTCTTATAATTTGATCTAGGTTCCTGATTTGGGATTTAACAAGAGCACTCTAAGCAAGTTTGAGCTATGGGGGCACTCAAATCGAGCTCATTGAATCTGCATGAACCAATTCCTGAGTGCAAAATTGGGGAAATAATTTTAGGGCACCTCTCGAACAAATATTTTGGTTTACCACCCGAAATGTTTATCAAGGGAGACTTAATGTCCATGTGAGTAGGAATTTATAGTAACGGGCTTTTTCAACAAAATAGAATATAAAGATCGAAGTCCAGATATACTTTAAGTACTTCCTGATTGATATATTTATGAACATCGACAGAGGAATCTGGAGAGGAGTAAAGAGGAAATTAAACAACTGGTACATTAATGACATTTTTCTTATGCTGCTTTCATATTGATCTTTTCCCGTTACCTTGAGTGATCTTGTAGTACTTGGTATGATAACTTTCTGCACCATTTTTTTTCTTCAGCAATATTTGACACAATTAGCTTTCATAGTGATGGTTTTTAGGTTATATTTTGTGCTTGTCTACAGGAACAAGATATTTCCTATATATGGGGGAAAAAGCGATGGAAGTTGTGCTTTACTTGGAATAAATGTATTGATGTCAGAAAACGTGATTTTGGTTGTTGATTGCTAGTTCCTTATTCAGTGTTTGAACCTCAGCTTTGGTGTTTGCAGCTTCATATTAGTTTAAGCGATGGTCTTTGCAATTCTGCGGCAGTACCAAAGATGATATAGTTTAATGCATTCAATGATTGAAAGTTTGGTTAATGTTCTGCCTTTTTTACTATTTCGTGTTTAACATACTGCAGAGCCCCTCTTTTTGAAGTTCAAACAGATGATTGGGAATGCTTCAGTTGTATGGGGTGGGATCCGGCTCATGCAGATTGTGCTGTACCACAGGTATGTAAATAACTTGACCTTTTCTTTTGCCACTTTTGGCTTGCAAATTCTCTATTGTTCTCTGATTGGTCGAAATAGTAAGAAAAGTAAAATTTATTGCACTAGTTGATGACTAAAGCCTCAGGTATAGGTTATTGGCGCCATTCATAAAAGAATGATAAACTATATACTATATAGCAGTTTGGGCCTTTCAATACTGTAATTTTATTTGGTTTATAAAGATAGGTTATTTCCTGTGAATATGTGAAGTAGATTATTTCTTTTCAAATATTTGACTCTGTCTGATATTGACGAAGTTGCTTTCTGCCGAATGTCGTTCACCGAATAAGTTGGATTCACAAATTGATTAGTTATGTCACTCGTTTGAATTTTTGTAGTTCTTGATATTTTCTTGTATGGTGTCTGGAGTCAAGAATTTAAAAGCTTCTACACGAGGCTTATGTTATTTGATTTAGTATCATTGTGGAAGTGTTTTTGGTTATGACTTGATATCACATATATAAAACTAGTTTCTTTCGCTGATTCAGGAGCTAGACACAGAAGAAGTGATGAAGCAATTGAAATATGTAGAGATGGTATGTTGACATCATGTTTACATTCCTTGTACATGTTTAATATTTGCTGTATTATTGACCTTATTGACCTATATATTTGGATCATCATGGACCTTTTCACCGTAAAGTCTCTCTTTTGTTGGTCTTCATAACAAAATTGTTGATGGGAGTTGGACAGACTCTTTTACTAATATCAGACATGGTGTTGCAGTTGAGACCCCGGCTTGCTGTAAAAAGACGCAAGTTGCAGTGACGAAAGAGTACTGGCTTTTGTAGCAGGTTTTAGGAGAGAACTAAGTTTGTGAGATCGTGTATTCTTTTGTTTAAACTCGGTACGATCAACTCTGCACAGGGGGGCGATTCATTGCCAGATTTTCTTTTCTTTTTAATCAAACTGCAAAATAGAGATTAAGGTTAGAGATGGAGGATCATCGGGCTCTCCTTGTTTTTACCGTTTGTTATTACCCATGCCACCAGCTCAAACCGCTGCGGGCAATTTTGTTAATATCAGCTATATGATATTCTTCATTGCATGTAAACATGTCTTTCGAATATTTGTGTTGCAATGCTAAATGTTGGAGCAAATCTGGTTAATGATATATTGGTAGTCTAAGCATTTAACTGGGATGAAGAAACTATTGGCTCATACCAAATTTTCTACAAGATTAGATGGTAACTTCTCTCTGATCTCCACATAAAAATGAAAATATGTAAGAGAAAGTGATGATTGACAAGCACAGTGCATGAACGGTTTTCTTTCGTTTTGTGTTGGATTGATTAAAATCTTGTTTCAACGTGACTTTCTCAAATAAGAAAAGTCAAAAAACATTATAGGAACAGTTTGTAGTGCACCAAGAGAGATAGTACAAACTACAAACTTATCCTTGTGACAAATTTGTTAAGCAAGGATCTTATTTCTTTCTCTCATAATTTTACACACCCTGTTCCCAATTTCAATAATGAAACGTGACACAAGTTTAATGATAGTGCATAAACTAATCACGATATTCAAACCCCGAGTAACCTGGTAAAAATCAAAATCTCAAACATATGCCATGTTATATCTGTCCATTTACTTTAAACAATGACCACTTTGTCCCCATCTTCAGCAAAATAACCCAATTTTGTTTTAAGGGCAAGATTGGAAAATCCTTGTCAGAAAGCGTAATTGCGTTTCATGGAATTGAGTTCTCCATTTAATGAGAAATTATTTCATGTAATCGCTAAATGTTGATGTGACGCATGCAATTCAGTTATTAACATAGTCGTACCGTATCGTTAATTTTACGCCACGTCATCCATGCAACAACTACATAAATTATTATTTTTCAATCATGGGCAGACTAACTTCCAATAACTACCAAGAGACCAAATCTACAACCGTTGCTTATCACTGCTCATGTTGTTCATGAGAGGTGATGCACTAACATTAATTATTTCCAAACAATACAACATTAAATAAAAATTATGAAGCATCAAATGTACAATTATTTAAAAAATTAAAAAATAATTTCTTTAAAGAAAAAAGAAAAGTGTTCAACGTCCACATAACCTTTTCTTTCTTTTTTTTTTCACAATTTTGATCCAGGGATAAGAATATACTTTTCTTCTTGTTTTCTTTTTTGGTTATGTGAGGAACAGGAGAGGAAGAATATATCAAACCCCCCTTCTCTCTCTCTTGGATCTCTTCTCCTCTTGTGTTTATGATCATCAGAGATTTGATTGGCCATTAAAGCTGCATATCATATCTGCATTTTTATATATAAAAAAACACAAAATATAAAAAAATGGATAGCTTTAGAAAAGCATATGGTGCTCTTAAGGACTCCACCAAGGTTGGCCTAGCCAAGGTCAATAGCGACTTCAAGGTATATGATTATATATCTATCCCATTCATGCATAAAAACATTCATTTCTTGATCATGTTGCATGTTTTAATTTGGGTTTTTTGGGACAAAACTTTTGTTGTTTTTTCGTTGAAAGGATTTGGATATTGCAATTGTGAAGGCCACCAACCACGTCGAATGTCCCCCGAAGGAACGACATGTTAGAAGTGAGTGCATTTTCTATCGACAAAAAGTTTTTATTTGTGGTTTTATAGCTAGCATTGTATGAATGAGTTTTGGCAACCTATCTGCATTTGGTCGATGATTGTTTTGTTCGTATGAGATGTTTATATGGTGTTTTCTTCGAGTCTTAACCATATATTCGAATGAGTTTCACGTTCTTTCTTATTTCACCATTTTCAGAATTCTCACTGTTAAATTTTTCCATGTTCTCTCAGAGATATTTGCAGCAGTATCTGTTCATCGTCCACGAGCTGATGTTGCCTATTGCATTCATGCACTTTCCAGAAGATTGGCAAAGACACGCAACTGGATTGTATCGTCTACCAACTCATTTAGTTTCCATACTTTTCCTCTGTTTTTTCTTTATGTTAAACATTCAATAAGAAACATAATATAGATTTTAGGTGAACTTGTATGATGACTTTTTTAAGGTACTTCAATTCATGAACAATGTTACTGGAACAGTACACATGTTGATTGGTGAAGCTTTTTACGTCCCAGGTTGCCGTGAAGACTTTGATAGTTATTCATAGGACATTAAGAGAAGGAGATCCTAGCTTCAGGGAAGAGTTAATACACTACTCTCAAAGAGGACAATTATTTCCAGTATCAAATTTCAAGGATGATTCAAGTACTCTAGGTAAAACAATCACTTCCCCTCTTTGTCTAAAGAACAGGGATGGCTCGAACGATGCCTCAGAATCGCTTCTTTTTGTCTGATACAGCATGGGATTGTTCCGGTTGGGTGAGATCATATGCACACTTTTTGGAGGAAAGACTTGAATGCTTCAGGGCCTTGAACTATGATATAGAAACTGATAGAGTAACAAAATCTGTTCGCGGAATAGCTAAGGTAAGGAATCTTGTTTGTTTTTTGTCTACCGTTAGATTCTTTTGAAGAGTTAGAGGGAAGAAATCAAGTGGCGTCTATCATAACAGACACCAAGTAAGACGCGGGTTTTGAATGGCGATGAACTGTTGGATCAGCTACCTGCATTGCAACAGCTTCTATTTCGCCTTGTGGGTTGCCAGGTAATGCTCGATCATTCTGCGAGTTAAGTAGGTCTTAGTCACAAATTCCGAACCTTGTTTATAGTGTTCATTCTATATATTTGAAAAGAATGCTGAATAAGTTGGAAAATTTTGCAGCCTGAAGGAGCCGCCTGCCACAATTTCCTCATCCAATTTGCATTAGCCCTGGTATGCCAACATACAAATGATTAGTTCACCTATTCTTCGCACTGTAAGAACATAAACAAAGTGTAAATAGAAGTAAACCTTATTGTTTGTCAGATGGATTATTTTGAAGTCTTTATCTTGCACAAAATTATGTATGTAATCAAATTAAAGTTACATTATATGAGTGCCATTTTTGATCATGCAGATATTGAAAGAGAGTTTCAAAATATATTGTGCCATTAATGATGGGATCATTAATCTTGTTGACACGGTAAAATCCATTGTATTACTTTAGAGTATGTACGTCCTTTGAAGATTCACTCACTGAGAGAAAACTTCTATTCCTTTCTGTATTTTTCTTCGGACAGTTCTTCGAAATGCCCAAACCTGACGCAGTTAGGGCTCTCGACATTTACAAAAAAGCTGGACGCCAGGTCTATATCTTTACTTAATGTCCGGATTTGCTTTATCTTTGCATCATTTCTTACAGACTTCGAGTACACTGTAGACATCGAAAGACTGATGTTTTTGCTCTTTTTGTGTCTTGATCCCTGGGGCCGTGTAGGCTGAACATCTAGCTGATTTTTATGGCTTCTGCAGAACTCTCGATCTTGCTCGGACCTTCCACTTTCCTATTCTGAAACAGGTTTTTCAATTAGCTTCGTCAAGTTTCAATGTAGATTAGTTCTGTTGATGAACAGCTTTCATAATATATTTTGGCCTGAAATTCTCAGGCTCCAGCCTCATTTCTCGCAACAATGGAGGAATACATTAAGGAAGCACCAGAGACTAAACCTGTTTCAAATAAGAAACCGGTGAGAAGATAAATCAACTCTTTCCATAATTGGTTTTAACCTGGCCATTTTTTACTAAATCTATTACTACCAACGGTATTATTCTTTGAATCAGTTAAATCATTATTTTTCGACATTAATTTTCTTTACTATATCCTGACTTTACATTCTTTCCAGTTCTTTTTTCCATTTTTATGGTAAATGTCAAATCTACACTTAATATTATCATATAAATATCAAATGGATAGCAACAACTGTGAAATTCAGTTAGTGAACATACTTCTACGGTGTTAAGAGTTGATTAAAACTTCGCTCTTCTAATACTTACAATAGGAGGGCCAGGAGACAGAAGAAGAACCACAAAATTCCGAAGAACAGCCTCAGGAAGAAACCAAAAAACAAGTTGAAGCAGTAAAAGGCAAAGGAGAGATTGTTAATTTAATAGATGATGAACAAAAGTCAAGCACCAAAGACGAGATCCCACCACCGGTATCAGCTGCACCGCCCGTTGATCTGCTTGTATGTTTTTCTCCTGTTTTTCTTCTTTTCTTTTTTTGTGTAGAATGTTTTCTGTATTATACATATTTATGCAAATCATTTGCAGAGTATGGATGATGTAATTCCAAACCAACCAGCATTACACGATAACAATGCATTAGCCCTCGCAATTGTTGAACCTGGTAACCTTTTCATATTGATTTATCATAATTTTCTTTCGTGTTGGTCTTATAACTGAGTGTGTCGTGTAATTCTTAAGGCTGTCTAAATTTTTATGCAGCCAACAATCCCCCAACCTCGCATAATGCATTAGGTGAAATCGGAACTGGTACTGGGTGGGAGTTGGCATTAGTCACCACACCAAGCAACATTGACAAACCCCAAGTGGCACAAAACAAAATGGTTCCTCCTCTTATCTGGATTTGAGTTTTACATGCAATCTTTGCCTACTTTTTATCAACTTTTTTTTTTTTCTTATCAACATTGGTTCTTTTAACAGGCTGGGGGGTTCGACAAATTATTACTCGATAGCTTATACGAAGACAATAATGCCCGAAAAACACTGCAGCTTCAAAGTGCAGGCCACCAAACGACCTACGGATATGAAATGCCCGTGCAAAATCCATTTGATTTAAGACAAGACCCATTCGCCATGTCAAACAACGTTGCACCTCAGACAAACATGCAGATGGGACTAATGTCTCAGCAAGATCAAATGGCGATGATGCAATATCAACGGCAAATGATGATGTATCAGCAGCACCAACAGCAGATGATGATGCCACATCAGCAGCAGAATATGATGATGCCTCATTATCAATATGCAGCTCAATATTCTCAGCAACAAATGCCGCAGACGGGGGTGGCGCCAGCTTCAAATCCATTTGCTGATTCTTTTAACTATCCACAGAATGCAGTGCCACCTTATGGAAACCACAGGATACTATAGACTTTAAGTTAGAGGTGAAGTTCTTTCTTTTTCACTATTCTTTTGTATTCTTTGATTCATTATGAGAAGTTGGACAATTGTAGTTCTTATATAAGTGATTTATATGACTTTCAATCTGTAAAGAACTATTTTATTTACATTCATGGTATATATGCTCAAGCTACAATTGAATGAAACAAAGTTTAATTTATGGATGTGAAGCAAATGATATTTTGTCCACTTGACTTGTTGTAGTAGTATTAGTTTCATTCTACATGCATGGTAATTGAACTATATCTAGGGGATTAACCCCTTTGTGTGATTCTCTTGACAAATATATATATATATATATATATATATATATATATATATATATATATATATATATATATATATATATATATATATATATATATCTTTTGTTTCTATACTTTAAGTTTATAACAAGGATAAAGTATAAAGGAAGTAAAAGATATATATAATAAGCTTGCATTTTCCAAATCAAGGTTGTTTTTCATCCACCTCCAGGTTTTGGCAGATGCTCTCTGATACATTTGATGTTAATTAATAGTTAGATTGGAATGATAAATATGTATTTTACATGTCAAATAATTGTTATGTTAACTTTTCCCCACATCGTCCTACTTTGTGATTATTATAACCACGAAAAGTACTTATACAAATATTATGCTATATAAAAAAAAAAAAAGAAGACAATAATCACAAGTAAATGTCATCTATTAGCTCCAGATCTAAATATTACGCACAAATGCAGCTTAAGTAAACAAACACTTGCAAAAACTGAAATTGGGCATACATGATTGACCAACATCACTCCCAAACATGGATCAAGGTTTCGGTTTCGATGTATGTTTCGGTCTCCTAAATATTAGAACCATTTCGTACTTTTTCGAAAGCTTTTCGACGTGTTTCAAAAATTTCGTAAAAGCTATAATTGTAATGAAATTGGAAACTACTTCTAAGTTTCGTTTCGACTAAGTGAAAAAAGTAAACGTTTCGGTGATTTTCGAAAAAACACATGGAAATTTTGATCCATGCTCCAAAATACTCTTATAATTCCCCAAACAATCGTCTATTCAATAATAACGGTGATCTGTATCGTAGATCATAGTATACAAAAGCGAGTGGTTATTTGGCACATTAAAGTTAGTGACAAAGTGGCACATGAGTAGAATTCTCCATCTATAGATCCGAGCAACGTACTGCATATCATATCAAGAATCAAAATTTCAAAACGTCTTTTCGAACATAATGAAATGTTTCCGCTTTCGACTCTATGAAAAGGGAACATAGAAGTGCTTTTTATATTCATTAAACAACAATTTTTTATTTTTACTTCTAACAAACATTTTCAAAAAGTTCTTGAAAATATTACCAAAGAAGAAAATTATAATATTAAGTAGATCGTAACTAAGACTTTGAGTCATGCTACAAAATAATGGAACAAAAGTTCTATACGTTTCCACCAAAACTATTGAAACATTTCAGTTGCAATCAAATAGAGAATTAATTTCTGATTTTATTACATTTTTTTTTTTACTTTTTACTCTTGAACTTTTTTTTGTTTAAAAAAAATTATGATATTAATTAGATCCATACGGAACTTTGAGTCACTGCTGCAAAATCAGATTAAAATTTCTATAAGTTATCTCGAAAACTATCAGAATATTTCTGTTTTAATTTTTGTCGAAACAAAATTTAGAATCATTTTCTAATTTCATAACAACTACCTAACAAATATTTATAATACATGATCCACCGAAACATTCGTCGAGACCGAAACTATAATCGTGTCTACAAAATATCTAGCTCATATTCCAACTTCAACTACCAACCTCCCCAAAATTTCAATTTATCCACACAAACTATTTGTCCTAACAAACAACAACAACAATTACGATAACAATGGCCATGTCCAAAATTATCCCCAAATCCCTCCGCCCTCCGATCGCCGCCCTAATCGGCCACAATCGCCGCCGTTCAACCAAATCTCACCGCGCTCAGCTCCTCGAACTCGATCTCGATTCGTCTCCTTCAGAAGAAGTGATCGCCGTGGGCGTGAAAAAGCTAGAGGAGGCGATCCACGGCATGATGGTGCGCCGCGCCGCACCCGATTGGCTCCCATTTCTCCCCGGGTACTCATACTGGGTCCCACCGCCGAGCTCAAAATCGACGAGAGCTGATTTGTCGGAGGATGAACGGATGTCGTGTAGTTCTCCACAGGGGTGGCCTTCTTCGGATTTGTTTGTGGATTGTGAGTTTCGATTGAATTGTAATTGTAATTATGTGTTTTGTTTGTTTAATTTTGAAATATCAGTTGTTAAAATCTGATTTGATTGAATTTTGATGTGGGAATTGATTAGGGTTAGGTTTTAGGGTTGAAATTGGGGATAATTGAATGGTGAGAAGAAGTTGAGTTATATTATAGTATATGTTGATGCTTATTTTAGTTGCCAAGTTACGGTCTTTCGAGATGAAAAATGCTGAATTTGGTACTAATTGAAATATAGTGTGGAAATTGATTAGGGTCGGGATATGGTTGAAATTTGGGATATTGAATGGTGGGAAGACGTTGGATTGTGTATTTATGCATGTTTTAAGAGCCAAGTTATGATCTTTATGTGTTTGTTCATGCATTGAGGATTAACAGCTAGTTCTTAGAATCGACGTGTTTAATGTAGGATGCTGAATTTACTAGTGATGGAACTACATTGAGAAAATTGGTTATCGTTAGGATATAGGGTAGGGATTAGGGATGATGAATGGTGGGAAGGCATTGAGTTGTATGTTTATGTTTAATTTCATGCCTAAGTTACGATCTTCATTCTTTCTTAATTGCAGATACTGCACCTGTTCGTAATATTCCAGTTATGGAATTAGAGGTGAATATTGAAGATAGTGAAAACAATGCTGATCAAACATCTGACTCTGAGGACGAGAAGAAATGACCCTTGAACTTCCGGCAAAATCTGGTTTCTGGGGGAGTAGGTAGCATTATCAACTTTCTTGTTCTTGTCAGTGTCTTGCATCATTATCAGTATAAGTTGTGAAATCCCAATTGAACTCGTTTTGGAGTTGTTTGATCATTTTGAGTATTATATTAAAATTCTGATACTCTGATGAATGTATGTTATTAATTTTTTTTCAATGGCAAGATGGTTACGCATCTGAGTTAGAAGATAAATGACTTTCTGATTGGGAATATGATTTTACAGGGTTGCCACCATTGTAGATATTTGGAGCATACAATAGAAGAGACGATTGATAGATGTGTACATATGGATCGTTGGCGAAGAGTTAGAAGTTCATTTCCAGTTGTCTCTGATCACGCTGCTCAGGCATCTCATACGGCTTGACCAGAGAGTGCTTATCCTAGAATTCATGTGTTTTTCTATCCATAGCTGTAGTTTCAGTTTATGTTTGATTAATTTAAATGCCTATTTTGGCTACCATGGCAGGAATACTCTGTTTTATGACGAAATATAAAGTGAAATTACCTTGGAGGTTATGTTGTACTTGTATGCCATTTGCTAATCTACAGAATTTTGTCTCACTTTAGAAACTGTGATGACAAATGTATTGTACAGAAGAATAGCCAAAGAGGCTAAGCTATAAGAATTATGTGTCACCCACTATTGTGATAATGTTACAGAAGTGTGCAAATGTACAAATCAAATTGCAGGAGTTTCTCAATAACAGAGGTTTCCTGCAAACTCTGAACATGTGATACTAAACATCATGAAAACTAGACATGAATGGTTATGGTTTTCTTTTTTTATTTGTGAATGATCTTGTAATGTCCACAGACAGAAGTCAAAAGGAATTGTTCCAATCCAACTTTGAGACCAGGCCCGCTCCAACTTATTATAATATAACAAAATCTAGTGCTTATTCCAATTCAACTACCAACCTCCCCCAATTTCTATTTATCCACAAACTTTCAACCATTTGTCTTAATAATTATGATGTCAATGGCCATGTCCCGGATTTTCCTCCAATCCCTCCGCCCCCCATAAGCCTTCTCGGCCACAATCGCCGCTTTTCAGTCAGTTCTTACCTTGGTCAGCTAATCAAAGGGGATCCCGATGCGATGTTTGAAGTGGATCTCGATATGATGTTGTCTCCTTCGAAGAAGGAGAAGGAGAAGGAGAAGGTAAAAACTGTGGAGGTCTAGAAGTTTGAGTAAGACAATGCACCTGAATGGATCATCTTCTTTCCTGGGTATTCATACTGGGTCCCACCTCCTCGCAAAGCCTCGCAATCAGATGTGATAATGAGAGCTAAACTGTTGTATGATGAAGCCTTATCGTCGTCGTCTCCACAGGGGTGGCCCTCCACAGATCTCTTCTACGATTGTGAGTCAATTGATTAAAATTGTGTTTTTGGTTTGTTTACATAACGAGTTTTGCTTCTTGTTAAAATCTGATTGTTTAGATGTGGAACGCTGAATTTACTAATGTTGAGTTTTAGTGTTGAAAATAGATTAAGGTCGGGATATGGCTGAAATTAGGGATGCCGAATGGTGGGAAGACATTGAGTAATAATTTTTATGCTTATTTTGATTGCCAAGTTATGGTCTTTCCAGTGAATGAACTTACTAATTGAATTATAGTGAAGAAGGTGATAAGGTTAGGGTATGGCTGAATTAGGGATGATGAATAGCGGGTGATAGAATAATGTGTTTTATGTTTAATTTCATGGCCAAGTTATGATATTTCCTTCCGCAGATAAGTCGCCTGTTCGTGGTATTCCGGTGTTTGAATTTGAGGTGAATCTTCAAGATAATGAAGAGGATGCTGATCAAACATCACGCTCCGAGGATGAGGGAAAATGAACCTTGTACATATGGATTTGGTTAAGATTGAGAAGCATATTTCAAGTTGTTCTCGTAATGTTTGCTCAGGCATCTCGATTCCGCTTGACCAGAGACTGCTTTTCCTAAAACGTATGTGGTCTTAGTCCATAGATGTAGTTTCGGTCTATGTTTGATTAATTAAATGCTATTTCGGCTGCCATTGCAGACACACTCTGTTTCACGGCGAAACATAGCGTAGT
The DNA here is from genome assembly GCA_946800315.1 of Misopates orontium. Lineage (NCBI taxonomy): Eukaryota > Viridiplantae > Streptophyta > Magnoliopsida > Lamiales > Plantaginaceae > Misopates > Misopates orontium. The sequence goes on along the minus strand of OX326951.1, from coordinate 41,888,900 downwards.
TATCTGGCTGTTACGTTACATGTCATTTCCTAATCTATAGAATTTTTCTACCATTTTAGAAACCGTGATGACAAATGTATTGTACAGTGAAATATTATAGCCAAAAAGGCTAAGCTATAAGCATTTTCCCATCATTGTAATTGTCTTACAGAAGTGTTTAAATCTAATTGCAGCATTTGCTCAATAACAAAGGATTCCTGCAGACTCTGTACATGTGATACTAAACATCGTGAAAACAAGACATGAATGGTCTATTTTGGTTGTATGTGTGAATGATCTTGTTGCTCTCTTATGAAAGGTATTATCTTATTCAATAGAATATGTATTTACAAGCCCGTCTATGATTACACTTCAAATGGGCAAAAATGGTACATGAAGCCTGAGAACCATTTACTCGGCTACTTTTAAGAGAAATTGTAATACAACTACAACTCCGATAGAATATTGCTAATTTTCCTAAGTTCTTTGAGTGCGGACATGGCCGTGACCTGTCCTTTGCCTACAATGTCCTTCTTCACATTCTCGGGGCTTCCTATTTGACCCCTGTCCTCCTGGAAAACAGACTCGATCACCTACAATTCCAATGAGTATGTCAAATATGTATGCTTAGGAGCTCTAGATCAAGTATTGAACTTAAAGAACAGTAAATCGCATTGCATCATACAAAATCATTGTGTGGCAACAGAACTGTGATTGCCAAATTATCATAGTTTACCAATATAGATTAACTAGTTATTACTGAAAAATAGTACCTGAAGATTCTCAAGCATGGATTGACCAAGACTCTTCAAGCTAACCATCAAATTTTGGTCTACCGTCTCTTCCTTGCTGGTTGTGGAAGAGCTATCATGCGCATCAGACATACAAACACCATTTACATTGTTCTGACCACCTCCATCATTGTAACCTTTTGTATCTTCAGGTGTGCTTGTTCTCTCAAGTATTCCCTCGTTTGCATTTCTTCCGAATTTCCACAACCACTGAAATTTACCAGACAGAAGCTTTTTCTCCTTCATGGCTGTCACTAATTTTCCCCCTGAATCATCATTTGGCAAACCATTTAAAGAGGGAACCGAGACAGGAAGAGGGGAGCATTTTACATTAGTTTCTTTATTAGACTCAGCATCATTTTCATCAATGGATGAGTTTGATGCAACACTACTTCTTTCTGATTCAATCTCACGTTCGATATTTCCATGACCAGGACTCTCTGGATCTGAGAAGCATGAAGAATTGTCTTCACTCCCAGCACAACTCGACGTGTTTCCAAAGTTCTTCTTATCAGTAAGGTCTTGTTCGTTATCCCCCATTTGATCCTCGTGGCCTGTATCTTTATCATACCCTGCATCTCCATCCGATCCAAGCTGTCGTGCCAGATCATTCAACAAACTTCTTCTAACAGATGGCCTAGGAATCTTGCTTCTTTCATTTTTCTTCGATGGACAAGGATCAGATTCGGTTCTAGATAGACATGGTTTTACCCTCTCTGACCAACCCTTCCTACGATTCCCGATTTGTTTTTCCGAAGTATCCCACTTCCGTTCTTCTTCCTTGTGCAAAACTCTCCACTTTTCTTCCCAATAGCTCTCAGGTACCACACTCAATGGAGTTCCCAGAGGAGTTGAATCTAGAGAAAGAGTACGACTCCTAGTAACCACAGGCTTATTCCCATTATGCATTGGTAGGGAACTTGAGTTATTCGCATCTATTGCCAGATCAAACAAGGATTTTGCTTTCTCTATCAGCTTCACAAGCTTTACATCATCTGGGAAATTTAACAATCTCTGAAGACAGGAAGTAGCAGTCTCAGTGGCAAGCAATGAAGACCTCAAGTTAAGTATCATTGAGACTGCAAAAGAGGCAATGAATGCTCCCCTAGGCGACTCGAGAACTGCAAATCTGGATTCCGTATCAATATCAATGGCTTTGTTAGGTTTTTTATTTTCACGAGCAAATATTTCATCCCAGATCAACAAAAGGTCTTCCAAAGAAAATTCACGTCCAAATAATACCCGTAGCCAGCGAAGTGCAAAATATTGGGGCTCGACTCCTAGTTCAACGAGGTGACTATGAAGAGACAAATCAACCATAGAAAGTAAATGATACAAGGCACCAGAAGCTTCAATTACAGGGGGTAATCCGTTGTGCAAATTTCCCGAAGGAGAAGGGGAAAAGAACTCCACCATGGCAACAGCACCACCAGCCCCACTCATCAAGGCATCAAACATAGAATAGGCATCGTGTTCCATAAATTTCTCAGACAAGACAATACCTAGTTCACCTTCTGCTCCATAGGCATCACTTAGTGAAACAATGGTCTCTATATCTGGTTCTAGTTCACTGAGACTACTATCTTTCAAGAACTTGTTTTCAAATACATCGCCATCTTCCTCGGAGTCTGAGAATTTCTTAAAATCAAATTTAAATGTCAAATCATTTTCATGAAATGAAAAGCCATCAAATTTATCTCCAAAGTGGTCATCATAAACTTTTCTCACTTCACTGAGACGTTCCACATCAACATGAAGAACATACAACAGGGGAGCCAAGAGTTCGTGCATGCCTGTAAATGGAAATAAGAACAAATCTATAAGACAAAGAGCTCAATTAACATTGATACTTCCACTTTTAAAGATAGTCTAATTCATGCACATACTTTGGCTTTAAACATTAAAAGACAGAAGCTTCAGGACAAAAGAGGACGATCTTGTCGTGAAAACAAATAGAGAGACAGCGTCAGGTGTTTGGAATTATTTACTGTGTTCGGGGAAGCTTTATATCAATGTCTAGATATTGGTATATCATCGTCAAGTTCATAGGCCAGATCACTACACATTTCACTTTAAATTAAAGCATCCAAAAAGATAGCATTCAATTTTCATTGAATATGACTGCCTATATTTAAGAAAGTAAAAAAACTACTCATTCCATTAAAACATGAAAACAATACGAATTCAGTGAATAAAAATGTCCAAGTAATGCCAAATGAAAAAGGCACAGCAGAGATAGAGCAATAACTTAAGAAGCAACAAGTCAACCAACCTTGCCTATAACCGAACTCTGGGTTTCTAAGACACCAAAGCAATAAAATTCGCCTTAATATGCCTTGGCATCCACTTGACTGGAAATAGCTGCCTCTTTCAGGGTATAAACGTGTTAAATCTTGATCCAGTATTTTCTCCAGTTCAGCACCTCTGAAGAAGCGACCCCACATGCTGTCTGCAAGACAAAACAATGACAAATAACTTAAAATGCAGAACTTTCAAAAACGTAAACTCAACATTGCGCAAATTCGGTATCGAAAAGACTGCAAACTGCAAGTAACATATAAGGAACTCCACAGATAGGAGAAGTAACTAAGTGCCTAATGTGGACAAATTTCAGAAAGGGAGATAAAAAAAGCAATGTTTAAGGTGACAAACGGGAAATGTGAATCATAAAGTTCTTACCAGGGCTTTGTGAGAGTGGGTTGTCCATGACGAGATCTGGAGAATTACTTCCATCTTTCAGCACATGCGGATCAACAAGAAGTCGTCTCCTCAAAGCAGCGTATCTGCAGGAAATCATAACTCAAATTTCAGAAATCTCCTTGACATGGCAGCAACAGTTTAGCTTGGTTTCGTAGCTATTCCATTAGAATCAAAGGTTATATGGTGTGTACGACTAAATTCGACAATGCAGTATAGTCATATATATCATAACATTTAGTGGAATACAAAAGAAGTTGTCGCTGCTATCTGACAATCAAAATCAAACACTAACTTGATGATTATTGGTAAAACAAGTTCAAACTTAACATCCATAATCTACAAACCGCCAAAAAGAAACGAAACACCACAAAAACCATATGTTGATCCTAAGCCTCCAAAGTACTGGTAAAAATCAATAGTATTTCTAGAACATAATTGGACAAAGTTAGCACCTTAATCATAAAAATTCAATCTTGATAACCAAAACTAATATAAAAAGATAAGCTAAAAACAACAACATTCCCTTATATATAAAAAAAGTCGATATCATTTACCTTCTACGAGAATTAGCAGTGACCCTCCTAAGATCATCAACAGATGCAGAATATGGCAAAATTCCCAAATCTATGCGCCATTGGACCCCTCTTAGATCCCTAAAACGACGTGAAACTCCACAATCCGGCGTCGTTTCAGGTACTGTGGTCTCTAATGGAACCGGTGACATGGGATATAAATTAATTTTACTTTTTATATTTATTTTCTTCAATTCAGCTGAATTTATCACAGACCCATGTTGACAAAACTCAAGAACAACATTGTAAGATAACAAAAGATTGGATTTTTATGAGACCCTTTATCCTAAAAATTCATAAAAATTCAATCTTGGCTGAAAAACAGATAATTCTCCAAGACCCAACTACACTAAACCCATCAAAATCGAATCTTTTTGCAAATTTGGTTGAGATTTTTGCAGACCCTTTTTGCTTGAGAGTGAAAAAAGAAAAAAGGGATAACTTTTTTAGCTCAAGAATTGTGATTTTAATGAAAGGGTATGTGGCTATAACCAATCATGGAATGTGTGTTCTTATTTTTGTAGCATTATTGTTTCTCTTTCTATGGGAAAATGTGAGAACATAGAGAGAGAGAGAGAGAGAGAGAGAGAGAGAGAGAGAGAGAAACAGAGGAAAATAAGAAGTTTGTTTTTCTTGCTTTATTTTCACCTTTAATGAGAGAAGCTATATAATAGAGAAAAGCTAATGGTGTGGGATGAGAAGCGCTTGCACTTACGTAATGGTGGCTTTTTCCCTACATACATTCTCATTTTTTATGTTATTAACTTATTATAATAACAATTTAGAGTAGGTACACACAAACATCAAAGATTGTTTTGTAATTATACCAAATTTTAAGTCGTAAGTATAATAAGCATAATAGTATTATAAATGATACAAAAACATCCCTTAAGTTGTAGAAAGAGGTTTCTGTAATTTCTTAAATTACGGTGTTGTTTCTGCAATTACACCAAACTTTAGAGGGCGTTAATGTAGTTATTCCTTAAATTTAGGATTCAATGCGAGTACTTAACTTGAGATCTCGAGTTAGAATCTTAATCTACATGATATGAATTATTATTAAGTAAGAGATCAAGTATCTATTTATTATAGTTATTGTACGTGATACAAATTTATTGTTGAGTAATGACACTATTTAGAGAGAAAAGATTTTGGGAATTTTGCAATAATGGTCCTCTAAGTTGGTACTTCTTCAATTTTAGTCTTCTATGTTTTTTTATCTACAATTTTAATCCTATAAGTTACAACATGTTTCAAAATTGGTCCTCTGACCAAATTTTCAGCAATTTTGGCCAAAAAATTCAGTTTTTTTCATTTAGTTTTATTCATAAAACACAAGCAGAAAGTCACATTTTGTAGGGGCAAAAAAAGAACCATAAAAAATGACTAGATTTCGTGAAATTGTTGGAATTTCTGGCCAAAATAGGCAAAAAAAATTGGTTAGAGGACCAATTTTGAAACATGTTGTAACTTGTAGGACTAAAATTGCAGATAAAAAATATAGAGGACTAAAATTGAAGAAGTGCCAACTTAGAGGACTATTATTGCAAAATTTTCCAAGATTTTTTGGATTTGGAATATAAGTTTGTTTTTCTTTATTTTAAATAAAGAAATCAGAACTGGAACTTCAGAAAAGGTAATAAACGAAATTTTAAGGATAAAGAAAGAATTGATTAAAGGATATATAAGATGTGCATTAATGAGACGTCAATTATATCAAGTTCACTATATATTTACGCATGCCATATTGCCATTAATGACTAATATCAACTTCCCTCCTCTAATGATTTTTTTCTCCCTTTCCCCCCCCAAGCAATTAAGAGTTTGCTTTCACTAATTAAGCTGTACTTCAATATTTGTGCTTATAACACAATATTCATAACTTGCCCGGAAATATTCAACAAATTGATTTTATCTTTACTGTTAACTGGACCTACTTATCAACTTAATTAATCAGTTACGTGTAAGTAATTATTTTTCAACGAGCTATTAAGGCATATATAGTTTCTCATTTGTTTTCATTCCACATCATAATATTATTATATAAGCTCTCGAGAATTATAAATGCTAGTCGACTTTTTGTCACACTGCAAATCTCGTATTTTACGTTTTGCTTGTAGTTTTTTCATTCTTTATTGCACTATTCATAATACATTCAATCGACATTTTTTAGCACATAAAAGTAATTTTGTTCATTCAATAGTCAAATTAATGAGTAACGGCTATATCACTTTAAAGGTTAATAAATGTTGTTACCTCAATTTAAATGGTCTTGCATTATAAATTATACTTTTCTTATCATTCATCATAGAAAAACCTATTGTCCGAGCTCGGATTTTTCTTCTGTTCTTTTCAATTTAGCTTTAGGGTTTAGTAAATGAAGAGCAATCTAAAAGAAAAGAGCATACTTAGGAAAAGATAAATAAAAGATTTGAAGCATATATTGAAAATTCCAAGCATATGCCTAGCGGCTTCAAAATATTAAATACGCGTCACTGTCTCTCCACCAATATTGTCGGTCAAACTAATGTATTATGAATCATATATGAAACTCAACGTACTCAACAAAAACATGTTCAAAATTCTCGCTTGGAGCTATAAATCAAAATCAAAATCTCTAAACGTGTGAATGAAATATATAAAAAATATTTATATTTCCGACTAAGTGAAAACAAAATTTAAGGATATATTTTGGATTTAGTACAACAAACATTTCTCGACGGTTTTGCGAAACTTCTTGAAAAACTCGCAAAATAATATGAAAAAATTTATAATATTGACAAACTAAAATGTAAATCGAAGGGAAGCTTTCGTCCATGGTTCGAGCACATTAACTTTTGTTAGACGTTTCTCGGAAATATATTTCTTCCTCAAGAATAAGTATTTTAAACGCTTGCATGATATAGTATCTCTTTGATTGAATTTATTTGTAAGAATGTAAAAATAAAGAGTAAAGAGCAGTTTATCGTTTTTTTATTGTCATATGTAGACTAGAAATCTTATAATTAGAACTTACAACGTCATTATAAAAAAAATCACACTATATACTCAATACAACAACTACAAAATTTAATACACTAGAAAAGTTTCGCAGTCACACACACCCCTGAAGATAATCTATAAAACCTTCCGATCGCTATCGACGAGATTGTTTCTTAACCATTAGATGAAGTGAACCCAAAGGCCAATCAATTATTATTTTTTAGTTACTCAGTCAGCAAAATTTGATGGTGTTCGTTTATTTGACGGTTGGTGGCGGTGGATGCGCCCTCAAATAAAAATATTATTTTTCTTAGTGTTTTGCAATAATAATAATATGTGGATTGGGTTTGTTTTATCACTGTTGCTTATGAAATAAAGTATCGAACTAGGTTTTTGAAAAGAAAAAGAAAAGGGCTAAAAAAATAATGTGGTTGCAAAGTTCTAATGTTGGTGGGTCTTTGCACATGTGTGTATATTTTGACGCTTTCAATTTGACAAAAATGTCCCATAGAAACTTGTTTTCAAGAATTTAATAATTACATGTGTCGATAAATCTTACTGATATGTAAATGCCTGAGGACAGTGCATGATGAAAAAAGTGTCATATGATTCATGTCACGTATTGTTTTTTCTTTTAAGTGTATAAATATATAATTACAATACAACATTTTGCTACATAAAAATTGGCTATCTTTTATACTCCACTTTGTAGAGTTAAAATTTCACTAGATTTGGCCTTTAGCTTAGTACAAACAACGACAATCGTAATCCCATTTAATTTGAGTAGGCTATATGAACCAAATATAAGAATTACACGCATATAGTTAGCCACATGAATTATCATCCTCCACTCATTTCCGTTCACTACTACGTCTACACTTAGGCTTCTAAGCTTCATGTCACTTCGTATGATTTCTATCCATGTTTTCTTCGGTCATCCTCGTGCTCTTTTAGTTGCCCCCACTTCAAGGTCTCCAAACGTCGTATCGGTGTTCTCATAGGTCTTCGTTACACATGACCGTACCACCATAGGCGGTTCTCTTGCATCTTTTCACTGATTACTCTAAATTTTTTTGAATGTCTCATCTTATCTCTTCTTGTGTTACTCTACGCCCAACGTAACATGCGCATCTCTACTACACTCATCTTATGTGTGAGAATTTGTTTGATGGCCCAATATTGGCCTTTAGCATAGTGCCATTACTTTTTGGTACGACATTATAATGCCACAACAATGAGATAATTAATCTAAAACTGTTCCATCAGTTTGGTAATTGATTCGAAACAATTTGTTGCGATATGCACCATAATTTAGTAATATTAGTTAAGAACAGCTGGTCCATTAGGTTATAAGGTAATCAACTAATCATGCATGCTATTAGAATTTTCAATATTCTCTCGCATGAATATGCATCTTTATATATTAATAGATAAGTGCAATAGGGAAGGGAACAACCCGATCCAAATTTTTTTTAGTTACAGGCACAAATTAATAGCCTTATTATGGATTTATTTTCTTTGGGGAGTGCACAATTAGATTTAATTATTTAACAAGAAGTGAATTTATTATCACAAATAAAGTTAATTGATAAAGCGTAAGAGAAGGACGGGGACAAGGACATACTAGTTAGTATTTTCAGTAGTTCGAATCCCATTGTGGACAAGTTTCTTCAATTTAGCCTTGGGTGGTTGGTGCCATGAAAGAGCTAGGGGCCAGGTCCTACCCCTGAGTTAGAGTCAGACTCTTCAGGCTCTTAGTAGGCCGAGTCCGGATTAGTCTCACCAAATAGTGGGGACACCGGGCGCCCCACAGGGGTACAAAAAAAAAAAAAAAAGTATTTTCAGTAGTTTGGGCGAGGTACGTGCAAGCAAGCCGACTTTATTAATGTAATTATGTCAAGTAGTTGTTATCGTAATTATTGTACGACAAACTAAAAATTCTGATCACAAAAGACTTTGTTATTATTTATAATAATCAATTACGTACACAGGAGTGACTCATGTTGTACGTATCTACTGACTACTCTTAAACGTTTTGATTGCAAAAACTACCTCTTTGTTATTCCTAATCGGATCTGTAATTCCTATTAGCAAATATCCATAAATTAAAAAGATTAATTAGCGAAACAAATCATGTCATTATATTTTAAATTGACTGAATCAATAAACTGATAATCATTATATATACATGCAAAATTTAAATCAAATGCATGTTTATTCAACAAATTAATATAAGCATTTTTATAAATTTTTTTGACTTTTCTGAAACTATTTAAACATATAATAAAGATAATCATTACCATATGTTTTTTCCCCCCACATATATATATCTAATGACTAATGTTCTTTTTAAATTAAAAAAAAATCGATAATATATATATAATTTAATTTGACCAATATTATTCCTTTATGCATCATCAAGTAAATATAACAACCAAATCTTGTTATCACTTTCAGTACTTGCAAGCAATTAAGCGTAGTAGGTTCTTTTTTGCTAAATTATATTTTCAATATCAAATGAGGTTTTTGCTAATAAAAACTACGCATGGGGTTATTAGCCAACTAGAGATAACAAAGGGTACTTTTGCAGTTTACACACTCTTAAACTCGTACTCTCGTTAACTTTAGAAAGAATTTATAAGACAGAATATGAGTGCTATGAAGATAATTAGCAATCATTTATAAACTAATGACTTAAGCCATGGAACTCTTAGGCCTATAATATGTCTTCATATACCAATTACGTGTATATTCCGTACCTTATTGCTACAACCAGAAGCTAGATAACAATTCCATGGATAATTGACATATTATATACAACTGAAAAGTGACTTACGAAAAGGTGAAGAAAAGAAACAAATTGTTGTGACTAAATTGTGATTGTCTTGATCTAGGAAGATGCTATTCTTTGAATTCTTCCACTCATGCAAGTTTGAGATATAGAATAAATGAAACTGAAATTTTATTAAATTCTGCACATATACAAATTGTTCACATAAATACTTTTAAACTGTTAACTATTGATGTGCAAACTTCTGTGTTGTTTACAAAACAACATACTCCTCTAAATGTGGATGTGTAGAATGTGATGAATTTTGCCTAAAAAGGCCTTTACCACTAGTTGTTTTGCAGTTTTATAATATATGTTTTGTACGTACGTGTGCATATAAGATGAGAATGATATATAATTGATCAATAATTAAGTCGTAGAAGGAGATAGAGTTGCGAATTGCTCAATTGCTGTGTGGCTTTAGCCTTATAGGACAATTAGTACATCATATATTAATTCGTTGAAACATATGAGATTGACAAGTGTGTTCAAGACCAAACAAATTGTAACTCAGAATTAGGCCTACAAGAAAAGGACAGGCTCATGCCACACAAGCCATTGGCATGGGCATGGGCTGCCTAGCTCTGAATCTGATGTTCAAAACTATATCTACCAATTCATGCACATCGTCACTAGTAAACAAAATATGTTGATCAAAATACATGATACTAGTTTACCCTGTTAAAATATTAAATAGTTGAAATTTTCAGGTCCAAGTTTATTGTAACCGAGGATGTCTAAAGGTCGTCTGAAAGACCAAGAGAGTTTTATTATAAATCCTTCAGAATTAGAGAATTACTTGCATATCATTTGAAATAGACACAAAAAAAAGGAACACAGAAGAACTTCATTCTCTTTATTTAACTCAAGAAACTTAATACATTACATGTAAATGACATATATACATATGGTCATGGTTCTTTCGTCTTTTTCCTACGAGTAAATTGTGATCCAATAATCATATTTTTGTTGAAGAATATATATACATACATACATACATACATACATACATACATATATATATTAATAAATGCTAGTCCTCTTGAACAACAAGTTTTTTTCTTTTTTCTCTTTCATCAACATTCAGAAATAAGTAACGGGATAGCAAACTAAGCTTCAACCGTAACACAAGCCACAGAGATCATAGACCTCTAGTAAAAAAGAGGGAAAATGTACTAAAAGAATACACATGCAGGTACAAAATCTTATTGGGCAATTATTGAACATAAAAATATCTGACCTGTCTGTTGAGGCCCAAAACAAAAGAGCGGGCTACTGAGCGGGGCGCTGATGGAATGCTGGTGTTTTACATTTTATATGCTTTCACGTGGGCAATAATTTTTCTATAAGAAGAGATTGATAGATCTATTATATTATATTATATTATATTATATTTTATTACGTTATTATAAATCAGAGACAAGTAGATTGAAGTATTTTCACTATTCTTTTGAACTGGATCTTATTTCATATCATAGACCTTGGTTTGAATATTTAACAAAGGAAAGATTCTACCCCTGACACTCATATTTTAGGCTGAAAATACCACAATTATTAATAAATTAGTTCATGAGAAGCTCTTTCGTCTTGAATTCGATTTCCACGGGGAGCAATTTGATTCTATACATTTTAAGTCTATACTTCATATCATGTTTCTTTTATGAATCAATTGGTTTGAATTTATGAATTCAGCTGTTTAAATTTACGAATCTCGCTGGATTCTTAAATGCATCTAATTTAGGGTCAATTTATGACGCAATATAAACATATTGGTTATTAGTCCCCACAATTTAAATAAAAAAGGTTAAAAATGAGAAAGATAAGAAATATCCATTTTAGGGCAAAATGATAGTAGAAGCCAGATGGAAGTTTGTGAGGCCGGAATTATAGGAAAGTGGATTGAAATGGGATTTAGATTTTAGGGTGACAGCAAAGATATACAACTGTTTTTGTCTTTATCAAAGAAGAAAACTTTTTCATGATTTGATTTGATGGGTGCATCAAAGAGTCATAAACAATGTTACAAAACCAGTACAAATCAGTTGGCGGGGTCACATAAAACTCCACCAGCTAATTAATTCAATGGATAGGTCATCAAAAAAGTTTGATCACGACCTTAAACAGAGGGTAAAAGCCTAAAAGGTAATACATAAAGTTAATTAAATGCTAATTATCAAAAAAAAGTTAAATAACGCTAGGTAGTTTGACTGATGAATAGTTATACGTAAATTTACTAATGTTATAGAGACACATCTTAAAGTTTAATGAAACACTATACGGACACTCCTTGGACTTATTTGTAATATTTGCTAGCAATTAAGATATTATTGTAACTATTTTGTAGTTAAAAAAGAATAATAATCAGAGCAAATCTTATATAATTTTGGAATGACTGTTATTATTTGATAGCAACCTTTGTTGGCTGACTGTTATTGTTCGACAGCAGCCTTCGTTGCCCATGTTGCAGAATAATGAGATAACAATTAATGGGTGTCATTTTCATTCATGACTTTCCTTCCTCTTAAACTCGATCACATGCAAAATAGGCTTAAAGTCACATCCAAAAAAAATTGTCTTTGCTATGTGATACATATCAGGTAATTTTAGTAGGGGCGGAGCCGGTCAATAAGATTTAGGGACGAAATAATGTTGAAAAGGTTATTTATTTATTGTTTATGATAAAAATATTTTTTAAAGCTAATTATTTAACTCTCTAAAAATAATAATTCATTATGAAAACATACGTATCAAAGAGTAGTTTTTGAATATACTGAAAATTTATAAAACACCTATATAACAATACAATTACAACTAGAGTTTATAAACAAATACGAAAATAGTTGCGTACATGCTCCTATACTACTCGTTAAAAATTTACGGTTGTAGCTTTCTAACAAAAACATAGATTATACTGAAAGTAATACTAAAACTTTGAGTAATTATTTTTAATGCGTAATACTAAAAATGTATTAAAATATCATACAAATAATATAAATTTTACATATTACACACAACATTAATATAAACATATGTATAAGCGCCCATGTATGCCTCGGGTATATTTGGACGTTTTCTATTTTATTCTATCTATTAATACGTTGTCAAAACCGCATTAACTACTCGTAGATTGTAAACTCCCACACTATGTGCAATAGTCTGTAAATGTCAATTGGACAAATCTCATTATAGAAACCTTGAGTGACAGTTAGATCTGGATTGTTTATTCAATAAAACCTATATATATATGTGAGACTAAGATTTCCTAAAACTATATTTGATCTTACGGATATATATTACAGTCCTCGTGCGTCTAGGATTCTTTCTAACACAATCTTGCAATATCATTACACAGATATAATACATACATATATATATATATATATATATATATATATATATATATATATATATTTGTAATTATATTTGTTTCATGACACCCCAAAAAAATCATTTTTCTCTAGCTAGTACTATTATGTGCTACTACCATTATATATCTCGTGCTGATAGTCATCAAATCGCTTTTGTCACGGGCTTGATCGATCTTACTGTCACACATGTGATGTAGAAGCATAGGGACAACTCTGGTGGGAGCCTCCCTCACATGATTTCAGAAAGTGACAATCTGCAATAACATGAAGCTTTTATTCGAGTGTAAATTAATAATATTAAAAAAAAACATTGTGGTTAATGAAAAGGTTTTGTTGAAAAAAGACGTGCAAATAGGGGACCGGAAATTAACTTCGTTCTCATCTATCTGGTCATTCATTACTACGAGTAAAATCTTGTTCAGTAATTATGACAACTGTAAGAACAGATTGAGTGTGCAAGGGTAATGGACTCGTGTGTCAAAGCAGTATAAATACATAATTGATTGCATGCCAACTAAGAAATAATAACAGTCCAAAAAAGACAATAGAGTGAAAGTTACTTATGAAATATATGAGAGCATTAATTATTTTTACGAAGTGTGTATTACCGTATTAGCAACCATTTAGGACGCGTGTTATATAGATCTCCGGGCGGATATATAAGCTTGCATGCAAATAACGTTAGTCGAACAAATTATATTAGATAAAATTTATATGACAGTCTAAAATTTATAGTGCGCGGAGTTAAATTACTTTCCAGTTTCCACCATAATCAAATTTGACAAAAGAAAAAAATAAATTTTTTTTAACCAATTAGACCACCTTGGGAGCTACATGAGAGCATTCTATATGTATACATGTAGTGATAATTGTGTGATTCTACTGAACTTCTATTCAGTCTTAAAAGCGCATGGAATTTATGTTTTTCCAGCTTAGAAATTTAGTATTATTTAATTATGCAGTCAATTACGGTTACAGTCAGATAATAACAACACTAGCTCCTCACTCCTCACATTTTATGAATTAATAGTACTAGCAAAAGTAATTAGTAATTCCCAATATTATGTTCTAGGTTCTGGATATTTGCTTAAAATACTGATACAAATTAGAATTATTTGGAGGCAAAACTTGAACTTCAAGTAAAACTTTTATATACTTGGAAACCTATATAATTTGCTGATCAGTTGTCGTCCATTGGTTAGAGGCAGTGATCCTCTTCGACTGTCAAACATAAAAGAGGTGCTAATATTTATTTTTCTTTATGAAAGGAAACATAAAAGAGGTGTTGATGCAATAATTTTATCAAAAGCCATGAGATGCCACACTAATTTCACAAATATTTTGGTTTATTCCGCTATGATAAGCAATGATTACAAAGTTAGAACAAAAAACTTTTTTGTCAAAAAACACATTCTACATAAAAGAATATGAAAGATACGGTTTGCACTTTGACTTAATTAATGATATAATAAATAGACCATAATATCATCTCATCGATCTAAGATTTCAAACTTAAATTTAACATGTCACCTTACGCCTACCTTGTAAATCTCTTTGTTACGCATGACTTTCTTGATAACTAGGTGGTCATTAAATTCAAACTTAAAACATAATCTTTTAAAAACTCAAATTTACCCAAAAAATTTGACATTTTATTAATTTAGACTTATTCATGTCCAACACACCCACTAAGAACGAAGTTGATCTCGATAATCCACTTATGATAAAGAAAAGCTTGACCACCACAATCAAAGCAATCAAACCTTCTTTCAAGGTACTTACATCAATCCATTTTTACATGAAGACACGATCTGCCAAATAAACGTTTAATAGACGAGTGATCTTTTTGCAACTTTAGTTTAATCAAAATTACTAGTGAGCACTGAGCAACTCTATAAACTTTTGCACCCACGAAGACCACATTTATTATTCCTATCTATAAAATATCGTATCACATAACTAATTCATAGCCGTACGATTCAAGTTTAAATCCTTGCCCAGTGGCTTTTATTAACGCGTCTGCCATGCCTCCAACCACAAGAATAATTGTTTCGAGTGTTTGACACAACTAAGCTTCATTTTTAATTTTATGGTTAATTGCAGAAACCCCCCTAATCTATATGATCCTTTGCGCTTTACATCAATCTATAAAAATGTGCGACATGCCCTCCAACTTATTGATTTTTGTGGCGATTCACCCCCTGAACTATTGATCGACCGTTCATTTTGAAAACACATGTCTACATTTTTACTCGTTGGATGGGCATTAAGGGACCAAATCAATAGATTGAGAATCATATCGCACATTTTTATAGGTTAAGAATGAAGTGCATAATACCGCATAAATTGGAGGATTTAATGCAACTAGCCCTTAATTTTATATTAAAGAGGCCAGCCAAGCAAAAAGAAAAAGAAAAAAGAAAAGTGAAAACCGAAAGAGAAAAGTGAATGAATGAGGGGTCCAAAATCTACTACAGAGACAGTGTTTTGGACTGAGTAGCAAATAGTTTAATGGAATCATCAACACTCCACCTTCTTCGCTGCTTTGTCCCATTATTATATTATTAAATATTATTATTATTATATATTATGAAAAAAAAAAACAAAAAAAAAACCACCATAATAAGTTAAATATCTCTACTGCCACTCACTAACTCATCAACCCTTTTCATATTTCACCTTAATTTTACAGTTTACACCCACCAAAACAGAAAAAAAAAAGAAGAAAAAAACAAAAAAGATTCAATCTTTATTTCATTTTCATGAACAGTTTTTGTGGTGAAAAATAGCATAAATGTTGGTAGCTGATGGGCTGCTGCATTTCTTGATTTTTGTTTACTTGTTTGGGAAATAAAAGAAAATTTTGTGGGGTGTGCTTGAAAAAGTGGAATAGTAACATTGTTGTTGTATTTTTAGCAGGGTTTTTATTCTCTTCTTGGATCAATGTGAGTAAAGATTGTAGCTTTTTTTGATATATATTCTCTATAATGGGATTTTGTTTGATCTTCTAGTACTAAGTTGTTTTGTTTGTTCTTTATTCTTTGCTTGCTCTTTCCTCTTTCGTTTTATTTGGTTAATGCTTGTTATAGTTAGTGCTTCTGCAGGTAAATTATCTATATGGAGCAAATGTGAGCAAGATATAATAAGAAAAGGACCATAAAAGGTAATAGAGTTCAAGTTCAAGCTTTATATTTGATCATTGGTTGCTTGTCTAGCTGGTTATTTCTTTATGTCTGCTTTACACTTTAGTCTCCTATTTATACATATTTGTTAGTAGAATGTGTTACAGTGAGATGTTACAATATGCTTAGAATGTTTTGGTCCCTACAGATTTGCTAGCACTAGAGTTTGAGTTGGAAGAGAATTGGCATTGATGAGGAACATGGAGTTGGCTCTTTCTCTTGTGGTGTTAGCATTATTGAGTGTTCTGATTTTGGGTAGAGCAGAGATTTACATTGTAACGGTTGAAGGAGAGCCTGTGATAAGTTATAAAGGTGGCGTGGTTGGTTTTGAAGCCACGGCTGTGGAGTCTGATTCTGAAGAGAAGATTGATTTCAGCAGGTACTCTTAAATAGTTTAGTTTAAATTAGCTAAAGCATTATCAGATGATTGACATTGTTGATTTACTTGTTCAATTGTGTCGTTAACGTTTCGCTTGCTCTTACACATACTTTTCCAAGAGGCGTGCAAGTCCACTTATTTAGAAGCTTTTTGCGATGTATTGTTTCGAAGTTCGCTGAGCATGCAGACTCAAAATTCGCCGAGTATTCAGACTCAAACATTACAAAAACTTAAGTTTGTCAATTGAGCTTGAGTTCCATTAGACCCTGGCTGTAGTCTACTCCAAAGGACCAGGAAGGATCAATTTATTCATGTTGGACGGATTGATGAAAATAAGTCTACTTAATAGACATTAACTTCCAAGTTTCATTCATCACATGGTTTTTCTTTCATGTTATGCCACTTTAGTTCCTTTAGACTCCACATGATTTAATGGCTTATTGATGATATAGTTTTTGCACGTGGGTGTTTTATGGACATATTGTTTGAACTCAATATCGCTTCCCCACTTTGTGGTGGTTCATGCTCAAGGACCAACCACCATGTTATGTTTGTTCTATTAGGAGATGGCTCGTGAAATGTTACCATGTTGGTGTTACTTATTTCTTTGGAACCAGCCCCTTCGATTTTTTAAAAACTGAATTCTCTATTCCTCTATATTATTCTTTTTCTTTCAGCGAGTCAGTCATTTTCTACGCCCACCATCTAGAAAAGAGGCATGATATGCTTCTTGACATGTTGTTTGACAAAGGCACCTACGAGAAAATCTACAGCTATCGTCATCTTATTAATGGATTTGCTGTTAACATTTCACCTGAGCAGGTGACATTCTTTACTTATACTCTTTCGTTGCTTTCTTTTTGCCTAAGCTGGTCAATAGTGAATTCCATTTTACTTGGATTCCTTATACCATCAACATATTAGTAGGCAGAAATACTCGGACGTGCCCCTGGCATCAAGTCTGTGGAGAGAGATTGGAAAGTGAGGAAGCTGACGACCCACACTCCACAATTTTTGGGACTTCCAACTGGAGTATGGCCTACTGGGGGTGGCTTTGATCGAGCTGGAGAGGATATAGTTATAGGTTTTGTAGATTCAGGGATTTGGCCTCATCATCCAAGCTTTGCAACTCACCACACTGATCCTTATGGACCTGTAGCAAAGTATAGAGGTAAATGCGAGGTTGATCCAGACACCAAGAGGAAATTCTGCAATGGGAAGATTATTGGAGCTCAACACTTTGCTGAAGCTGCTAAAAAAGCTGGTGAATTTAATGCAGAAATAGATTTTGATTCTCCCCTTGACGGTGATGGACATGGAAGGTATTTGATGCTCTCCCCTCATATTCTCTTGCATTTACTAAAATTGTTTTCTGTCTTCCTCTTTAATGCAATTTTCTCGTGGTGAGGAGGGTGCACTTGTAGCTGAGATAAAATAGATTGCATGTATTACCTTTCTTTATTCTCATTTCCACAAGTATTTTGGTGCTCGTGATATTTCCTATTGATTTATGGAACTTACATAAACTACACCTTATACCAGCCACACCGCAGCCATTGCCGCTGGAAATAATGGGATTCCAGTTAGGATGCATGGGTTTGAATTTGGAAGGGCGAGTGGAATGGCACCCCGTGCTAGGTAAGGTTAACATTTAACCGCAATTTTGAAACAAATTCTTCATAGTTTGTATGGTGAAAAACTGTAATTCCTGGTCATTTGACTCTTGCATGTTGGTGTTCGTGAAGAATTGCTGTCTACAAGGCACTCTACAGATTATTTGGTGGATTTGTTTCAGATGTAGTTGCTGCCATTGATCAGGTATAACAGAATGTTTAATTCTGATCTTTGAATATCAAAGAACATGATTGTCTATGCCCATTTTTATATCAACATAGTGGTGATGTTTGTAGCTATAGTCAGTTTCCATCAGTAACCTGGGAAACTGTGAAATTTGATAAATTGAGGTATTCCTTATTAATTTTGCGAAATAGATCCAAAATAAGATGTTACTAGGTAAGCAATAAGCTGCTCTTGGTGCAAGGCCTCCTCTCTTTCGGACATCATCTATTCCATACCATTCGGCCTACTGTTCAGAAACTTCTCTACGTCATGTTTCTGATAAAAGAAGACTATTATGCTTATAAAACTTTTGGAGTTCATTCAGTTAAATGTGCTTTAGTCTTTGTTCAAGTTTGAAAGTTCTAAGATTTGGTCATTCTGGTGTCTTATTTGCTTTGGACTAAAAATGGTTACATGTACTGCATTTTTATGATAAAAACATCAACTATGATACAAGACCCTTTTGTTCACCAATTTCTATTGGAAATGCTATTCTTTATCATTTTTAGTTATTCTTGAGTTCATCTTTATAAGGGTATATGTTCTTGTCAGAAGGACAATGTTTTGCACTCCATATGGATATATGCATTTTCTCTTTTTGACTTTTGATAATAAACTGAGATTTATCAGAAAGAACTAAAACTTGATTCTAGTTATTCTGGGATGCTTGTACTCAGGAGGGGTCTCATACGATGCCGTACATTTTGACAGGCAGTTATTGATGGTGTGGATATATTGAATCTCTCAGTGGGGCCTAATAGTCCTCCAGCAGCTACAAAGACCACATTCTTAAACCCTTTTGATGCCACACTTCTTTCCGCTGTAAAAGCTGGAGTTTTTGTGGTACAAGCAGCTGGTAATGGAGGTCCTTTTCCCAAAACATTGGTTTCTTACAGCCCGTGGATAGCATCGGTGGCTGCTGCTATTGATGATCGGAGATACAAGAATCATCTTACCTTGGGGAATGGGAAAATCTTAGCAGGAATCTGTTTGTCTCGTAAGTTCATACACTCCGACTAATTGAAATCACTTTAAATCTAAACCTGCAGAAACTAATCAGCTCAGTTTTTTCAGAGGATTTCTTTAAGTATCATGCTTTTGAACTCACCTCTTAATTTCTGAATTTGATGTAAGATCTTATTTGTTTTACTCATCCTACAGCTCATACGCAATCAAATCGAACATTTACGCTGGTTGCGGCCAATGATGTGTTGCTGGATTCCTCAGTCACCAAGAATAGTCCCACTGACTGCCAGCGCCCAGAAGTGTTAAACAAAAACTTGGTGCAGGGAAATATTCTGCTCTGTGGCTATTCTTTTAATTTTGTCGTTGGTACAGCTTCAATTAAGAAAGTCTGGCAAACTGCCAAGAGCCTTGGCGCAGTTGGCTTTGTCCTAGCAGTCGAAAATGCATCTCCAGGAGCAAAATTTGATCCTATTCCTGTTGGTATTCCTGGGATCCTCATCACAGATGTTACCAAATCAGCGGTAAATATCATTATTATCCATCTTACTTTCGGGTCCAGATTTTTGTGACCATCATTCTTCGATTCAATCTTTCAGGAACTAATAGACTACTACAATATCTCTACACCAAGAGATTGGACCGGGCGAGTAAAGAGCTTTAAGGCCATGGGAAGCATTGGGGAAGGTCTGAAACCTATACTCCACAAGTCTGCACCACAAGTGGCCTTGTTCTCTGCTCGAGGACCTAATATCAAAGACTACAGCTTTAGAGATGCAGATCTCCTGAAACCAGATATTCTTGCCCCTGGCTCTCTAATTTGGGCAGCTTGGACTCCTAATGGAACAGATGAGGCGAATTACGTAGGTAAAGTTTTTGAGTGTATGCCAAGGGATACTTACATCTGCACCCCTGAGGTTTTGTATAACCATTCAAACATGGGAGATTTCTGTAGTTAGACCAAACCTCAGTGGTTGCAGATGTGATAATCTCATAAATTAACACATCAAGCCCCTGGTTAAAGCTAGTAGCAGTAATGAGCAGAATATTGGATGAAACAGGTGAAGGATTTGCGATGATATCCGGTACTAGCATGGCTGCACCTCATATAGCTGGAATAGCTGCACTTTTGAAACAGAAGCACCCTCACTGGAGCCCTGCTGCTATAAAATCAGCATTGATGACAACAACCACAACTGTTGACAGGGCAGATAGACCTCTTCAAGCCCAACAATATTCAGGATCCGATACTATTTCTCTCGTCCCTGCAACACCTTTTGATTGTGGAAGTGGCCATGTCAATCCCAGAGCTGCCTTAGATCCTGGACTGATTTTTGATGCAGGTAGTAAATATCCCTATTTTCTCTCATTAGATTGATAACCAGAGATCTTTGTTTTCTTAAGGCTCAGTCATGGATTGAAACCAGAGATCACGTGAACTAGGGTGTTCAACTGCTATAGCCTATGCAACATCTATCTTTCACTCATTTAAATGCTTAAGGTCATAAAAAGCGAAAAAAAGAAGAGGGAAATGATAGCTTTTTTTTTTTTATATTACTTCTATTAGACATGCTGACTGCTTAATCATATGATGGGCAAGAATTTCTTGGGTTACGACTCATCGGGAATTTTCCCAACTTTATTTGTTTATTGAAACAAAATGGTTGTCAATTTCTTATTCTTGAACTTCTTGTTCCACTTGAATTTGTTTCAGGATATGAGGACTACTTGGGATTCTTATGCACTACTCCTGGAATTGATCCTAACGAAATTAAGAACCACACACATACCCCCTGCAACTACACTCTTGGTCATCCATCAAATCTCAATACCCCCTCAATCGCTATTTCACATCTCGTCGGAACTCAAACAGTTACACGTACTGTAACAAATGTAGCCGGGGAAGAAACCTATGTGATATCAGCAAGAATGGCACCAGCGGTGGCCATTGAAACAAGTCCGCCGGCGATGACTCTAAGACCTAATGCATCACGAAAATTCTCTGTAACTCTCACCGTTCGATCAGTTACAGGAACCTATAGCTTTGGCGAGGTTTGGCTGAAGGGGAGTAGAGGGCACAAGGTCAGGATCCCAGTCGTGGCAATGGGCTATGATCGGTGAATTTCCTCTGTATGCGACATTTTATTGTGGCGATATTCTTTGGATCCCCGTGAAAATAAGTTTGATAAGGTTGAATGAGTGTTGCCCATAAAACTATGTAAGAAGGTGGTGTAAAGGTGAGGCTTCTAGTTTCTACTGATCTCATAATTTTTGACTTTAGTTGTTCTGTAATATGGTGGAATGCCTTGTTTCACCCTTCACATTGTAAGAATGTTGTAGCTTTGGGTTTGCAGAAGGTTGGTAGGCTTTACATCCTTTTGTGCTGTATATTTCACTGCTCACTGAATAAGCATTTTATTGTTATTGCACAGTTACTTATCCTAGTTTAGTTTGTCACTTGTATTTTCTCCCATGCTTGTATTATGCATGTATATGCAAAATTTGAACCAAAACACATCTAACGAAGTTCAATCAATTTATTTACTTGGCATTGCCTAGACATAAATGAAGTATCTGATTATCTTTATACTAAACAAAAGAATATGAAGATTAATAGATTGATGCCCTTTGTCCATGTGACTTGGTTGGAACATCTTTTCTCTCTTTTTCTTATTTTTGATCGTCAATCTAACTAAACCATCTAACACTACCTAATCACATGAATATTCTTAGAAATTTAGAGACTCCACATAAAATATATTCTTAGAATTTTAGTGGTAGTGTAAATTTACAAACGTATTGTTAACCAATTGATTAATTCTTAAGACCTTTTGAAACTAAATAACCGATAAAAGGGATAATTTATTTATTTACTTATCATGATTATTATTCTTATTAATTATAATAAACAAAAATTGGCAGAATCAAGTCCCATGATTTTCCTACTTCAGCCCCGCCCTCTTTTTCTCCCGCAGCAAAATCAAAAACACCACAACTCTTATATGAATGAATGATTCAGTTTTTAACACAAAGAATCTTCATTCAACAATGCTCTTGCCTTCAACTCTTTTAAAAAGAGGTTTTACGCCAAATCTAAACAACTTCAACAATTTTCTTCTCTTTCTATCTCGTACTAAAAGATTCAAAACCATCATTCACGTTTATTCTCAGCTCACCTCAAACAACATCAACATCAACACCAATTCACAAACATACACCATCTTCACTAAAGCTCTGCTAAAAGAGCACAAATATGATGAAGCAGCTGATTTCTTCAAACCATCCTCAAGAAGTCGAAGATTTTTCATAAAGATCGAATCTTTGATGCTTTAATCCAAGGTTTATGCACTTTTAACAAAAACCCTGATAAGGGACTTTGTTTATTGAAGGATTTATTGAGAACATGTGATGTTGTTCCTTCTTCTCGTAGTTTTTGTTGCTTAATTTATTCTTTCAGCTCATTAGGGAAAATGGATAGTGTGATTGAGTTGTTGCAACTGATGTCTGATGATAAATTGAGTTACCCTTTTGATAATTATGTTTGTAGTTCAGTGATTTCTGGTTTTGTGAGGATTGGGGAGCCTGAATTTGCAGTTGGGTTTTATGAGAATGCTGTAAAGACTGGTTCTTTGAAGGCTAATTCTGTTACTTGTACAGCTGTTTTGACTGCTTATTGTAAATTAAGGAATATAGACAAGGTTTCTGATTTGGTTGCTTGGATGGAGAATAATAAGTTGGGTTTGATGTTGTGTTTTATAGTAATTGGATGTTTGGGTATTTCATGGAAGGGTTAATTGATGAAGCGTTACGGAAAGTTAGAGCAATGGTGGATAGGAAAGTGGTGTTGGATACTGTAAGTTATACTATACTTATAGATGGATTCTCGAAAGATGGGAATGTGGAAAAGGCTGTTGGATTTTTGTACAGGATGAGAAAGGATGGACTCGAACCGAATTTAGTTACTTATACTGCAATTATTTTGGGATTTTGCAAGAAAGGGAAGTTGGATGAGGCATTTGCTGTTTTTGACATGCTTAAGAGTTTGGGAATTGAGGCTGATGAATTTACTTATGCAATTTTGATCGATGGAGTTTGTAGGAGAGGTGATTTTGATCTTGTGTTCCAGCTTCTTGACGAAATGGAGAAAAAAGGTATACATCCTGGTGTTGTCACCTACAATACTGTCATTAATGAGTTATGCAAAGTTGGGAGGACATCTGAGGCAGATAATTTCTCGGAAGGGTTAATCGGAGATGTTGTCACTTATAGTACGCTGCTTCATGGTTATATTCAAGAAAAAAGTGCCTCAGGGATTTTAGAAATGAAGAAGAGGCTTGATGCAGCAGCCATCCAAATGGATGTTGTGATGTGTAACATTCTGATAAAGGCCTTGCTTTTGGTAGGCTTGTTTGAGGATGCTTTTGCAATTTATAAGAGGCTGCCACAAATGAACCTGTCTGCCAATTCCATTACTTACTACACACTAATTGATGGATATTGCAAAGTTGGCAGGATTGATGAGGCACTTGAAATATTTGATGAATTTCGGAAGACATCAATTGCTTCAGCTGCATGTTACAATTGTATTATCCATGGGCTCTGCCAAAAGGGCATGGTAGACATGGCAATTGATGTCTTCAGGGAATACATCAAGAAAGGTCAGCCTTTGGATAGAACACTGTACATGATGTTGATCAAAACAATGCTAGATGAAAAAGGCTCAGACGGTGTTTTAAATGTGATATACATTATGGAAGACTTAGGGCTTCAAGGATTAGATATTATATGTAATGATGCAATTTCATTGCTATGTGAAAGGGGTTTCTCCGAGGCTTCATGCAGTATATTATTCGTGATGAACATGAAAAGATTTGCATTGACAAGCATATGTTATTATTCAATCCTAAAAGCTTTTCTGTCTGAAGGTAAGAGATTGTGGACTCGTCTTATCTTGACTTCTTTCGTTAAGAATTTTGGCATGTGTGAAATGAGAGTGAAGGAGGTACTTTTGCATTACTTGTGTTTGAGTGATGTGACAAGAGCCCTTATGTATCTATCTACAATGAATGAAGGGAAACGGACTGTCACTATTCCTGTGACTGTTTTTGAGACACTGGTGAATAGTGGTAAAGTTGTGGATGCATATGAGCTCTTGGTGGGAGCAGAAAGTTACCTCCCCCCTATGAATGTTGTCGACTACTCCATTATCATTGATGCCCTCTGTAAAGGAATGTGTATGGATAAGGCACTGGACGTCTGTTCATTTGCTAAGAAAAAGGGGATAACTCTCAACATTGTCACCTATAATTCTGTTATTAACGGGCTGTGCCGCCAAGGTTGTCTGGTTGAAGCATTCAGATTGTTTGACTCACTTGAAAAAATTGGTGTTGTTTCTACAGAAATTACATATGGTACACTTATTGATGCTTTAGTAAAGGAAGGAATTTTACCAGATGCCAGGATGCTCTTTGAGAGGATGTTTGTCAAGAATTTTACGCCCAACACTCATATTTATAACTCGTTGATTATTGGTTATGGCAAGTCAAGTCAACTTGAGGAAGCTTTAAAGCTTTTCGAAGATTTAGAGGCAAGAAGTCTTAAGCCAGATGAATTTACTGTTGCTGCTCTGATCAATGGCTATTGCCAAAAGGGCGACATGGAAGGAGCCCTTAAATTATTTATTGAGTTCAAAAGCAAAGGCTTGTTACCGGATTTCTTGGGTTTCATGTATCTAGTGAGGGGCTTGTGTGCCAAAGGAAGGATGGAAGAATCTCGGAGCATCTTAAGGGATATGCTTCAGACCCAATCAGTCGTTGATCTACTAGGAAGAGTAGATACTGAAGTTGAACAGGATTCTGTGGAGAACTTACTCATCCTTCTATGTGAACAAGGAAGAATTCATGAGGCTATTGCTGTTCTTGATGAAGTTGAGTCCATGTTTTTCTCAGCTGAAACAAATTCTGCCCACAGTTTAGATGGAAATGATGATCTCAAGCCTTCAATCTACCATGGAATTGGTTCCCAATCATTGTCTACTTTATCTTCTGATGTCGAGAAATTAGAGAACATGCTAGAAAGTAGCGCCAACAAAGATGGAAAAGCGCATGTGTTGAACGATTTTGGCTCCTTCTGGACTCTTATTCATTCACTTTGTCAGAAGGGGGAGCTGGATAAAGCAAATAGATTGGCGAAGTTGATTATAAATTCTTGATCTTTTTGTAGCTTATCCTACGAATATTTGGTCATAGGATGCAGATTGGCTTCTTCTTCTCCTTGTTATATGAATGTTGGCGATGCAGGTACTCTTGTTTCTCCGGATATTCTCATGTTAATGTGCTTTCTAGTTTCGGATATGACCTCATGTAGATTTCTAGCATGGCCTGGTAATGTTAAATTTTGTAGTTTTTGGAACAAAAACACCAAAAGGTTGGATTTGTAGCCTGATCTCCTTCCAACTTGTATCTCAGTTTATTAAATTTAATTTTACATGTAAATGCATAAGCTGTTTGTAGTTTACTGTCCACTTGTCTGTTATCTTCTCATCAAACATCACACAAATAGCAAGCGTATCTCGTTGGACTTCTCAACCATTTTGTTATCGTTATTGTTAGATTCCTGTTCGTGCATGTTTGCTAAATAGCATTTTTGTCTGATGTCCGTATAAAATCTTTCCACCTCATTCACAAATTGCTTTGTTTTTGTATGGCCGTTAACAGTTATTGGATATGACATTATTCTGAATATTTTACAGCCACATTCTAGCCAGTTGCCATGTTCAATGGATGTGACTGAAAATGTATCTTCAAGATTTTCCATGGCACACTCTTCCTGTTTGAAACCCGAGTTAGAACCAAACCTCTCTAGAAGGATAAATGGGGTGATTGGTGTAAGATCCATTGGAGGAAGGCTAAGAAATCATTCAGATTGATTTTTCGATCATAAGTACTTACTATGTGGAATCTTAAATCTCCTTGGTCTCAGAATTGGTACCACTGAAGACGCATAAGGTATGTGTTAATAATGCTGTTAAGGTTTAGTTAACTAACAAGGCTTCTTGGTTATGACCCTACTGAAAATCTCTCACTTTTTTTTCCCAGTTGTGGCTGCAGAACTCAACTCCAGGACCACTTTTCAGATATATTAACAGTAAGCTCTGTACGATGTGGGTTCGGTACCCTTAATTAAATGCCATTGCAAATATGAAAATAGGTCAGATCCTGAATGGATTTATTTATTAAAGCCTTACATCTTAGCATTTTCTTCCCCAATATATACTTCTCAAGCTGCATGGTCAAACCCCCGAAGTCTCATAATATTAAAGTAATACAAGATTAAAATACAATACTCTACGCTTCATTACTTGCAGAGTTATCTAGATCATGGTAAAATGGAGAATATCCATAAGTCCAGTTTAAAGCCAAAAATCATCTATATCAGCATTTGACTAATGTATCGCATTTATTCTGAAACCTTTTATGTATGAATTGACTTTTGACGTGTGTTGCATGATGGAGGACATAAAAGATTCTACTTTAACTTATTATTTATTCATTGCAGCAGAAGAGTGCACGGATAATTGCTTTTCAGTTTTCGTGCGATGGGGTATTCTGAGAGGAATTACACTTCAAGAAACTTGGCACACTTCTGGAGCTGTTTGCAAAGAGACTCCCCTACGGTTGGTAATAAACTTGGCACAGTTCCATGTGTTTTTTGTGTACTTTGTCACATGTCGAATACTTAGAAGAACTGCTAAAGTTTATAAATGATGCTTTGCAGGTTAACATTCTGCACCTTGAAGATGTAATCGTATTCTCCATGGATTAATAATTCAGCTGATGAGGATGATTGATGATGGTGTGAATATCTGGGAAGTTCGGGAATGAACTTAAAACCATATGAATAGGCAACCATGTATCTAAAATCAGACGTCGAGATATCCGATGTTGGAGTTTTAAGAGTCTTCAAGAGTTTGGTTCTATAGTATGATCCAGATTCAATCGGAATCAATTGAGTTCAATTCAAAGAAGAGTTTCGAGAGTCAAGAAAAGTTTATTCATAGAGAATGTTGTACATGTTTATTTTTGTAATGAACCTACTCCTTTTCGTGGGCAATCCATCTGGAATAAGTCTAGGAGTGTTAGGATTGGTTCTATAGATTGATCCTGATCCAACTTGGATCCAAATATTCAAATAAGATTGTAATAAGCTTTCAATCCTTTCTTAAAGGCTGAAATTGTAATACTTCGGCACATTGTACCCTAAAAAAAGAGGTGAAATAAAAGCGCTCAGCACCTCGAAAATCATATTTCTTTCTGAAGTTGCACTTGAACACAATTTGACAATATTGACATGGATCAAAGTTTTGTTTCTACCGTTGTTTCGATGTCTTAAATATTAGAAACTTTTCGCAACGTTACGAGGGTCTTTTCGGTATGTCTTCAAAAAATCGTAGAAATTATTGTTGCATTAGACGTAGAAAAAATGGGTATATGCCAAATCAACAAAACTTGGCATAAGTGTAACCAAATGCTAAAATTGTAGATATTTTTGAGGTACATAAAAACTAACTTCTCAAATGCATTTATACCAATATTCAAGTTAATTGCACCGCCTCGTCGTACAACTGTTAAATCATTGTGCAACGCTGTCATGTGGCTAAAATACTACTAAAAATGCAATTTATCAAAAAATACTATTACAATTTGCAACCCACTTTGCAAAATGATTATTTTTATTTTGTTTTATTTAGAGAGTATGAAGCACACAATACAAATTGTCAAAATTCACTTGTGCGTTTCTTAAACCTTTTCTCTAAAACCCCCAAATCAAATCCAATCATCCTCCACCGCCTCCGTCGCCGTCCTCTGAGGTATCGTTTAAGCTTTTTGTTTATTAATTTTTTTAGAGATTTAATAAAGCTAAAAACTTTATAGAAAATCGTCGTTCAATTTGTTTTTTTTTTCCAAAACTAATGTGCGTATGGTTTGAGCAATTAATTAAAGATGTCTATTTCAGTATTCAGCAAAGGTTTAAGATTGTTGTGTTTTTGAAATACGCAATTGGAGAACTTGTTCATTAAAACCCACACAATGAATTCTGCATAGTTAATTGCTTGCTGGGTTAATTTGCATTGTTTATTATTGTTTTAAAAAAGAGAGTTTTGATAGAGTAATGAGTTCCATGAATTAATTCTTTTGTTAGCTTAGATAATCGTCAGCTGGGCGTTAGCTCTATATTAATCTTAGTGTTCTGGATGTACCATTCGGCGTATTCCGTAGAAATATATAACCTATTGTTGCGAGATATATGAGTAGAATGAGTAGAGCTGAATTTATGAGCATTTCAGATCAATATTTTGCTTGTTCTATGTAACAAACTGTTTTGCAGAAATCATCGCCTTAAATATGGACTTTTGATTGCTTGAAGTTTCTTTTGCTGAAATTATTCCGTTTTGAATAATTTATATAGCTCTCAAAGAAGAACATTTAGAAGGCTCTTGGTTTTGATTAGGACCAACTTGACGAGGAATAGAGAAAATCCACATTTTTCTCTTCACTTTGAAGAAGACGACAAGACTGCGATTGGTAGCTTATTGGGTTATGCTGTAGGCTGCTTCCTTGCCACGAGGCACACAACCCCTCTGATTCCAGGCTCCGCCTCTACTCCTCCTAGATTCCGCAAAATGGAGGACTCGTCTTTGCTCAGCAAATTGATGCTTAGCCTTCGTGCATCCTGCAAGTATGAATCTTTCTTGAAACTGATACCTTTGATTTGCAGGAGCTCATGTAGTAGATGTTACTTAGTGCACCTTTTTATTTTATTTTAAGGGGCATCGTTTTTTATTTTAATGGCAAGACATTTTTTTTATTTTTCTTTGGAAAACTCCGTCTTGATTTTACCTGGGCAACCACTTAGGATGTTTTTGGGTCATATCTTAGTTTCTTTTGACGGATTCTTGATGCAAAACATTAGGCTCTTCGTGAATTGTTTGGGTCGCGTCATATATGTGGGGAAAGTGTAATAGTATGAAACTGATGCATTAGTTCTTCAATTTCATTGCATCTTTTAGATAATGTTAGCTGATGATCCACCTTTTCCATATTCACTTGCGTTATTGTGAAAATGTAAAGGTACTATACGGGCTTCCCAAAGGATCTTGGACCCTCGAGAGTCATGCATTTCACGTCAGAGCGGGAGTTCGTGCAGCTTCTTCATCAAGGTTACCCTGTGGTTGTTGCTTTTACAATCAAGTGAGTTGTAAACTTGTATCATGTTCTTTGTTCTATCTTCATTTTGCTTAACAAATAATTCATGTTTATTATTCATGAGTTATTTGAGTTTTTGAATTCTGCAGGTGTAACCTCACCAAACATCTCGACAAAGTACTGGAGGAGGCTGGTGCTGAATTTTATCCACATGTTAAGTTTATGCGAGTAAGTAATTGCCTGCATGTGACGCATCCCAAAACTTTGTTTTGGGAGAAGTCTGAATCATTTCAGTGTACTATCTTGAATTCATGTGAAGGCGCTTCAGCATCATTAATTGGGTCTTATGCTAATGTTTAGGTCGAGTGCCCCAAGTATCCTGGATTCTGCTTAGCACGCCAAAAGAAGGAATATCCGTTTATAGAAATATTTCACAGCCCAGAACAGGTAAATTGGCCAGTCGTGATCTGTGTCCACAAAAGTGTTACTCAATCTGAGTTCAGAGAGCAAACTAATTCTTTTTAACTAAAAGCATATTGTTTGACTTCAAGTTTAAGATTTTGACTCACTTTATATTGAGATTTTTAGCCTGGAACTACGATGGTTAAGCATTTGGAAGATAAATGAGTTTCTGTGCTTTGTTCAGTTCAAGCTTTGACTCAGTGTCTAGAGTTCCTTTACGTTTCTGTTATCCAGATTTGAGCTGTTCTCTGCTATCTCGGACCACCTTCCTGCTAAACTGATATACATCTAGTATTCCCAAGTGCTGGATATATCTTTGGGAATTTCCCACCTCTTCACTCTTAAAAGTTAAAACTGCTGTCTTGAAACCCGTTTCTTTACTTTTTTTTTTTTAGTTTGTAGTTCTCCTTATTTTGGTTAAACATATCTTTTGTCTTGCTCAGATTTGGATCTTCTTTGATACTTTCTTCCCCTTTTTTTCACACTTTTGGAAACTAAAGAAATTTTGTACTATTCATGTTTGATTTCTTTCTTTGTAGCAGCAAAAAGTTTGATCTGTTTCTTGGTTTATCCATCATGCCAACCTTGATTGTACAGCCTACTTTTTTAAATTAACAAGCCACTGATTTCATAATGCAGGCAACTAGTCAAGGAAAGGCTGTTGATCCCAATGTCACAAAATATGCTGTGAAAGTTTTACCTGTAAGTATTTGGAGCTATTTTCATTTATACATGTCAAAACTTTTATTTTAGTTCTTACCATTTTGATTTATGCCTCAATATAGTCGCCATTCATGAGTTTTAGACAATGTTTACAAATAGGCAGCTTCACTTTTCTATGAAAACAGTTTCCCTTACTTTTTTGGGTCTAACAAGCTGGTAAAGTGCGTATAATTCAGAAGTAGCCATTCATGAGTTTAAGACAATATTTACAAATAGGCAGCTTCACTCATCCATGAAAACAGTTTCCCTTACTTTTTTTTGGTCTAACAAGCTGGTAAAGTGCGTATAATTTCAGAAGTAGCCATTCTTTGATTGTATCAGTAATGTATCTAATAGTTGGACACTTTTTTTTTCCGTTGAAATCTCTCTATTATCGCTTCTCATGGGCGGTTGAAGAGGACTCTTTCTTAATTAGTGTTTGAGGAGTTGCTCATCTCAAATGTGATACTAGGACCCCGCATCTTTGAACGTTGTCCATAGAGTAGCATAAAATTTAGCTTGAAGTCGCTTGTGAATCTTCAAACCCGCGGGCTAATAATCTTCAACACATTGATTCATAATTTACATGATGAAACTCTCATCAGATTTTGAAATTAACATTGGTCTATCTGTTCTGAAAATCTCTTGATTTTCGTAACTTTTGGTGCGTGAAGTTTGCTTCTTACAAATCAAAACTATGGAGATGTGATGCGCTACCATATACAGTGCTATCAGATCAAGTTCGATAAATCATTTTGATGCACATTTATTCCTATGCATACAATTTCAAAATGTTAATTCCGAGGCTGCTTTCTGAAGTTACACTTCTGTGGTTCTTGTTGTCAGTTCAACCATGACCCCAGTGCTTATGGATTTAGAGAATTCTTCAAGCAACGCGGTATTCGATCATCGGACTGAAAATGAGAGTATTCGTACTACTCTATAGTTGCGGAACGTGTTACTTTGGCTGACCAGGCTCTCAACCTTTGATTCACCAACTTTCCAGATTGTGGTAATTTGAACGTTTGTATTGCTGTATCTTGCTGCAGACATCTGGAGTGGGACTAAACTAGTCGAATCCAAACAACAGACTCTTTATGTTATTTGGTCTAATTACATCAATGTATCATAAATTACAAAAATGAAATAGAACTCGTTTTTGAAATGTATGTCAATGGAAGCTGATAGACTTTATTTTGTTTTGAATTTTATGGTTTTAAAAAGGTTTGATGCAACGAAATATATGAAAGTTAATTTTTTACTTTACATTGTATTCTTGTGAAGACTTTCGTTTCTCATTAGTGTTATTAAATTTTAAAGATATTTTAGCAACTTTTAAAATTTGAAAGTGGTGCTCTCTAATAGGTATGTCCTATATTTGTGTGATTTTTTATCGTTACGCTTTTGTACTTTATTGGGTGGGGCAGATTTGATTGGTTAAGGGAGTCAATGTAGCCGCCCGCGCTATAGCCAATCAGAATTACTTTTCTTTATTGTCTTTGAAAAATTGTAATTTAGTTCAATCTTCAGACTGTTTCGCCATATATCCTAAAATCATGTACTTAATCAGCCAATGGTGTATAGTTATCCAGTAATTACCTGAAGGTTTGTTTTACTTTAACAACGATGTATATCTATGGATTAATGGGCAAATATATAAAACATCTTTCTATTTTTTGATTCATGTACCGAATCTTTTTGTGTTATGTTTCCTTATATAAAACTCTCGTCAATTATCATTTTAAAAGTTAATCGGGTCTTTTGTACTTTATCCTCTAATGTATAGATATGTGCTACAACCTTAATCTATTAATCTTTTTTAGCGACTTGTTCCCTGAACTATTGATTAACGGTTTGTTTTGGGTTGACATCACAATTTTTATGAAAATAAATTTCTTTTTCCTTTGTGTCAAGAATTGACGGCAAAAATTCCTCAAAATTTAAGTACTCTATAGGCGGTCTAGTCTAGTAAATTATGTAATATTTGAACTAAATTCCTAATTTGTTTAAAATCTATTTCCTTTGAAAAGAATTTAATTATGGAAGAATTCTTCCTTTCTTGTGTGGGAAAGCCATTATAAAGGCCTTTTTTCCTTCCACTTTCCTGCATATTAATCTCCGCAACTTTTAGTATATATATACATACAGACAAACATCCAAATTAATCTCTCTCTCTCTCTCTCTCTCTCTCTTCAAACACACACACACACACATTCGGAGCAAGTTTCTTCTGTAGTTCTGTCCGAAAGTGCGTTTCATCAAATGGTACTTCTCTCTCTCTATACATATATAACTTGTCTCTTTTAAGTGTTACATTAATGATTCATTCTTCTTCTTTGCTAAGTATTATTAAGATATCATGAAAGTATATATGCAATTGGTGTTAGTTCCCTCTTCAGAATATATCCGTTTGTTCCGAAAAATGCATTGATGTTTTAATTCTTTTAATTTGATTTTTCGCTTTCCGGCTAGTTAGAACTTAGACGATGAGATTATATTATATTTGACTTATCATAGATTAAGAAAATGTTATATTCTCTTTCTCTGTCACGTCTTAAGGGATCAATTAGTACAAAGAAGTAGTGTTCGAGTTGTTATGTTCAATAATAATGTCTCTCACTTTTTGCACGTCTATTGGGGAACTGAAAAGTTTCTTATTAGTTGCATTTTGATTGTACGTTAGTGCGAACGTAACGATATTCTTGCTTAAATATTATATATATATATATATATTCTTGCTTTAATTACCAGAAAAGAAAACGATATTCTTGCTTTATTAGTTTCTTATAAACGAGAAAAAAGAATGCCTTTTATAAAAGGAATGCAAGTTGGGATAGAAAGAAACTTGCACGCTTCAATTTGCAGAGTAAACGCGTACACAAAAGCAAGCGTTTCTTTCCGTATAAGTTGACTCTCATGTTGATCTCATTAATTAATATGACCAAATCCTTTCATATTCTTATATATTTATCGTCATAATTATATGGTATAGCCAATATCCTTTCACATTCAATGTATTTAATATAATACTCTTTTACATAATATGGTAAATTAATCACTAGTACAAAATTTTGAAAACTTAGTTTACGGAAACACCAACATAATTCCTAATTTATGCCTACTTAATCCGCAAAATGTCAGCGTCTCCTTTTAAAATTGAATCTTTTAAGATATTGTACATTTATAATTATAGTCGTTAACTCGTCACTAAGTAATTAAGAAATATTTTATCTTATTCATGTCCGAAGCATATTTTATTCTACGCCCTGTCATTTCTGCTTTTATTTCAGCGTTCCATTCGGCTGAGATGCTGCTAACTTTCGCCGGATGAAAGATGCAATAAGAAGCGAATACATTAATATAAATCTAGATATTTATGATCACAATGATTGAGTTGGTATATAGAAAATTAGTTTCATTGTTTTTTTTTTTGTCGTAATCATTGTTCTGGCTGGAAAATATAGGTGGCTTTTTTGCACAATGCTTAACTCACTAATTTATTGATGGGGTGAAAGTGCCAAATGCAATATGCATAAGTTGAATAGTTAAACTTCTTTTAGGTATGATTAATTATTATTAGTTTATATAGTTAATATCCTTCAATTATAAAATACTATTAGTTAAAAATTGCCACATATATACTTATAGGACCAAAACTATTGAAACTGAATTAATATTTACTATTTAGAGGGCCAATATCGCCATCTCATAAACTCACATGACTAAATTTGACATGCCCTCATATTTACTAGACTAAATTTGCGTTTATGCCACAAATTGACCATCTTTCACATAAAAAAGATGTCCATATAAGTATGGCCCTAGTCACATATAGTCTAAGAAATCTACTCTTGAGATGATTAAGGTGGAGTTGTGAAACTTAAGAATTCCTTCTGTTGTGACGTTGAGTATCTTTGAATAATACAGCCTCAGATGCTATGTTTCAATTTTTATTTTACCCTGTTCCTTATTGAGACCGGGACTAAAAGAACGGTTGGGGACCAAGCATAAATCAAAGATGATTCTTATTCTTATGTAATGAATAGGAAGTCATTTTTCATCTTCCTAGATTACCAATCTTCTCATTTGCGATCAACATTTTCTGAATGAATCTATGGAAAAATAGGATGTTTCCTGAATGTTTTATTAAGGTTAAGGATTGAAGGCCAATCTATGGTTGGTCAAAGTACCTTGTATGCATGATGTTAGGTATTAAAGAAAATCCATTCTTGCTTCAAAACGACGACTCTTTAAATGAATTGATCCTTGTTAATTTTTAGCAATGGCAGTTTTCATTGAGGTTTCACCCAAGAAGGTTTTGTAAAAACGAATCATCCAATCATTTCCTGAATTTTCGGGCTAAGTTTCAAATCGTATGAATAAACCCTGCATGTGGTTCGCAAGAAAATACAGTTTTGCATCTTCCAAATCATCCCCACAGGAGATCCAGGATCGAGTCTCTTTTTGTTTTTCTTTTTTTTTTTATCCTAAAAAGATTCTTTCTCTTCAATATATGGGAGCTAGAACCCATAAATATATTTTTTTTCCATTTTATCCCCTGCCTTATTCAAAAACTGTTTTTGATACAATCAATAGAAGAGGCAGATCCCTTATGATGCACCCTTCTAAAACTTTTCTTATAAGTTAAGCTTTTTGGAAGACTCTTCTCTTGTAACCCGCCCCAGCATATGTAGTATGTAGAAAAGAAAGTGGAGAAGGCAGAACAACCATTCGACTTTGGAATATGTTACTTATTGGATCGCATAGTTATAGAACAATAAATCAAATTTCTAGATAGATTACGAAAACGAGCAAACTATACAGTATATCAATCTTGAATTTAGCAAGATTTCAGCGTTATAATACAATTGCTATTGTTGAATAAAGGGTGTTCCTTTGAATGCTTCCTGCTTTTAGCTCAGGGAACTTTGGTGTACATTCTGTATTGGATTTTATTTTGTGTTTGGTGTTTCTGACCCTATGGTGGTACAGGTAACAGAAGGGGACTTGGGTTCAAAAGCTATACTAACCGCGCCATTGTCTCTGGAGGGGGAGAAATTGGACTCCAAGTACAGAGCTCCAAACATTCTCCAACGTATTCTAAGCCTTCTAAGTCACGTACGACCAGGGTCCGACCTCGCCCGTTTCCAGGCAAGCATCTCCCGTTTTATTACCAAACACCAACCTTATCTCAGTTAATCCGTTAATAACATGATTCTATTGTACATTTTGTAAAAAAACTTCCAGCTTCCACCCCATTTCAACATACCAAAGTCACAACTCCAATGCTATGGAGAATCCGTTTACAGCATCAATTCTGATCTATTGAGCAAATGCAACAATGAGGAAAACTCCCTTAACCGATTCTTATGTGTTGTTGCTTGGAACATATCAACATTACGTCCTTTGTCATTTGGTTTGGCCCCTTACAATCCAATTCTTGGAGAGACTCATCATGTCTCCAGGGGAACATTGAACGTGCTAGTGGAACAGGTACTTTTGTTGTTATCTTTTACATTTCGAGGTTTTTTTTCTCTTCGGATAACTTGAATGAGAATTTCTCAATCATGATTTGTACAATAGCTCAAAAGACTTGTGACTTGAATTCTAGTGCATTTGTTCTGGAAGGTTGATATTGTCTTGTATTTACGGTTGACAGGTTTCACATCATCCACCAGTGGCAGCGCTTCACGCAACGGATGAGAAAGAAAACATTGAAATGATATGGTGTCATTCTCTGGTACCAAGATTCTACGGTATTCAACTTTTCATAAACATTATACCTAATATTATGTCAACAAACTTCCCTCAGTCATGAACCTTATTATGGTTTCAATAGCTTGAATTGATTTAATATCATGTCACAGGCTCTCACGTTGAAACAGAGGTGCACGGAAAGCGGAAATTAAAGCTCCTAGACAAGAATGAAACTTACACGATGAACTCCCCAAAGCTCGTGATAAGATTTTTACCAGTGCCTGGAGTTGATTGGTTGGGAAACGTTACGATCCAATGTCAAGAGAGTGGCCTTGAAGCGGAGTTATCTTACAGAGGCAATTCATTTTTGCCACGACCATCAATACATAGATCAATAAAAGGGAAGATCTTTTGGTCATCGACAAAAGAAACTATTTACGAAATTAGGGGCCACTGGGATAGGTAATCTTCATTCAACGAGGAACTCAGCTACTGATAACTTGCAGAATTTAGTTCATTAACCTTGAGTGCATTTCACATTTTAAAAGTTCAGTTATCTAATGTATAATTGTTTTTGCTATTTTGCACTTTTATCCTATATGCAGAACTATTATGGCTAAGGATGTCTCCACCGGGAAAACGACGGTCATTTATGATGCAAAAGAGGCACTCTCAGGGCTTACAACTCCCATTCTTAAGGATCCAAAGGTATGGAAATTCCAATGAAGTCTGTTCTTGTTTTAATAGATTTATATTTATGTCCACTGCAAGTATATTTTTATAGTAAATGAAAGATTACATCTCTAGACTCTAATATTAACATTATAGATGGAGATTATAGTCAGTTGTAGCTGGATTAAACGTTCAACAATATAATTACAAATTCTTTAGCTCTCCAAAGAGTCAAGCCATGACTTGGTTGACAATCCGAACTGCATAATTTGCATCGATTATTGAGGTTTTATGTGAAAATGGTACAAAAAACTAAACTCTTAAAGATTCTTCATCTGTTTTCCTCAAAACAACTAATCCTTTGATTGAAAAATTATTTTATGCAAGCAATAGATGTTGACATGGTGAATAAAGGCTTAAGATGGTAGAAACTTAGTAAATTATAGGACATAAACTTCAAAACATGTCATCTCAACCATGCATTTACACCAACCGAATTAGCTGCACCAAATAGCTGAACATTTAGTTTTTTTCCTTTAATCATGTTACATTATGAACCGAAGCATAACGCATGAATCCTCGTTCTCCACCTGTACTGTTTTTTCCTTAACGTACTACCTTTGTAAGCTCTTTTACCAACCGTACATTTCCATAAGTCATATTTTGTTGGTCTTATTTGTCCAAATCCTGCAAATTTTCGTGACAGGCTGTTTCGACAAATGAGTCAGCTGTTGTATGGGGTGAGGTGAGTGAAGCTATACTTGAAAAGAAATGGGATAAAGCCAGAGAAGCAAAGACTTGCATTGAGGAAAAGCAGAGAGAGATTGCATTAGAAAGAAATTCCAAAGAAGAAAAATGGAGTGCCAAATATTTTACAGTATCTCACACCAAAGAAAATGGGTGGGATTGTTTGCCAATCCACAAATTGGTCCCTCCTGCTCCAATTGTTGTTAGCAATAATTTATAACTTTGTATTGGAAATGGGATATTGATTGCATTGTGAATTAAGAAAAATATAGATTTGGTCTTTGATGTGGGTTAATACAATCCAAGTTATGGTTGGCTTTGTGAAACACAAGAAAATACTAAGAAAACTTAAGGGTAAAATATGCAGATGTCACAAAAACATGACATTAATATCTTAATTTCCCCATTTTTGTAGACAATGCAAGATTTTGAAGTGAGCAGTTTATGTAGTCATCGTACTTTTCGAGATATTTGTGCAATTATTCTAAGAGTGTTGTTGTTCAATTAGGTTAAATCGAATCAAATATACTAAAACTAAAAGGAGTAAACTATATATCATAATTCACAAATAAATGAACTTTTCATTGCATTTATCTATTAAGTACTTATTACAAGACTAAATTGATGTTAAATTCACAATCCACTAATGGTCAGTTCAATATTACATTCATTCATGTTTCATCCATGCTTTTTTGTACATGAAAACATGTCCCTAAAGAGTAACTTTTACCGAGTGGAGAAAGAAAAGGAATAGGACCCCTAAAATTCGTAACTTGATCGAAGAAGAGTTCGAAGGGCAGGCAGTAACACGAACACCAATACGAGCTTCAATTCCATCTTTTAACCGACCCGTTTAGTCAATTTGAAACCGGTTTTTTCCCCGTCCTGGAGATTATATACAGGAACCTTGTAATACAAAAGAACAGGAGAAACTGGAAAGAGGATGACTACTTCTCACATACGCAGAAGGCAATTTTACAGCATTCTAGACATATGAAACCTGCAGAAATATAGAGTTCAAAGTTCCACAACAAGAACAGATACAAACTATCATTGGGGACTTACATTTAAAATCTTTATTCATCTTCCAGTCATAAACCTGACATAATGGTACAAGTACAATCACAAACAACCAAGCTTGTAATCCCAATTAATTGCGGTATGAACAGCACAAGAGTCACGTCGAGTCAAACGTATGAATTCTCCACTCACTGGGTCTGAATTGAACGAACGAACGTCTACATTTCAGCTTTTAAGATTTATGTCGCTACATATCACTTCCATCCACATATCCACAAATAAAAAATAAGAGTACCATGAGAAACCTTATAACATATACTCCTCCTCATTCAACTCATGAAACCTCTATCTGCTCAAATCAGATCCACTAGAACTTCGTTGAGTAAACGACACCTCCCCAATCGAATCAAGAACCGGCTTCCACGACGACTTCTCCCTCATCGCACACATTATCCGATCCTTCTCAGTTCTGATCATGCAAGCACTCTTCTTCTCTCCCAATCTCGAACCGGACTTATTATTCTTCGCCACACTAGCCAGCCTCCTGACTATCGGGGCTAAATCCAACGGAGACGCATTAGACTCGAAGATCGAATACGGAAGCATAAAATAAACTCTCTCAAGTTCCAAAACTTCATCAAACTTAAGAGGTGTGGAGCATGAAGAGAGAAACTGAGCATGACTGAAAAGAAAGTTCTTAGCTGATTTTCCAGTTATTTCAGAAACTGTGACAGGTTGATCCAAATGTTCTATGTAGCCATCCAAATGAACAATTCTTATACTCTTGATCTTTGATGATGATGATGATGATGAGGGTCTATTGCAACATATCAAACTAGTACACCCCATATTTTTTTTCCTTTGTTTTGCTCTTTTCTTTGATGCAAAATGAGTTGACATTATATGTATGTACAATTTTTGGAGACGTGTGATGATTTAATTTTTATTCTTGCATTTAAGATATAGGTAGACAACTACTTAGAAAAGTCTGTTTAGCTAATTATATTAATATTAGCCTGCGGATGAGAGGGTTAGGTGACCAATTCATCAATGTTTCTTGAAATGGAGGTAAGCCACTTGTGCAAATTTTTGCATTTTTGTTTTATAATATGGACGCAAAAGTCAAAGTACTTTATTGGAATCTTAAGATGGTTGATATAATTCAATTAATTTAGCGCCTATCAATCTAAGACTCTCTTGGAGTTTGAACAATCTATACGAAATTTTCTTATAATTTAATAATTGCCTAGTGGTGAAAATCTTTAAATTCTGGACTTTTATTTTATATATATTAGTCTTTATATTCTAGAATTCTATTTTTTGCGAAAAAAGTTCTAGAAATATTACGTACATGCATCATTTAATATTAAATAAATTTCAAACTATTTCAAACTACAGAGGAGTTTCATGC
Source organism: Misopates orontium (assembly GCA_946800315.1). Classification (NCBI taxonomy): domain Eukaryota; kingdom Viridiplantae; phylum Streptophyta; class Magnoliopsida; order Lamiales; family Plantaginaceae; genus Misopates; species Misopates orontium. The sequence continues at coordinate 41,848,399 of OX326951.1, read as the reverse complement.
AAAATTTTCAAACCAAAGGGGAATGTTAATAATCCTAAAAGATATATTAGACATTTTAGAGAAAGTACAGAAAAAAACCCAAGTCCAATCTCATTTTGAGCGTGTATGCTAGTCTCTAATGGAGTTGGATGGAGAAAGACTTTTGTGTAGAATTTTTAAATTCAGAAGGGACTCTTATTAAATTACAAAAGCATTTTCATGCTAGTTTTCCAAACTACTTACCCTTAGCTTCTCAAGATCAGTTGGAAAATCGAAAAATCTAAATCGATCAAACAAATTAATATCTGCATGGCATAAGTTTGTTAAATGAAATTTAGGGCGTTTAGTTAAAATGCGTTAAGACTTCTGTCTATTTGGCAAGATATTAGTGCCTCCTCTCCCTATCCTTCCAACTCCGTTGTCAACTTTAACAATTTTTCTATCCATGAGCTTTCACCCAATAATTAATGAATTTTAAAGATCAGTTAATTATTACAACTGTCCAAGTACAGTCTAATTAATTATTTGAAAGTTGGAGCTATACATACTTTATCTATGTCATTTTTTTATAAGCTGAAAGGGATGTGTCTGGTATCTTCATATAGAGAATTCTTATTAAAATCCGTTAAATATCAGCTAAGCACGCCATCTGTCGGCATTTCATAGAAGCAATAACAAAGTTCAATGTTAAACTAATACTCAATTTTTTACTAATAAGCTACTACATAACCTATCGCCTTTTAAAGCATAATAATATCAAAGCTGAGTTATTTATTTGCAACAACCAGTGAGAAATAATTTTAGAATGAGAGTGCGCACACATTATGAGACTTGGATCCAACATAATAGATATTATGAGATATTTGTGTTAATTATATATGGCTTTGTGTTCTCTATTTCAACGACTAAAAGTTGAAGTCATATCAATTGGTATCAGAATTATCCTCTACTTGATCCTTCTTAATTGCTATCACGTTGTGGGCGCTAGGGCAAAAAGATCGTGGTGATTTGTTATGATCCTAGTCTCAAGTGTGAGACTTATATCCTGCGGTATAATGTGATACTGATGTAGAAATTTTATGATTTTGCACTCTACATTTTAATATATAGTTACAAAAATGGATTTTAAAAAGTTTATTTTCTACCCACTAAATTCCCAAATCAAACCTAATAAAAAGCCAATTTTAGCTATTAGAGTTAGAAGTTAGAACAATACTCCTTAAAGTGAAGTTGAGCAAATACAAAAAGAAACGTAATAAGATAACTTTATTTGTTTGATTACAACTCGTAGCCCTTATGAATGCCTAAATATATCTTTGGGAAATAATTAACTACACAATCTCAGTAATAATTTTCCTATACTAAACTCCACTAATTTTAATTACAAATAGTGAACTTATTAATTGGGTCTCCCTTATCCGCAAATATAAAACACGGCCCGACGTGGCTAGCGTCTATCTCTATCGGGCCGTAGAGGAATAGCATCTTGGGCCCAGCCATCCTAAAGTTGGGTCGAATGAAAACCTGTGAAGGTCTTCCCAAATATATACATTATCGTATTATGGTAATTTTTGATATGGCAAACAGAAATTCGCAAAGAAATTGCGCAAATAAAAATGTTCAAAGTGGTTTCTTGAACATGGGACTACAAATTCTACTGATTTCTCCTTTCGAATCATTATTATTGAAATCATCAAACTCGAATATCATTCCCACCTACGTTGGCTATCGTTTTGAGTGGTATTTTGATTGGTTTAATTGTTGAGAGTTTGTTGAAACATCTTCTCTAGTCTTGCCACCTACTTAATTCCGCAACTCCTCAATCGCCACAAATTGCCTCACATCCCCAATCACAACCAATGACCACCATCATAAGGGATAACTCCCAGTTATGCCTCACACAACCACTGAACAAGTTATAATTCTGCTCTAAATACCACTTGACGCATAACGAAAATGTAACATTCAAACTACACGACCTTGTCCTCGAAGAAGAAATTGGAACCAACTCGGATTAGAATAAGTTCATGTTTTATTAATAAAATGTCAAAAGCTGATGAATAATCATGCATGACAATAAGCTTTATATACCCCGACAAATAATCTTAATTGAAATTAAGAAATGGGTCATAATTGTAAACAGATTCTAATACTACCAACAAGTTTATGAAATTTTGTTAGAAGTGTTTCACGGCCAATATGCCTTAAACGACGTTTAAAACACCAAAAGTGCCTTATACACAGTAATTTGATCCTCAATGTGGTAATTAAGAAAACTCACATTCATTTCTCTATGTTATAACTATATATGAGGAATACCACATGACTACTTATTCACGCAGATGGTTATCTTATCAGAATTTGTATTCTCTTGACTTCTGCAATCTAACTTTAGATTTCATAACATACACTCCTCTAGTTACAATCAAACAATAAAACCTTAATTAGTCATCCTGTTAAAGGAACATAACACAATGAGAGTAAAATAAAAGAGTACCAAAATCAGATTTTATTTGGTTCACATGAAAAATTAATAACATTTTCCAATCATGAACCTGTATATATAACATGTTAAATTTTCATAATACATATAAACCTCCATGCTATGCTATCTACTCAAATCTGATTCACTTCTAAGAGTGAAGGATGCCTCACCAATGGTATCCAAATCCGGTTTCCACGACGATTTCTGCCTCATCATCCCGTGCCAAAAGTACTGATCTTGTTCTGATCTATCGCATCCACTACTTTGGTCTAGCGATAGCCGGTCAGGATCAGTACATGCTCCTGAACTCCAACCTGCGACACTTGATGAAAGATCTTTCCTTTTCGACCCCGACTTGGACCATTTATTTTTCCCCATGGCAGCCAGTCTCCTGAGTATCGGTGCTAAATCTAGCGGTGAGGCATTAGACTCGAAGAGCGAGTATGGCAGCATAAAATATACGCGCCCGAGCTCCAAAAGCTCATCCAACTTAAGAGGTGTGGAGTAGGAACAGAGAAGCTGAGCATGACCAAAAAGGAAATGATCTGCTGATTTTCCAATCACTTCAGAAACTGTGACAGGATGCTCCAAATGTTCAATATAACCATTCAAATGTACAATTTTAATACTCTTCAATTTTGATGAGGATGATGAGAATCTTTTGCAAGAGAAACTGCACCCCATTTTTATTTTCTTTGATGCAAAACTGTGTTGAACACACATATATACTAATACACTATGAGTATTTTTTTTATAAACGTGGTGATTATTTTTATTTCTTACAATTAAGAAAATGTGGTCAACTACTTAGTAAAGTCTATGAAAGCTTCGTTTAGCTAATTATATTAATGTACCAACTAAAAGTGTGGGGTGGATCACCATTAATCTATCAATGTTTGTTTAGTTGGACATCATAGTCAAATCCCTTTTGGGAGTTAAGGTGATTGACTTCTTCAATATTTAGCTTTTGTTAAATGCAGTTGGAAAATCGAAGAAACAAAATCGAGCAAACAAATATTAGCATATGTATAGCATAAAATGTACGTGGCTATTAGATGTCACGTACGTAACATGAGACTATAAGATAATTTTCTTTTCGGCAAAATGTCAACTTTCATAATGTTTCAATCCATCACCTTTCAGCCAATAATTAATCTAATGGACATCAATTATTATAACTGCACGAGTAGGGCTTGATTACTTATTTGAAACGTTGAAACTAAATATTATTATCTAATGCCATTTTTATTCAAGCTGAAAGCGTTGTGTCTATTGTCTACAGGCAAAAAAAAATCTGGCCTATGTCCTTTCAGTGTTATTTACATCCACATCTAGACAAATTACAAAACACTTCTTGAAAATAAGTGTGTTTTTCTCATATCATGAGAACTTCTAAAGGGCACTTGTTATATTGTCTCATAGTTTTTGAAATGTCTTTGTAATTTAAAAAAACGTGAAGAATATGGTGTAAGAACTGAGGATGTTTGCATAATATCTTATAAACTTTGCTCCAAGCAGAAAAGAGTTGTGTTTTGAAGTGTTTGTGAGTGTTTCGTAGAAGCTACCAATTGCTTAAAGTTTCTAAAGCCACTTTAATTATAAGTTGCATTTGTCATTTGTGTCCACTAGAAAAAACTATTGAAAGCAAAAAAGTATCAAAATGGAATAATTTGCAACAGTTAGTTAATAATGGCATGAGGCAAAACACAAAATTCTGAGAAATCATCCTCATGTTACAACTTACAGCTACGAAATTAGCATCGAAATTTTCCAAGAAAAAACAATGATATTAACAATCAATGAAGTACCTGACCAAAAGTACAGACGCAACGAGTATATAACAAGTAGGTGTTTTTCGTACATCACCCAGCGCTAAGTTCAATGACTTTAAACTTTTAACTACATAATCGACTTTTCATTCTGGGATACTATAGCTGACAAAATTTGGGAAATAACATCCAAATAATAAAAATACTGTAACTGTCCAGGCAATATTTGCATCTATATAATCCAACTTCTACAAAGATCAGCCATAAATCGCTGGAGATTTTCGGTATGTAACATTAAATCCTGAATCATTGTCCCCAAGGAAGTAACACTGGCCATTTTTCCATGTTCATCCTCCGCCAATGCTCTCGCACTCAAAAAAGAAAAAAGCCATTTTGGGGAGCGTTCAATTCTATATTACGGAAGGGGCTTTACAACAGCAGAAGCTACACGAGACAAAAGGGGGCCAATAGCAAAACTCGAATCGACCAAAGAATGGATGCCGAAGTTATGAACCCACTAATATATAGATGTATAATTGGGGAAAATATGCATTAGAATATCAAGAGTTTCGGGTAAAAATTTCCTAGCAAATAAATAACATGGCCTTTGATTTCCATTCCATAAGCAAGGTCTAGTCTGAACTTCTTTCTGCAGTGAAGAAGAAGAATTTTCATCAGATTGCTGAAGCAACAGATGTTTCACTAAGCATAGTAGAAAAAGACACCAACCTTTTCCTCACTTGTAACATGAACAGTATCTGAAATAGACTGCAAAAATGGTGGAAACGAAGGGTCAGTCCTAATGTCTCGTAAAATTAAAAGACAACCACTATTCACAGCATAGTCAGAAAAATTTACTCAATGATAGTCGTGCAGTAAAGCTTTTTGCCAATAAGAGACGTGGTTTTAAAGAAAGTTCAGATGGGAAACCCATAGAGTAAAAGCATAAGCACGCGAGATAAACAAATGCAAATAAAGAGGGTGAAAAGTTCAAACTCGGAAAGACAGATAATATGATGTGAATAAACTTAAGAGGAGCATAGGCATACTGAAATATTTCTCATCAGTTCAAAGGAGACATCCTGTGGCCGGTACGATTTTGGATGCCATTTCCCTTCAGACCAATCAACATGGGTTACGGACCAATTGGCTATTCCTGCTGGATCAAGCATCTGGAAAAGAGAGGATATGTACTAATTAAAAACTAAATGGGAGACGACAGAGAAAGCCATCTTATCAATCCAGAAACAGAAGTAGAATGGTTCTCACGTTGAAAAAAGTGGGTAGGTAGTGTTCATCAGAGTAGCAGTTGCGTCCGTCCATGCCTGGCTGCTCCATCCAAAGAAATATTTTAAAATAACTCATATTTATATGTTAGGAAATGTGACATTATTCGTGGATGGTCCAAAAGGAAATAAGAGAATGCAGTTGTGAATATAAAGAACCATTCATGTGTGTATGTGTGTGTGTGTGTGTGTGAGAGAGAGAGAGAGAGAGAGAGAGAGAGCTTATTAGTGAGGATTGACCAGTTCACATCCACCAGAGCAAACTCAGTTCTTAATAATCTTATTGCCTTTCAAAGTTTTTCCCAAGTTACTTAGACTTCAATATTCTATTCAAATAAAGGAATAATATGCCAAGGATTTTAGAAGCTTCCAGAGTAGTAAGAGTAGTTGGTGATCCTAAGACGACAAAATAGTAGATCGTCTCATGTGAACTAAAGTAGAGTTTTGCATGCAACCATAACTTATTTGGCCTTTGAAATGAATAAGTACAAATAATATGCCACAAGAAATACATTATTTTAAAACAAATGAAAGTTGTAAAAGTATATTTATAAAAAAAAAAAAAAAAAAAAAAAAAAAAAAAAAAAAAAAAACTGCAATCACCTTGCAATAATCCCTGAATTTTGTATAATAAAGACTATCAGCCATGACTACGATAGCGTGCTGCCGCTTCATTGTGAACCACTGTTCAACAAAAAATAGATTACAACATGAGAAATCAACAATGCAAAAGCAAGCCGCTGTTAAAGATATCTAAACAAAAAATACCAATCCAACTTCACCCCAGCAGAAGCAATAAATGTTTATAGAGATTAAAAGCATCAAACCCCGTATACTATGGCCTCGATTGCACTTTGCCCCCTATTCTATTTATTTGGCAACATGCCCCCTATATTATTGAAAAATAAGCACTTTGTCCCTGAACCAAATCCAACGGAAAAAAAAAAAAAAAAAAAAAAAAAAGCAGACATGTCTCCGATCCAATGGTGAAAAAATGACTCAAGGGGCAAACTGCTTATTTATCCATAGTACAGGGGCAAGTTGCCCAAAAAAAAAAGGACAGTGGGTAAAGTGCAACAGGGGGTTTAACGCTTTTCTCCGATGTTTATAATCAGTTAGTAACATCTAAATTAGCTGGTAATCAACTTCTAGGTGCAGAACTGCAACAATAAATCTGAAAAGCATTTCTTTTGGCCCTCGGAAACATTTCTTAACATTACAACATTTTACATTTAAACATTAGAGCAGCTTGATCCTCTTTTATTAGCCTATTATCTTAGATAAAAACTTGAGAAATAACTATCAACCCGCAATTTTTTCCTTAATCAAATGAAAGGTATCAGGACTCATAACTCACCTGTGCACCCTTCCGAAAGTCTTTCTTCTCAACTTCAGGTAACATGTGTTCACTGTACCTGCCATTTCCATGAGGACCAGGGTCCTCAAAGCTGCAGCAAACAGAATAAAGGCTCTTCTTTCATATTTATCATTAACCAAAGGTCCTACTGAATAACACAATGATAGTAAAACAAAATAGCATGGACTTCGATTTCAGAGGTTTCGAAAGATTAACTAAATTAGTGAACAGATTCAATTGCAACATTTCTCAGTCTTCACATTTTCAATCAATAAACTGATTGGGGTTCTCATGCATATCACCCTAAACCACTGCACCCCTTTTACGTATTAGTCTAATCTTACCCACATAAGTACAATCCAAAAGGAATATGAGCAATATATGCAGCTATGTTCTAGGACTCAGCTCTTTATAAGAGTTCTAAAATGTAATTAACTCATGCAGTGAAGAGCTCTTTATAAGAGATATAATGATGAAGATGATGAGAGATCTTACCTGTCAACAAAGCTGACATTTGTATACATAAGGTAGTTGTACACGTAATCAAAATCATGAAGTGGTACACAACTGCAGTTGACGAAAATGCTTGATTAGTATGTGACTATTTACATGATTACTAGAATAAAGTGTTGTGAAGAACTTATCAAGATATGATCCATTTACAACCTGTCGGAAAGAAGTATAAAATGCTGGTTGTCTGCATCTCTAAGTGCATTCGCTAAAAGCCTTCTTTCTGCATCAACCATTGAGATTTTTCCCCAATCCACCTGAAAAATGCGAACCATGAATAGAATACTCGGCTAATGATATTTTTTGTCTAAAGACACTCTCGGGGTTTTTCGCTATGGTAAGCAGCTAATTGTTTATCAAACCAATGAACTGGAAATATTAGGTTGCAGAAAGAAAAATTACATCATCAACGTGCAATTAAAACAAGTTAAAGCGATATAGACAATACTTTCTCTCTACAGACAGTACTTACATAGTATTCAGTGCTTTACACCCAACTCAACCCAAAGTATAACATTTCAATCATCATAAAGTTAATATGAAACTATAGATCTACATAAGACACAATTTTCTGCTATTATGCAAATCTTTTACAAGAAAATATTTACAGAAGAGGATGCATTTTAAAAAAGGAAAACATAAACCCAACAATATCCTGTCTGTCCCTCTCACATCAACATACACATATATGACCATACTTATAACACTCATGGCGTTCCAGTTTTCTTTTTGTACACAATACACACATTGAAAATATTAAAAGTTTCTAACTATATTTATAAGCTCAAAACTCTATGTTAGACACACCAAGAATAAAACTAAATTAAAAAGAATTACGCTACAAAGACGTAGAAGGAAATACAATGACATTGTCCAATTGCATTAAATGATACCAAGTAAAAAGATGAGGAACAAACCTTGTCACTGCGAATTTCGCGATTGATAAAATAACGGCTAAAATGCAAAGGTTTGTCTTTGGATGCGTGAACGTACACAGAGAATCTACCTTCATGGCCCTGCCAATAATGGAACAATTGGAAAAAGGTTTTAATACAAGCTGAACACAACAAACTTCCATTCACCCATTATTCTCATATTTTATACATACTTCTCATATTTCATATTCTCTTGTTCTAACTATGCACCCGTATTTAATACATACTTCTCAATAATTAATAGAGGTAACCTTCCAGCTTCATTTCAAATAAAGGGGTTTTATAATGCTTCAAATGTAAACAAGAAGCATGACGCAGTTAGTTCACGCACGAGGAATGGGTTTAAAGCACCAGGCCCATAACTACCAACTTATACAATAACCTTATAGTGCATTCAAGTCTAAAACACGGAAGATCTTTATCTCTTTTAAATTATATCAAATGTTCATTTGCACAGAAGATCTTTATCTCTTTTAAATTATATCAAATGTTCATTTGCACATATATATCATGCGGAAATTATTAGCAGTGATTGCTCCTGTTGGGATTTGGTATCGCTATCATTCTGGGGAAAGCGCAAACCACGAGACAATACTTGAAAAGAAACAAAATATAAAATGGAAGAAAAATTATAAACATTATTACATCCATCTCTCATAAACCTCATTTCAGATTTAGACTACAAAGACTGAATAGTAACAAATGTCAATTATTTCAAAATACTACAAGGAAACAATGAAAAAGATGATTAAAGATCATTTATGCACTTCATTTACATGTTTAAAATATAACCAAAAATACGTGTTTTATCAATTACTTCCACTTTCCATTTTTAGATATCCTTATGCTTATCATTACAAGTGATACTTTAGATTTACAACCACTCATGCAAATTATTATTATTTCCATTAACTTAAAACTTTAAATCATTTAGAAATAACTACAAGTACAAATGAAGCGACTTTACAGAAACGTGATATAAAATGTGACATTTTGTATCATCAAAATTAAGATACTCCATAACTAGAGTGGAAATCCTGAGTTGAAAATGGTAAGTTCATAATACCACGTCATTCAATCTTAACAGTTATAAATGAAAACTATTTAAAGCTGTTTCATTAAAAGTAGAAAAATCTGACTCAAATATTACATGGTTCTTAATGAACCATGGTATTACTTCACATTTCATGGCAGTATTAAGAATTTATACACATTCATATATTTTTGCTTCTTACAGTTTACAAACTCCACAATATATGCTTCCCATTCTAATAGAAGAAATGTTTCTCGGTTTGACAAAAAAAAGCACGGATAAGCTAATTACGGAAGACACTGTACTGCAATCTTAAGCAACAACAAGTAGCTGCATCATTCAATACATCAAAGCAAATAGTTCATACGTAAGCATGAAATGATGATCTCTCTAAAAACTTGTGCAACGTAGTGCGTCATCCTTTCATTTTGACACTTGACAACAAAATATTAACATGCAGTTTAAAAGTTTTGCAATAAGTAATGCTTGACATGAAAGTCCCCAGATGCACTCTAGACAATGACATTCCCATCAACGAGAATGTTTTTAATCAGACACGCGGTCTCTTATCATATATAAAAGGAAAGGCACGTTGGATACACAAAAGATGACGTGTCATTCTTCGAAGCAGTAAAAGGTAATAATGAAATTTCAAAATAGGAATTTGAGTACTAATGAAAACAAGGTACCTGGAAAAATTTATCCCATAGCCTCTCAAAAGGTAAAGCACCTGGTGTAAGAAAGAGGAAGGCAATTCTGGGATTTGATGTTACTGTAGGAGGCATATTCAGAAGATCTCTAACTACAACCCGAGAAGCGATTTCACTATCGGTAAGTTCTCTAGCGGGTGCAGGGGGAAGCCAATTTTGAATTGCCTTGCAACCATGAGATGAGAAAACATAACATGCTGACGAATTATGAGGTGGGTAAACGTACGCACAAACTAAGAAAAAGCTAACTAAAGAAACCAATATGAGGATCCAAGTTGGCTTCTTTAATTGACCGCGCTGGCGTGGTCCTGTCAATACTTGCATGTCTTTCATGCCTAGACGCCACGCGTGAGCTGACTTCATCTAGAAATGATGCTCTAACAGCTCCGAAGCTATTTCCGCATTCAAGGCCAATTCTCCCGGATATCTAAACTTGTTCCTCAGCTCGATTGGAAGTCTTTAATTATCTGCATAAACCAGAACGTTACATCTCAAATCAGCTGCCGAGTAGGAAAGTTCCCACACCTCAACTTACGTAAGAAAAACCTAGACAAAAGCAGTTAACTTAAAATTTACAAGTTCGGATCATTAAATATCAAAACTCAAAGCGAAAAATCCATCCCCAGTGAGTACTCAATTAAATTCGATAGAGCATTTCCCAAACACACAGCAATGCAAAAAACACGTTCCCGATCAAAGCTTCATTAGATTCAAAAAATTCTCTCACCAACAACATTTCCACAGACTCAAATCCACAACTTACACAGTAAAAAACTTCACAAACATCTGGAATAACTCCCAATCCACCATTATTTCAACAACAAACGCACACGACCAAATGCAGTCTCCAGATTACAATCAACACAAATCATCACTAACAAAAACACTCTAATCACTAACGTCCATAATCACATCTATCGCAAAATCAGTAGCAAACTCACCTAAAATCAATTCACCAGTCGTTGAGCACGAACAGAGATCTGTACGCACGTCGATACAGCTCTAGTATCTCAATCTGTATCTGTATCTGAGATCTAGGGCAAAATCGAACAACAATCTCGATAATCAAACAGAGACGAGGCCTGTATACGTCAAGCAGATCAATACAAACGATAAAAATCGACAGAATACAGATTGAATTTAGATATAATGAAATGGATTGGAGGAGAATTCGATGTTGTTGTTCTTCTTCTACTGTGTTTTTTTTGGGGCTATTTTGTAATTTTTTTCTTTTGTTTTTGTATTGAGAGAGAAAAAGAGCTGAAAGTGATTCGTCTTCGTTCAAAAAAGCAAACACAACAACAACAATTCTGCCGTACCAGTGGGTGTTTATTTAAGTAAAAGAAAATATATATTATAATATAATCTTTGGGATTTGGGGGAGAGTGAACGGCACGCGCGTTGCGAGCGAGTGGTGTTATGATTTCGCCACTTTGTTTTGACCTATTAGGAAATTGGTAATTGATTTTCTTTTTCCTTTTTAACAAGAAGACAATTGGTCATGTGTTTAATACTTTAATGTAATTTACAATTTTATTACATAGGATGGGGGAACGGGATACAGTGTGTTACAACGGTAAAGACAACGACAAAGTAATAACAGTTGCATCTGTGTTGGGCGCGTGATCCAAGATACGGTAGTTTGTCGCTAGCGAGTTGCATCTGTGTTTGGGCTCGTGATCCAAGGTACGGTAGTTTGTCGCTAGCGAGTGTGTAATGGAGTTCTTGGTGAGGCAGTTTCGTAGCTCTAACTTTTGGCAAATAGGTCTTATATATGGTTAAACACGTTGGCAGCTGAATGTAGTCATGATTGCCGTGAAGCTGGGAGAGTCTGGTATGGATCTCGTGAAGAAGACCAATGAGATGAGTAAGGGGGATCTTGTCTCCTGATGAGATAATTGAGCATGGAGAGTGAGTCTCATAGCCACGACAAGACGTGGAATTCGTATTGACTGAGCAAATGGCAAGATCTATTGTTAAGAGCCTAAATTTTTGTCTAATTGGTGGTGCAATGGCAATACGAAGCACAAAAGGGAAAAAGCTATCATAAAGTTCCCATTCGAGTCCTCAATGATACCCTTACATGTATATGCCACAAAAAATTATTTATGTAACTGTCGCATAATGACGTGAAGGAACATACTATTGAATAATATTTCTTTAACGGTAAGCATTTCTTTTTTATTTATCTCATCTCAAGTATTTATGCTAGTAATTAAGTTATACACCACATCATTATGCATTAAATGTGTGAAGCAATATATCTATTTTAAGCATTATTAAAGATATTTCGTATAACAATAGAATTAGAAAATAATATTTTAAAATATAACACTCTAAATTATCATGGTAGTACCCACTAAATAGAAAACTCCAAGCGACAAGGGAATATGCCATTGGCATACGCAACTAGAAAATAATTCAATCGCGTGGAGATAAAGTGAAAGAAGAGCGGCGCGTATATTTCACGTAGCAATGTTGGTTCAAATGACGTAACTACCCCTACGGTCTCAATGCATCCTAAAATGCGCGTGGGATTTAGTAACGATGACTCATTCAGAGCTGACCTGGGTCATGTTCAAAACTTTTCCAATTAGAATGGAAATATTTATATTTTTTGATTGAATCAAAACAATGTCAAAAAATATTTTTTTAATTTTCTAGATTGTTAAATACTATTCAGAATTTGGTCAACGTTGTAAAATTCTATGTTCTTTTAAGTTGAAACCGGTTTGGTGTAAATCAATATAATCTAGTTATCAATTAGGTCGTGGATTTGTTTAAAATGATCCGTTTCACTATTTCATATTTATTTTCTTATTATTGGGATCATAATTGAATATAAATATGATAGTTATTTTTAACTCCTAGATTCCTGGAGGCATGTTCTAATCTATATAATTTACTCTGGTTTCAAAAACCTACTTATTTTTGACAATTGTAACATTTGCACCGATCAATCTAAGAAATTATTTTTTCCTCAAACAAATCTAAAGAAATTATTTTATAAATAACTATTTGATAATCTAAAAAAATTACAATAACAAACAATAAATACTTAATTTTTAGTCATTCTCATTATTTTAGTCCATGTCTCATCAGCCAGATAATGTACTAGATTGTGTTATACCCTTAAATTTACGAGACATGTATATCCTAATGCAAACAGTAGTAAAAATTGCTAAAAAAACTGAAAAACAAGATTTCTATCTTAACCCTATTAAATCAACATAAATTTACTAGTAATACAGAGTGACACATCATATTGGTCCACAAGACATGAGATGCTATTACGCAGATATAGGTTTACCCGCATTAATAATTTTGGGTCTGAATAAAGAGAATTTTTCCTACTATTCGAAAATCGATGGAATATTCTTCCCACAGTTGACTGTATATTTATTCATGCAGATATCTAACACAATTACTTAAATGACTATAATATCCTCCAATAAATATAATAACAAGCTACCATCAAAAGAAGTAGATACCAAAAAACATAAATACTCATATTCAATAATTATATATTTTTCGAGACAAATGAGTGAGGCATATTTCTTTTTATGATTTTTTTATATATAAAAACTCTAAATAGCCTGAACATGCATGCTCCCACTCGGGATGTTCTTAACTATCCTCAATGGTAGAAAACATTCTCACATGTGAGGGGATGTTTTCTACCATTGAGGATAGGTAAGTGTATTCCGCTCCCACCCCTTGCCCGGCGCAATCGCAGTATGGTCAAAGGTGTGGTTACGTCAAGCGTCTAATTAAGCGCGATCAAACAGCGGGTCGAGGCACCCTAGGGTGGTTGTGCTCGGATGCATCGTAAATTTAAAACCTACTTTATAATTCATTTTATGTTTTTCAAATAAGATAATTTAATCTTAATTCTTTGTCGTTCATAAACGTACTTTAAATATTATATTGAACATTATTAATACACCCATAAACTTTAACAAGTATATCATGTACGTATTCTCCCATGTTGTAAAACTATAATTTAGTCCAATGAAAAGAAAAATATTATATGAAAATAGAGCTCAATGTCTTTTATAATCTAGGCCCCGAACATTGCCATTGGCGAATGATCATCACGTCAACTTGTGTTATTTGTCATATATATGGACTATAATAATTCCTTTGAAATAGTTTGATTCAGATTTTAAGCCGTTTTGGAACCACCACTTGCTCCATCATGGCTTAACGATATTTAATCACCTTCTGAATTCCAAATTAATTTCCTTGAAATTCTAACTTTATCTATGTACAATCCATTTGAAAATAAGGTTGACAGGCACAAAACTATGCCCAGATTGTTAATTAAAAGTAAAGAATACGACATGGTCATGTTTGGAAAGGATTGGATATGGTATTTCCTCGTAATATCCGTGTCACACATTCATTGCAAAGTCAAACAAATCAATATGTTTTCACAAACAAAACAGACAATTTAATTAATATATTAAAACATGTTGCTTGAATTTTCCTTGAAGAACGAAAAGGACGAACTATTCTTCTTACGGAACTTTTGTTGAAAGGTCCGGTCCAGTCAATAAGGTCCGAGCTAATTAATTAGAAACAAACGCGTGATGTGGTAGACTATTGTATATCAATTTACCTAGAATTAAATAGACAAAAGGAGGCAAACGACATCAAATTTATGATGACATTCATCTATTTCTGCTCATATATGATCCTTAAGTTTTTGTGGTCAGAATTTTATAATATTATTCAATAAAACAATGATATTACATGCATGCCATAAGTATAACATATAATGAGCCACCAGCGAAAAACCCCTGTGTTGTGTAAAATAGGCAACAAACCTCTATGAAAACAAAAAAGGCAAAAATCCCATGTGTAACGAAATTACTAGCACACCGTCTCCTCCTTCGTTTTTTTCATGTATTTTCATCTAAAAAGACTGAACTAACCTTAGTTAAATAATTTGTTTATGAATTTTTGCCCAACTCAAACACAAACCCTAGTTTAGAGATGGACCTCTCTCAAGTTCCCCCTTTCTCATTTATTTATTTTCATTATCTATTTTTTTATTCTAATTATTATCTTTGGAGCTGAGCTCCTCTGGATATTTAGCAAATTTCTATGTGTCATTCATTTTTTAATTTTAGTTAGTTTTGAGATTATCTCGCTTAGATTCATTTAGATATGTATTGAAATTAGTTGGCATGTCATTGTAATCGGTAAAAACACAAAACAATGATTCAAATATATTTAATTACTCAAGTTTACATAACCTGGGATCATTCTTACTATCAAGTCAAATAAAAATGTGCTAGTTCTAAAAAAAATAAAATATTATTGTATATTAATGATTAAATTTAAAAGCGATTGACTTCTTGCCTTAGCTTCTATAAAAGTCAACAACAAATCATTTCTTCTTGAATTCACTCCATAGCTTTAGAGTTTTGAACTATCCATTATTGATTGAGGGATGGCGCTACCACTTCCTATAGGTTATCCGCATTGCTGAGTGGAAAGCTATAAATTAATAATTCAATTATGAATGTTTACAAGCATGTATATCCATGTGTACGTGTAAGTATATGCATTTAATATATTATTTATGGTTATAAATTGGTATCAGTAATGAATTAAATATCTTAATGTCATATATATATATATATATATATATATATATATATATATATATATATATATATATATATATATATATATATATAATTTCAAGTTCATATGACACAAAGTAAAACGACAAACAAGCACACCTTAAGTGTCACAACGCTCGTTTTGTTCTAGTTTCTTTCTTTTTCTTTTTTCTTTTCGTGATAAACAAATAATTGTGACCCTAAGATCTTAGGTAAAACTTTTGCCATTTTAAGCGTACATATTATATTGGAATTTAAATAACATGACGGCGCATCACATTTTCTAAATCAATAATAATTCAGATTTACCCTAAAGGCAAAGAAACGAGATCAAGCCAATAAATTATAACTTAATTAAATCAAACAAATAGTTTAGAGAAAAATAAATGCACATTATCTACCATAAGACGACAAAAAGTGGACCGAATTCAATTATTTGCAATACTTCTTGAACCGGACTCCAATATCAAGGAAGCTTTCAAAATCGCATTGTGGCTTGCAACCAAAAAATAAATAAAACACTAAGACGAAATTTATTTACATAGTGGAAATTTTACAGCAAATATTACTATAATAGTAGCTTACTTGTAGATGGAGATTCCCCTCTTGAAGTGACCCATCCGCAGTTCGCAGACGATACTCTCTTATTCTGTGAGCCGACTGATCAAAATCTTTGGGCTATCAAATGTATACTAACAAACTTTGAACTTGTTTCAGGTTTAAAAATCAATTTTCAGAAGAGCCATCTCTATGGTATTAATATTTCCAGACAGAATTTGGAACATTATGCCGATTATCTGAATTGCAGCTTGGGAAACCATCCTTTCAAGTATCTTGGCGTGCCGGTTGGAGCCAATCCGAGAAGAATAAGTACTTGGGCACCAGTCATCAACTCTCTCAGAAATAGTCTCATGAGATGGAACAACGGACCTCTCTCGTTTGGAGGGAGAGTTGTTATGCTAAAGGCTGTTCTTACTAGCATACCAATTTACTTTTTCTCCATTTATAAAGCCCCTAAGAAGATTATCAATACTCTCGTTAAAATTCAGCGAAACTTCTTGTGGGGCGGCTCCGAAGAGAACAAGAAAATCCCATGGATTAAATGGGAAACGATTTGCAAAACAAGAGAAGAGGGTGGTTTGAATGTGAAAAATCTTGACTTTTTTGAGCACTCCTAGGCAAATGGCTGTGGAAACTTATCTCCGACGACAAGGCACTTTGGAAGAAAGTCTTATATGCCAAATATGGGGAATATAATCTGCTGAATCAATTAAAAGGAGATTCCGACAATCGGGGATCAAAATCAGTGTGGTGGAAAGATGTTCATAGCATTCAAAATTTTGGCACATAATGCAATTGGTTTGAAAAAGGTATCAGACGTATTGTGAGGAATGGTGATAATACAAAATTCTGGAGGGACGTTTGGATCGGAGATATAACACTCCAACTCAAGTATGGCAGATTGTTCAATATAGCGCGTGACAAAGAAGCCAAAGTGGCGGATATGGGCTATTGGAACAACAGGATTTGGGTTTGGAACCTTAGATGGAGAAGATCTTTGTTCGAATGGGAAAAGGAAATCTTGAAGGATTTGTTACATGACTTGCAAAACCAACAACTTACCGAAGAGGAAAATGATCGATGGCAATGGTTGTTCGACAACAGCGGTACCTATTCGGTTGCTTCAGGCTATCAAGCTATGAAATCGGAGATGCAATATCCAACGGTGAATTTCTTCAAAGATTATTGGTCCATATCTGCACCGTTCAAAATGTTGTGTTTTGGTTAGAAATTGATTCATAACCGTGTTCCCACAAGGATTAGTTTGACAAGGAGAAGTATCACGCTAGTGAATGATGATACAAGCTGTGCTTTTTGCGGGTTATATCAGGAGAACGAGTCGCACCTTTTCCTTGAGTGCAGAATTTCCTATGCCATTTGGATGGAATGCTACAACTGGATCGGTGATTCCACAGCTATCTCCAACTCCCCAGTCATGCACTTTGGACAAAATGCAGGTCTGTTTCCAAGGAAGAAAGGTAGAAAATTTTGGAAAAGTATGTGGAGTGTGGTAATCTGGACTATCTGGCAACTTATGAATAAGAAGATTTTCAAAAATGAAGACGTTGATTTACATAAGACCGGTGAACTTATCAAAGTTAGGCTTTGGTCTTGGATGAAGGCACACAATTACCCCTTCAATTTTTCTTTTACAGATTAGTGTATCTCACCTTTGGATTGTTTTTGTTAATTTTGGCTTTTCCGGTTTGATGTTTTCTTGCTCTCTGTACATTTGGGTTTGAGTACCCCTTGTACTCTTGAATAAAAATTTTGCCCGATAAATAAATAAAAAAAAAAAAAAAAAACTTGTAGATGCCATGTACATCATTTGGAAAAGTAAAATATTTATATGAGAGTAATTTGTCTATTGAGTATAACTTGAGAGTTTTCTTGGCTATTAGGGTTGAAAAGTCATTTGTAAGCAAATATCCATGCCAACTCTCACGTGGCGCTAGTGTACACCACTCTCCTACAAATGGGGGTAATTTGCTACTTATTATAATACACAGAGGGGGGTTTCTTGCTTCTTTTCATTTCATAGAAGAGTTTCTTGCCTGTTTTGTATAACACAGAGGGCTTTCTGCCAAAAACTCTATATTTAATTAAATGAAAACGAAAATTTATAATTGCAAAATGTACATAAATCTGTTGAGGTTAATGTCCCACGCCCCTAGCAAAAAAATTGGGCTTTTGTTTATCAATAGAAATATTATTCTCCCTTAATACGATCTCTTTAAATTAAGGACATAAATAAAGAGAATTATCATGATATTAGAGCTTATTTAATACATACGTTGCGCTTGAAACCCACTCTCACGTTATGGAACCAAAGTTGACACGACCTACACGTGAATGGACACGTTGAGAATGTCCCAACTCCGTGTCACCTATAAAAAAAGCCTGTGCTATTATTTTGTCTACAAAGAGAGTCTCTCTCTACTTAATAAAATCTTTAAGGGAAGAAATAAAGACGCTATAATTTTTTTTAAAAAGATCATGGAAATTAATCATGAATAGTAGTCTAAATAGAGTTATATTGCTGGAAAATTTGTTGTGAGAGATGAGTTTGAACAATAGGTTTTGGACTCGATATGAAAAGGTCTCACTTAATTAGTACTTTAACAAGATTAAGATGAAAACATGTTCTCTTTCTGAAATTCAAAACGGACAACTTTATGCCAATTCATTGTTTGCTAAAAAATGCAAAGGGGTTAGCCTTTGAAAATATTTGATTCATTTCACCTTTTTAAATTTGAAGTATTTGTTATGGTTTGTTAGGTAAATAGAACAAAATTGGCTTCTCAATCATAAAAAAAAAAGAATAAAAATAGTATTATCTCAGTAATAAAGCATTTCATGGTAATTTACGAGTGTTTTTCAATGTTTTGATCATTTAAAAAACAAAAATTGAAGGGGGGAGCATTGGAATGTGGACAATGTATAAAGTTCATTTGTTTTTCAAATATTTTGATATAGTTTGTCAACCGATATACCATGAATAGAACTCCCATGAATAAAGTATTTTGAAATCCAAAACGGACAATTTTATACCAACTCATTCTCGCCCAAAAATTGCAAAGGGGTTAGCCTTTGCAAATATTTAATCCATTTCACCTTTTAAAATTTTAAGTATTTGTTATGGTTTCTTCGGTAAATAGATCAAAATTGGCTTCTCAATCATAGAAAAAAAGAATAAAAATTGTGTTATCTTAGTAATAATTATTTCATGGTAATTTACGAGTGTTTTTCAATGTTTTGTTTATTTTAAAAAATAATTGAAGGGGGAGCATTGGGATGTGGACAATGTATAAATTTCATTTTTTCTTTTAAATATTTTGCTATAGTTTGTCAGCCGATACATCATGAATAGAATTCCCATGAATATGAAAGTATTTTGAAATCCAAAACGGACAATTTTATGCCAACTCATTCTTTGCCAAAAAATGCAAAGGGTTAGCCGTTGAAAATATTTGATTCATTTCACCTTTATAAAATCGAAGTATTTGCTATGGTTTGTTAGGTTAATAGATCAAAATTGGCTTCTCAATCATGAAAAAAGAATAAAAATAGTATTATCTCAGTTATAAAGTATTTCATGGTAATTTACGAGTGTTTTTCAATGTTTTGTTCATTTTAAAAAAAAAAATTAAGAGAGGAGCATTGGGATGTGGACAATGTATAAACTTCATTTGTTTTTCAAATATTTAGTTATAGTTTGTCAACCGATATATCATGAATAGAATTCCCATGAATATGAAAGTATTTTGAAATCCAAAACGGACAATTTCATGCCAACTCATTATTTGCCAAAAAATCCAAAGAGGTTAGCCTTTGAAAATATTTGATTCTTTTCACCTTTTTAAAGTTGAAGTATTTGCTATGGTTTTTTAGGTGAATAGATCAAAATTGACTTCTCTATCATAGAAGAAAAAGAATAAAAATAGTGTTATCTCAGTAATAAAGCATTTCATGGTAATTTACGAGTGTTTTTCAATGTTTTGTTCATTTAAAAAAAAAAAAATTGAAGGGGGAGCATTGGAATGTGGACAATGTATAAAGTTCATTTGTTTTTCAAATATTTTGCTATAGTTTGTCAACCAATATATCATGAAGAGAACTCCCATGAATATTAAAGTATTCTGAAATCCAAAACGGACAATTTTATACCAACTCATTTTTGCCAAAAAATCGCAAAGGGGTTAGCCTTTGCAAATATTTAATTCATTTCACCTTTTAAAATTTTAAGTATTTGTTATGGTTTCTTCGGTAAATAGATCAAAATTGGCTTCTCAATCATAGGAAAAAAGAATAAAAATAGTATTATCTTAGTAATAAAGTATTTCATGGTAATTTACGAGTGTTTTTCAATGTTTTGTTTATTTAAAAAAAAAATTGTAGTGGGGAGCATTGGGATGTGGAGAATGTATAAAGTTCATATGTTTTTCAAATATTTTGCTATAGTTTGCAACCGATATATCATGAATAGAATTCCCATGAATATGAAAGTATTTTGAAATCCAAAACGGACAATTTTATGCCAACTCATTATTTGCCAAAAAATGCAAAGGGGTTAGCCTCTTAAAATATTTGATTTATTTCACCTTTTTAAAATTGAAGTATTTGCTATTGTTTGTTAGGTAAATAGATCAATATTTGCTTCTCAATCTTGAAAAAAAAGAATAAAAATAGTATTATCTCAATATTAAAGTATTTCATGGTAATGTACGAGTATCTTTCAATGTTTTGTTCATTTAAAAATAAAAAATTGAAGGGCGGAGCATTGGGAAATGGAGAATGTATAAAGTTCATTTGTTTTTCAAATATTTTGCTATAGTTTGTCAACCGATATTTCATGAATAAAATTCCCATGAATATGACAGTATTCTGAAATCCAAAACGGATAATTTTATGCCAACTCATTCTTTGCCAAAAAATGCAAAAGAGTTAGCCTTTGCAAATATTTAACTCATTTCACATTTTAAAATTTTAAGTATTTGCAATGGCTTGTTCTGTAAAATAATCAAAATTGGCTTCTCAGTCATAGAAAAAAAGAATAAAAATAGTATTACCCATGTAATAAAGTATTTCATGGTAATTTACGATTGTTTTTAAATGTTATGTTTATTTTAAAAAAACATTGAAGGGGGGAGCATTGTGATGTGGACAATGTATAAAGTTCATTTGTTTTTCAAATATTTTGCTATAGTTTGTCAACCGATATATCAAGAATAGAATTCCAATGAATATGAAAGCATCCTGAAATCCAAAACGAACATTTTTATACCAACTCATTCTTTGCCAAAAAATGCAAAGGGGGTTAGCCTTTGAAAATATTTGATTCATTTCACTTTTTTAAATTTGAAGTATTTGCTATGGTTTGTTCGGTAAATAGATCAAAATTGACTTCTCAACTATAGAAAATCATAACAAAAATAGTATTCCCTCAGTATTAAAGTATTCCATAGTTATTTACGAGTGGTTTTCAATGTTTTGTGCATTTAAAAAAATAGTTGAAGGGGGGAGCATTGCAATGTGGACAATGTATAAACTTCATTTGTTTTTCAAATATTTTGCTGTAGTTTGTCAACCGATATATTATGAATAGAATTCCCATGAATATGAAAGTATTCTGAAATCCAAAACAGACAATTTTCACCAACTCTTTATTTGCCAAAAAATGCAAAGGGGTTAGGCTTTAAAAATATTTGAATCATTCCACATTTTTAAATTTGATGTATTTATGGTTTGTTAGGTAAATAGATCAAAATTGGCTTCTCAATCATAGAAAAAATAAAATAAAATAGTATTATCTCAGTATTAAAGTATTTTATGGTAATTTACGAGTGTTTTTCAATGTTTTGTTCATTTTAAAAAAATATTGAAGGGAGGAGCACTGGGATGTGGACAATGTAAAAAACTTCATTTGTTTTTCAAATATTTTGTTATAGTTTGTCAACCGATATATAATGAATAGAATTCCCATGAATATGAAAGTATTCTGAAATCCAAAATGGATAATTTTATGCCAACTCATTCTTTGCCAAAAAAAATGCAAAGGGGTTAGCCTTTGCCTTTGCAAATATTTAATTTATTTCACCTTTTAAAATTTTAAGTATTTGCAATGGTTTGTTCGGTAAAAAAACCAAAATTGGCTTATCAATCATAGAAAAAAGGAATAAAAATAGTATTATCACAGTAATAAAGTATTTCATCGTAATTTACGAATGTTTTTCAATGTTTTGTTTATTTGAAAAAAACATTGAAGGGGAAGCATTGTGTTGTGGACAATGTATAAAGTTCATTTGTTTTTCAAATATTTCTCTATAGTTTATCAACCGATATATCACGAATAGAATTCCCCTGAATATGAAAGTATTCTGAAATCCAAAATGGACAGTTTTATGCCAACTCATTCTTTGCCAAAAAATGCGAAGGGGTTAGCCTTGAAAATATTTGATTCATTTCACCTTTTAAATTTAAAGTATTTGCTCTGGTTTGTTGGGTGTATAGATCAATATTGACTTCTCAATTATAGTAAATCATAATAAAAATAGTATTATCTCAGTAATAAAGTATTTCATGGTAATTTACGAGTGTTTTTCAATGTTTTGTTCGTTTGAAAAAGGAATTGAAGGGGGGAGCATTGCGATGTGGACAAAGTATAAACTTCATTTGTTTTTCAAATACATTGCTATAGTTTGTCAACCTATATATGATGAATAGAATTTCCAAGAATATGAAAGTATTGTGAAATCCAAAACGGACAATTTTATGCCAACTCATTATTTGCCAAAAAATGCAAAGGGGTTAGCTTTTGAAAATATTTGATTCATTTCACATTTTCAAATTTGAAGTATTTGCTATGGTTTGTTAGGTCAATAGATCAAAATTGGCTTCTCAATCATAGAAAAAAAGAATAATAATAGTATTATCTGAGTAATAAAGTATTTCATGGTAATTTACGAGTGTTTTTCAATGTTTTGTTTATTTCAAAAAAAAATTTGAAGGGGGGAGCATTGAGATGTGGACAATGTATAAAGGTCATTTGTTTTTCAAATATTTTGCTATAGCTTGTCAACGCATATATCATAAATAGAATTCTCATGAATATGAAAGTGTTTTGAAATCCATAACAGATAATTTTATGCCAACTCATTCTTTGTCAAAAAATGCAAAGGTGTTAGCTTTTGAAAATACTTGATTCACTTACCTTTTTAAAATTGAAGTATTTGCTATGGTTTGCTAGGTAAATAGATCAAAATTGGCTTCTTAATCATAGAAAAAAAGAATAAGAATAATCTTTGTATTAAAGTATTTCATGGTAATTTACGAGTGTTTTTTAATGTTTTGTTCATTTCAAAAAAACA